>OX438880.1:5000-629031 GCA_949315895.1 Anania crocealis
TAACCTAACCTAACCTAACCTAACCTAACCTAACCTAACCTAACCTAACCTAACCTAACCTAACCTAACCTAACCTAACCTAACCTAACCTAACCTAACCTAACCTAACCTAACCTAACCTAACCTAACCTAACCTAACCTAACCTAACCTAACCTAACCTAACCTAACCTAACCTAACCTAACCTAACCTAACCTAACCTAACCTAACCTAACCTAACCTAACCTAACCTAACCTAACCTAACCTAACCTAACCTAACCTAACCTAACCTAACCTAACCTAACCTAACCTAACCTAACCTAACCTAACCTAACCTAACCTAACCTAACCTAACCTAACCTAACCTAACCTAACCTAACCTAACCTAACCTAACCTAACCTAACCTAACCTAACCTAACCTAACCTAACCTAACCTAACCTAACCTAACCTAACCTAACCTAACCTAACCTAACCTAACCTAACCTAACCTAACCTAACCTAACCTAACCTAACCTAACCTAACCTAACCTAACCTAACCTAACCTAACCTAACCTAACCTAACCTAACCTAACCTAACCTAACCTAACCTAACCTAACCTAACCTAACCTAACCTAACCTAACCTAACCTAACCTAACCTAACCTAACCTAACCTAACCTAACCTAACCTAACCTAACCTAACCTAACCTAACCTAACCTAACCTAACCTAACCTAACCTAACCTAACCTAACCTAACCTAACCTAACCTAACCTAACCTAACCTAACCTAACCTAACCTAACCTAACCTAACCTAACCTAACCTAACCTAACCTAACCTAACCTAACCTAACCTAACCTAACCTAACCTAACCTAACCTAACCTAACCTAACCTAACCTAACCTAACCTAACCTAACCTAACCTAACCTAACCTAACCTAACCTAACCTAACCTAACCTAACCTAACCTAACCTAACCTAACCTAACCTAACCTAACCTAACCTAACCTAACCTAACCTAACCTAACCTAACCTAACCTAACCTAACCTAACCTAACCTAACCTAACCTAACCTAACCTAACCTAACCTAACCTAACCTAACCTAACCTAACCTAACCTAACCTAACCTAACCTAACCTAACCTAACCTAACCTAACCTAACCTAACCTAACCTAACCTAACCTAACCTAACCTAACCTAACCTAACCTAACCTAACCTAACCTAACCTAACCTAACCTAACCTAACCTAACCTAACCTAACCTAACCTAACCTAACCTAACCTAACCTAACCTAACCTAACCTAACCTAACCTAACCTAACCTAACCTAACCTAACCTAACCTAACCTAACCTAACCTAACCTAACCTAACCTAACCTAACCTAACCTAACCTAACCTAACCTAACCTAACCTAACCTAACCTAACCTAACCTAACCTAACCTAACCTAACCTAACCTAACCTAACCTAACCTAACCTAACCTAACCTAACCTAACCTAACCTAACCTAACCTAACCTAACCTAACCTAACCTAACCTAACCTAACCTAACCTAACCTAACCTAACCTAACCTAACCTAACCTAACCTAACCTAACCTAACCTAACCTAACCTAACCTAACCTAACCTAACCTAACCTAACCTAACCTAACCTAACCTAACCTAACCTAACCTAACCTAACCTAACCTAACCTAACCTAACCTAACCTAACCTAACCTAACCTAACCTAACCTAACCTAACCTAACCTAACCTAACCTAACCTAACCTAACCTAACCTAACCTAACCTAACCTAACCTAACCTAACCTAACCTAACCTAACCTAACCTAACCTAACCTAACCTAACCTAACCTAACCTAACCTAACCTAACCTAACCTAACCTAACCTAACCTAACCTAACCTAACCTAACCTAACCTAACCTAACCTAACCTAACCTAACCTAACCTAACCTAACCTAACCTAACCTAACCTAACCTAACCTAACCTAACCTAACCTAACCTAACCTAACCTAACCTAACCTAACCTAACCTAACCTAACCTAACCTAACCTAACCTAACCTAACCTAACCTAACCTAACCTAACCTAACCTAACCTAACCTAACCTAACCTAACCTAACCTAACCTAACCTAACCTAACCTAACCTAACCTAACCTAACCTAACCTAACCTAACCTAACCTAACCTAACCTAACCTAACCTAACCTAACCTAACCTAACCTAACCTAACCTAACCTAACCTAACCTAACCTAACCTAACCTAACCTAACCTAACCTAACCTAACCTAACCTAACCTAACCTAACCTAACCTAACCTAACCTAACCTAACCTAACCTAACCTAACCTAACCTAACCTAACCTAACCTAACCTAACCTAACCTAACCTAACCTAACCTAACCTAACCTAACCTAACCTAACCTAACCTAACCTAACCTAACCTAACCTAACCTAACCTAACCTAACCTAACCTAACCTAACCTAACCTAACCTAACCTAACCTAACCTAACCTAACCTAACCTAACCTAACCTAACCTAACCTAACCTAACCTAACCTAACCTAACCTAACCTAACCTAACCTAACCTAACCTAACCTAACCTAACCTAACCTAACCTAACCTAACCTAACCTAACCTAACCTAACCTAACCTAACCTAACCTAACCTAACCTAACCTAACCTAACCTAACCTAACCTAACCTAACCTAACCTAACCTAACCTAACCTAACCTAACCTAACCTAACCTAACCTAACCTAACCTAACCTAACCTAACCTAACCTAACCTAACCTAACCTAACCTAACCTAACCTAACCTAACCTAACCTAACCTAACCTAACCTAACCTAACCTAACCTAACCTAACCTAACCTAACCTAACCTAACCTAACCTAACCTAACCTAACCTAACCTAACCTAACCTAACCTAACCTAACCTAACCTAACCTAACCTAACCTAACCTAACCTAACCTAACCTAACCTAACCTAACCTAACCTAACCTAACCTAACCTAACCTAACCTAACCTAACCTAACCTAACCTAACCTAACCTAACCTAACCTAACCTAACCTAACCTAACCTAACCTAACCTAACCTAACCTAACCTAACCTAACCTAACCTAACCTAACCTAACCTAACCTAACCTAACCTAACCTAACCTAACCTAACCTAACCTAACCTAACCTAACCTAACCTAACCTAACCTAACCTAACCTAACCTAACCTAACCTAACCTAACCTAACCTAACCTAACCTAACCTAACCTAACCTAACCTAACCTAACCTAACCTAACCTAACCTAACCTAACCTAACCTAACCTAACCTAACCTAACCTAACCTAACCTAACCTAACCTAACCTAACCTAACCTAACCTAACCTAACCTAACCTAACCTAACCTAACCTAACCTAACCTAACCTAACCTAACCTAACCTAACCTAACCTAACCTAACCTAACCTAACCTAACCTAACCTAACCTAACCTAACCTAACCTAACCTAACCTAACCTAACCTAACCTAACCTAACCTAACCTAACCTAACCTAACCTAACCTAACCTAACCTAACCTAACCTAACCTAACCTAACCTAACCTAACCTAACCTAACCTAACCTAACCTAACCTAACCTAACCTAACCTAACCTAACCTAACCTAACCTAACCTAACCTAACCTAACCTAACCTAACCTAACCTAACCTAACCTAACCTAACCTAACCTAACCTAACCTAACCTAACCTAACCTAACCTAACCTAACCTAACCTAACCTAACCTAACCTAACCTAACCTAACCTAACCTAACCTAACCTAACCTAACCTAACCTAACCTAACCTAACCTAACCTAACCTAACCTAACCTAACCTAACCTAACCTAACCTAACCTAACCTAACCTAACCTAACCTAACCTAACCTAACCTAACCTAACCTAACCTAACCTAACCTAACCTAACCTAACCTAACCTAACCTAACCTAACCTAACCTAACCTAACCTAACCTAACCTAACCTAACCTAACCTAACCTAACCTAACCTAACCTAACCTAACCTAACCTAACCTAACCTAACCTAACCTAACCTAACCTAACCTAACCTAACCTAACCTAACCTAACCTAACCTAACCTAACCTAACCTAACCTAACCTAACCTAACCTAACCTAACCTAACCTAACCTAACCTAACCTAACCTAACCTAACCTAACCTAACCTAACCTAACCTAACCTAACCTAACCTAACCTAACCTAACCTAACCTAACCTAACCTAACCTAACCTAACCTAACCTAACCTAACCTAACCTAACCTAACCTAACCTAACCTAACCTAACCTAACCTAACCTAACCTAACCTAACCTAACCTAACCTAACCTAACCTAACCTAACCTAACCTAACCTAACCTAACCTAACCTAACCTAACCTAACCTAACCTAACCTAACCTAACCTAACCTAACCTAACCTAACCTAACCTAACCTAACCTAACCTAACCTAACCTAACCTAACCTAACCTAACCTAACCTAACCTAACCTAACCTAACCTAACCTAACCTAACCTAACCTAACCTAACCTAACCTAACCTAACCTAACCTAACCTAACCTAACCTAACCTAACCTAACCTAACCTAACCTAACCTAACCTAACCTAACCTAACCTAACCTAACCTAACCTAACCTAACCTAACCTAACCTAACCTAACCTAACCTAACCTAACCTAACCTAACCTAACCTAACCTAACCTAACCTAACCTAACCTAACCTAACCTAACCTAACCTAACCTAACCTAACCTAACCTAACCTAACCTAACCTAACCTAACCTAACCTAACCTAACCTAACCTAACCTAACCTAACCTAACCTAACCTAACCTAACCTAACCTAACCTAACCTAACCTAACCTAACCTAACCTAACCTAACCTAACCTAACCTAACCTAACCTAACCTAACCTAACCTAACCTAACCTAACCTAACCTAACCTAACCTAACCTAACCTAACCTAACCTAACCTAACCTAACCTAACCTAACCTAACCTAACCTAACCTAACCTAACCTAACCTAACCTAACCTAACCTAACCTAACCTAACCTAACCTAACCTAACCTAACCTAACCTAACCTAACCTAACCTAACCTAACCTAACCTAACCTAACCTAACCTAACCTAACCTAACCTAACCTAACCTAACCTAACCTAACCTAACCTAACCTAACCTAACCTAACCTAACCTAACCTAACCTAACCTAACCTAACCTAACCTAACCTAACCTAACCTAACCTAACCTAACCTAACCTAACCTAACCTAACCTAACCTAACCTAACCTAACCTAACCTAACCTAACCTAACCTAACCTAACCTAACCTAACCTAACCTAACCTAACCTAACCTAACCTAACCTAACCTAACCTAACCTAACCTAACCTAACCTAACCTAACCTAACCTAACCTAACCTAACCTAACCTAACCTAACCTAACCTAACCTAACCTAACCTAACCTAACCTAACCTAACCTAACCTAACCTAACCTAACCTAACCTAACCTAACCTAACCTAACCTAACCTAACCTAACCTAACCTAACCTAACCTAACCTAACCTAACCTAACCTAACCTAACCTAACCTAACCTAACCTAACCTAACCTAACCTAACCTAACCTAACCTAACCTAACCTAACCTAACCTAACCTAACCTAACCTAACCTAACCTAACCTAACCTAACCTAACCTAACCTAACCTAACCTAACCTAACCTAACCTAACCTAACCTAACCTAACCTAACCTAACCTAACCTAACCTAACCTAACCTAACCTAACCTAACCTAACCTAACCTAACCTAACCTAACCTAACCTAACCTAACCTAACCTAACCTAACCTAACCTAACCTAACCTAACCTAACCTAACCTAACCTAACCTAACCTAACCTAACCTAACCTAACCTAACCTAACCTAACCTAACCTAACCTAACCTAACCTAACCTAACCTAACCTAACCTAACCTAACCTAACCTAACCTAACCTAACCTAACCTAACCTAACCTAACCTAACCTAACCTAACCTAACCTAACCTAACCTAACCTAACCTAACCTAACCTAACCTAACCTAACCTAACCTAACCTAACCTAACCTAACCTAACCTAACCTAACCTAACCTAACCTAACCTAACCTAACCTAACCTAACCTAACCTAACCTAACCTAACCTAACCTAACCTAACCTAACCTAACCTAACCTAACCTAACCTAACCTAACCTAACCTAACCTAACCTAACCTAACCTAACCTAACCTAACCTAACCTAACCTAACCTAACCTAACCTAACCTAACCTAACCTAACCTAACCTAACCTAACCTAACCTAACCTAACCTAACCTAACCTAACCTAACCTAACCTAACCTAACCTAACCTAACCTAACCTAACCTAACCTAACCTAACCTAACCTAACCTAACCTAACCTAACCTAACCTAACCTAACCTAACCTAACCTAACCTAACCTAACCTAACCTAACCTAACCTAACCTAACCTAACCTAACCTAACCTAACCTAACCTAACCTAACCTAACCTAACCTAACCTAACCTAACCTAACCTAACCTAACCTAACCTAACCTAACCTAACCTAACCTAACCTAACCTAACCTAACCTAACCTAACCTAACCTAACCTAACCTAACCTAACCTAACCTAACCTAACCTAACCTAACCTAACCTAACCTAACCTAACCTAACCTAACCTAACCTAACCTAACCTAACCTAACCTAACCTAACCTAACCTAACCTAACCTAACCTAACCTAACCTAACCTAACCTAACCTAACCTAACCTAACCTAACCTAACCTAACCTAACCTAACCTAACCTAACCTAACCTAACCTAACCTAACCTAACCTAACCTAACCTAACCTAACCTAACCTAACCTAACCTAACCTAACCTAACCTAACCTAACCTAACCTAACCTAACCTAACCTAACCTAACCTAACCTAACCTAACCTAACCTAACCTAACCTAACCTAACCTAACCTAACCTAACCTAACCTAACCTAACCTAACCTAACCTAACCTAACCTAACCTAACCTAACCTAACCTAACCTAACCTAACCTAACCTAACCTAACCTAACCTAACCTAACCTAACCTAACCTAACCTAACCTAACCTAACCTAACCTAACCTAACCTAACCTAACCTAACCTAACCTAACCTAACCTAACCTAACCTAACCTAACCTAACCTAACCTAACCTAACCTAACCTAACCTAACCTAACCTAACCTAACCTAACCTAACCTAACCTAACCTAACCTAACCTAACCTAACCTAACCTAACCTAACCTAACCTAACCTAACCTAACCTAACCTAACCTAACCTAACCTAACCTAACCTAACCTAACCTAACCTAACCTAACCTAACCTAACCTAACCTAACCTAACCTAACCTAACCTAACCTAACCTAACCTTTTTTTTTTTTTTTTTTTTTTTTTTTTTTTTTTTTTTTTTTTTTTTTTTTTTTAGGCGGGGGAATGCATTTACGCACTTCCTGCGTCGGCGGGGGCCGTCGCAGGGGAGTGTGGGGCTCGTCCTATCTAACGGACACTACCCACTAAACCACCCTCCGTGTACCTCTCGCGCATGTAGGAATAAGAGCGAGGCGCCCGATGTGGAATCCTCTCGCACCGCTTCCACGCACTGCCGCAACCGGCCCGCTCGTAGACAGACTGGAACTGCCCGAGTCACTCAGAGGGGCGCGCGGGTACACCGCGCGCGCCCACTCGGTCTATTAACTGGGTGCAGACGCCCCCGCGTCTGCACTCCTAGACACTCGCGACCGTTGGGAGCCCTCAGCAGGGTCTTCAACCTGCGGACGCGGTTTAGGATGGAGTTTCGCTGTGGGGCAGTTGGCTGTCCCCACGCGATGATTCGCCGGCATCGCCGCCTCTGCACAGAGCACACAGCGGATCTCTTTTGTGCATCCGGCAGCTTTATGGCCTGGCTCGGCACAGCGGATACAGGTGCCGCTGCGGTCGACTACCGCGCGGCACATCGCGCGCCCGTGGCCTGCTCCAAAACATTTTGAGCAGCGCATGGGTCGAGGCCTTAGAAGGTCAACCCTGGCGCGTACCCAACCCACAATGATGTTCCTGCTGTTGGCCACCTTCTTGGCAGCCATGACAGGGCAGCGAACGACGGCGCTGCCGCCTAATCCGCCACGACTGATGCGGCCCACACGGACATGTTCGGGTTTACACTCCCCGTTTCTGGAGACCGCCTCGACGATATCTTCGGGCGTAATAGACTCATCCAAGCCCGTGAGTCTGATGTCCGTAGACTTCACAGGCCTGGTAATTTTAAAAGCTTCTGGTGGGGCAAGGTCGGCAAATTTGGAGGCCAGCAGGTCAGCCTTCTCATTGGCCTCGTCCATCGATTGTCCCGCCAGAGCATCGATCTCGATGATGCGATTGTCAGTTGCGGCAGAGAATTTAATTCGGATTCGTCCGCCCAAGCCGAGCTCCCATAAATCGATTGAGTCCCTAGCCGTCCTAAGGAGACGGTTATAGGTCCAACCGGTGTTGATGCCCTCCTGCTGTATCTCCAGTACGACAGCGGCAGAACGCGGCGCCCGGAGCCTCGAAGGGTTCCCAAATTTTTGGTTCTTCTTGTCGCTGGACGTAGCGGCAGGAGGAGCCCTGGCTGGTATGGAGGAGGCAGGTGGCTGGATCTCCGCCTGCTTCTTCTTCCGGTTTTGTTTGCCCCTCTTCACGACCTGCGTCCATTCGGACGGAGGCGGGGCAGCTGTAGTCACTGGTGGGGGTGGTGGGGGAGCTGGGTTTTGGCCCACAGTAGGGCCTCTACCTTTCCCTCTCTTCCTTCGCCTCTTTTTGGGTACGGGTGTCGCCGCAGTTGTGTCAAGAGCGCGAGGCATCTGGACATCGGACATCAGCGGCGGGCGTACCTTTCTCCTAGGCAGGAGGCGGTCGTCTAGGTCGTCAAATCTAGCGTCGATCATCCGACCAACACGACTCATGACTTCGCGGGCAATAACATCCGCTAAGTCGGTCGGGGCCGGATGACCGCCGCGCAGCTCGGGTTGTGGGTCAGGTTGGACGTGGACCTCAGCGATGGTCTCCATCGTCACCTGTCTATCCTGGGCTTCTTGGGCAGCGGAACCCCACACGGATTCGGCCTCGCTTTCGTGAGGCTCGTGGTAGTCAGTGCCCTTGTGCTCCTCGCGCAGGTAGGATTTCAGCAGTTTGACTGCGCTGGCAAGCTCGCAGCATTGCTCGCGCAGCCTGGTGATTTCCTTGCGCGCCTCTTCCTCTCTCTTACGCGCCTCTTCCTCTCGTTTACGAGATTCCGCTTCGCGACGTTTTGCGGCATGAACCTCGTCCCTTAGGGCGACGACCTCCTGCTCCAGGTAGTAAGTCTCCTTGGAGCGGGACCTCCCGCAGAGGGACCATGCATCGCCGCGAATCGCAATCGCAGCCTCCTTGAGGATCTTCTGGTGAGTTCCCTTGAGGTGGCCAGAAGTATCTTTGACCCGAATGATTTGATCACACTGCTGGACGATACGCTGGTAGATGTCCGCATTGATTTCGGGTCGGTCACTGGGTGGTTTCGAGTAGGGCCCCTCGCTTGGTGGTTTAGCGTAGGGCTTGTCCGGAATGAGGGTGCCACTGTCCGAGAGCGCAGGAGAAGCGCAGCGTTGGGTCAGTTGCGCTGGCGCTCTTTTGGGATGGAGGAATGCAGAGATGTCCGGTAGCGAGGTCGGTGAGGAGCACTCGAGTGCATCCTCAGCGTCACGGATCATGCATTCCATCTCAATTTGCCGCTCCATTTCATCCACTCGGGCTTTCGCCTGCGCGTAGAGACCAGGTGTTCGGGGGCGGCCTCTGCGGCCGCGGGCCAGCTTTGGCACCTTGGCCTGCGATGAGTCGCTCTCCAAGTCGTCCTCGTCCGAGATGAAGTCTTCGGCCAGGTCGGACTCAGAACCCCCGAGTGTCCGGCGCTTAGCGCCCACTCGAGGTTCCTGTGTAAGGTCAACAACACTGGTGACCTCAGTGTCAATCCTGGGTTTGTCCGCAGATCGGGCAGAAGGAGTGGCGTCGCCAGAAGTACTGGCAACGGGACTCACAGCCGCCGTCATAGGGACATTCGTCGCAGTCTTCGGTGGACCAAACATGCCTCTGAGACGACTCTCAAAGGATGTCTCACCGGGTTTTCCGGACTCCTTTCCGGTTCTGGGTGTTTCACCCAGCGAGCGCAAGGTGCCCCCTCCAGATACGTGGGGCATTCCCGCGGCCGAGGCGGCGGGTCCGGATTGTCCCCGAGATGGGGCTTTACCGGCCTGGAGACTTGATGTAGTTCGCTTGTCGCTCATGGTTGTGGTGCTGCTTGCGGGCGCAGCTACCCCACGTCACCTCATCGTGGCTGCTAGCGGATGGCCATCTCCCGCCATCCACTCCACCCATAGGGCAGAGCCCTTGCCGACACAGTCCAGATCGGCTCGGTCTTGGGGATTTTTTATAGAGGTTGACTCCTCGCGGCCCTGACAGAACAGAGCCCCCGGTCCGCCCTGAAAAGGGCAGATTACGGTTTGCCCCCCAAGCCGCGTCCTTGCACTACTATGCATAACATAGCAGTGCAAGGAGCGACACAAGGAGGACGCTCAGTGCGCCCCCCTTCCCCTCTGGGTTTTGGTCCGCGCCGGCCGAAGCCGGTACCCCCCATATCTGGGGGGCGTTCCCCTATCCGCCACCTGGGGACGCGCCCGATAGGAGACCCAGAACTCCTTCCCTCCTTATAGTGAAGGGCGGGAACCTAACCTAACCTAACCTAACCTAACCTAACCTAACCTAACCTAACCTAACCTAACCTTTTTTTTTTTTTTTTTTTTTTTTACGCGAGGAAAATGCGTTGCGCATCATCACCACTGCCCCGGGGGAGGGCAGGGCGGTATGTGGGACTCCCGGCGCCCTGAAAAGGGCGCTGCTCCTGGGAATGGGACCCAGGGGTATACCCACTAAAAACCTCGCGTCGCCCGCCGCGCTGACTGACGGCAGGGTCCGTGGTTACTCGACAGTCCACGGACCCCGCCAGCGGCCACCTCCGCCCTGATAAGGGCAGACCTCCTCAGAGGGGGTGCTGTGACGACACCCCACTCCTACCTCTGGACGACGCGCTGGGCGAACAGCGCGCCGTCCTGGTCCCATGTGCTAGGCAGCTGGTGCCCCCGCACCTGCCGCCCGGGACCCTGGCGGGGCCTACCGCCCCGCCTACGCCGACGGAGGCGGAGAGAGTGCGGATCCCGCTCTCTCTCCCTCTCGGCGACCTCCTTCTGCGACATGACGTCGTCGCAGAAGGCGGCCACCGCCTCCCAAGCCTGCTCGCTGCGGACCATCTCCGACATGATGGTCGGCAGCGAGAGGACTCCTCCTCCCAGGGCCGCGGTTAGCACCGACCGCGGCCCCCTCCACGCGGGGCACTCCACCAGCGTGTGGTGCGCGGTGTCTTCCGCGCAACCACAGTGGTGGCATCCCTGGGTCGGCTCCTTCGCGGCGACCAGACACAGATATCTCCCGAAGCACCCATGCCCCGAGAGTATCTGCGTCAACCGGAAGGAGAGCGACCCGTGCCGCCTCTCGATCCACCCCTTGAGGATGGGATGGATCGCCTCGAGGATGCGGCGCCGGGATCCAGCTAGTGGAGTGCCCAGCCGCTCCTCGATGGACCACGTCCACCGGTCCAGGGCGACCGCGTGGGCCTCCCTCCGCCACCGCACCACCATGTCGTGCGGGGGCCGGTTTCCCTGGCTTCGGGCGTCTGCTGCCCGCCAGTATACCGACCCCTGTACCTCCGCCTCCAGGTCCCATGGAAGGGACCCGGCGAGTGCGCACGCCACCTCATGCGAGATGGTGCGGTAACCCCTCACCACTCGAACCGCCATGACTCTCTGTGCACTATGCAGGAGAGCCCTATGGCGGTTCTTGAGGGACGCCGCCCATATCGGCGCCCCGTAGAGGGCCATGGACCTCACCACCGTCATATAAAGACGGCGGCAAGAATCCCCTGCACCCTCTAAGTTGGGCAGCAGGCGGCTCAGAGCGCCCGCTGTCCGCACCAATTTGGGGACCAACGCTGAGAAGTGGTCCCCAAAGTCCCATCTGCTGTCAATAATGACGCCGAGATACTTCAGCGTCTTCTTGACAGGGATGGGAGTGCCGCCCACCACGATGCTGGCGCCGGCAGGTGGTCCACGCCGAGGCCCGTGGAAGCAGATGGCCTCGGACTTGTGGAGAGCCACCTCCAGCCCCAACCGCCGGATTCTGGCCACCACCGCCGCAACTCCGGCGGTGGCCAGCACCGTCGCAGCCCGGAGGTCAGAACCCCGGGCCGTGACGAGGGTGTCGTCAGCATAGCACGACACGTCCACGCCGCGCAGATTTGCGCAGCGTAGGACGTAATCGTACCCGATGTCCCAGAGCAGGGGTCCTAAGACTGACCCCTGTGGGACACCACACGACATCTGCCGACGACCTGTTCCCTCCATGGTAGGGAAGACTACCGCTCGCTCAGAGAGGTAGTCCCCCACCAGCCTCCTCAGGTAGGGTGGCACTCCATGATAGTGGAGTGCCTCCAAGACTACCTGCCAGGGTAGGGTGTTGAATGCGTTCGCGATGTCCAACGACACCGCGATCAACACCCCACCCCCGGAGACCACCTCCTCCGCTGTGTCCCGCAGACGGCCGATCGCGTCGATGGTCGATCGACCTCTGCGGAACCCGTACTGGGCGTCGTCCAGGTTCGGCCCAACCTCCTCCAGGTGCTCAACGAGACGGTTCACCACCACTCTCTCTAGTAGTTTACCCGCCTCGTCGAGCAACACAATGGGCCGGTACCCAGACGGGTCCTCGGCCGGGCGGCCCTCCTTGGGGATGAGGACCAACCGGCCCTCCTTCCACTTCCGAGGGAATCTGCCTTCCCGGAGGCACCGGCTGTAGAGCCCCCGAAGCATGGGCTCTAAGGGCTTGTGCTCCCCGCTGAGGGCCAGGACCCAGGCTCGGGCAGGAATCCCATCGGGCCCGGGGGCCGTTTTCTTGTAACCTAACCTAACCTAACCTAACCTAACCTAACCTAACCTAACCTAACCTAACCTAACCTAACCTAACCTAACCTAACCTAACCTAACCTAACCTAACCTAACCTAACCTAACCTAACCTTTTTTTTTTTTTTTTTTTTTACGCGAGGAAAATGCGTTGCGCATCATCACCACTGCCCTGGGGGAGGGCAGGGCGGTATGTGGGACTCCCGGCGCCCTGAAAAGGGCGCTGCTCCTGGGAATGGGACCCAGGGGTATACCCACTAAAAACCTCGCGTCGCCCGCCGCGCTGACTGACGGCAGGGTCTGTGGTTACTCGACAGTCCACGGACCCCGCCAGCGGCCACCTCCGCCCTGAAAAGGGCAGACCTCCTCAGAGGGGGTGCTGAGACGGCACCCCACTCCTACCTCTGGACGACGCGCTGGGCGAACAGCGCGTCGTCCTGGTCCCATGTGCTAGGCAGCTGGTGCCCCCGCACCTGCCGCCCGGGACCCTGGCGGGGCCTACCGCCCCGCCTACGCCGACGGAGGCGGAGAGAGTGCGGATCCCGCTCTCTCTCCCTCTCGGCGACCTCCTTCTGCGACATGACGTCGTCGCAGAAGGCGGCCACCGCCTCCCAAGCCTGCTCGCTGCGGACCATCTCCGACATGATGGCCGGCAGCGAGAGGACTCCTCCTCCCAGGGCCGCGGTTAGCACCGACCGCGGCCCACTCCACGCGGGGCACTCCACCAGCGTGTGGTGCGCGGTGTCTTCCGCGCAACCACAGTGGTGGCATCCCTGGGTCGGCTCCTTCGCGGCGACCAGACACAGATATCTCCCGAAGCACCCATGCCCCGAGAGTATCTGCGTCAACCGGAAGGAGAGCGACCCGTGCCGCCTCTCGATCCACCCCTTGAGGATGGGATGGATCGCCTCGAGGATGCGGCGCCGGGATCCAGCTAGTGGAGTGCCCAGCCGCTCCTCGATGGACCGCGTCCACCGGTCCAGGGCGACCGCGTGGGCCTCCCTCCGCCACCGCACCACCGTGTCGTGCGGGGGCCGGTTTCCCTGGCTTCGGGCGTCTGCTGCCCGCCAGTATACCGACCCCTGTACCTCCGCCTCCAGGTCCCATGGAAGGGACCCGGCGAGTGCGCACGCCACCTCATGCGAGATGGTGCGGTAACCCCTCACCACTCGAACCGCCATGACTCTCTGTGCACTATGCAGGAGAGCCCTATGGCGGTTCTTGAGGGACGCCGCCCATATCGGCGCCCCGTAGAGGGCCATGGACCTCACCACCGTCATATAAAGACGGCGGCAAGAATCCCCTGCACCCTCTAGGTTGGGCAGCAGGCGGCTCAGAGCGCCCGCCGTCCTCACCAATTTGGGGACCAATGCTGAGAAGTGGTCCCCAAAGTCCCATCTGCTGTCAAGAATGACGCCGAGATACTTCAGCGTCTTCTTGACAGGGATGGGAGTGCCGCCCACCACGATGTTGGCGCCGGCAGGTGGTCCACGCCGAGGCCCGTGGAAACAGATGGCCTCGGACTTGTGGAGAGCCACCTCCAGCCCCAACCGCCGGATTCTGGCCACCACCGCCGCAACTCCGGCGGTGGCCAACACCGTCGCGGCCCGGAGGTCAGAACCCCGGGCCGTGACGAGGGTGTCGTCGGCATAGCACGACACGTCCACGCCGCGCAGATTTGCGCAGCGTAGGACGTAGTCGTACCCGATGTCCCAGAGCAGGGGTCCTAAGACTGACCCCTGTGGGACACCGCACGACATCTGCCGACGACCACTACCCTCCATGGTGGGGAAGACTACCGCTCGCTCAGAGAGGTAGTCCCCCACTAGCCTCCTCAGGTAGGGTGGCACTCCATGATAGTGGAGTGCCTCCAAGACTACCTGCCAGGGAAGGGTGTTGAATGCGTTCGCGATGTCCAACGACACCGCGATCAACACCCCACCCCCGGAGACCACCTCCTCCGCTGTATCCCGCAGACGGCCGATCGCATCAATGGTCGATCGACCTCTGCGGAACCCATACTGGGCATCGTCCAGGTTCGGCCCGACCTCCTCCAGGTGCTCGACGAGACGGTTCACCACCACTCTCTCCAGCAGTTTACCCGCCTCGTCGAGCAATACTATGGGCCGGTACCCGGACGGGTCCTCGGCCGAGCGGCCCTCCTTTGGTATGAGAACCAATCGGCCCTCCTTCCACTTCCGGGGGAATCGGCCCTCCCGGAGGCACCGGCTGTAGAGCCCCCGGAGCATGGGCTCCAAGGGCTTGTGCTCCCCGCTAAGAGCCAGGACCCAGGCTCGGGCAGGAATCCCATCGGGCCCGGGGGCCGTTTTCTTGTCTTTTAGACGGAAAACGGCCGCCCCCAGCTCCACCTCCGTGACCTCGGGTGGCACCTCAGACCCAGGGTCGTGGGACGAAACTCCCATGGAGGGAGGCACGAAGTCCACCCCTCTTTCGGGAAACAAAGTCCCTACGACCCGCTCTAGGACCTCCGGATCCAGGTTGCTGGAGACTGGGGGAGCCCAGGGGCGAAGCTTTTGCCGTACTAGTTTGTACGGCCTGCCCCAGGGGTCCCTCTCTAGGGCCCCCAGCAGATCCTCCCAGGCCGCCGCCTTGGACCGCGCTATCGCCAGCCGCAGAGCTACCGCTGTCTCCCTGTAGGCGGCGTACAGCCGGTCCAGTTCGGCCTCCACGTGAATCCGCCGCCTCCTGTACCGCTGGAAGCGGCGGCGCTCCTCCACGCACCTGGAGCGGAGGGCGGCAATCTCCGGGGTCCACCAGTAGACCTGGGTTCGGGGAGAGGGAGCTCGAGCGCGAGGCATCGCCACATCGCAAACTTGCGACATGGCCTCGATGAGCCGTGCGGCTTCCCCCTCCAGGTCCACTGGTGGTGGGTCCGGCAACCACGCCTGGACCAGTGCGGCCTCCTGCAGCAGGTTTCGGTCCAGGCACTTTACCGCCCACCGTGGGCCCTCCTGCTGGGGCTGGCCAGGGCTAGCTGGGGTGGCTGGACCGGAGACGCAGAACCGGATGTGCCGGTGATCCGACAATGTCTCCGGGTCCGTCAACACTCGCCACCCTCGGACACGGCGTGCGACGGCGGGCGATGCAAAAGTTACATCGACCCGCGAGCTCCCATTGCGTCGCACGCACGTGGGCACGGTGCCGACGTTGAGGATCGCGAGTCCACACTCCACGATCCACTCCTCCAAGACTCTCCCCTTCGGATCAGTAGTCAGGGAACCCCATTGCGAAGATTTCGCGTTAAGGTCCCCGAGTACGATCGCTGGAAGGGGAGAGCAACGTCCCACCATGGCCCCGACCTCCAACAAATACTGCTCGAATTCGGCGAGCGGTCTATTGGGGGAGAAGTACACCCCAATAATAACCAGGTCGCCGATTCGAGCCGCCGCGAACCCGTGACCCCGCCACACGCATGTGAGCGGGGGAAGGCCAGACGCCCCCCGCCGGTGTATTGCGACGGTGCCGTCCAAGTCCCCGACCCAGTCAGAATGGGCCGGGATGCGGTATGGCTCCGCCATAACCGCCAGCTGGACTTGCCACTGCGCTACATCCTGGAGCATGAGATCTTGAGACGCGGCGCAGTGGTTCAAGTTTCCTTGAAGAAAGTGGAGGTCCTTACGCATGTTGGACCTCCATTTCAACCTCCGGTTGGGCCGCTGCTGCGGGCGGACTCAAGGGCCGCGGCTCCGAGGATTTCCTCGGAGGTGCGGCGCTCCTCCTATGCGCACTCTTCTTCGGGGGCTTGGTGCAGGCCTTGCCCCCGGGTGCGTGACCTGCCGCTTTCCCGGCTGCCTCACAGATGGGGCAGTGGGGAGCGGCAGTACAATCTTTGGCCTGGTGGCCCTCATTACCGCAGCGGCGACAGTTGCCACTGCGGTCCACTTCCGAGTGACATTGGGCCCCAACGTGTCCCAATGCGAAGCAGCGGAAGCAGCGCTGCGGGAGTGGGGCTAGGATCTCCACCCTGGCTGAAGTCCACCCCACGAGCAGTTTATTTGCTGCCACCTTTTTAGCCGCCTTGAGGGGGCACTTGACAATCGAGGCGCCCATGCCTCGCGGCCCCCTTCGGATCGCGCCAACCCGAACCTCCTCAGCCGGACAACCGCCAGCCTCAGCCACTGCCAGTTTGAGCTCTTCGGCAGTGACGGAGTCGTCCAGACCGGAGATCCGGAGGTCTGTGTGGATCGTCGGCCTGACCACCTTAACTTCCTCCGGGTTGAGGACTCCCCGGAGCTTGTCAGCAAGCGCGTCGGCCTTAGCCTCACTGGTTGCTCCAGGGATCTCGATGATTCGGGCCCCGGTCACACCTTCGCGGAACTTCACCTTCTCGATTCCGAGGCCCTTAAGGTCGATTTTGGCCTTGGCCTCGGCAATTACCGCCGCGTAGGTTTTCTCCGCCCCCTTTTGCAGTGTGAGAGTCACTGCTGACGAACGTGGGGGGCGGAGACGTGGGGCCCTCTTCTTCGATTCTGGCTTTACGGCCGGAGTGGAAGGGGGCTTCGCCTTCTTCGGAGGTGCCGAGGGTCTGGTCGCGCGGCCCTCCGGCTCCACGCGCAACTTACCCCGGCGTCGCACCACCTTGGACCAGGAGTCCGGCCCGGTGATCGGCCCAGATGTGGCCGATGGTTCGGCAGAGGGCTGGGCGGCGGACTTTTTGCCCACGCCTTTGCCCTTGGTGGAGGGAGGGGCGACCGCCGGCTTGGCGACTATCTTTACCTTTTTCCCCTTCTTGGTAGTGGCAGAGGGGGAAGACGTCACCGGAGCAGCCGCAGTCGCGCGAGACGTCGAGGGGGCGGACAGAACCGCCGCGAAATATGGAGCCGGTGTTGGGGCCTCTTCACGCCTGCGATCGGCTGCAAGTGGGGGGCGCAGGCGCTTCCCCGGCAACAAGCGCCCTTCAGCCTCGAGACCGTCGAAGCGGGCGTCCACCATCCTCGAGAAGCGCGCTACTACCTCTCGCAGCGACTCCTCGCCCACTCTCGCAGGAACGGTGCCTACTGACGCCGGCACGATGGGCACCTCGCCGGATCCGCGCCTAACCTCCTGACGAAGAGAGGACAGCTCTGAGCGCAGCTCCTCCATCTCCGCCCTCAACCGCGCGTTCTCCGCCCGGAGGCGCGCCGTTTCATCGGAAACGGTCCGGTATTCCAGCTCCGCCACTGACTCGCGGATCGCCTTTGCGGAAGCCTTCAGGGCACTTGTAAAGGTGCCCTTCAGGTTTCCTGATTTGGTGGCGACCATTTCAATAGTCTTTAGACTACAGTCCAGCCGCTCTCCCAGCATCGCCGCCGTCACCTGCTCCGCGTCGCTCCATGAACTGGCAGTGGCGACAAATCTACTCGCGGTATCAGGCTGCGCCTTGCGAGGTTTGGCATCTAACTGAACCGGGGACTCCTTGCGGAAATTCACCTTAGACTGGGGTGTACCCAGTTTGGTGGTTGCCCTGCCACGGCCGCGCTTGGAGGTCCGCGACGACCGGGATATTAAAGACATTGTTGGAGACCGGGACCTGTCGGAGTCTGGGCTCTCTGACTCGCTCCGCCGCGAGTCACATCTCCTCTTCCTGTCCTGCCACAGTTTAGACAGGCCAGAATTTGCCGACCTCAGACTCATTGCTGAGTCTGAGTCGACACCACTACCGGCGCCACAGATGTCCTGCAGCACGACCACACACTCTTTGACGCCTTCCGGCGCGTCAACCACCACCTTCTCGCAGACACCCGACTCACCAGCTGGTGTGGTCTGAGTGGGCGCTGCCGATTCGCGGGAACTACCCGCACCATTTGTTAAGTCATCGTTGGACGACGACCTCTTCGCGGACCTCCCGCGGACGAGGGAGTCTTGGTCCGGTTGGACCTCATCCCGCCTCGATACTTCAAACACTGCGTGTCCCCCTCCCACATTACGAGGGGACATGCCAGCCGAAGCTGGGGGGATTGTCCGGCAAGCCGGCTTTACCCCGTGGGTAGATAAATTTCGTAGTGTTGACATTTTCATGGTTTTGTGCCTGCTATGACCCTGAGGGGACAGGCTTGAGCCCCAGGGTTTTTGCCACTCACTGCTCGGACGACCGCCCCGTCGTCCTCCCTCCTATACGGGAAGGTCCAGGCCGCCGTGGTCACCAACGGCCCAGTCTTTAGGGATTTTTATAGAGGTTTACTCCTCGTGCGCCCCTGGAAGGTACCCAGTCAGCAGCTTCCAGGAGGGGCCCGGTCCGCCCTAAGAAGGGCAGATTACGGTGTACGAGGGTTTTTTATAGAGGTTTTCCTTCCTCGCGGCCCGGGCAATAGCCCCGACAGCCCCCGGTCCGCCCTGAGAAGGGCAGATTGCGGTATACCCCCCGTGAGGAGACGCTCAGTGCGCTGCCCCACCCCCTGGGTTTTGGTCCGCGCCGGCCGAAGCCGGTACCCCCCATATCTGGAGGGCGTTCCCCTATCCGCCACCTGGGGACGCGCCCGGTAGGAGACCCAAAACTCCTTCCCTGTGAAGGGCGAGAACCTAACCTAACCTAACCTAACCTAACCTAACCTAACCTAACCTAACCTAACCTAACCTAACCTAACCTAACCTAACCTAACCTAACCTAACCTAACCTAACCTAACCTAACCTAACCTAACCTAACCTAACCTAACCTTTTTTTTTTTTTTTTTTTTTTTTAGGAGGGGGAATGCGGTTACGCACTGCCTGCGACAGCGGGGGCCGTCGCAGGGGTGTGTGGGACTCATCCTATTTAACGGACCATACCCACTAAACCTAACCTCCGTGTACCTCTCGCGCGTATTGAAATACTGGACAAGGCATCCGATTTGGAGTCTTCTTGCCCAGGTTTCACACGCGCAGCCGACACTCAGCCTACTCATAGGCAGCAAACTGCCCTAGCCACTGGAGTGGCGCGTGGGTACACCGCGCGCGCACACTCGGGTCTGTTAAGGGGAGGCAGACGCCCCCGCGTCTGGCCGTCCCGACCCTAGATGAAGAGTTGGCCGCCGGACATTGACTGTCGGCAGGTCCGCAAGATCGGACATCTCTCCATCGCCCCGGGAGACATCGCGCTCGTGTTGGCGCAGAATCTTCTCGACCAGGGTGCGATTTCTCGGGTGGAGTTTCGAGGAGGGACAGCCAGGCGTCGACCCCACTCGGTGGTTTGCAGGGAGAGCCGCTTCTGCGCAGAGTGCGCAACGGATCTCTTTCACGCAGCCAGCGGCTTTGTGGCCATCTTCGGCGCAGCGGATACATGTGCCGCTACGGTCAACAACCGCACGACACATTGCGCGCCCATGGCCAGCACCGAAGCACCGGGAACATCGCATTGGCCTGGGTTTAAGCAAAGTCGCTCTAACCCGGACCCAACCAACAACAAACTTCGTGTTCGCCAACTTTTTCGCAGCCATAACAGGGCAGCGGAGAACGACGCTACCGCCTATCCCATTACGGCTGATGCGACCCACTCGTATCAATCCAGGTTGACATTCCCCGTGTTTGGATACCGCCAGAACAATATCCTCAGGGGTCACTGTCTCGTCGAGGCCCGTCAGTCGGATGTCCGTCGACTTGACGGGTCGGGAGATTTTAAAGGCTCCTGGCGGGGGAATCTGTGCGAGTTTAGAGGCCAGAAGATCCGCCTTAGCGTTCGCTTCGTCCATGGATTCGCCCGCCAGGGCGTCTATCTCAAGGATTCGGTTTTCCGTGGTAGGGGAGAGTTTGAAGCGAATTCTCCCTCCCAGACCAATTTCCCACACGTCGATGGTATCCCTAGCAGCTCGGAGGAGCTTGTCGTAGGTCCACCCTATGGTGGTTCCCTCCGGTTGCACCTCCAAGACGATCGCGGCAGAGCGCGGAGCCCGGAGCTTTGAGGGGTTGCCTTGGTTTGGAGGAGGTTTCCTGCTGCTGGACGGGGCGGCGGGTTTCCTAGTCTGCACTGGAGCTGACTTACGGACAGCAGAAGCGCCAGGGGCTTGAGAACGCTGGCTGTCGTTCTGCTTCCGTTTCCTCTTGGTGCCTTTGCTGACGACCTCAGTCCAGGTTTCGGCGAAGGCAGATGGTCTATGAGGGAGTGTGGGCGCTGGATCGGGGCCCTTGACAGGGTCGTTCCCTTCCCTTTTCTTCCTCCTTCCTCTCTTGCGTTTTGGTTTGGGTCCTTCTGACGCTGGAGCTGAGGCGCGGGTTATCTCGGGCCTCTGGACATCCGCTCTCAACGGAGGACGCACAATACGTTTGGGCAGAAGACGGTCGTCCAGGTCTTCGAACCGGGCGTCGATCATGCGCCCGACTCTGGTCATAACCTCGCGAGCAATCGCGTCAGCGAGGTCGCCAGGGAGGGGCTGGCTGATGCTTGTCACCGCTGGTTGGGGACAAGTCTCCTGATGGATCTCCGCCTCGGTTTGGATCTCCATGCTCCTTTCTTGCGCTTCTTGCGAAGCGGATCCCCACACTGATTCAGCCTCACTTTCGTGGGGCTCGCTAAAATTAGGGTTGTCCTTAAAGGCCTCCCGCATTTGACCCTTGATAAACTTGACCGCGGCGGCAAGCTCGCCACATTGCCCTCGCAGTCTTGCAATCTCCGTCCGTTGTTCGGCTTCCCTTTTCATTGCAGCTTCCGCGCGAAGATTCGCGTTCGTAACTTCCTCGCGCAGGGTGGCGACCTCCTGCTCCAAGTAAAACGTCTCCTTGGTGCGAGAACGCCCGCGGAGGCTGAACGCGTCTTCACGTATTGCTGCAGCAGCTATTTTCAGGACTTTTTGGTCCGTGCCCTTTAAATTTCCAGCATGGTTCTTCACCCTCAGGATCTCCTCACAATGGTGCACGATCCGCTTAAACAGGTCTGCACCGGTCTCGGCTCGACTGAGCTCGGTTGGTTTGGCGTACGGCCCCTCAGGAACCAGTGTACCACAATCTGAGACAACTGGAGAAACGGACCGAGGTTCCAGTGTCGGTTCCCTTCGTGATCCAAAGCGAGGTTTGGCGACATGCGAGGCTAAGGAGCTCGCAGGTGTCTCCTGGGCGTCCTGGGCGTCGCGTAACATCTGCTGCTGGTCCAGCTCTCGCTCCATTTGGTCGACGCGAGCAATCGCAATCGAGTAAGGTCCGGGGGTGTGGGAGCGACCTCTGCGGCCGCGTGCCAGCTTCGGCACCTTGGCCTGTGAAGAGTCGCTCTCGAAATCGTCCTCATCTGTGATTGAGTCGTTTGCAGGATCGATGTCGGGTTCCTCGAGGGGTCTGCGCTTCGCACCCGCACGAGTTTCATCCGTAAGATCGACAATTGCAGACTCGGTGTCTCTCCGGTGTAAGTCACCAGATCGGGCAGAAGGAGTCACGCCGCCAGAAGAACTAGCAACGGACCTCGCAGCCGCCGTCATAGGGACTGTAGTCTCTGTCTTCGGTGGACCGAACATGCCTCTGAGACGATTCTCAAAGGCGGTCACACCGGAACTTTTCCCCCCCTTTTTCCCCGAGCTAGAAAGCTCAGCCTGAGATGGCCCCCCCCCCGCATACGAAATGGGGGACCTTCCCGCCGCCGGAGCGACGGTGTGGCAAGACTTAGAAGCCTCACCATCACGGGGAGTCTTACGCGTTTTATCTACAGGCATGATTGGTACTGCTTGCGGGCGCAGTAGCCCCTCCACACATCGTCGTGGCTGCTAGCGGATGGCCATAACCCGCCATCCACTCCACCCGTAGGGCAGAGCCCTTGCCGACACAGACCAGATCGGCTCGGTCTTGGGGATTTTTTATAGAGGTTAACTCCTCGTGGCCCTGACAGAACAGTGCCCCCGGTCCGCCCTGAAAAGGGCAGATTACGGTTTGCCCCCCAAGCCGCGTCCTTGCACTACTATGCAGAACATAGCAGTGCAAGGAGCGACATAAGGAGGACGCTCAGTGCGCCCCCCTTCCCCACTGGGTTTTGGTCCGCGCCGGCCGAAGCCGGTACCCCCCATATCTGGAGGGCGTTCCCCTATCCGCCACCTGGGGACGCGCCCGGTAGGAGACCCAAAACTCCTTCCCTCCTTATAGTGAAGGGCGGGAACCTAACCTAACCTAACCTAACCTAACCCAACTCAAAAACAATAAAAAAAGGTCTTCTAGTTGACCGATTTTCAAAATTTTTTGTTTTGAATACGTTTAAATTTGTTGCTGCCATCGTCTGCTATAGTCCTTTTTGGCTTTTCACTTTTCCTTCATTTAAATTTTCACGAAAATCGTAGTTTTTCCTATATTTTCCTAACTTTTTACTCGGACGCCTACTCTTCTTCCTCTTCGAGGTTGACTGGTTCGCTGCTCCGCCTGCTCCTGCACCTATCTGGACCACCTGGAAAATAGGATTTTCATTAAATTCATAGATTTTCATTAAATTTCATATAAAAAATCAGTTTTTCACCTATAACATCAAAATTTTATACCGGCACCACCTCTTCTCTGCACGCAGAATTGTAGACGGCGCCGAGACCTTTCATCTGACACCCCATTCGCCGCTTTTCGGCAGAGGGAAACCCAAAAATTTTCATATTTAGTAGTTTTTCATACAACCGATAACATACCGAGTTTACCTAAGCGGTGATAATATTAATAAGAAAATAACTCAAAAACAATAAAAAAGGTCTTCTAGTTGACCGATTTTCAAAATTTTTTGTTTTGAATACGTTTAAATTTGTTGCTGCCATCGTCTGCTATAGTCCTTTTTGGCTTTTCACTTTTCCTTCATTTAAATTTTCACGAAAATCGTAGTTTTTCCTATATTTTCCTAACTTTTTACTCGGACGCCTACTCTTCTTCCTCTTCGAGGTTGACTGGTTCGCTGCTCCGCCTGCTCCTGCACCTATCTGGACCACCTGGAAAATAGGATTTTCATTAAATTCATAGATTTTCATTAAATTTCATATAAAAAATCAGTTTTTCACCTATAACATCAAAATTTTATACCGGCACCACCTCTTCTCTGCACGCAGAATTGTAGACGGCGCCGAGACCTTTCATCTGACACCCCATTCGCCGCTTTTCGGCAGAGGGAAACCCAAAAATTTTCATATTTAGTAGTTTTTCATACAACCGATAACATACCGAGTTTACCTAAGCGGTGATAATATTAATAAGAAAATAACTCAAAAACAATAAAAAAGGTCTTCTAGTTGACCGATTTTCAAAATTTTTTGTTTTGAATACGTTTAAATTTGTTGCTGCCATCGTCTGCTATAGTCCTTTTTGGCTTTTCACTTTTCCTTCATTTAAATTTTCACGAAAATCGTAGTTTTTCCTATATTTTCCTAACTTTTTACTCGGACGCCTACTCTTCTTCCTCTTCGAGGTTGACTGGTTCGCTGCTCCGCCTGCTCCTGCACCTATCTGGACCACCTGGAAAATAGGATTTTCATTAAATTCATAGATTTTCATTAAATTTCATATAAAAAATCAGTTTTTCACCTATAACATCAAAATTTTATACCGGCACCACCTCTTCTCTGCACGCAGAATTGTAGACGGCGCCGAGACCTTTCATCTGACACCCCATTCGCCGCTTTTCGGCAGAGGGAAACCCAAAAATTTTCATATTTAGTAGTTTTTCATACAACCGATAACATACCGAGTTTACCTAAGCGGTGATAATATTAATAAGAAAATAACTCAAAAACAATAAAAAAGGTCTTCTAGTTGACCGATTTTCAAAATTTTTTGTTTTGAATACGTTTAAATTTGTTGCTGCCATCGTCTGCTATAGTCCTTTTTGGCTTTTCACTTTTCCTTCATTTAAATTTTCACGAAAATCGTAGTTTTTCCTATATTTTCCTAACTTTTTACTCGGACGCCTACTCTTCTTCCTCTTCGAGGTTGACTGGTTCGCTGCTCCGCCTGCTCCTGCACCTATCTGGACCACCTGGAAAATAGGATTTTCATTAAATTCATAGATTTTCATTAAATTTCATATAAAAAATCAGTTTTTCACCTATAACATCAAAATTTTATACCGGCACCACCTCTTCTCTGCACGCAGAATTGTAGACGGCGCCGAGACCTTTCATCTGACACCCCATTCGCCGCTTTTCGGCAGAGGGAAACCCAAAAATTTGCCCTCCCACCCTCCCTTATTCTCTTAGTCAGGTGAACGAGCTGACCCGACCGAATTTTAGTTTTTGAGTTTCTTCGTTTATTTACATCGTTCGGGTCTGGCCGCTACCTGGTCACCCTTCTTGCGCCCTTAATCGCCTCTCCGCAGCTTCTGCAAAATAAAACGATAAACTAATTAGCCTAAAATAAGAACCTAAGGATCTGAGGCGTAGCGCAAAGGCTTGTTAGGGGAAACATTGGCAGCTTCGATAGTATTAGTGATAGATTTGACTTACTCATTATAGAGTTAACGTAAAAAATTTTAACTGTTACCTTGGCCTATTGGCCGGTATACATATCGTAAGACTATACACTTAATCGACAGTGCTCCGTTTTTGGACACTAATTAAAATTATTTTATACCCATTTTATTATCGTTGTGCATCGTATTCGGTGCACATAGTTAATTTTGTTTTCTGATCTCTCCCGCACTGGTTTCAGTTCTCCTTGCTCGCTGTTCAACTTAAACAGCTAACATGTTTGGCTTTAGAACACCAGCTAAAAAGGGAATTGACAGGAGTCCCGAAAACTCACCACCACCAAACAACAAGGAGAAGGCAGGACCCTCTCCTATAAAGTCCGCGACGCATCCGACAAATGTAAGACGAAGCATAGGAGAACTGGAGTCCAGATTGACCCAAATGCAGTGTGCGTCAACCACGCATTCCCACTCTCCAACCAAAGTGGAAACGGCGAAGGCCCCGGGGGCACCGCAGAAGGCGAAACAGAAGGCAGCGGCCCCCTCTGAAGCGAAGGGAGTGACGCGCAGAGCATCTGTAGACGCTGCTGCGGTGTCGCCGAGGCCAGCGACGGACCAATCGAAGTCCTCCGATAGAGTGACCCGGGCCAGGGTATGGCTCGTGAAAGCGAAGACCCAGATAGGAGAATCCCGCAATCTGAGAGCCGACCTTAAGGCCGGGATTACTCTAGCGGTGGACAATCTCTACCAACTTGTGAAGGAGGCGTCGGGAGCCGCACCTGCAAAGAAGAAAAAGACTAGAGGGGACGAGGATCAGGGTGAAAATGACAGCGACACTCCAACGTTGAAGGAGCAGGGACCTAGAGAGGGATTAGGAAGAATAGAGGGAGATCTCCTCATCGCTAAGATAGAGGAGAATAATCGACTGCTCATGGAGAATAAAAAACAACTTATGGAAATAAAAACAACGATAGACGGCCATGCACAAAGTATGGAACATATGACCTACGCGAGGGTAGCGGCAGCCGAACCGAACACCAGGCAAGTGCCGGAGCGTAGAGCACTTCACTCCGTGGTCATAACCTCCGAGAATGACCAGGATACTGGGGAGGAAGTCCTCGAAAGAGTAAGAAGAGCAGTCGATGCAAAGGAGGGATGGATAAGGATAGAAAAAGTGAGAAAAGCCAAAGACAGGAAAATAATAATGGGTTGTGAAACGAAGGAAGACAGAAGGAAAATCAAGGAAAGGATAGAAAGAGCAGGAAAAAACCTCGTTGTCGAGGAAATGAAAAACAGGGACCCGCTTCTGGTACTTAAGAGCGTTCTCACGATACATAGTGACGCTGATGTATTGGAAGCTCTTAGGAACCAGAACCGGGGCCTCTTTCATGGCCTCGAAAACGAGGAAGATAGGGTGGAAGTGAAATTTAGGAAAAAGACTAGGAACCCGCATACATCTCACATCGTCCTGACTGTGTCTCCCACAATCTGGAAGCGAGCGACCGATCAGGGAAGAATTCACATAGATCTCCAACAGATTGTGGTAGAAGACCAGTCACCCTTAGTACAATGCTCGCGCTGCCTGGGCTACGGCCACAGCCGTAAATATTGTAAGGAGACCGAGGACGTCTGCAGCTATTGCGGCGGGCTGCATTTGTGCGCAAGTTGCCCCGAAAGGCTCGCACAGGAGACGCCAAAATGTATAAATTGCGGCCGAGCCAAGGCAGAGAACAGCTCGCACAATGCGTTTAGCCACGACTGCCCCATCCGTCGAAAATGGGACGCCATAGCGAGGGCGTCAACAGCGTACTGCTAAAGGCGTCCCGGAGAACAAACGAGCAGGCAAGAGGTGCAGTAGCCTCGTAGACGTCGCAGTATACTCCGAAGACATCCCCAACCAGGTAGATGACAGGAAAGAGGTGGAGGGCCTCATTAGCTCGGACCACAACGGCAAAATTTTAAAACCAAAACTCAACAAGATTGCAGATTTAAATAATAACACAGACTTGACAATAGGAACATTTCATACAAAAAAGGCTGATTTCCAAGGATTTCATGAGAAATTCACCCAAATCACGCCTGATGAAAAATTAACAATAGAGGAATTATATAAAATTAATAGTAAACCAAAATTAGAAAAAGCAGAACAGAAAATCACTAAAGTAAGAGCAGAAAAATATAAACAAATTAACATAAATGCAAAAAAAGTAGAAATACTTACCATACCATCGTGGTCCGTGAACTTCGTTTCCATAGAGATGAGAGTTGATGCCGGGAGGGGGATGTTCAGGAATGCAGCTCCAGACAGACGTCAGATGGCGGTTGATCTAAACCTAAAAAAGAAGGAAGAACAAGCATTAAAAGACGTAAAAGAAACGACAAAGAAATGGATGAAACTTTGTGGGGAACAGGACGGAAGAGATATGTGGGAGGGGATCGACAGGGTGATAGAAAAGGCTTTGAAAATAACGAGCAAAGTAAAGGACATATTTAAAGAATTTTGCATAAATTTAGCGGTAAAAGATATAGAAAGGAACAAAGCAATAAATAAGTATTGTGTCATATATATTGAATATATAGTAGTATCACATATACATAAATATAAAGGTTAATAATATATAAAAGTCTAAAACAAGGTACAAATATTAATATTCTGTGGATAAGTATTACATGATTGTAATAAGTATCAACAAATAAAAATATAAGATAATTGTGACCCTGAAGTTGAACATGGAAATGAGAACTTGCTGCGATTAAAGTAAAGATAGTGGATATATTTTTGTAAATTATAGTGGAAGCATAAGATGAGTAGAAATTTTAAAAGAAAATGTAAAACAAATTCAAAATAGAGAGACTGGAAGAAAGTTTATTATAGTAGAAGTAACCCTGAAATGCAAATTAAAAGAATAAATTATATTAAGACATATATACTGCAATACATAGTAAAATAGAAAATAGTAATAGGCTTGACCTTACGTTAAACTAGATAAAATATAAAAATTTTAAATAGAAAAAATAGGCTCCGATCATCACGTTGGAGGTAGTCGTATTAATTATAAAAAAAAAAAAAAAAAAAACTCAAAAACAATAAAAAAGGTCTTCTAGTTGACCGATTTTCAAAATTTTTTCTTTTGAATACGTTTAAATTTGTTGCTGCCATCGTCTGCCATAGTCCTTTTTGGCTTTTCACTTTTCCTTCATTTAAATTTTCATTAAAAAAGTAGTTTTTCCGACATTTTCCATACTTTTACTCGGACGCCTACTCTTCTTCCTCTTCGAGGTTGACTGGTTTGCTGCTCCGCCTGCTCCTGCACCTATCTGGACACCCTGGAAAATAAGCTTTTCATTAAATTCATAGATTTTCATTTATTTTCATAGAAAAAATCAGTTTTTCAGTTATAACATCAAAATTTTATACCGGCACCACCTCTTCTCTGCACGCAGAATTGTAGACGGCGCCGAGACCTTTCATCTGACACCCCATCCGCCGCTTTCCGGCAGAGGGAAACCCAAAAATTTTCATATTTAGTAGTTTTTCATACAACCGATAACATACCGAGTTTACCTAAGCGGTGATAATATTAATAAGAAAATAACTCAAAAACAATAAAAAAGGTCTTCTAGTTGACCGATTTTCAAAATTTTTTCTTTTGAATACGTTTAAATTTGTTGCTGCCATCGTCTGCCATAGTCCTTTTTGGCTTTTCACTTTTCCTTCATTTAAATTTTCATTAAAAAAGTAGTTTTTCCGACATTTTCCATACTTTTACTCGGACGCCTACTCTTCTTCCTCTTCGAGGTTGACTGGTTTGCTGCTCCGCCTGCTCCTGCACCTATCTGGACACCCTGGAAAATAAGCTTTTCATTAAATTCATAGATTTTCATTTATTTTCATAGAAAAAATCAGTTTTTCAGTTATAACATCAAAATTTTATACCGGCACCACCTCTTCTCTGCACGCAGAATTGTAGACGGCGCCGAGACCTTTCATCTGACACCCCATCCGCCGCTTTCCGGCAGAGGGAAACCCAAAAATTTTCATATTTAGTAGTTTTTCATACAACCGATAACATACCGAGTTTACCTAAGCGGTGATAATATTAATAAGAAAATAACTCAAAAACAATAAAAAAGGTCTTCTAGTTGACCGATTTTCAAAATTTTTTCTTTTGAATACGTTTAAATTTGTTGCTGCCATCGTCTGCCATAGTCCTTTTTGGCTTTTCACTTTTCCTTCATTTAAATTTTCATTAAAAAAGTAGTTTTTCCGACATTTTCCATACTTTTACTCGGACGCCTACTCTTCTTCCTCTTCGAGGTTGACTGGTTTGCTGCTCCGCCTGCTCCTGCACCTATCTGGACACCCTGGAAAATAAGCTTTTCATTAAATTCATAGATTTTCATTTATTTTCATAGAAAAAATCAGTTTTTCAGTTATAACATCAAAATTTTATACCGGCACCACCTCTTCTCTGCACGCAGAATTGTAGACGGCGCCGAGACCTTTCATCTGACACCCCATCCGCCGCTTTCCGGCAGAGGGAAACCCAAAAATTTTCATATTTAGTAGTTTTTCATACAACCGATAACATACCGAGTTTACCTAAGCGGTGATAATATTAATAAGAAAATAACTCAAAAACAATAAAAAAGGTCTTCTAGTTGACCGATTTTCAAAATTTTTTCTTTTGAATACGTTTAAATTTGTTGCTGCCATCGTCTGCCATAGTCCTTTTTGGCTTTTCACTTTTCCTTCATTTAAATTTTCATTAAAAAAGTAGTTTTTCCGACATTTTCCATACTTTTACTCGGACGCCTACTCTTCTTCCTCTTCGAGGTTGACTGGTTTGCTGCTCCGCCTGCTCCTGCACCTATCTGGACACCCTGGAAAATAAGCTTTTCATTAAATTCATAGATTTTCATTTATTTTCATAGAAAAAATCAGTTTTTCAGTTATAACATCAAAATTTTATACCGGCACCACCTCTTCTCTGCACGCAGAATTGTAGACGGCGCCGAGACCTTTCATCTGACACCCCATCCGCCGCTTTCCGGCAGAGGGAAACCCAAAAATTTTCATATTTAGTAGTTTTTCATACAACCGATAACATACCGAGTTTACCTAAGCGGTGATAATATTAATAAGAAAATAACTCAAAAACAATAAAAAAGGTCTTCTAGTTGACCGATTTTCAAAATTTTTTCTTTTGAATACGTTTAAATTTGTTGCTGCCATCGTCTGCCATAGTCCTTTTTGGCTTTTCACTTTTCCTTCATTTAAATTTTCATTAAAAAAGTAGTTTTTCCGACATTTTCCATACTTTTACTCGGACGCCTACTCTTCTTCCTCTTCGAGGTTGACTGGTTTGCTGCTCCGCCTGCTCCTGCACCTATCTGGACACCCTGGAAAATAAGCTTTTCATTAAATTCATAGATTTTCATTTATTTTCATAGAAAAAATCAGTTTTTCAGTTATAACATCAAAATTTTATACCGGCACCACCTCTTCTCTGCACGCAGAATTGTAGACGGCGCCGAGACCTTTCATCTGACACCCCATCCGCCGCTTTCCGGCAGAGGGAAACCCAAAAATTTTCATATTTAGTAGTTTTTCATACAACCGATAACATACCGAGTTTACCTAAGCGGTGATAATATTAATAAGAAAATAACTCAAAAACAATAAAAAAGGTCTTCTAGTTGACCGATTTTCAAAATTTTTTCTTTTGAATACGTTTAAATTTGTTGCTGCCATCGTCTGCCATAGTCCTTTTTGGCTTTTCACTTTTCCTTCATTTAAATTTTCATTAAAAAAGTAGTTTTTCCGACATTTTCCATACTTTTACTCGGACGCCTACTCTTCTTCCTCTTCGAGGTTGACTGGTTTGCTGCTCCGCCTGCTCCTGCACCTATCTGGACACCCTGGAAAATAAGCTTTTCATTAAATTCATAGATTTTCATTTATTTTCATAGAAAAAATCAGTTTTTCAGTTATAACATCAAAATTTTATACCGGCACCACCTCTTCTCTGCACGCAGAATTGTAGACGGCGCCGAGACCTTTCATCTGACACCCCATCCGCCGCTTTCCGGCAGAGGGAAACCCAAAAATTTTCATATTTAGTAGTTTTTCATACAACCGATAACATACCGAGTTTACCTAAGCGGTGATAATATTAATAAGAAAATAACTCAAAAACAATAAAAAAGGTCTTCTAGTTGACCGATTTTCAAAATTTTTTCTTTTGAATACGTTTAAATTTGTTGCTGCCATCGTCTGCCATAGTCCTTTTTGGCTTTTCACTTTTCCTTCATTTAAATTTTCATTAAAAAAGTAGTTTTTCCGACATTTTCCATACTTTTACTCGGACGCCTACTCTTCTTCCTCTTCGAGGTTGACTGGTTTGCTGCTCCGCCTGCTCCTGCACCTATCTGGACACCCTGGAAAATAAGCTTTTCATTAAATTCATAGATTTTCATTTATTTTCATAGAAAAAATCAGTTTTTCAGTTATAACATCAAAATTTTATACCGGCACCACCTCTTCTCTGCACGCAGAATTGTAGACGGCGCCGAGACCTTTCATCTGACACCCCATCCGCCGCTTTCCGGCAGAGGGAAACCCAAAAATTTTCATATTTAGTAGTTTTTCATACAACCGATAACATACCGAGTTTACCTAAGCGGTGATAATATTAATAAGAAAATAACTCAAAAACAATAAAAAAGGTCTTCTAGTTGACCGATTTTCAAAATTTTTTCTTTTGAATACGTTTAAATTTGTTGCTGCCATCGTCTGCCATAGTCCTTTTTGGCTTTTCACTTTTCCTTCATTTAAATTTTCATTAAAAAAGTAGTTTTTCCGACATTTTCCATACTTTTACTCGGACGCCTACTCTTCTTCCTCTTCGAGGTTGACTGGTTTGCTGCTCCGCCTGCTCCTGCACCTATCTGGACACCCTGGAAAATAAGCTTTTCATTAAATTCATAGATTTTCATTTATTTTCATAGAAAAAATCAGTTTTTCAGTTATAACATCAAAATTTTATACCGGCACCACCTCTTCTCTGCACGCAGAATTGTAGACGGCGCCGAGACCTTTCATCTGACACCCCATCCGCCGCTTTCCGGCAGAGGGAAACCCAAAAATTTTCATATTTAGTAGTTTTTCATACAACCGATAACATACCGAGTTTACCTAAGCGGTGATAATATTAATAAGAAAATAACTCAAAAACAATAAAAAAGGTCTTCTAGTTGACCGATTTTCAAAATTTTTTCTTTTGAATACGTTTAAATTTGTTGCTGCCATCGTCTGCCATAGTCCTTTTTGGCTTTTCACTTTTCCTTCATTTAAATTTTCATTAAAAAAGTAGTTTTTCCGACATTTTCCATACTTTTACTCGGACGCCTACTCTTCTTCCTCTTCGAGGTTGACTGGTTTGCTGCTCCGCCTGCTCCTGCACCTATCTGGACACCCTGGAAAATAAGCTTTTCATTAAATTCATAGATTTTCATTTATTTTCATAGAAAAAATCAGTTTTTCAGTTATAACATCAAAATTTTATACCGGCACCACCTCTTCTCTGCACGCAGAATTGTAGACGGCGCCGAGACCTTTCATCTGACACCCCATCCGCCGCTTTCCGGCAGAGGGAAACCCAAAAATTTTCATATTTAGTAGTTTTTCATACAACCGATAACATACCGAGTTTACCTAAGCGGTGATAATATTAATAAGAAAATAACTCAAAAACAATAAAAAAGGTCTTCTAGTTGACCGATTTTCAAAATTTTTTCTTTTGAATACGTTTAAATTTGTTGCTGCCATCGTCTGCCATAGTCCTTTTTGGCTTTTCACTTTTCCTTCATTTAAATTTTCATTAAAAAAGTAGTTTTTCCGACATTTTCCATACTTTTACTCGGACGCCTACTCTTCTTCCTCTTCGAGGTTGACTGGTTTGCTGCTCCGCCTGCTCCTGCACCTATCTGGACACCCTGGAAAATAAGCTTTTCATTAAATTCATAGATTTTCATTTATTTTCATAGAAAAAATCAGTTTTTCAGTTATAACATCAAAATTTTATACCGGCACCACCTCTTCTCTGCACGCAGAATTGTAGACGGCGCCGAGACCTTTCATCTGACACCCCATCCGCCGCTTTCCGGCAGAGGGAAACCCAAAAATTTGCCCTCCCACCCTCCCTTATTCTCTTAGCCAGGTGAACGAGCCGACCCGACCGAATTTTAGTTTTTGAGTTTCTTCGTTTATTTACATCGTTCGGGTCTGGCCGCTACCTGGTCACCCTTCTTGCGCCCTTAATCGCCTCTCCGCAGCTTCTGCAAAATAAAACGAAAAACTAATTAGCCTAAAATAAGAACCTAAGGATCTGAGGCGTAGCGCAAAGGCTTGTTAGGGGAAACATTGGCAGCTTCGATAGTATTAGTGATAGTTGTGACTTACTCATTATAGAGTTGACGTAAAATTTTTTAACTGTAGGCCGGGCCTATTGGCTGGTATACATATTTTAAGAATTTACACTTAATCGACGGTGCTCCGCTTTTGGACACTAATTAAAATTATTTGATACCCATTTTATTATTTTTGTGCATCGTATTCGGTGCACATAGTTAACTTTGTTTTCTGACCTCTCCCGCACTGGTTTCAGTTCTCCTTGCTCGCTGTTCAACTTAAACAGCAAACATGTTTGGCTTTAGAACACCGGCTAAAAAGGGAATTGACAGGAGTCCCGAAAACTCACCACCACCAAACAACAAGGAGAAGGCAGGACCCTCTCCTATAAAGTCCGCGACGCATCCGACAAATGTCAGACGAAGCATAGGGGAACTGGAGTCCAGGTTGACCCAAATGCAGTGTGCGTCAACCACGCATTCCCACTCTCCAACCAAAGTGGAAACGGCGAAGGCCCCGGGGGCACCGCAGAAGGCGAAACAGAAGGCAGCGGCCCCCTCTGAAGCGAAGGGAGTGACGCGCAGAGCATCTGTAGACGCTGCTGCGGTGTCGCCGAGGCCAGCGACGGACCAACCGAAGTCCTCCGATAGAGTGACCCGGGCCAGGGTTTGGCTCGTGAAAGCGAAGACCCAGATAGGAGAATCCCGCAATCTGAGAGCCGACCTTAAGGCCGGGATCACTCTAGCGGTGGACAATCTCTACCAACTTGTGAAGGAGGCGTCGGGAGCCGCACCTGCAAAAAAGAAAATTACTAGAGGGGACGAGGATCAGAGGGAGAATGACAACGACACTCCAACGTTGAAGGAGCAGGGACCTAGAGAGGGATTAGGAAGAATAGAGGGAGATCTCCTCATCACTAAGATAGAGGAGAACAGCCGACTGCTCGCTGAAAATAATAAACAGCTTTTAGAAATTAAGACCATGATAGATGGCCAAACACAGAACATTGAACAAATGACCTACGCGAGAGTAGCGGCAGCCGAACCGAACACCAGGCAAGTGCCGGAGCGTAGAGCACTTCATTCTGTGGTCATCACCTCCGAAAATGACCAAGATACTGGGGAGGAAGTCTTGGAAAGGGTCAGAAGAGCAGTCGACGCAAAAGAGGGATGGATAAAGATAGAAAAAGTGAGAAAGGCTAAAGATAGAAAAATTATAATGGGATGCGAAACGAGGGAAGACAGAAGGAAGATCAAGGAAAGAATAGAAAGAGCAGGGAACAACCTCGTAGTCGAGGAAATGAAAAACAGGGACCCGCTTCTGGTTCTTAAGAGCGTTCTCACGATACATAGTGATACTGATGTATTGGAAGCTCTTAGGAACCAGAACCGGGGCCTCTTTCATGGCCTCGAAAACGAGGAAGATAGGGTGGAAGTGAAATTTAGGAAAAAGACTAGGAACCCGCATACATCTCACATCGTCCTGACTGTGTCTCCCACAATCTGGAAGCGAGCGACCGATCAGGGAAGAATTCACATAGATCTCCAACAGATTGTGGTAGAAGACCAGTCACCCTTAGTACAATGCTCGCGCTGCCTGGGCTACGGCCACAGCCGTAAATATTGTAAGGAGACCGAGGACGTCTGCAGCTATTGCGGCGGGCTGCATTTGTGCGCAAGTTGCCCCGAAAGGCTCGCACAGGAGACGCCAAAATGTATAAATTGCGGCCGAGCCAAGGCAGAGAACAGCTCGCACAATGCGTTTAGCCACGACTGCCCCATCCGTCGAAAATGGGACGCCATAGCGAGGGCGTCAACAGCGTACTGCTAAAGGCGTCCCGGAGAACAAACGAGCAGGCAAGAGGTGCAGTAGCCTCGTAGACGTCGCAGTATACTCCGAAGACATCCCCAACCAGGTAGATGACAGGAAAGAGGTGGAGGGCCTCATTAGCTCGGACCACAACGGCAAAATTTTAAAATCAAAACTCAACAAGATTGCAGATTTAAATAATAACACAGACTTGACAATAGGAACATTTTATACAAAAAAGGCTGATTTCCAAGGATTTCATGAGAAATTCACCCAAATCACGCCGGATGAAAAATTAACAATAGAGGAATTATATAAAATTAATAGAAAACCAAAATTAGAAAAAGCAGAACAGAAAATCACTAAAGTAAGAGCAGAAAAATATAAACAAATTAACATAAATGCAAAAAAAGTAGAAATACTTACCATACCATCGTGGTCCGTGAATTTCGTTTCCATAGAGATGAGAGTTGATGCCGGGAGGGGGATGTACAGGAATGCAGCTCCAGACAGACGTCAGATGGCGGTTGATCTAAACCTAAAAAAGAAGGAAGAACAAGCATTAAAATACGTAAAAGAAACGACAAAGAAATGGATGAAACTTTGTGGGGAACAGGACGGAAGAGATATGTGGGAGGGGATCGACAGGGTGATAGAAAAGGCTTTGAAAATAACGAGCAAAGTAAAGGACATATTTAAAGAATTTTGCATAAATTTAGCGGTAAAAGATATAGAAAGGAACGAAGCAATAAATAAGTATTGTGTCATATATATTGAATATATAGTAGTATCACATATACATAAATATAAAGGTTAATAATATATAAAAGTCTAAAACAAGGTGCAAATATTAATATTCTGTGGATAAGTATTACATGATTGTAATAAGTATCAACAAATAAAAATATAAGATAATTGTGACCCTGAAGTTGAACATGGAAATGAGAACTTGCTGCGATTAAAGTAAAGATAATGGATATATTTTTGTAAATTTAAGTGGAAGCATAAGACGAGTAGAAATTTTAAAAGAAAATGTAAAACAAATTCAAATAGAGAGACTGGAAGAAAGTTTATTATAGTAGAAGTAACCCTGAAATGCAAATTAAAAGAATAAATTATATTAAGTCATATATACTGCAATACATAGTAAAATAGAAAATAGTAATAGGCTTGACCTTACGTTAAACTAGATAAAATATAAAAATTTTAAATAGAAAAAATAGGCTCCGATCATCACGTTGGAGGTAGTCGTATTAATTAAATAAAAAAAAAAAAAAAAAAAAAAAAAAAAAAACCTAACCTAACCTAACCTAACCTAACCTAACCTAACCTAACCTAACCTAACCTAACCTTTTTTTTTTTTTTTTTTTTTTTAGGCGGGGGAATGCATTTGCGCACTTCCTGCGTCGGCGGGGGCCGTCGCAGGGGAGTGTGGGACTCGTCCTATCTAACGGACACTACCCACTAAACCACCCTCCGTGTACCACTCGCGTATGATTAGCCGCGCGGTCACCCCATAGGAATAGTCACGCGCGGACACCAACGCTGCCATCTTGGCTCTCTCGGCAGAATGCCATCTATACAGAGCGGCGCGCAGGGTACACTGCACGCGCACACTCAGATCTAATGAGTAGGCGGACACCCCCGTGTACCGCTTCCTCAGATCCTGGAGAATATCTAGCCAGGACTAGACACTCTCACGCCACCCGGGAGCCCAGATGCGTAGCTACGCCATCGGGTCCTCGACCGGGGGACGTTTGTCTTCTTGCTTCGGTGGGGGACAGTTGCGCGTCGTACCCACACGATGGTTGTCAGGTAGTTTGGCCTCTGCGCAGAAGATGCAACGAATCGTCTTCAAGCAGCCGGCAGTCCTGTGTCCAGTCTCGGCGCAGCGCATGCACACGTTGCTCCGATCGGTTATCGCTTTACATTTGGCTCGGCCGTGGCCGACACCAAGGCAACGCGAGCAGCGTTGGGGTCGGGGCTTTAGCAATGCGGCTTTAGCCATGACCCAGCCCACAGCAAGTCTCGTGTTGGCTATCTTCTTTGCCGCAGTCACGGGGCAGCGGACGACGACGCTGCCGCCCACGCCACCGTGACTGATGTGGCCCACTCTTATAGTGTCGGGTTTACAGTCCCCGGCCTTGGCCACCGCTGTAGTGACGTCGTCGGGGGTTACAGACTCATCAAGGCCCGTCAGCCGGATGTCAGTGGATTTGACGGGCCGGGATATCACAAATGCATGTAGAGGGGAGATCTCGATGAGCTTATAGGCCAATAGATCAGCCTTTTGGTTCGCCTCGTCCATATCTCCACCAGCCAGAGCTTTGATCTCAATAATCCGATTGCCAGTGGCCACAGATTGTTTGTAAGTAATCCGGCCACTGAGACCTAAGTCCCCTAGGTCAATCTTCTCTCTCGCTTCTTTCAGTAGTTGGCTGTGGGTCATTCCCATCGCTATGCCTATCTGTTGCAATTCCATAACTATGGCGGCTGTCCGCGGAGCTCGGAGTTTGGAAGGATTTCCGAATTTGGATGGCTTCTCCTTGCTGGACGTTGCAGTAGTTGCCTTCCTTGCTGGATGAGAAGATTGTGCTACGGCTGGGGTCGGGGCTTGTGAGCTCTGACCTTGGCCCTGCTTCTTCTTCTTCTTGCCCTTCCGCACGACATCGGTCCAAGTGGATGTGGATGGGGTATCAGCTGTTGCGACTGGGGGAGTAGGGGTATGGTTTAGGCCCTGAGAAGGGGCTTTACCGCTGCCTTTCTTCCTGTCGCGCTTGGGTTTCGGCCTGTTGCCCGCGGGCACAGAAGCCTGCGTCCTTGCGTCCGGCTGAGGCACGATGTCCATTTCGATGACAGAGCTAGGTGTGGGTGGGGCCGCCTTTTTGGTGGTCTTGCCCTTTCCTTTGCCTTTGTCTCTCTTGGCTTGAGGCGCAGGTGTTGGAGTCCGATTCGCCGTATCGGGTCCAGGTGTATCCCCCCTAAGAGGTGGACGCGCATCCTGCTCAGGCGGGTTGCGTTTTCTGTCGTACGCCTCGAAGCTGTCCTTGATCATATTGCCCACTTGGAGGAGGATGGAGCGAGTGAAATCCTCAGCTCCACTGTCCTCCCGTGGGCGTATCGTCTCAGGTAGTGATTGCCGAGAAGGGGTGCGAAAACTCCCGTGCTCTCGGATGTATTTGAGCTCGGCCTTGAGAACTTCCATCTCCGCAGCAAGTTCTCTGTGTTCAACGCGCAGGGTAGCAAGTTCCTGGCGTAGTTTGGTTTCTCGGGCACGCGTGCTGGTGTAGCGGTTCCGCATATCGGCGAGTTCCGTCTCCATAGTGAGATTCTCCGCGGTAACGGAGCGGTTCCGAAGTGCAAACGCGTCCTCCTCGATGGCAGTAGCGGCTTTGTAGAAGTCGCGCTGGTACGTGCCTTTCAGGTTCTTTGAACTTCTGGCAAGCCCCTTGATCGTTTCGCAGGTAGCCTTTATTTTGAAATAAAGGTCACTTGCTAGATCCGGCGCCACCTGTGTAGGGTCAGGTGTATGGGACCAGGGTTCCCTTCCTCCAACTGCAGCTGAGCTTGGAACCGGCGGCTCCGGCGGAGGCATTAGTGCTGAGTCGACAGAGTCATCTCTGCGTGCCAAGGACGATAATCGCCCTGACTCGCTGCTGGTGTAAGAGTCGGTATTCCTGTTCGCTTCCTCTTCTCCGAGTTCAATCTCGTAATTGAGTCGCTCTAGCGGAGTCATAGCGCTGACGTCCTTACGAGGTTTGCTTCGTGTATGTGCCCGACCTCTGCGGCCTCCCGATAATTTGGTGGCCTTGGAGGTGCCGGGCTCATTCTCGTCGAATAATGTCTCTGGTGATAAGACTCTAAAGTCGCCTTCGGAAAGGTGTTTCCGCTTCGACCCGGGTCTTGTATCGGGTACATCTTCGCTGCACTCAGAGAATACTTCCAGGTCATCATTGATGAAGTATGTGTCCGCCCAAGTGCCAACGCGTTCACCCGACTCTTGTATCCTGTCTTGGCTTGTTTCTCTCACTTCGCTCCTGTCTCTCTCCTCTCTATCTATGCTCCTGCCAGCCCTGTCTTCGGCACTGGGAGCATGGGCAGAGCTCTTCTTCTTTTCCGCGGCAGCTGCTGATGATGACTGTTTCACAGCTCCGAACATTCCTCTCAGCCGAGACTCGAACGAAGGTTCGGCTGACTTTTCCCCCCCTGAATCCCCTTCACCAGACCGAGGTCCAGTCCTGGATGCAACACCCAGCGAGTGCAAGTTGCCCCCTCCAGATACGTGGGGCATTCCCGCGGCCGAGGCTGCGGGTCCGGATTGTCCCCGAGATGGGGCTTTACCGGCCTGGAGACGTTTTGTATTTCGCTTGTCACTCATAATGTGGTGCTGCTTACGGGCGCAGCTACCCACGTCACCTCGTCATGGCTGCTAGCGGATGGCCATCTCCCGCCATCCACTCCGCCCAAAGGGCGAAGCCCTTGCCGACACAGTCCAAATCGGCTCGGTCTTGGGGATTTTTTATAGAGGTTGACTCCTCGCGGCCCTGACAGGACAGAGCCCCCGGTCCGCCCTGAAAAGGACAGATTACGGTATGTCCCCCATGCCGCATCCCTGCAACACTATGCTGAACATAGCGAAGCAAGGAGCAGTGTGAGGAGACGCTCAGTGCGTCCCCCCACCCCCTTGGGTTTTGGTCCGCGCCGGCCGAAGCCGGTACCCCCCATATCTGGAGGGCGTTCCCCTATCCGCCACCTGGGGACGCGCCCGATAGGAGACCCAAAACTCCTTCCCTTCCGAAGAAGGGCGGGTAACCTAACCTAACCTTTTTTTTTTTTTTTTTTTTTTTTTTTTTGTTTTCGCAGGAAAAAATGCATTACGCATACCTACCGCTTCAGGGGCAGCAGTAGGGTATGTGGGACTCTCTTTTCGGTGCCCGACAAGCATACCCACTAAAAAGACCTGCGGTGTACCTTGCAGCGTATGTTGGCAGTGTATGGGTTTTCCTTAGGATGCCCTCCATGCACCGCCTACGTACGGCCTATGCCGGGCCTCAGGCATAAAATATGGGTGATCCTGTACACCAGGAACCACCCCCAGTCTGGCAAGCTGTGCAATGCGAGCGTTGAGCCCCCCGGCCCAACGCCCACTAGCCTGCTAGACGGGGGAAGTTGAGTTCGGCGTATGCCTACTCGTCCTCCCCCATCTACGACTTCGGGTCGGGTCCGCAAGCAACCTTGCCGACCCGATCCGTGGCCACCCTTTACAATGACATTTCATGTCGTTGCAAGGGGCCGCCAACGTCTCACGCCCACTCGCTGCCCAGCATAGCTCAAACCATACTGGGAAGCGAGCGACTTCCGTCCGCCGCGGGGCTGGCGCCCCAACGGCAACACCGCCGTCGTGCCCTCCAGCGCGAACGGCCACAACAGGCCACGGGCCGAAGCCCGCTACCACCGTCTGGAGACGCATTCAACAGCGGACTGCCCAAGCCCACTGGAAGCGTCTCCCTTGTGGGTTTTGGTCCGCGCCGGCCAAATGGCCGGTACCCTCCATGTCTGGAGGGCGTTCCCCTATCCGCCACCTGGGGACGCGCCCGGTAGGAGACCCAAAACTCCTTCCCTGTGAAGGGCGGGAACCTAACCTAACCTAACCTTTTTTTTTTTTTTTTTTTATTTTTTTTTTTTTTTTTTTTTTTTGTTTTTTTTTTGAAGTCAAGTACAGGCGAAAGGCGAGAAACCAACAATGTTCCCACATAATTCTAAAAGTCTCGCCTTCAGTTTACAATGTACTAATAGGGAAAGGCTTCGTGCATGTCGATCTTCAGCGCATTAGGGTTGAAGATCAGTCGCCGTTGATGCAGTGCTCGACATGTTTGGGGTACGGCCACGGACGCAGGTTCTGCAAGGAAACTGTTCCTAAATGCAGCCATTGCGGTGGCCCCCACATGAAGCGAGACTGCACTGATGTCCTGACAGGTGAAGGCCCCCGATGCTGCAACTGCACGGCAGCTAGATTAGATCATACGGAGCACAACGCTTTTAGCCCCGAATGTGCGGTGCGCAGGAAGTGGGATGCGCTAGCACGGGCTAAGATAGCGTATTGCTGAGGTGGTTCCAGAGAACTCTGGGGCTGGCAGCCCCACCAGAAGATATGTAGTCGCCCAAGCAAACTTGCAGCGTAAACAGTTAGCGACGGAAGAACTTATGATAGAGTCCGCTAACCGAAAACTCGCAATAGCACTTGTCCAGGAACCCTATGTGGGGGGAGTGAAGAGGATGAAGGATTACCGTGGGGCGAGAGTCTTCCAGAACGCTGCCATAGGAGATGGGACCGTAAAGGCGGCGATAGTCGTCTTTGAAGACGATATCGACGTCATACCTTGCCCGAAACTCACAGACAACAACATTGTTGTCGTGAGGATCCGAACCAGCGCCTGGGAAATCGCGGCGGTGTCCTTCTACTTCGAGCCAGACCAACCCATAGGGCCATACCTGGACCGGCTTACCATCATTTGCGAAGAACTTGGGTCGGCTAGAATACTAATAGGCGGAGACTGCAACGCCAAGAGCACCTGGTGGGGCAGCATCGTAGAAGACCACAGGGGAGTTGAACTGTCCGGGACCCTGGAAGAGTCAAAATTACAGGTATTGAACATCGGAGATACGCCTACGTTTGAAACCACGAGAGGTAATAGAACTATCTCCAGCCGAGTTGACATAACGGCATGTACCGACGACCTCATGGGATTCGTAGAAGACTGGAGGGTAGACCGGTCTGTGACAAGTTCCGATCATAACGCCATTATTTTCCACCTTAACCTCAAGCGCAGTAAAGGCTTCAGAGTAATCCGAACAACCAGGATATATAATACTAAGAAAGCAGACTGGGAAGAATTCTCTAAAACCTTGACAGAACAAAAAGCTGAGCTAAACATAAACCAAACAGCCATCAGTAATATCAACAACAAACAAGGGCTGGAGGAAATGGTAACTGGAATTAACAATGCTATCAACACCGCATGTAAGGGCAGCATGCCCATAAAGAAACAGTCAGAGGTAGTCACGATCCCATGGTGGAGCAAAGAACTTGCCCACAAAAAGAAAATTATGGTCACCTTCAGGAGAAGGATACATAATGCAGCGCCGCACAGAAGAGACAAGGTCGTCGAAGAATACCTGAAAAAGAAAGAAGAATACGAATGCCACGCCAAGAAAGCCCGTACCGAGAGTTGGAAAGAGTTCTGCGGGAAGCAAACCAGAGAAGGAGTGTGGGAAGGAATTTATAGAATTATCAATAGGACCGCCAGGAGAGAAGAAGACACGACCCTGAAAACCAACGATGGAAAACACCTCAACCCGAAAGAATCGGCAGACCTACTCGCTAATACGTTCTACCCCGAAGACCACGTAGACACGGATAACTCGGACCATCGCCGGGTCAGACAAACGGCAGAACAGGTAAACGCCGAGGAGTGTGATGACCCACACGATCCTCCGTTTACACTGTCAGAGCTAAAGACCGCGACGGGGAGTTTTAATCCAAAGAAGGCCCCGGGAGTGGATGGCTTTACAGCGGACATCTGCAGCCGAGCTATACTCCAGGATCCGGACGCTTTCCTTGCCCTTTACAACAAGTGTCTAGAGATAGCACACTTCCCGGACAGCTGGAAGGAGGCCACAGTAGTGGTACTTAGAAAACCGGGCAAGGATGATTATACGAACCCCAAGGCTTATAGACCGATAGGTCTCCTGCCGGTTTTGGGGAAGATCCTGGAGAAGATGGTAGTAGCAAGGATGAAATGGCACCTTGTACCGAGGATTAGTACTCGCCAGTACGGATTCATGCCCCAAAAGAGCACTGAGGACGCCCTCTATTGTTTAATGAACCACATCAAAGGCAAAATTGAGCTGAAGAAGCTGGTCTGCCTCGTCTCATTGGATATAGAGGGGGCCTTCGACAGCGCCTGGTGGCCAGCCATCAGAGTCCGACTGGCTGAGGAAAAGTGTCCGGTCAATATCAGGAGGCTACTCGACAGCTACCTGAGCTGCAGAAGAGTTACCGTTAGGTTTGCTGGGGAGGAAAGCACGCGAAACACGACGAAAGGTTGCGTGCAGGGGTCGATCGGCGGTCCCCTTCTCTGGAACATGCTTCTCAATCCGCTACTTACCGGACTAGAACAGAGAGACTATTATTGTCAAGCTTTTGCAGACGATGTCACACTAGTGTTTGATGGAGACACCGCGCGTGAGATTCAAGACCAGGCGAATGCTGCACTTGCCTATGTTCAGCAGTGGGGCATACAAAACAAACTGCGCTTCGCTCCACATAAAACCTGTGCGATGCTTCTAACTAGGAAGCTTAAGTATGATACCCCGCGGCTGAGCATGGGTGGGGTCGGCATAAACCTGTCAAAGGAAATGAAAATCCTGGGCCTGACAATCGACGACCATCTCACTTTTAATACCCACATCACTAATCAGTGTAGGAAAGCCTTGGGTCTCTATAAGCAGTTGTCTAGGGCCGCTAAGGTCACCTGGGGCCTAGACCCCGATATAGTCAGGTCTATATACAACGCCGCGGTTGTACCCGTAATAACATACGCTGCAGCAGCGTGGGCGCCGGCCACTAAGAAGCTAGGAGTTCAGAAGCAACTCAACACGGTGCAGAGAGGTTTCGCCCAAAAACTCTGCAGATCGTACCGCACGGTCTCTCTCCATGCCGCCCTGCTGCTATCCGGGATACTGCCTCTCGACCTCAGAGTGCAGGAGGTAGCAGCCCTGTACGAAGCCAAGAGAGGGTCATCTCTGGCGCTGCTGGGCGACAGGGATATAGAGCGTGTGGTGGGATTTGCGGAATCGCCGCATCCGGCATCGCATATTGACCGGGATTTCATAGGCTTGGTAGACCAAAACCTTGTTGACAGGCACAACGTGCAGGAGGTGCGAATTTTCACCGACGGCAGCAAGCTGGAGGGGAAGGTCGGAGCATCACTTTCCATATGGAAAGGTGATGCCGAGATCCAGAACCGAAAGCTGTGTCTGTCCGCGTACTGCACGGTTTATCAGGCGGAACTCCTGGCAATATGCGAAGCAACGGGCGTCATCCTTAAGAGGGTGGAAAAGAGTTATGGTGTGTACAGTGACTCTAGAGCAGCGCTCGAGACACTCACTAACCATGACTCTCTCCATCCTCTTGCACTGAAAGCTAGGGATAATCTGCAGCGGGCCTCGACACAGAACAAAGATGTTTCCTTGTTCTGGGTCAAAGCCCATGCAGGACTTCCTGGCAACGAGCGTGCGGACGAACTCGCGAAGGAGGCCGCTTTGAGGAGTAAGAGGCAGAAGGACTACGACAGATGCCCGGTGTCGTACGCCAAACGCCTTCTGCGTGAAACGTCGGTCCAGAAGTGGAATTAAAGATATGTCGAGGGTGAAACCGCATCAGTCACTAAACTCTTCTTTCCGTCAGCAACCGACGCATTCCAACTGATAAAGACCATCCGGCCGACCGGAAAGCTTACCCAAGTCCTCACGGGACATGGCGGGTTCTCCCAGTACTTGAACCGCTTCAAGCGCCGGGAGAGCCCGGCATGTATCTGTGACCCAGACGTGGAGGAATCGGTTCCCCACCTGCTCACAGAATGTCCAGTATACGCTAGGCAGAGGTTCGACTTCGAACAAGATACAGGTGAGGAAGTCAAATTGGATAGCCTTTGTAAACTAATTAGAAATAAAGATACTAGAAATAAGTTTATCGATTACTGTGTTAGAATTAGTGATCTAGTAAATAAGAAAAATAAAGATACATAACTATTGTTTAACTTATATGTGTGCATACAGGGTGAAATTTTAACCACTTTCCAAAATTTTTATAGGCGTTTGGTATCGTATTTAGAGCCCATTTATGAAGTAAAAAATGTCAACCAAACTTTCACCCGAAAATATTTTTCGCAATATAGTTTTCAATTTTTACGGTCCTAGGCCTGATAAGGTATAAAGGGAAAATTAAAAACTTATGAACAGTATCGTATTGAATGAATGAGATGCGAATCGCGTAAAAAAAGTGTTGCTAGGCGGCCGTATCAAAAATTTTAGATTTTTTGCGGACATTTTCTAAGTGCTTTATCTTGACATTTTTGTACTGGGCTATACCAAAAGAAAAAATATGTCATTTGTTTTTTGTCTCCTAGATTGATATATTAAAATTTGGAAAGTGGTTAAAATTTCATCCTGTATAAAGCATAAACAATAACAATTAAGATGTAAAATAAATTATGTTAGCACTAAGATAGACTTAAGTTATATAATAAGAAACAATGTCATAGAAATAAGATAAAAGCGTAGGCTCTGCTAAATGTCAATTAATTAATTGTAATATTTCGTGGCATCGATCTGCACCTGTGTATTAGCTCATAAGACTTAAGATCAGTTTACTTATTACTAAGATATTAGTTAGAATGTAACAATCCATTTGCAATGGAACAGCCACTGTAATTTTAGTAGTTTAAGAAATCAAAATTCGTTGTTTTAGTTATTAATACAGTAAGAAATAAATAAAGAATAAAAAATAAAAAGCCCCAGAAAGCAAAATTCCCTGAAAAAACATATCAGGGGACAGAGCTGAGCCTTTACAGGGCGACAAAAAAAAAAAAAAAAAACCTAACCTAACTTTGCAAGGTTAGGTTGCTGTAACCTAACTTTATGAGATTAGTTTTTTCAAAATAATCACCTATCTTTTTGTCACTTTTTATCAAAACCTAACTTTGCAAGGTTAGGTTGCTGTAACCTAACTTTATGAGATTAGTTTTTTCAAAATAATCACCTATCTTTTTGTCACTTTTTATCAAAACCTAACTTTGCAAGGTTAGGTTGCTGTAACCTAACTTTATGAGATTAGTTTTTTCAAAATAATCACCTATCTTTTTGTCACTTTTTATCAAAACCTAACTTTGCAAGGTTAGGTTGCTGTAACCTAACTTTATGAGATTAGTTTTTTCAAAATAATCACCTATCTTTTTGTCACTTTTTATCAAAACCTAACTTTGCAAGGTTAGGTTGCTGTAACCTAACTTTATGAGATTAGTTTTTTCAAAATAATCACCTTTCTTTTTGTCACTTTTTATCAAAACCTAACTTTGCAAGGTTAGGTTGCTGTAACCTAACTTTATGAGATTAGTTTTTTCAAAATAATCACCTTTCTTTTTGTCACTTTTTATCAAAACCTAACTTTGCAAGGTTAGGTTGCTGTAACCTAACTTTATGAGATTAGGTTACCAAAACCTAACCGGGGTGAGTTAGGTTTTTTCAAAATAATCACAATGCAGCAAGAGTATCGGGACGGCGCGAGTGCGCGCGCAGCGCGCATGAGCTCCGCAGAATTTTTGTGTAGTCGGCGGCTGGCGCGCGTGGCGCATGCCGCAGCAGGAGCAGGTTGCTTTTTTCGTCATACTATCGTTCATGTTTTTAGTCTGTACAGTATTTATCATGTAAAAACATATTTTCCGTTGATTTTTTTATGTTTCTTTTAACATTTTCCCCTTATATAAAAAAACTTTTTGCTCATTTGAGTCTGATAGAAATCAAGCTTACATCAATTGTCATATTTCTTTTCGTACAAGATATCAATAAGAAATAAATAAACGTGGACATTATGACAAAAACACAAATATTGAAATACACAAAAAGACTCTAAAACATCTTTGAGTACCTATCTTACTTTAATAATTGAAACCGCTCCTTTTACATTTACGTTACGGACCGCAATTAAATAATAATGAATAAAATATGGAATGCTTAACATTTTTTTTTTCAATAATTATAATATCAGTATTTAAACGTGAAAAATTATGTCTCAGGCGGGATTTGAACGCGCATCTCCTCGCATGCCGGGTGCTATACTTATATATCATATAAATAATCTATACTAATACTAGCTGACCCCGCGAACTTCGTATCGCCTCAGAATTATATTTAAGTTGATAGTCCATTTATCAAAGAACGCTTTAGGCTATATAACACCACGCTGCGACCAATAGGAGCGAAGCATTAGTGAAAAATGTTGCAAAATAATCGCGATCATAATAACAGAAATTGTCGCGGACGAAGTCGCGGGTAACAGTTAGTTTATAATATGTACAACGTTTACTTGTCCACCGCTGAACACTGAGCCCTGTTCAATCAAACCTTAACATGAGGTAGATTTAATTCAGATTTTTTTCATACGACCATTTGGATCAGCGGTAGTAAGCGCTGCTTTTGAGCCATGGGTCGCGGGTTCGATCCCCGCACAGTACAAATATTTGTGTGCATGAACATGTCTGCTTGTACTGGTCTGGGTGTTTTCTATGTATTATAAGTATGTATTTACAAAAAAAAAGTATTTATGTAAGTTTATCGGTTGTCTAGTACCCCATACGACAGGGTACTTAATAGTAGCTTAATTTGGGACTAGATGGCTCTGTGTGGCCCAGTGAGGCATGTCTTAAATATTTATTTATTTAATTATTTTGATATGTGGCATACATGATACCCAAAAAATAAAATCAATTATCTACTTTATTATCTTAATTTATAATTTTTAGTAGATATAGATATTATTTATTCATCCTTTTCATGGTCAAATCTTAAGTGAACCACGTAAAAAATGCGTAAGTTATTCAATTGCATTACCATAGGTAAACTACTTAATAAGTTTTAGCTTTGTTTATTTCGTCATTTAGTTAAGGCCGTGAGGCCGTGATAGTTGGAAACGCAGCCCCTCAGTTCGGGCGCTGTGATAATAAAGGCACCGCATGACTGTGATCTATTCCCGTTTGACTCACCCAACGTTCACAATTGTCAAGTCTCGTACACTACACAGTTGTGACAATTATTATTGTACTAACGGACCCGACAGACGTTGTCCTGTCTTTACTATGAATATTGGTTTCAAATTGGTATAATTTATTAAAAAAATATTTCAGATACAAATTTATTTATCGACATTGCAAATGCTAAACGCGAAAATTGTAATCGTTTGCAGCACGCATTCTGTCAATGTTATGTCAAACGCCACAATGTTACATTAAAAAAGTTTAAATTGTCAAAAGCGCGAAGGTTACATTACTTACATTACAAATAATTTAGTATGATACGATAAGAAATCGTTTATTTTGCCACAGTATTAGTACAAATAAGATTTTCTAGATAAGAGAGCCTGGTGACAGGCAGACGGACAGACGGCGAAGTCTTAGAAATAGGATCCCGTTCTTTTTCTTTGGGTACGGAACCCTAAAAACTGAAGATAAGACCAACATCAGAACATTAACTTACCAGATCTTTGTTTTTTATAAATCACCAGCGCCCTCAACTGGTTCCAATTCTCGCTGAAATAGATCAGAAGTAGTAATAAATAAATTTAATTGGTCATTAAATGTATGGTCTTCATAATTGCCTAGCTCTCTGTAGAGTACTTATAAATGCAATCGCATCAAATCATACACCGGCAAGTACTAAGTAACCTGACAATACTGATCCAATAGTATTTTTTTTTAACCAAAGCTTACAAAAGTAACAGTACCTAACTCCACTTCTCATCACCATCCAATATTCTATTACGTTGTGAAACCTTGTGATTGGCTAAACTAAACTTTTCATGTAGTTGTTTATAAAGTCGAATTTGTCGTTAACGCCAAAAGCGGCCGCTTTTAGCAATAATGCACAATACGAAAGAATGCCAGAATGAAAAGCAGTTAACAGTGATTCAATAAATACTAGAGGTAATTTGCTAAAATAATACTGTTCTCGTTTTTTGAGAATTGATTTTGTTTAGAAGTAATAAAATTGAATCAATTGGGGGACAGCTTAAATAGCTCTAGTAGTGCCCATAAGTAGGTATGTTACTCGTATGTTGGATTTACAAAAAATACAAAATAAAAATATTACAAAATAGCACTTCTTCCCCTCCCAAAAGAGAATAAGGCGCGAGATTATTATTACAGGCAAAAGAAGACCAGCAGAAGCGTTTCCTTACAACCGTAATTGGTTAGACTAGGGAAAATTCCTCCTTTTACTGCTGAGGACTGACGTGAACTGGCGGCGCAGAGATGGTTAAGGTAAAGCTTTATTTTTGTGGCGTCTGACCGAGCTTACATACTAACCAACGTAGATTTATTTTAACAGTTATTGAATGTTTAGCCCGCCATTAATTATTTTCATCATAAAATAAATTGTTTTGATCCCAAAGTAACTATTCTATGGAAATTATTATGTGGAAGTGAGCAATAACGAAGGTACCACAAACACCCAGACCCGAGAGATTTTAGACAAACCCTTATTCCCTACATTGATGCATCCGGGAATCGAACCCGGGACCACGGAGCAGGCGACGCCTTAAAAACCAGTGAATAAGTCGCTTTGCCAAGGAAGTGTTATTAAATTAATTAATAAAAAGACGTGTGGCACTCGGAGACTGCCGCGGTAAAGCTATTGCATAGCATTTTTTATCAAATCATGCAATTATAAAACTAAAAAGTATCACCGCTGTGCCGGTCGGAGTGGGGGGTGTTAGGTTATTTTCGTTACGGAATTTCTGGATTCGGTCTCCACGCTTAAGGCCCTCGATAGAAGCTATGCAATAGCTTAATTTTATAATTTTATGTATTTTCTAATTTTGACTTTTGTAATTAAATTTTTCTGTTATTTTGCCAGATATGGTTACCATAGGCAACCATACTGTCAAAATCCTTATTTTCTTCTAAATTCTTTTAAATTTCGGAAATTCAAAATTATTCGATCGTGCCTCGCCCCGAGTGTTAGGTTAGGTTATTTTCGTTACGGAATTTCTGGATTCGGTTTCCACGCTCAAGGCCCGCGATAGAAGCTATGCAATAGCTTAAAAACAACACAGCCTCCGTAGCTAGAAGAGCAATTTTGTGGATAGCTAAACGCTGTGGGTTCATTTCCTACCGGAATTATAACATGTTTTTTTCTAATCGTAAACTCACCATCAGTAATAATTAATAGTGATCTCCTCCGCAGCCGTTTTTTGTTTGAAGATACTTCTTGGAAATCATCGTGCACACAATTTATTTCCTGTTTATATATAGCTTATGTAAATTACGTGGCTTCCTAAAAACTAAGAGTTAACTGAAATAGCAATTACTTGAATATACATTTCCACTGCCTTAGATGTGACTTGAACCCACAACCGCTTCTCGTGCTACTGTTTATTGTCTAACAAACAGTAAATAAGATGATGTCTGTGATTTAGACTTCTACTTTTAAGTGAACCAGTGTAAGTCTAATTCTAAGCATCTCTCATACGAGTATATTACCCCAGTTAAGATAATACTAGTATCATCTTATCTGTGATAATACTAAGTAACGCCCCGTTAGTATAGCGGTTTAAATACCGGGCCAAGATCTCGCGGTCCCGGGTTCGATCCCCGGGTCGGACAACAAAAAGTTTCGGACATTGCTCGGGTTTGTGAGCACCCAACCGCATTTGGCAAGCATGGCGATTATGCCAGTACCCATCATTGCTGTGGTAAATGAATTCAATGATGGAGGCCTTTTCCCTGCAGTGGGATGATTATAGGCTGGTACAGAAGTAAACGTGCACAGATTTACATCATGTAATATGTGAAGGCACTGACTGTAAGAGTTACGACCAATAATAATCATATTTATGCATTCAGTAAGATTAGGTAGACTACATAGAGGACGACACCATCTTTATGACTTTACTTCATGTAAGTAACCAGTAACCATTATGTTTAATCGGTGCCAGTCAAACGATCAGCGACTATTTTCTTGCATTAATATACTACATATCAATATTTTAATTAAATTTATCTATGGAGGAGTAGACTAATTATCTTTGAGGGAGTAGTGCACTCTTATTGTTTAATTGAAATATTTTAGATAGAAATTAAGATCACTTTCAGCGTATAAATATTTAATTTTTTTCTTACCTTATTATTCGATCCACAAATTTCAATTGATACTTACTGCCACGGTAAAATGAAAAAACGATGAGTCCATTGGCTCAATTTAACAGAATACTCATGTAAATAATAGTTTTAGATTAAGCTGCTGGAAGCATAATGTTAAAACAGTTGTAGCAGCAAATAATAGTAAATAACAATAATATCACAAAATTCACAAAACGCGCGGGCTTTTTTTGTTTTTATTTTTGTTTATTTGCTCCTTTCGAAACCAGCTAAGGTCTGAGACCATGCTGCCATGTCATTAGTACTAATTCTACATTCTTAATAAATACATAAAATATGATAAATACTCAATTTAATTACATTAATTTATTTACTTACTTACATGTTATCGCTCCAAGTTTCCGAACGCGCTATGTCGTCACGTCCGCCTGGCAACGAGACCGGCTGCACTTGCTTCGACACGCCGGGCGCTGCACTCTACCCACTTTGTTAGAAATTCTCGAGGAGTCAACATCTCTTAACTGATACGCTTAGATTGAACATAAAATATTAATTATTCTGAACGTAATTATAATACCTAAATTATTTCATAACGATTGTACGTATCTGATTTCTTGTTTAAACCTTAAATAATTCTCAAGTGACAGAAGTTAATATCGACTTAATTATGATTTTTAGATAGCCCTCTAAACGTAGTTCAATAAGTACCTAATATGAGTTTGTCGTATTGTAACAATTATTTGTACGTAGTAAAGTATTCTATCATGACTAATGTGTATTTCTTTATATCAGAAGCGGTACAGGTAAACCTACACGCTCACCGGCTCCCATCATGCCGCGTCCTCGTAAGCACAGGCGGAAACGATCCACAAGTTCATCTGCCTATACGCCGTCACGGAGTTCAAGCACTGATTCGAGCACGGCTTCAAGCAGCAGTGGTAAACGTGGCCGCCGAAGAAAGCAAGTAGACAAACGCCGAAGAGGATCACCAACCGTGAGTCAAAATGTTGTATTATCGTCAGTGATCCCCGAATTCGACCCGCTAGTGGATGATGTGAATATGTGGATTAATGTGCTTGAAGCAAATGCCCGTGCATTTGGTTGGTCCGATTCTATGATTAAGTATCAGGGGCTGCAAAAATTGCGCAATACTGCTAAAACTTGGTTAGATTCTTTGCAAAAAAATGAAACTTCTTGGACTACATGGCGCTGGAAGCACTGGCGTGAGAGGTTATCGAATACTTTTCAAATAAAACGTAATATGTATACGTTATTAAGGCAACTTGTCAAGACCAGACCAGTACCTAATCAGTCTCTCTACGAATTTTATTTTCAACAAAAAGGGAAAATAGATAGATTGCAATTGGGATTCAAAGACCGTGACGTAGTGTCAATTATAGTAGGCTCAATAGGCGACCTAAATATAACAACAGCAGCCGAGGCAGGGAATTTTCCTCATTGCGACGATTTAGCCTCTTTTCTGCACGGTAAAATACATACTGTTCCTGAAAGGTCACAACAACAATCGAAATCCTGTTTGATACCGAAATCAGTTCCACGTCAAGCGCCTCCATTTCAAGGTAGCGCGCAAAAGTCTGACATTAAAACCGAGTATTCTCATAATAGCACCGGGAATAATATTGTGTATACTTCCCTTTCGTGTTTTCGTTGTGGTGAAGTAGGTCATCGTCGAAATAACTGTAGTATAAAGGATGATATTCAATGCAATTTTTGTAAAAAAAGGGGGCATCTAGAAAAGGCGTGTAAGGCAAAAATTAAAACAAAAGTCGATAATGACGCGGAAATAAAAATGATTAACGAACAAAAAAGCAAACAAAAATTTTGTAAGGAAATTTATATAAATAATGTCAAATCTGAGGCATTTTTTGATATGGGTAGTGATTGTTCATTGATTACTGGGGATGTCATCGAGAAATACAAATTACAGACTTTTAATTTAAATAACCTAATTAATTTGACAGGGTTTACAACCAGCACGACAATTCAGGTATCCAAAGCTGTTGCTGTTAGTTTGAAAGTGGATACGGTTGAGTTAGTAACGGTGTTATATGTGATTGACTCATTAACCGGGTGTGATATATTAATAGGACGAAATTTCACTGAAGATTGTAGTATAATGTACACTCGTGTAGGTAATGTCTTAACCTTTCAACCGATTAAAACAATGAATATATTTGAAATAAATTCTAATTTTAAGGGTATATATTCTACCGAGCGTACGAACTTATTAAATTCAATATTGTCGAAATACCCACGTTGTTTTTCGAATGATTTGTCGACGTTAGGAAAAACTCACTGCGTAGAGTTAGATATAGAATTGATTTCCAACAAACCGGTTTGTTATAGGCCATATCGCATGTCAGAGTCGGAAAAGAAAATTACTCGAGAGATTACTGACGAGTTATTAAACAATGGCATTATTAGGCACAGTAATTCACCTTATGCAAGCCCTGCATTGCTAGTAGACAAGGGATCTGGAGGTAAAAGGTTATGTATCGACTATCGCCAATTGAATAAAATTACGGTGAAAGAGAAATACCCAATGCCCATGATTGAGGACTTGATTGACAGACTGCAAGGTTGTAAATACTTCACATCGCTCGATTTAAAAAGTGGGTACCATCAAATTCCTATAAAACCTGAAGCTATTCCGAAGACTGCGTTCATCACACCTGACGGACACTTTGAATATCTTAGAATGCCTTTTGGCTTGAGTAATGGACCAGCAGTATTTCAAAGGTTGATGAATACAGTCTTGGGAACTCTTAGATTTGGAAAAGTAATTTGTTATATGGACGATCTTTTAATAGCCACTGAGACTCTAGAGGAGAATATTTCCTGCTTAGAAAGTGTGCTAGAAATTCTTCAAAACAATGGATTGACAATTAATCTAAAAAAATGTTCCTTTTTTCAAAATAACATTTGTTTTCTTGGTTATGACATTTCCGAGAGTGGTATACGACCTAATAGCAAGAAACTTAAGGCAATTGAAGAATTTCCTATTCCAAAAACCGTGCACCAACTTCGCCAATTTTTAGGGCTTATAAACTATTTTCGAAAGTTCATTAAGAATTGCGCAGTTTTATGTAGTCCACTAACTAAATTACTGAAAAAGAATGCAGTCTGGCAATGGGGTCCTCAACAAGAGCAAGCTGTCATTGATGTTAAGCGGGCGCTAATAGATAATGCCGTACTAAATATTTTCGATCCTAAATTACCAATCCTTTTATATACCGACGCTAGTCGTGATGGTATTGGGTGTATAATGGTTCAAGTCACACAAAACGGGGAGCAACCAGTACATTTTTACAGTCGACAAACAAGCACTGAGGAGAAAAAGTATCACTCATTTGAACTTGAACTGCTAGCAGTTGTGATAGCTTTACGAAAATTTCGTCATTATTTACTTGGTGTAGAATTTAAAATTGTCACAGATTGTAACGCAGTTCGACATGCTTTAGGCAAAAAGGAGATTATTCCGCGTATTGGTAGGTGGGTTTTACAAACCCAAGAGTTTAATTTTGATATTGTGCATAGGGCAGGAAGTCAGATGCTTCACGTCGACGCTCTTAGTCGAAATCCTGTAACGAACAATAATATACCAACAGTTGATGAGAGTGTTATGTCGATAACCGAGGGAGATTGGCTTTTATCAGTGCAACTCCAAGATCCAAGCATATGTAGCATTAAAGATATATTATTGTCAGGTGATGCCGAGGCAAATAAAAAGATTTTTAATCAGTATGAATTACTCGGAAATGAAGTTTACCGCCGAACAGAGTACGGTAGGCGATGGTTAGTTCCAAAAAAATGTATTTGGCAAATAATTAGGACTAATCATGGCGATGTAGGACATTTTGCAGAGGATAAAACTATCGAAAGGATTAGGTCAAAATACTGGTTCCCGCATATGAAGAAAACGGTCTCAAAATATATAAAAAATTGTTTAAATTGCATATATTACAAAAACATTCATGGAAAAAAGCCTGGAAAATTGTACCCGATCCCAAAATATGCTAGACCGTTCCATACGCTTCATCTTGATCATTTAGGACCTTTTATAAAAACCACACAACAAAACTCATATTTGTTGGTTATAGTCGATGCATTCACAAAATTCGTATTTATGTCAGCAGTTAAAAATACTAAATCAAAAATAGTAATTAATGAACTCAATAAAATCTTCAAAGTGTTCGGCAACCCCAAGCGAATCATCAGCGATGCTGGCAGTGCGTTCACTTCAAAGGCATTCGTAGCATTTTGTACTGAGAGAAATATAAGAGCTCACGTTATAGCCACAGGTGTGCCGCGTTCGAATGGGCAAGTTGAACGCTATAATTTAACCATTTTAGAGGCGTTGCGTAGTATGGGTGCAAATAATGATAATAATAAATGGGATCAATATATTACGGACATCCAACAGGGTATTAATAGCACAATTAATAAAACCACATCAGCTGTCCCTAGCGAAGTTTTTTTCGGATATCGTATTCGTATGAATAACGATGGAGTTACTGACGACGATACAGAAAATACGGTTGATCTCACGGCTCTGAGGAGTAAAGTTGATGAGAATATTCAACAAGAGGCGGAAAAGCAAAAGGCAACTTTTGATGCTAAGAGGAAAGAAGCACCGCAATACAATATTGGAGATTTAGTAGTAATTAAAATACCTAGTATGGTAAACGATGGACAAAGTACTAAACTGTTACCGCGTTTCAAAGGCCCTTTTCAGGTTACAGAGATATTAGGTCATGACCGTTATAGAATCGCCGATATGAGAGGAGCAGAAAGAAGTACTAAGAAGTATAACGGAGTTTCATGTGTCGAAAATATGAAACCATGGATACGAATTGCAGACACAGACTCACCGGATGTTATCGACAGTTAAGGTAAAATAAGCACAAAGATGAGTAAGTGTTTTTTTTAATTCTTTGTTTCACAGTGTACATACATTGCAATTGGTTTCAAGAGTTTCACAATATAAATCAAATCTAAAGTAATCTATTCACGACATTATCAAGGTTAAATCTAAGTCTAATGCATTCGCTTTGAACAATCCATAGTTGAAGTAGAGTGTGAGATTGTATAGTTTGTAGTAGACATCCATGGTGAACACTACTGCAATATACATGGTGATACACAACTGTGCTGATCCTGAACATCACTCAGTTTAAGCCATTAGGTTGAGTGAGTTGGCCGTCGATGGGATAACAAGCTCAGCCTTAGTCTGATACTCTACATGTCAGCTTGGAGGTTCAAATAAAACTATGAAGACTGTTTGCAAACCCATGAGTTTGAAAGGTCTGGTTCGGATTTTCGTTGTGGGCACGAAATCATAACTAATACCATGTGAACTTTGTTCCCAGCTCCTGCATCAGACCATGACGCTGTTCGAGGACGAACGCGACAGCAGGATGGCCGGATGTTATCGCTCCAAGTTTCCGAACGCGCTATGTCGTCACGTCCGCCTGGCAACGAGACCGGCTGCACTTGCTTCGACACGCCGGGCGCTGCACTCTACCCACTTTGTTAGAAATTCTCGAGGAGTCAACATCTCTTAACTGATACGCTTAGATTGAACATAAAATATTAATTATTCTGAACGTAATTAAAATACCTAAATTATTTCATAACGATTGTACGTATCTGATTTCTTGTTTAAACCTTAAATAATTCTCAAGTGACAGAAGTTAATATCGACTTAATTATGATTTTTAGATAGCCCACTAAACGTAGTTCAATAAGTACCTAATATGAGTTTGTCGTATTGTAACAATTATTTGTACGTAGTAAAGTATTCTATCATGACTAATGTGTATTTCTTTATATACACATAATAAATCAACCTAACTTAACCCTAAAGTAACCTTCGGTTTCTTAGAAAGTTAACGGCATAGGAATTATGTTCATTTAGCAAAGTAACTACTTACATTATACTATATAGTTTTTTTAACATTTACTGTTTGTTTAATTCATTAAGACAAATTAATTCAGTATAAAATTAACTAGAGTAATCCAAAAAAAAAAAAGAAAATACGGTATTCCAAAATAACAAAGAAAAGCGGGGCGCGTGAAAATTTATCACGTGACCTTTTTCCGCAACCGAATGCGTGAAATTTTGTCAATATTTAAAATTGTGTGAATATTTTATTGCATTGCTGTTGGTTTTTAGTGCGTAAATGAAACGATATTCTAGACAGTGATTGCAGTTTCAGATCTACTGACTAATTGTGTTACAGTTAATTCGGTGCATAGAAATATATGGTTTGGGATGCTTTATTCCTTTAAAAAATAAAATTATATTAAATAAAACATCTTGTTATCAGAAAAGATATTTATTTATAATGAAAAATTTCAAAAATACACAAATCACCCGAGATAAATCACATTTGGAATCGTAGGTGCTTTCGAATTATTTAAAGACGCTACCTCTAGTCGGTCACAACAATACTCATGTCTAAGAGCGAAACGACTAAAGAGTTCAGAGGAAACGAGCACCCACGCGCGATCGCTGACCGCTCGCGAGCGCTCGGCGATCGCGCCCGAGCCGAGCGCCGAAGACTACTACCGGAGGTAAACAACCACGAGTAAAGTGGAACACGTATGTACAAAACTACTACATTAATAATTGCATCGTGAGTACTCGAGCGGACGAGTCCGACTCGCACCTACCTACATTATTGTACAGTCAGATTGAATAGTGAATATTTCGATCCGTACTACAAAAGTAGATAATTATTAGAAAAATAGAACGGTTACGATATACATAGGTATATTAATTCAAAATACCTACGGAATAATTACATTCTACCCAGTTAACGGACGTCAGGTTTCCTTCGCATTCTGAAACAGGTACAATTATTCGAGCTCATTATACTCGAGATCACCTCGGCGTGTAAAAAATATAAACGGCTCCGGATCCTGACCTAACATACTAAAAACCTAAAAGCTAAATCGTGCTCATTCGAAGTAAGGAATGACGATCGCGAGCGCGAACGCTACGAAAATTATTGTCGATGAAACTGCGTCGCGACGCGGACAGCGCGGCTACCGCTCGAGGGGGGGCTCGTCCACCCCTTCTTCACTCGGCGCGAGCGGGGGCGCGGGTGCGGGCGCAGTAGCGGCTGGAGGTGCGGGTTCAGACGCGGGTGCGGGCGCGGGCGCGGGCGGCTCGGGGCGCGTGCGGTAGCGCGGCGGGGGCGCGCGGGGGGCGGCGGGCAGCAGCGCGGCGGGGGGCGCGGGGGGCGCGTCGGGCGGCGCGGGCAGCTCGCCGGCCGCCGCCGCCAGCGCGTCGCCGCGCTCCAGCGACCACTGGCGACGCAGCACTCGGGCTCCGCCTGATAGGCACCTGGTTGGTAAAATTCAAAGCCAATGATATTTAAAAAGTAATAGATATGTTACATGCGCTCTCAATATGCGTCCCTAAAACGTCACAATTGTGACGTCTTTTCGAATCCATGAAAGAGAAAGTAATTGTTCTTTTCACGAGTATGACAAGGACAAAATAAGAATTACGCATGTGTGCAGTTGTTCGCAAGCGGCACATATATTTCGATAGTTTTGTAAGGGCATAACCTATCTATACTTTTTAAATATCATTGTTCAAAGCTTTAACAATGTTCGAGTCGTCGCGGTATCGTCGGTACTAAAGGATCGGCCGCGTATACTCACTTGTAGCGCGCGTAGGGGGCGCTGTGGTCGGCGGCCGCTGTGCGAGGTGCGCGCGGCGGGCTGCTGTCGGCCGACATGGCGCCCGATCGCTGCCAGGCTGCGGGCGACATGCAAGTGCATGAAAAATATGATCGCTGACATATCGTGGGATGTAGAGGGGCGAACCACCATTTTTCGCCCCAAGCAAACCTCAATTGCACGCGGTGCATCCTGCTGGACGACGAACGAGGCTCTGGCGATCGACCGACCGATGGCGGTATAACCATCCAATTGAAGGCGTAGTTAAGTGTAACGGGCCGGTGACGGGTAGCAGCGTCATCGGTGCAAGAAGCTACGCCCTGCGATCGCCAACCTGTCTGCCCAGCGTGGCAATTATGGGCATAACCTTCAATGCAGAGGCACAAAAATCCACGGCCCCCAGTTCCCGGCGGTCCCGCTATTCCTGGTCATGGTGGCGGCCACGGTAACGGCGGGACGGTGGGTGCGAAGAATTCCGGGTTTCGGGAGGCCACTAAAAACAACTAACGCTAGCGACGTACAACGGACGCACGCTACGGCTAGACTCGCATCTGGCTCAATTTGAAGTAGAACTTGGGAAGATTAGGTGGCATATCCTAGGGCTATGTGAAGTCCGAAGAGGACACCATAACCCTCGAGTCGGGCCACCTAATGTACTTTCGTGAGGGTGACCAACAGGCCAGATGGAGTGATGATTTGCGCAAGGTGGCTGGCAGGAGCTGGATGCGAGAAGCCGAGGATCGACCACTTATGGCGTGCAATCAGAGAGGCCTATGTCCAGCAGTGGACTGTGATAGGCTGATGATGATGATGATGATGACATATCGTATCTCGGACCGACGAGCGTTCACCCTGGCGCATCGAGCATACCGAATTTGTCCGGTGTGGAGCAGGGGTCCGATCGTTGTCGTTCGATGGTCTGCGTCGACCTGGCCGGGGAGCCCGGTGTCAGTGACGACGGCTCGCTTTCGTTCTCGCCATCCGTCTCGAACAGCACATCCTCGCCGTTCCTGGGGCACGAAACGATGTGCGATTAGAATTCTGAAGCGCCTGCAATAAGGACGGTCGAAAGCAAGAGTAGCGACTGACTCGAGCGGCAGGGGCGTGGGCAGCGGCTTGTCGAAGCCCTCCTTGCCGAGCAGCCAGTAGGTGTGCATGGCGCCCTTGCCCTTGATCTGCGTGAGGCCGCGCGAGCGCAGCCGGTAGCCGCCCGCCGCCGCCAGCCGCTCCGCCGTCGTCGCCGACACCTGGATGCGCCACGCCGCCCCTGAAGAGACAAGTACTAAATGTTACAACATTTTGGTCAACAAATTTGAGAAACAACACATACTTTGTATGTTATGGTTACTAAAAGTTTATGATTAAATCAGGAACCCAAAAATAAAGTTTCTTACGCTGAAGGCCAAAGTTTTTAGGTGGCGACAGAGAGTGACTCAACCGTGGATTTTTTGCGTGAGGTGACCAAGAAAGCGAGAGATAGAGCGACTCGTCTTTACGCACAAGACGGCCGGGAGACTGAAAGAGAAAGCAACTTGCCTGAGGCCTTCACACGCGAGGCAATAGAGAAAGCGATTCGGCTGCGGCCAGTGCGTGCATGCGATCCAGGGAGCCCGACAGAGTAAGCGACTTACCTGTGGACTCCATCCGCGAGGCGGTGCTGACGGTGTCGCCGAACAGGCAGTAGCGAGGCAGTGTGAGCGAGAGAGCACTACCTGTGGACTCCATGCGCGAGGCGGTGTTGACGGTGTCGCCGAACAGGCAGTAGCGCGGCATGGTGAGCCCCACGACGGCGGCGCAGCAGGGCCCGGTGTGCAGGCCGGCGCGCAGGCGCAGCGGCGTGGCGGGCAGGTGCCGCACGCGGAAGCGGCCGGCCACGTGCAGCAGGTGCAGCGCCATGGTGGCCACGCTCTCCGCGTGGTCGCGCGTGCGCTGCGGCAGCCCGCCCACCACCATGTACGCGTCGCCGATCGTCTCCACCTGACACGCGCACATATTAACACTGAGCTCTATTCCATCGTTGGTAGTGAATCTAGTCTAATGGATGTTAAGCCAGTTATAAAAAAATACCACAATATTTAATTGACTGCAAAAATAACTTTGTTTTTCATAGTGTTTGTATGAAGGACAAAGCGTTATATTTGCGGTTGTTAAAAATGTGCTGTTTCTCAAAAACTAGCAGTTTGATCTCGTTCAAACCAATTTTCGTTGTAAGTTTTTGTTAAGATCTACATTACAGTAAAAAAATTTTTTTTTGTTTTAGGTTGTGGGGTTCGGGAATAGCGAGTGTTAAATGAGACGAGAGTTTATGTTAAAATAATTAAAGATGTATTAAAATGTTCCACAAAATGTTATAATGTTAATGTTAATGTTCTGAGCACACCCGGTCGCGATAGGTCCGTACAATGCACTAATTAGATGTTTTAGGTAAAATCGACGCATCGCAAACGGTTGCGTCAGAGTTCACGTGTTCGGTCCTATTACACCGAACATCTTGCCGAGGGCCAAAAGATGAAATAAGTAAATGTAAAACAATCAAAAACATAGAAAACTTAAAAGTCAATTAAAATGTTCGTTACAAGTCATCACTAAATGCAATTTTTCGTAACACTGGGGTTGTACCCTTTTCTTTATAATCGCGCACATTCACTGATACACTCTCACTACACTTTTCACTTGACGTATTGCGAGGGTTTGCCGTTGGGCCTGCGCTAGGCCCGGCTGCGCCCGCGCCTGCGCCCACGCCCGCCTCTTCTGTTGTCGCTGCTGCTGGCTCTGTTGGCGCCGACTGGCGCTGCCGAGGGCAACAATAGCCTCGGCGTCGACACACTACTACTATGGCTACGATAGCTAGTATCACCCATAGTCCCCATATTGAAGAATAGTGGTGAATATCATGAGTGGATATTTTGTTCAATAGCGGTTCATTTTCTTTCATAATCTTTATGCTCTGTTCTATATCTCGATGTTGTTGATCTGTGGTTGTTACTTCAGTTACAGTTGGTTCTTCGTCATTTTTTATTGTTATGTTCAAAACATAGTTCAGTGGAGCGATTACAGGGACATCGATATCGGAAGATAACTCCAACCGGTTGCTTTGTTGTTTATGAGTGTAAATAGTGAAGTTTTCTGTTTTCACTATACAGTTGTTCTCTATATTTATCACGCTGGCTCGGGTTAGCTTGTGTGCTGTAACTTGATCGTTACAAATCGTTCGCAACTGACAGATATCGCAGCAAAAATACAGGTATTGGTTAACTTTAGTCAAACTTATCCATTTATTTTGACAAACAGTGGTGATGGTTCTACAGTGGTCAGTTTCATCCTTAACACAAAAATCCTTATCCGTTCTCATCTTGTAAACTGGTGTCTTCAATTGACATAAGTATGTTGTTACGTCACGTCGCACGCAATGCTCTAGTTCGAATGACGTAACAGGTAGGTATGAGTCTTTTTGTAAATTCATGGCTACGTACTTTTCAATAGGGATTAGGGTAACCATATTTTTTCTTACTTGATGTGGGACACTTTGAATGTTATACAACTCGTAATTGTCTCTGCTGGTTAAAGGTATTCTTATCTCCAATATTAAGTATTGATTTGTCACTTTGGCTTTTACTTGCAGCAACTGGTAAATACTATGCAAATTTGTTTGTATGTTATCGATCGGTAAAGTGAGATCCTTCAACTGACTTGAAATAATGCTCAGCTGATTTTGTAATTGCTGCGGATCGATCAGGTGGATATTGATTTTGCCGTGGAACACACTTGTTACTGTATCCAATAACGTATCTTGAATGTCTTTTATGTGTCTAAGCAAGTTGTTAGCCGCCATAGCGGATAATGTGAATTCGATCATATATTCGACTCCGTCCACTTTCTTTTCCAAAATGTTGGTGGTACTATCTAAGGTTATCAAATGTTGATTAATGATTTTGTGTTGTTTTTGCATCATATTCTCAGTCCTTTTCAACAAATTGTATTCAGCCTCTACTACCGATGTCTGATTTTTCCATAGTAGCGCCAGGTGTTTCTCATTATCTTTAATAGCGTCAATGTCCATTTGATACTGTTCGGCGAATCGGTCATCTAATACTCCGAATAGGTTGTTGGCCAGATACCCGACACCGTTAAAGAAACCGCGGCGCCTACGGGCACGCGCGCTTATCTGTTGATTCAGTAGAATGCGATTGTTATGTTTTATTTCACTGTAGGCATGATCTAATTGCAGTAACAGAATATTACAATGAGTAGTTTTATTTACAAGTTTACAAATTGAACTAACATGTTGATAATATTTTTCGTAGGCCAATGTTCCTTCCCAATAAGGGTTCATGTCGTAATAAGCCACTATCTTCCACTCATCCCTGACTAATTGCATGTTTCCAATCTTATCAAAATACAGACCCTGTCTGTCATTCAATGACGTCACTTGTAGGCATAGGCCCGACACAAACATGTTTAGAATAGCTATAAACGTAAATATTATAGTAGCTAGGTTCGATTTAAAACAACGTCGTTTTTTAATATCTGTTTTGTTTTCTTGGGTTTCAAGTTTGGATGTTTCCGGCTGATGTTTTAAAGGAAGTAGTGATAATTTTACGATCGGTCTTTTAAGGGTTCCATTCTTAGTTTTTACAGTCACTACTCTGACATAACCATCTGCCCCGGGGTGGACTTCTACCACTCTTCCCATAGCCCATTTTCCCACTGGCAGGTTATCTTCGTGTATGACTACCATGTCTCCAACTTCCATGTTTTGTTGAGGTTCTTGCCACTTTCGCCTTGCTGATAGTTGACTCAGGTATTCGGTTTTCCACCTCTTCCAGATATCCTGAGTCAGTTTTTGTGTTAAATTCCATCGTGTTCGCGCATCTTCGTCTGTTTCCATTATTGTTACACCTGGTCTTCCTGTTAAAAAGTGTGCTGGTGTTAGAAAATCTAAGTCTTCAATATTCTCTGTTAGAGGACAGAGTGGCCTCGAATTGAGACAAGCTTCAATCTGTGTTAGAATGGTACTGTACTCCTCGAAAGTCAGCTTCTGTTCTCCTACTACCCTTCTCAAATGCTGTTTTAGACTGCGGACGTTCCTCTCCCAAAGTCCTCCAGCACTTGCCCAGGTTGGAGCATTGAAGTGCCAGACTATTTTCATTTCCGATACTTCTGTCAGGAAACTGTCATTGAAGATCTGTTGTAGTTGTTGCCATTGGTCTTGTAGGATTCTGTTAGCACCAACAAAGTTAGTACCGTTGTCACTATAAATGTGACACGGGGCTCCTCTGCGGGCTGCCATACGACGTAATGCTGCCAGGAACGCTGAAGTACTCAGTTCTGTTACCAGCTCCAAGTGGACAGCCTTTGTGACCATACAGATGAAAATAGCCACATAACCCTTTGATGTTCTCGCCGCTCTTCCCTTATTGATCTTCACATCTACAAAACCAGTATAATCTATGCCAGTGTGGTAGAATGGTTTCGCGATGTTAACTCGAGCAGCGGGTAAATCGCCCATCAATTGTTCTTGTTTCTTTCCATCTTGTTTTCGACAAGTTATACATTTCCTTAAATGCTTCTTAACTGTATTGTTCCCACCAGTAATCCAGTACTCTTGCCTCAACGTAGCTAAGGTAAGCCTTGGACCACCATGGAATGTTAATTTGTGTGCCTGATCAATCAATAGACAGGCCAGTCGTGATTCACTCGGTATAATTGCTGGATGTTTCATCTCGTAGCTGATAGATGCTTGTGATAGACGACCACCGACACGTAAGATGTTGTTGTGATCAATGAACGGATTCAATGATAACAATTTACTTTTCGCCTCAACTTTGCCGTGTTTGCGTATATAATTTATTTCCGCTGAATATTCCGTTACTTGTATATTTTTAATAATTGTTAATTTTGCATTTCGCAGTTCTTGTAATGTAATATAGCTTGGCTTGTATTTTTGTTTACGAGTGAATGCCCTCTGTATCCATGCCACAATACGAGTTATTTTGTTGAACGAGCTATGTTTTATTAATAAATTATTAATAACGTTTTCTTTTTCCAGATGTTGTATAATGTGAGCTTTACCTACTTTCTGTTCTTCGTTTGTTTCGAACGACTGTTTTACATGTTTTTGAGGTTCAAAGCTCGAAAGCCAGGCGGGAGCTGTCCACCATAATGTATGACTTTTAAGTTGATTTGGAAAAAGACCTCGACTAGCCGAATCTGCCGGGTTTTCTTCTGATTTTACATAACTCCAATTTTGTTCGGGCATTACATTTGTTATTTTTTGTACTCTGTTTGCCACGAAGGGTTTCCATCTGTTTGGTTCCCCTCTTAACCAACCTAAAACGACTTGGGAATCAGTCCATCCGTAGGTTTCAATTTTATGTTGTCGTAAAGCCTCTTTTACTTTAAGTATTAATTTGACTAATAAATGAGCGCCGCACAACTCTAGTTTCGGCAATGTTAATGTCTTTTTGATTGGCACAACCTTTGCTTTAGCAGCAACTAGGATAACTTGGTTTCGATTTTTCATGTGAGCGTAAATAACACACCCATATGCTTCCATCGAGGCGTCACAGAACCCATGCAATTCTATGACGTCACCTTCGCTACTTTGTATCCATCGTGGAATTTTAAAGTCTTTTAACACTTCGTTTAACTCTCCGCGTAATTTGGACCATTCTTTGTTTATATCTTGTGACACCTCTTGATCCCAACTAGTGCTTGTTTTCCAGACCTTTTGGAATAATAATTTTATCTTTGTTGTGATAGGTACAAGCCAACCCAATGGGTCAAAAATCTTTGAAATTTCAGAAAGAAGTAAACGCTTAGTCATCTTTGTTTTTTGTTGAGGTAATGCATATTTGAATGTAAATTGATCTTCTATAGGATTCCAGCACAAACCAAGCGTCTTGGCCGTGTTTTCCGATTTAAAGTTAAAAATAAAGTTATTGTTGTCACTGTTTTGTTTATCAGACATACTTGCCAAAATTTCAGGATTGTTTGTAGCCCACTTCCTCAAGTTAAAACCACCTGTTTTAAGAAGTTTATCGAGATCGTCAACTACTTTTTGACCGGCTTTTATGGAGTGAGTCCCGTGCACAAGGTCATCCATGTAAAACGACTCTTCTAGGACCTGTGAAGCCTCAGGGAACCGGTCACGTTCATCTGCTGCTAATTGTCTTAACGTCATCATGGCCAAAAACGGAGCTGCTTTGGTGCCATATGTCACTGTTGTCAATCGAAAACTTTGTACTTGTAATTCTGACGAATCTCTCCAGAAAATTTTTTGTAGATGTTGGTCATCGTCATGAATCAATATTTGGCGGTACATTTTTTCGATATCCGCCGTGAATACATACTGATATCTTCTCCATTTTAATAGCAAAGATTGTAGATCTTGCTGTAAGTTGGGTCCTTTATACATAAGATCGTTTAAAGAACTTCCTGATGAATTTTTTGAAGATGCATTGAATACGACTCTGTACTTCGTCGTTGTGGATTCAGCACGTTCTATGCCGTGATGAGGCAAATAGCATTCGACTGATGTTCTATTGTTGTCAAGTTTCATGTGATTTAATTCGTGATATTCCTTCATAAATGTTTTGTAAGCTATGGCTAATTTTTCTTGTCGTTTGAATTTATTTTCCAAGTTATGAAATTGAGCTAGAGCTTTTTGTTTAGAGGCACCTAGTTGTTCTTCGAAAGTTGGTTTCATCGGTATACGCACCACATAATTGCCTTGTTTGTTTCGTGTTGTTGTTTTTCGAAAGTAATCCATGCAGAAAATGTCTTCTGATGACATATCTACTTCCTCTGTTATCTCTTCCATCTCCCAAAACTGTTGTATATCTTCTATGTTGTTAATTATGACGTTGCATTGGAATGTTTGGGCGCTACCGCATAGAAGCCAACCTAATAATGTTTGTTGAGCCATCGGTTGTTTTCTGTCTGTTCCTTTAATGATTCCTCCTAAAAGTATGTTGGTATAGATGTCTGCCCCCAGAAGAAGATCAACCGGGCGACTTTGAAAAAATTGAGGATCAGCCAAATCAAGATTCTCGATGTTCGACCAGGACGGTTTCGCAAATGACTTGTTAGGTAGATTTTTTATGAGGTTGTTCATAATAAACACGTCGGTGTTAAATGTGTAATTATTGTAAAATGATGCGCATGTTATGTTAATCTTGCCTTTGCAGTTACTTTCTCTTTGACCTACTCCGAAGACCACACCCTTACACTTCATTCGTTTAAGGCCTAAGGTTTGGGCGGCGTTCTCAGTTATGATGGATATTTGAGACCCTTGGTCGATCAACGCCCTCATGTTATAGTATGTTCCGTCAGCTTTCTGTACTTTAATTTGAGCCGTTGCTAATAAAACTTCCGAATAGTCATCCTGAGAAGGATTTGAGCTGGAAGTAATGTTGTTAGATGTTGTTGCTGCTGACCCCGATTTAGATTGTTCGATTGCATCATGTATCAGAGTATTGTGTTTATCGGGACATTTGCGACATGTTTTCATCGAATTACATTTTTTGCCGTTGTGCGAAAATAAACAATTTACGCAAATACCTAGCTTGTTTATCGTCGTAAGCTTCTTTTCGTTCGACATTTGCAGAAATGACCTACAATTATAAATGCCGTGTTCATTTTTGCATAGCGGACACGTGAAACCCGAAACATGAAATGATTTCGCAACTGGGTTTCCGCTGTTTGTTCGATAGGTATTGAAATGTTGTTTTTTCGTGTTGGATGACGTAAAATGTTGAGAATTAGATTGTAGATTGTTTAATTTTTGAGTAGATATTTCTTGTTTACGCCGAGATGATGTTTCGAGTATAGTGAATTTACTCTCTAGAAAGTCTAGTAGTTCTTGTAAGACAGGCAAAACTCGAGGATTTTTAACCGACTCTATGTAATCAGCATAAGTTTCTGTATCAAGTTTTTGGGTCAAAATATGGACTATTATTGGATCCCATGTAGTTGTATCCACACCGAGGTTTTTGATGGCATGCAACGTTTCGATTGTAACATCGTGAATCTTCTTCGTTTGAGCTAATGATGATTGTTGCATCGTCGGAAGGTTAAATAAAACATTGATGTGTGACGTAAAAATAACTCGTTCGTTATTATAACGATGGTTTAAAATATTCCAAGATGTTAGGTAGTTGTCTGAAGATATTGACAAGTGTTGAATTAACCTCTCGGCCTCACCTCGTAGTTTACTTTTTAAAAACTGCATTTTTTGAGCTTGCGAAAGTGTTGGATTTTCGTGAATAGCTTCTTTGAAAAGATCCTTGAAAGACACCCACTGCGTGTAACTGCCACTGAACACGGGAATATCTAAAGTTGGGGTTGATTTTTCTCTGTGAGATACGGACCACATCTTTTTATTAATTTCCTTCTTCATCATGTTATACTGTTTCTCATTCTTGGTAAACTTGGCTTCGTAGTCTAAGTCTTTACCATCTAACTCACTGTCTATTTCCCAATGTAAACTGTCTATTGCTGCCCAGCGTATTTCTAACAATTTTAGTGCGTCTTCAAACTCCCATTTATCTGTTAATTGCTCTATGTTTATGTTAGATACTGTTCTAGAAAATGCTTTAAAGTTTCCGATCTGCTTGCGTAATGTTTCGTCTAACTTACTGTATGACCCTTGGTCACCCTTTTGTTGTAATGACCCAGAATTATCCATCATTTCCACCGTCTTAATGCTAGATGGTTGAAGTTTTTGATAATCACTATTTATGTGATTTTTAAATTGCGTATAAACCGCCATTGTAGCTTCATAATGCTTCTGTTCGAAATATGGGTCTGATTGACTAATGTTCTCTCGTAGTTGATCGTGGTTGAATTGATATTCATTCCACAATTCCTCCAGTTTATTCCACCGCCTCTTCAATAACTCTGGGCTGCTTTTTCTTTCAGCGCCATCCTTTTTATAATTTTGGTAGTCGCGTTTGATGTCGTCAGAAAGTTGGTACTGTGCCTCGACAGTCACCATGTTTGATGTTGTTGATCAGAGTATAGAGTAGAGAAATAAAATGGAAAGATCTTACAGTTGTTGTTTCAGCTTACGGGCTAGCCAGCCGCTGATGTTGCTCCAATCCTGATGTTCTTGTAAATTAACACTGCAATCCTGAACTCAATGTTCTGCTAGTTCGTTGTCACCTCACTTTATCGTCACTAAAACTTTTATTTTATTACCGATACGCGAGATCCGGCTCGAAGGACCAAAATGTGGGGTTCGGGAATAGCGAGTGTTAAATGAGACGAGAGTTTATGTTAAAATAATTAAAGATGTATTAAAATGTTCCACAAAATGTTATAATGTTAATGTTAATGTTCTGAGCACACCCGGTCGCGATAGGTCCGTACAATGCACTAATTAGATGTTTTAGGTAAAATCGACGCATCGCAAACGGTTGCGTCAGAGTTCACGTGTTCGGTCCTATTACACCGAACATAGGTCTATGTTTGGGAAGCCCCCCTTAAATATCATATTTTTTATTTTTTTGTATAAGAATCGTAAAGTGGTCAACAGGATACATCTACCTACTAAGTTTCAACTGTGTAATGCTAATACTTTCAGAATAAAGTGGCTGTGACATACGGACGGACAGACAGACAGACTTATGACGAATCTATAAGGGTTTCGTTTTTTGCCATTCGGCTACGGAACCCTAAATATCTGCCTTTCAAATGTTTTTCCATTAAAAAACACAAATGTGTTATTGCAAATCTAGATCCTATACCGATTACAAAAAATCTGTTTCTCAAATATTTGCCTTTTCAGAACCCAAATCTTACAACTTCAGTTATTAACATTTTATTGTGTTGACTGACCATAATCTTTCAATTGACAAATCAACAGGCATAATATTATTAAGAGAGCATCTTTAGATTTTTCACGAGAGAGGTGTGTACATGTACGAAAACCCAAGACTGCTGGAAGAGGCAATACTGAAAGCCGATGACCAAATATCTAATATATAAAACTTAGTAGAATAAATTCTACCCAATAATTGCCAATGAATGTTACTCATCCTAGATGGTGGAAGCCTCAATTATTATTTATTCATCTCAATATTAGGACTGTACATGTTTTATTTCCAATCAAAGTGAACTACTACGTAGTACAACTTGCCATGATGTAGGGTTGGATTACCTTGTAGACGCGGTACTGCTCGATGGCGGCGTCAAAGGCGGTGTAGAGGTCGTTGAGCAGGTCCACCACCTGCACGGGCGTGGAGCGCGCGGCCAGCTCCGTGAAGCCCACGATGTCGCTGAAGTAGATCGACACCTCCTCGAACTCCTCCGGCTCCACGCGGGACCCCAGCATCAGACGCTCGGCCACTGACCTGAGTAGTGGAAAACGATTTTATTTGTTATCAGCGCCCTTAAGCAACACTTTAGGTTCTGCCAACATGAAAACATAACATATAGGAAACGAAAACAAAATTGTTTTTTAATAGGTTGATTTTTAAGGAATATTGTCAGATGTTTTTTGTCACCAGAACAGCTCATAAGCAACAATTCCGGTCAATTACAGCTACTAACAGTCTATGAGACGCTATCGTCACGCAAACATGATAGTCCGCGTTATTACAGTGAATATTTTACACATCAAAATAAGCCTGTTTTACTTTATGGTCTACCATTAGATAGATAAAATTAGTAGGTGTGTTTATTTTTGATCGTTCATTAATATTACCTGGGTAGCATACGATTCAGCAGTTGCTCCGTTTTCTTTTTCTCCATATCTAATTGTTCAGTTCTTTCACGTATTAAGTCTTCTAAATTATTGCTATATTTCTCCAACATTTCGAACATCGTGTCGACTATGTTGATTTTTCTGAAATAAATAAAATCTGTCATTAACATAAGCTCACCAACCGCCAATGAAATAGCAATAGCGAGGACTAGCCTTGTAAGTCGGAAAATAAAAAGTGATTCTTCTAAAATGCTCAAAAATGAATATGTTTGGATGATGTTATTGTTTAATTATTTCTACCCTAATGGAAAAACAAACTGCGGATCGTGTTTTCCACACAAACACTTAGTATACTTTAAAAAAATGAAAGGAACTTTTAAACCATTACGACAAATGTGGAACTACATTGATTGGTCCGAAAAGTAGCTAAAAGAGGTGGTTTTATGGCATGAAACACATTCAATTTACCATTAATCCAGATCCGCGACAATATACAGAAATATGGATTTCTGCGAGTACATTGACTCTTACGGAGATCAAACGAATTGAAAAGGTTTTAAACTCGACTATAAACTTCGTTACTTAAAATGGCAACAGTGGTAAAGTTACCTCCCCTTGTGCAGATGCCTGAATATATCTAGCAGGCGATTGAAGTCGGGGCGGTGGTCGGGCGCCTCACTCCAGCACTGGCGCATGACGCTGACGGCCTCGGGCGGCGCCGCACCCATCGACACCGACGGCCGGATCAGCGGCGGCGGACGCATCACTTTCTCTATCAGCTCTGCAACCAAATTTCAAGGTCACACCCACGCTCCCCGAGGAAATAGTGATATTAAAGTGGTACTGTGGAGCTGCGTACAGACCGTTCGCTATATTACTCGTAGTCGTGCGTGATACGCTAGATACGTGTATGTACAGCTCCTGTAGACAGAGTCATCAGAATTTTTGAAATAAGTTTTCTAAAATTCACATTTAAAATTGCCTTCCATGCAATTTCGCGTAAGTCGCTATTCCGATACTTGATTGTGCTATTCCAAAATTTTAAATCGTAGTCCATAATATTCAAACCTGTCAAAATTGACATTATTGACACTCAATAAAAACGTTTGTCTTTCTTTTTACCTGGTGCGATTAAAAATCGACTAACAGCAGCTCGAGTGAAGGCGCTCTTAAAAGTGTACGCGTAGATGCAAGTCCGGGCCACGCGTAACCGACTACGCGTACTAAGTTACGCTTTGTCCGTTCGCGTCTCGATACGTACCGTCCGGCGTAAGCGAGAGCATGCAGTAGGGTTCCCCGCGCACGATGACCTCCTGCATCACGATGGCGAAGGAGAACACGTCGCCGGCCTGCGTGCCCCGCCCCGCGCCGCGCGACTCCCGAAGGAGTTCCGGTGCCGTCCACAGCAGTTCTGGAGATTATTTGCGCAAATGATTATGTCGGTGATTTAATTTAAATATGCTGGCGTGACAGCTGGCGCTGTAATTTTCCTCAAGTACGCATTGATCACCAACCCGGATTCGACAAGCATAGTGAATAAGCTTGTACTCATCATACATATTATTATGGTAACTTGAATTCAATGATGGAAACCTTTTCCTGCAGTAGGATAGTTATGGGCCGTTAAGTTTGCGTTACTAAAAGGGGTCGTTTATATCTGAAATGGTGGTAGACGCTTCTAGAAAAAGAAAACACATTAGGAAGTCAATTTTATACTTGGTGTTAACGGTCGCAAATTTACGAGTATGTCCAAAAAGATTGAACTACTTAGTGGTGAAAGATGAGGTACAAGATTAGAAATCAGGTTTTGCAAAAACGATAATTATGTAAGTAAATCACGACATGACTGGTGTAGTGGTGGTGGTTTACCTACTACTTAAGAGGTCCAGGTCAGTTTAGGAAACGAATTTTACCATAATTATTATGGCTTAGGTCTGGAAGATTAGTCCTGGCTTCCATCTTAAATGGTACCTTCTAGTCATACGACGTAAAAAAGAATATCACACACATGTCATGTGTTAAGAGCTTAGTAATTATTGTGATTTGATATTGATCAAAAATACCTCTAGAAGTCCTAGTGTGCTGTGGCAACCCCTGCGCGCGCTGGAAGGCGGGCAGCCCGTAGTCGGTGACGCGCAGCACCCAGCGCGAGTCCACGACGCAGTTGCGCGAGGACAGGCGCCCGTGTACGCGCAGCGGCGACGCGTGCAGGTAGCGCATGCCCTTCACCAGGTCCGTGAGCAGCGACAGCCGGAACGTCCAGTCCAGCTTGATCTCGTCCAGCATCAGCACGTCCTCCAGCGAGCCGCGCCCGCAGTGGTCGAACACGAGTGCGGGTCGCAGCTCGCACAGGCATCCTACCGCACACGAGTCACATGATCAATCTGAGTTGAAGGTCAGTTCACGAGCTTTCAAGAGGAAATAACGTGTATAAAAAAACCGAACGCAGATCCGAAGACCACGTATTGTACACTCGACAGCACATCAAGTTAAACAGTTGAACTGCGATAACAGCTTTTATTACGTAGGGCATAAAGGCGGTCTCAAGGTCAACATGTATAGTCTGATGTGCCGCCGTGTGTACCTATCACTAGAATCTTTTTTTTTTCAAGACCATACCGGGTAAACTGCTGGATCCAAAGATATTGAGGGTCAATATCACAATTTTGTTTTCCATTTTATTTCAAAAACTGTTGCAAAAGGTTACTTTAAAAATTTTCTTCTTACAAATATAGCATTTTTTAAATTATTTAGAAATATTTTGTATGATCTCTGTAATATGTATTTAAATTATGCAAAAACAATTATTAAGTCTAAAATAAAAATCATTTCCCTGCTATAGTGTTTAGTAATATGACTTGGTTTGATGTTCAGATTGCTCAGCTTTAGGGTCTGCGTTTGGCTTAATAAATCGTTTACGTAATGAAAGGCTCTACTGATTGTCATCTGTTGCACGGTCGCCATTCTAGAACCATTCAGTCTGGCTATTGTTTTTTTTTTACTACGTGTCCTGTCCACTGCCCATTGAGACCCGCAATTCTATGAGCGATGACGGTTATCTTCGTCTGTTAGACTGTTATCCGTTTTTCTACGGATTTCCTTATTTCTAATTCTATTACATAGGGAAATTTGACGATAGCGTTACCTATGAATGGATTGAGATTCTCGTGTCGCAAGCTCTGCATGACGAGAAGCACATCGGTCGCTTTTCTTTTTAGTTCCACGACTACATTCGTCGGTATGTACTTCATGTGGACTGCGTCTCCCTAAAACAGAGTAAACATTAGATGCCGCTCTGGAGGGTAAATATAAAAGGTTTGAGAAATAGTAAAGAGGTGTCGCCGCTGACCTTGTACCTGGTGCGGCGGTCGAGCGCGACGCGGTTGATGCTGCAGGTGGAGGAGGGCGCGGAGGGCGCTAGCGGCGGCTGCTTCAGCAGGTCGGGCCGCTCCAACTCCGGCCCGCCGAACTCGTGAAGCTGCTGCAGCCAGCACGACAGCATGGTCTCCATGCCCTCGCCCACGCGCCGTCGCTCGTCCGCCGGGAACGAGAAGTCGGAAGGCGCGAGCACGGCGTCCCCGCGCCGCCGCCGCCGCCGTCGCCGCGCCGCCGCCCAGCGCGCGCCCAGCGCCGCCGCCGCCGCCGCGCCCAGTGCCGCCGCCAGGCTCGCCGCCAGCACGCCCAGCGACACCGACGACGCGCCCGCCCCCGCCGCCCCGCGCGCGCGTCCCCAGCGCGAGAACTCACGGCTCTTGTTCGTGACGTCGGCGGCGGTCCGCCAGAGCTCGGAGACCGGGGACACGGTGGACACGGTCGACACGATCGCGATACGTCGCCAGTGCGGCTCGCCATCATTCGTGAGCTCGTACAGGAAGTACTGCCTGCGACTGATCGCCGCGCTCTCGTTTGTAAAGTTCGGTCGGAGGGCATCGAGAACTTCGTCGTAAGCTTTCTCTACGATCGAGGCAGGAGACGGTGCGGCTTCGAGATCGAGAGCGCTGAGAAGTAAAGCCTGATCTGCAAAAGCTTTACTGAGACGGAGCGCAAGAGATTCGAGAGTGTCGGGCGGCTCGGCGGGCGGGCGGTCGGCGAGAGGTGTCCGTCGCGCGCGCCCCCCACGTGAGCCGGCGGGACGCGTGACCTTGAACTCGTTTTCGGCGGCCTCCCTGGCGGGCCGCGGCTTATTCGCACCGGGCGGATTGTTTCGCAGCGAATCGGAGTCTACGTCTGCGTTTATCGTGTTTACGCCGCGCCCGGCCCGAAAAACAGCCCTCGAGGTCGAGGAACGCGCTGCCTCGACTCCGGAACGAGTTCTCTTATTGCGATAGGGCTCGTTATTTACGGATCCGGCGGTCGTCGGCGACGAAAAACTTTTCTTATATAGCTCCGGATGGGGTTGCGATAAATTTGCGCTTTCCGGGTGGACGGAGGTCGACGATTGATTTCGCGTTTTTCTTTCGAGAGGCGATTTGCCTAAATCTAAAATAATATTGCTTGTCAATAGAGCGCGGTCGGTAGAAGGCACGGGTGCGGGGGCGGCGGGCTGGTCGACGTGCAGCAGCAGCAGCGCGGGGCGGGGGTCGCGCGTCAGTAGCGCGTCCAGCGCTGCTGAGCGCACTGACGCGCACACGATCACCACTGGAAGAACCACTCCATATGGTCAACGTTTTGTCAACCGAACCATACTACATCAAGGCATCGTTTGCATCAAGTGCTTAAGAAAAATAACGTATAATCTCTCCCTTTCTCTCTGCCTTCTTATTATAAATCAAAATTAATGTAAATAATTGTGAAGACGCAATAGACAATCGTTTCAGAAATACTTTGTTTTATTTTCTGAGTGAAGATTTACCCACCGTACGTACAATTGTGTTTCATCATCATCATCATCATCATCATCAGCCAATTGCAGACCACTGCTGGACATAGGCCTCTCCAAATGCTCGCCACTTAGGTCGATCCTCGGCTTCTCGCATCCAGCTCCTGCCAGCCACCTTGCGCAAATCATCACTCCACCTGGCCTGAGGGCGTCCTACATTACGTTTGCCGAGACGCGGTCTCCACTCAAGAACTCGTTTTCCCCATCGGTTGTCGGTTCTGCGGCTAATATGGCCAGCCCACTGCCACTTCAGCTTGCTAATGCAATTGCTAAACAATATTGTGTTTATTATGTAATAAAAATAAATTAACACTAAAGGGTAAATATTATGTTTATTAACTAACATCATCATTTAACATTATAGTAACTTACAAGTATTATAATAATATGAAAATGTTAGTAGTGTATTGTACCAATAATAATTAGAATTGCACAATAATATTCAGAAGTCATAAGAAGGATTTTGCCATAATCGCAACATTTGGCAGGCGAGTAAAATGCAACGGTGTGTATGACGCCTTACAACATTGAATAGGTCAACAAGGTCACGAAAAATTAAGATTGAGTTCATGTTTACACCGAGAGCTGTGATTTCGTCAGTTTCACAGCTACCAAATAACCTAAAGATTACCAGTGGCATTTACTTGCCGAAATCATAATACATAATCCGCTGGTTTCGCTCCCTTAAATAAGGGACGAGATAAGTTGCAAAGATAGAAAAAAAACGTTACAGTATTAAAACTGTAAAGATTACAATAATAAAAATAAATAGGCAGGAACATGTTTTTTTCTTTGACACCAAAAGTTCGATTATCAAGATTAAAAAAAGTCATGCCTATCTAATAGTTTAAGATATCCTGATAGTGTCACTTTAGATGTGTCATTGAATGAGCCAAAATAAACTGGCCAATCTCCTCCCGCTCATCACCTGTATTTGAAGATCTTACTTGCGTTGTCACTTGTCTGTGTCCAGCTCATAGTGTGGTGTCAAGGTGTTGAAAACTCAATTACCTTGAGGTCGGCGTTCCAGTTCGTCGGCGGTGATTGGATCTGCGCGCACGGCTATGCCGGCAACAGCCAGTTCGGAGCGTAAGTCGGCGAGCGCGGCGGCGCAGTCAGCTTCAGCGTCGAGGGGCGGCGGCGGTACCAGAGCGCGCGTCCAGCGTAGTTGACCCGCCACGCTCACCGCCGCCGCTGTACGAGCGGCCGCCTCTGAACACGCCGGGATCCGCCGCCGCCGCAGCGCGCGCGCCGCCCCCTCCAGCGCGCCGCACGCCGCCTCGCCCGCCCAGCCCGCCAGCGCTACGGGTGCGCCGCCGCCCAGCGTCGCCAGCGCCGCGCGCGTTACCGACGCTCGCCACGACTCTCCGCACGTTTCTGCGGGACCGTGGAACTGTTTGGTAGCTTCTATCACTGGCCATTTATTTAAGAAAACTATTCTTAATAACTTAAAAATGAAAAGGAGACGAGCGATAATGGTATCTCTACAGAACTTATGAACGCGGGCGGTAAACCGGTACTCGAAATCTACTAGAAGCTCTTCAATTCCATCTTTCTCGAAAGTCGTAAACTGATGGTATGAAGCATAGGCGAGGTTTTTTTTTCAAAAAGCACGATAAAACTCTCTACGACCGATCAGGCATCTTAGCAATATACGAGTACCCATAAGTTTTATTTTCACTTCCATAATATAATGATGAATTTTCACCCACACCGTTACGCTGAAGCAAGTTACACAGATGACCAACAAGTATCACCAGCCAGTTTTCTTAACGTTTGTGAACTATGAAAAAGTCTTTGATTCGATTGAGACCTGGGTGTACGGTTAGCAACCGTACATTGAACGTTGAGCAATAAGTTAGCCTAATTAAAAGTATGTATAAGCAATTACGTGTGTCACGAAATATCTAGAAGACCAACGCGCAAGTCAGTTGTTTTCGAACGCACAGTAATGTAACATTTAAGCATAGGAATTATTGTTAATTTAATTACAGTTTTCTTTTACTAGTTTAATGTTCTGTTACTAGAAGCAACTCAACTACCTACTTAACACGAACTATAACTACACTTACCTAATACTAACCCGGTTTAATCTCAGTAACCGCGACCAACGAACTTACCCCCACACAAACTATTTTATGTAAAGGTTTTGCCTTTACATATGCATATGTCGCTGGTTCATATCCGGCTCGAAGGACCATATGTAAAGGCAAAACCTTTACATAAAATAGTTTGTGTGGGGTAAGTTCGTTGGTCGCGGTTACTATGAGATTAAACCGGGTTAGTATTAGGTAAGTGTGGTTATAGTTCGTGTTAAGTAGGTACGAGTAGTTGAGTTGCTTCTAGTAAAAGAACATGAAACTAGTAAAAGAAAACTGACAATAATTCCTATGCTTAAACGTTACATTACTGTGCGTTCGAAAACAACTGACTTGCGCGTTGGTCTTCTAGATATTTCGTGACACACGTAATTGCTTATACATACTTTTTATTAGGCTAACTTATTGCTCAACGTTCAATGTGCGGTTGCTAACCGTACACTGGGCGATACAGAAGTCTCAAAAAAGGTGCCAATTAATAGATTACATGTTTAACGATGTGTGAAGGTACTTAGATGAAAACGACACCATGTCAGCCCGATTACAAAAGCAGAGCTCTAAGCCTATACTGCAGCGAGGCGTGCGACTGGGAGATGTCTTATCTCCGTAACTGTTCCGTGCTGCGTTGGAGGATATTTTGCTTCTGGATTAGAAAGGAGTTGGCATCAACATTACTGGCGAAAAATAACAAGACACAGTTTCGTTTTGCCGATGATATAGTTATTTTGGGATTACCTACATCTGAGGGAAATATTTTTTCGAATATTGTACATACATACATACATACATATTATCACGCCTCCTTCCCAACGGGGTAGGCAGAGACCAAGGCCTTCCACTTACTACGATCCTAGCATACAACTTTCGCTTCTTCCACATTCATCAATCTCTTCATGCATGCTCGTCGGTTTAGAGTACTCTTGGCCTGACCTTTCTTCAGAACATCCCCGATTTGATCGTGATAAGTTCGTCTAGGCCTCCCTCTTCCAACGTTCCCTTTCGCACTCGTCTTATAGATCTGTCTAGTCATTCTTCTCTCACTCATCCTCTCTACATGCCCAAACCATCTAAGCATCCCTTTCTCAATCCGTGTGACAATATCTTCTTTCACACTACAACGTTCTCTTATCACACTATTTCTTATCCTGTCACTCAATTTCACTCCTAACATACTTCTAAGCGCTCTCATTTCTACTGCATTTATTCTACTTTCATGCTTTTTCTGCCATACCCAACTTTCACTTCCGTACATGAGTGTTGGAACCAACACCCCTCTATGCACAGCCAGACGAGCTTTCGTAGAAATCTTCTGGCTATTCATAAAGGCGCGCAGCGCACCATTAACTCTATTACCAGCATTTACTCTCCTTTCAATATCACTTTCATACTTTCCGTCCCTAGTAAACATCGACCCCAAGTATACAAACTCATTCACTTGCTCCAGTTCATCACCACCAATCCGAATACATACTTCTGTCATGCTCTCTTCCTTTTCAAACACCATAACTTTCGTCTTTTTTGTATCACTTTCATTCCCTTTCTTTCCAATATTGTACAATCTGTTAACATTAAATAGTTGTAAAAATGTTTTTAAAACTGTGTTTTAAGCAATTCAAATTAAAAATGCAATCCAGTTAGCGGAATCCTGCGAGTTCAAGTCCCGCCTACGGCAAAAGTTAACTTTATTTGAAATTACACCTGCAATTTGTAGCCTAAAACAGTTTTAAAAACATAGAAACTTAGAAGTTCGCGTTGCATTAACTGTTAATTATTAAAATAGCACTGAAACCAGAAATTAATCGATCAGGCAATGCTCTGACACTGCGGTCAGCCTATAACAGCAAGGTACTCGTAATATATCTCACCGACATGGCTCAGCAGGCGCACGCGCTGGTCGAGCGCGTCCAGACGGCCCCGCGTCTCTGCGTGCCGCTCGAACCGGGCCTCGTTGAAGGCGGCGGGGTCTCCGGCGGCGCACGCGGCCCTCAGGACGACAAGGGCTGGTGAGTCGGCGGCGGCGGCGGCGGCGGCGGCGGCGGCGCACACGGCGAGCGCGGCGAGCAGCGGCGGCGCGCGCATGCCGCCCGCTCAGGTGACGTCCGCCATCGCTTCGTCGCACCGATTACGATGCCCGATTGCGCCGGATCAAACGGTCCCCGCCTGTTACGGGAATACTCCGATCAATGAATGTTCGTTCATCTGTTTAAGTTTAAGCTGCCCTACTGGTCATTATGTTATTTTTAATTTTAAGCAGGATCTGGAACACGAAATTATAAACATTTTAATATTTTGCGAATCCATTTAAAATGACATCGAGTTTAAGTATTCCTTAATTGCCCCGTGTTTTGTATTTTGGTGTTAAAAAGCAAAAATTAGCTCAAAGAAGGAGTTTACGTTTTCTTTAGTAATATACCTGTTCCTAAAAATAATCTCATTTGTTATCACTTAGTTTAAAGTGGAACAGCTGTGACTAAATTCGGGAAAAGAAAAATGGTTTCGTAATTAAACCAAAAAAATGATCTTTGGTTTTATTACGAAACCTTTTTCCCACTCTGCCTTCCATGAGTCTCGTCACGCCTACTTTTTACATAATAACGAAAAAAAAAAAAAATAAGGCTAGAATTTGATCGAAAGGTTTTCGTTAGACTTTTACAAAGAAATGTGTTAAGCTACCAAACCTTAGTTAGTAGTAGACAAGTAAACTAGAATGCTTCTGTATCTTAGAATTCTTATACTCTACAGGCACAGGGAATTCGGCGCTCTTTCACACGACATTAGGCATTTGAATCATCGGCTTGTCGCATGGGACCCCTTGCGAACATGCGGCCTCGTCAGTGGTATAACTAAATGACGGAAAGCGGAAGCTCGGGTAACCTCGACACTAGGCAGCGCGGCAAGTCAACGTTCATCGAGTTCGAAATTGGACACAACTCACACAACATTTAAAATAACACCAAAACTATTGTGTCTAAATCATTAGTTATTATTTGAGGACTAATATTCAAATAGGTTAGTTCTGGTAATATCACAAACAAACTGGTTCTTTGCAAGATGCAGAATATGCCGCCATATTCCTACAAAATAATTGTGAATGAAAATTTAAGACCCACAAAATTAGATCTTCAAGGTATTACTTCGTAGCTTTTGGTTATATAAAAAATCTAATTTAACCACCATAACTACATTTTTATCTAAAATTGAAACAGTCCTCATTCAAATGAGGTGATGTTAAAATTTGAAAATTTTCCGCTTTCAACAAAGTACCAAACTTCTTTACGTAACATAGAAACATAATATTTTCTATTTTGCTTACTAATATACCTACGAATGTACCCGTAGGCACGCTTTTAAGCGCAAAGACGGTTTACTAAAAGAAAAATCAGCTATTTATACCATACGTTACGAAGTCATTTAAGTGAAAAATACGTAACATTATTAACAATTATAAATTACTAGCTGTTGCCCGCGGCTTCGTATGCATGGGTTTAGTAAAATTAAGAATATCCCAAGGGAACTGTCCATTAAAAGGTAGCCTAAGTGCTATTGTAGTCCATAATCTATCTCACCGCAAAATTACATCTAGATCCGTTCAGCCGTTTTGTCGAGATAGAGTAACAAACATCCATCCAAACATTTGGATTTATAATATTAGTAAGATATAAATCAACTGAAATGATACAATACCACTAAATTTTCCCAGATCGCTCCGGCATACATAATTATTTTGAAAACAATATTACTTAAAAGGAGGCTGTCTATAAGTATATAGTGACTGAGTTCCTCGCACTGTTGCTTCTCGGCACTGGCCCAAATGTCCCAAGGCTATGGTAGATTATATTATTTGGACGTGTAAAAGCGCCTGTGTCCTCTTTGTAGAAGAAATTGATATTGCTGAGTTTTAAAAAAAAACTACAGTTCCATTTATCACTTGGTAGGCATAATATGCTTCAAATACAAATCCATGTCAAATAACAGCTTCCTAGTAATTAGATCCTCTGATATTAAACGATGACGAATACAGATGGACGTTTGTGGCGAAAGTATAGGGGTTCCTTGTTTTGACTACGGAACTCTACAAACGTGAAACTACGCGAAAACTATACGTATATTGAAATGATATATATAACGGTAGTATATTGGTCTATATGCTGTAGAAGTAGGAGCTAGAGGTATACCGGCAAAATCTCTCTATAACCTGTTGAAAGACCTTGGCTTGGCCAGAACTGCAGTAAGTTCTATACTAGAGCGAGTGTCTAAAGCTGCATGAACAGGTTCGTACCAGATTTGGCTGGGCAGGGAGAGGAACACGAGTAGTGAAGGTGAGTGTTGATGTACGTCGGAAAGGGCCCCTTAAACCTACACCCGTGGCACAAGTCCCGGGAGCTACTCGGAGCTTCTCTTTCTGCCACACGATGGACCCGGCACTCGCACGGTGAATCCATGGAACGCTAAGAAGTTTGTCTCTATGGATTGAACTCATAGTTATGAACCCCCCTTTTTCAGATTAACGCAAACAGTCTAATAAACCTATTTTAGCTATTACACTTTTTTGTCACTTTCTTTAATGATGACAGCGCTAAGAAAGAACGAAACAAAACAGTGTAAATAGCTTAAATAGGTTTATTAGACTGTTTGCGTTATTATGAATAAGGGGGTAAGACTTTAGATTGTTTTTTCCCGACTATGGCAAAGCCTTTCTATATCTAGAAGGGTTATGATTTTAGCAGTCTATGTATAATTATGTATGTGGGTTCCACGTTTGCGTATAAACAGCCGGTTTTGGTAAATGTGGTATCCATCGATTCCTCATTAAAGTCCGGGTAACAAAGGCTACGTTTTAAATAGATTGCAGTCATAACGAGTATCAAATGAAAGAAGACAAAATTCTGAGTACAAAAATGATCAAACAATACAGCAAATATACAGAGTGAGTGTGAAGTCATTGCATCTTCGTAGTCGGGATACAGTTTTTTTAACTAATAGGGGTTAAAGTATGAAATTGCCGATTATTTTCCCACTTATTATTTTGTTTATAGCTCTTAAGTATAGTCATATTATTGCGTAATTATTTTTGTATTGTATCAAAAACTAAATAAAGAAACTTTTGACTAAAAAAAAAATGCAATACTAGTGCCTATTACTTCAAAGGAAGTCGCTGAAAAGACCCCTTACAATGTGTCAGCTGACCTTCTTGCTTCAATTAAGTATATTTGTATTATATACTTTGATTTTCAGAAATTATATACTATAATGCGTAGCTTTATAACCATCTAACTTTCACTTTTAATTGCATCGAAAACGGTTCAGGCGTTTTTAAAAAAACTAAAAAATTGTTAGTATGGAAAAATGACTTTTCTCGATTTCGTCCATACAAAACGGCAATTTCATACTTTAACCCCTAATATTTATTGTTTATTATCCCGACGGTTCAAATACTTTACAGAATTCTTGGTATGGGTAGATGCTGAAAAGAGTTTGAAATGTCAGGATAAAACTAATCTGAAATCCTAATAAACGCGAATTCAATCCATATAATCATGTTTCATTTCAACATCTGTACTAGTTGTAACCTGCGACTTCGTACGCGTGGTATTTGGATTATGAAACTGTCCCACGGTAACTGTACATTTTTCTGAGATAAAATTCTTCATATTAATATATTCTATTCCAGCATTTAATTAATCTATCTCGTGTCCAACTTACATCTGGATCCGTTCGGCTGTTTGAGTAGCAGACATTCATTCATGCAAACTTCCGCATGTATAAAAAAAGACAAGATTTTTCTTTCATCTGTTATAAGTTTAATCGAATTCAATAAATGTTAACAAAAATTTGATCGATTGTAATATTTGCCTGTTTATACTTCTTTACTAATATTAAAAATGTGAATGTAAGTTTGTTTGTTACGCTTTCACGCGAAAACTACTTAACCGATCATCATGAAACTTTGTACACATCTTTTTGGAGGTGTTATAAGTAGCATAGGACCTTTAAAAATAGTATTCGCCAACGTGTGTGTTATTAAACTAAAGATGCTCTTAAAGTTACAGTTGCTTCAAAATCTTTTCACGCTAAACCACTGAACTGATATTAATTTGATTTGGAGATAACTAGTTTGAAGCTCTGGGAAGGACATAATAGTTTTTTCCCGGAAATCATTTTTTACTGGGTGATGATTTGTATGGGAAATCAGAAACTTCTCCATTTTTCGTGGAGATATATTGTATAACGGGGAGTGAGGCAGGACTGTATTTTACACGACATTTTGGAATTTGAAATTGATAAACAGCATAGTTGTTTATAGATGAGCTTTTTTTTCTAAACGTTTTTATAATGATCGACAGTTCCATGGCATTTCAGTCTATTACGTTGTTTCTAGCAGTGCGCAATCACTCTAAATTAAATCGCAAAAAATGATACGATTTATCAAACATTTTAGTGTTGATGTTCCTACCGAAACTTTTCTGAAAAGTAACGTTAGCTCACTCCCGAATCCTGAGCGTTCACGTCTGTCGATTTCAGCTGAACCCTACGTTGACCATGACATATATTTTAGGCAATGATACACTTTCTAACAAGACAAATCAGTGACCTAATTTCCTAGGAAGCATGTCATCTTTGATATTCGTCGAGGTATTACCTTAAACTTGAGCGTTATTCACTTTCCGTTTAGCGACGTAGTGAATATCCAGTTCAACACATTTTGCAGGTTTTTGAACGTGTTTATCGTGTAGTTTTAAGGAGATGGATGAGTAGCAGTAGATAAGTTGCGTGCGAAGGCATGTGTTGTTAATAAACAAGTCGTCATCGCGCTCCGGGAGGCGGCGGCAGGCGGCGGCGGGCGACACGCGGCGACTCCCGGGAAGAGCCACCGCCGCGCATGTGCGCCCGGGCCCGCCGCCCGCCGCCCGCCGGCCGTGGCACATCACTGCGCGACGACGGCTCTGTCAATCTCTAGCGAATGCAAACATTGCAGTGTCTGAGATAAAGCACGATTGAAAATATGGGTACAGACTTGCATTTAAAAAATACTTCGACAGTCACTTTAATAGAATAATTTTAAAAGTGTCGCCTGCTGCGAGATCTCGGGTTCGATTCCCGGACGAGTCAATGTAGAAAAAAGTGCTATTTTATATTTTCTCGCGTTTGGGTGTTTGTAGTGCCTACCTACCTTCTGATTGTTGTCGTTGTTTCTGATTTCCAAAATACGAGTGCTTTTAATAGTTACGCAAATTGGGATCAGAACAATGGCTTTGATGTTATCCATATTATTTTATTCATTTATTTTATTATTTGCTACATAGGTATGCTCTATTTGATATTAAAGAAATTTAGTTGCAATTATAATTTCAGTATTTACACTTCAAAAATTATGTCTCAGCGGGACTCGAATCCGCATCTACACGCATGCCGGACGCGCTTTACCATTTAGTTTTACCATTTAATTATTATACGTGTAAGTTGTTTATTTAACATTCGGTATATTTTTACAAGTTTGTACATAATAATTTTCCAGCGGAGACTGTTTTTATTACATGTATATCGATGGTGCTATTTCAAAACCCTTTAAAGATCTCTAGACTTTTACGAATGAGGAGGCTGAATCAGGGGCCTCAACTCAAAGGGCACTCGAAAATCCCCGGAGAAAATGACGCTCGGAGAGTGGAAAACTTTTCTGCGAGGGATTACAGGACGAAGAGGTAATTAAAAAACGTTACGTATTTGTTTCTAAGAGGACTAGGGAATTTAATACAACTACGTATTTCTTGTTCCAATTTTATTTTCATAATACAAAAATATAAAATACAAACACGTAATGTGTCACTGATTCGCTTACCAAAAGCATATTTTGATACAGGGTTTTAATGCTTATTTAAAAAATATAAAAATTCAAAATACCTTTAACATTATTTCCTGTCATTTATAAGTTGAATTTAAATACACAATTAAAAGGTAGAGATTTTATTCTAATAGAGTCGAATTCAAGGCATTAATCATTTATGCAAATATGCAATAAATGCTTAACCTTTAGACCAGCCTTGCAAAGGTTAAGTTGGGTGTGGTCGTGGATTATCCGTGCAAAGGTGCAGAGCGGTGCTAACTAGCCTTGCAGAGATGTATAATTATGGGTTTACTCCTATTCCACCTGAGTGCAAACCAGTTTTGAGGAGGTGGAGGCTATAAAGAGGCTAGCCATGCAGAGGTGAAGATGGGTATAGATACTAATTAGGCCAGGTGTGGTTGAGTGTATCTGTGGATTGGCTTTGCAGAAGTGTAGATATGTTTAAGTGTAGACTAGTCATGCGGAAGTGTAGATGAGTATTGGTTCTTAGTATAAGGGTAATAGTAATTCTAAGTATAATGTATATTCTGCCAACTCCAAGGGCCCCCCGGCCCTTGGAGTTGGCAGAAGTGTTGAGAGGTATAGGTTCAACTAGCCTTTTATGGTTTTAAATGGCTGTTAGTTGCAGATGTTTCGATGGGAATGGTGTAGCCGGTTGTAGCTAGTCCATCTTGTGTTTTAGTGTGCGCCTAGTAGTGTTTGGCGACGTGTTCTATGCGATCGCGGTCGAGGCGCAGCGCGGCGCGGCCCTCGCTGACGCGCAGGTCGCGGGCGCCGAGCCGCGCGTAGAAGGCCTGCGCGGGCGCGTTGTCCTGCAGCACGTGCCAGTCCACGCGGTGCACGCCCTCAAGCACGCCCAGCTGGGGAACGACAAATACGTTAGGAATGGGCATAATGCCTTGATGTAATATACAAACTAGATATACAACCAGCGTAAAAAGTTTCCCAACTAAATGTGTACCCATTTAATCCAGTACCAAAATTTGGTTTATGTCAAATTAATACAATATTTTGTTAATTTACATAAAAAAAATTTGTTCTACAAATAAAGCAAAGTTCAAGTTTTTACACAATTGCTATTTACTAATATCGCTGTACTTCATATGAATTATGACTTATTTCGGAAATAATATTTACCACAAATATTTTTTCAAAACTTTGTTTACAGATATCATTACAGAAACACTCTGGTCCAATTGCTAAGGTAGTTCATAAAAACAAATGTAAAAAAACACGAGTAATTTAAGTAATTTGAATAATTAACAATCTGTGGTGACGGCTGAATGATCTCTTTAGCGGTGGTAGGCTCCGCAAGCGCGACCACCATCCTGCCGGAGTCCAACCCCAAACACTCGCTGTGTTCCGTCGTTGTGCGTGATTCCTAGCGCACTTCTGGGAGGATTGCTTCATCGTAGGCTTCCCCTTAAATCTAGAGTTCATTAAAAGACCAAGATCAAAAACTCTCACATACCCTGCAGATCTCTTTAAAGAGTTTCCCGCCGACCCCAGCTCGGCGGTACTTCGGCACCACGTACAAGTCCTCCACGTAGAAGGCGCGGCGCGTCCAGGAGGAGTAGGCGCGGTTGCAGAGCGCGTAGCCGACCAGCTCGCCGCGCCGCTCCGCCACCAGCAGGAAGTACCAAGGTGACGGCGCGTCGAAGCCGTCGGTTAGTAAGTCTGGAAGATGATTGAATCTTCAAACCGCGGTAGTCAGCCACCGCAACAGAACTTGGAAAAAGGTTAGAATGGCTGTCATGAGCCATTCGTATGAGGACCGCTGCCGCTGCTTGCGCCCCATTACACATAAACGAGTTTAAAGAACGAGAATCACACGAATTCTTTTGACATCGCGCAACCAATAGGGTCGCGCTACGTCAGAAGAAACTAGACACAGCGCTCACTTACAAGCATTTGCTCATAGCCCCTGTGGTCCACACGCAATGAAGTAGCAAAAACTCTTCTTTGGAATGTAAACATAGAGCTAGCATATAGTGACATCTTGACAACCTCTGTATGCGCCACGGAATTAGACTTGAGACTGTACTTGTGAGAGAGCATGAGAGGCGTAAAACTGTGCGGAAACTGACGCTTTGTAGAAGCAGCTATATGAGTCAAGTACCGAAGAGAAATCATTTTGAAAACTCTAGGATTAAAAACACCTTGTACTGGTTTCTTGTGCTATCTGTATTGTTTTATGCTTACTTATCAAATAAATAATACTAGTAATGCATGTTTTCAAAGAATAACAACAGTTTATATAATCGCCCTAATACAAACTACTGCTCTACGTTTCACCCATCTGAGGGATGATTTTCGGGACAAACAGTAATATACATCCTTTCTTTGGTCTTCAACTAGGAATCTCTATGTTAAATTTAATACAAATTAGTTGTGAAATTGTTTATTCTTAAGAACTTATAATCCTGCTTAAATCTTTTATGATTTGCGAGAAATTAAACTACCCTAATTCCTTTCCTGTGTCACTATGCCTTTGAATCTCAGTAATAGTTGTTAAGCGTTTTTAGCGTAAAACGTAACAGAAAGACAGAGCTACTTTCTTATTTATAATAATAAAGGAATAATGGTTGTCTAAGAGCAAAAATAACAGTATAAAGAACTCAACAGTCACGAGCGTAAGCTTGTTGAATATTACCTTATTATGCTCACATTAAGTTATGCTTAAGTTATGAGCTTACTAAACTTGTCCATAATTTTTTGTTTAAGACTTTGTTTACCAGATTTATGCTGCTTTATGCTGCTTTATGCTGCTTTTCAGTGCCTTTATAAACGAAATCAATATTTCAAACAGTTTAATATCGACATTGACAAACTTAAATGACTAGAACACGTATATTGAATTAGGATGGTCTGCAAATACTTCAGGCGGGAATACCTAACCTTATCCAGAGCGGCCGTGACCTAGCCCAGATCAGCAATTTGAGTTAATCACTACTTATACCTTATACTACGTCTATCTGTGTAATATTATAAAGCTGAAGAGTTTGCTTGTTTGGTTTAACGCGATAAAACCTGAAACTGTGGTAAAAATTGAAATAATATTTTTGTGTTGGATAATTCAATTTTTCGCCGATTACAAAGCGCACACAACGGATGTATATGTTGATGTATGTATATGTAATGTATTTATTACAAGTAGTTACTTAAAAATCAATGCCTTCAATATAATTTGAATTTGAATCATAGTGAGAGATAATGCTATAGTTATAGAACGAGTACGAACTCTCCTACAAAAGAGTGACCAAGAAACATGCTCGCATTCAGTATTTGCAAGGTGGGCGGTCATGAAAAGGAGGGGTCATTAGTTCCTCAAATTGCCTTAGGCAAAGCCGCGGGGCACAGCTAGTACAGATAAGCGGCTCACAAAAGTCTCTACTAGTGTCGAGTGTGGAGCGAGAGGGGCGTGTAAATAGGTGACCTTTTGTTCTTTCTCCTAAGACCTTCCGATACATTGAGGCGACTACTAAAGCTAAGTGCTGCCTCCAATTGATTTAATTTTGTTATTTATAAACAAAACAATATCATTTTAGCAAATTACCTCTAGTATTTATTGAAGCACAGTAAACTTTTCATTTAGTTGTTTATAAAGTCGAATTTGTCGCTAACGCCAAAAGCGGCTGCTTTTAGCAATAATGTACTACAATGCGAAATAATGCCAGATGCCAATGAAAAGCAGTTAACAGTGATTAGGAGAGGTATAGGTTAGAGTGGAGGTAATTTGCTAAAATGATACTGCTCTAGTTTTTTGAGAATTGATTTTTAGAAGTAATAAATAAATCAATTGGCATAGCACTAGTAGTCGCCTTAACAAGTCCTTTGAAGTTGCACATAATGCTTCCTCTTACCTTCGACGCTGAGCTGCGGCCCGTCGGGGACGCCCTCGTACGCCGCCAGATCCTGCAATATTAGTCATTTACTTATCTGCTTGTACAGATTGCTTGTAACTCATCGTTACGGAGTGTTAGCGCGAATTCAGTTAATAATAATCGACCGGTAAGTACTTCACCAATCAGTGCGGAGGTAACGCTAAACATGGTGTAGTAAGTACATAATAAAATTATTGACTTTAATAAAGTACTTAAAATATTTAAAGACAGTTTTTAAGGAAACAAATTGCTTGTGTAAATTGAAAAAAATCCTTCTGATAGAGCAGTCGTTTGGCAAGCGGGGGTTGTAAGTTCAAGCCCCACCTAAGACAGTCGAAAAATATTTATTCAAGGATTGTATATTTAAAATATTATTTTATGTTAAGTGACGAATGGTCAAGTTATTTGACAGCACAGAGCTCTAGTAGTCCCCTTAAGACCGTCTCATATTACTTCAGTATTTTACACGGCTGGTCAGTTATCTTAAAAAGTATTTTACCAAACAAGGTTCTGTGAAAGATTCCAAGATAAAATATTAAATTTGTCTGTATTTGTACAGTACTTATTGTGATTTTATCTAATTTGACCTAATTAGTGTTATAAACTGCAAACAAAATAGTATTATGTAACTGATTGAACGCTATAAAAATTACATTTAAAAACTGCAAATGCGAATGAAACAGCCACTAATCCCGTCGTATGTTAATGAGAGCGCCATCAAATATGTAAATGGGATAAAAGTGCCAACTAGACGGCCATTCATTACCTTCGTGCCGAACGAAGCGGACGTTAACTGCGGAGCCGATGCCAAGAGCAATATTACTGCCGCGATGGACCTACATGATAATTGATAATTTTATAGTCGCTTTTAATCCGTAGCATCAGGAAATTCAAAAGGAAAGAGAATAGATTGCTTTTCAAAATCATTAATTAATAATTTTGTAAGTATAACTAAATAAAACTATAGCTTTAATAGCAAATCAATAGTATTTAAATTTTAACAAACGGCTTATACTGTTTTCCATTCTTTAAAAATACTAGCGTAAAATACTACTACGACGTTTTGCTGCCTGAAAAGCAGCGCTGCGGTTCAATTATATTTTCAGACCATCTCGGAACGAATTGAAATATACTCACACAAAATTTTCCACTAAATTAGTCTCGCTGTTTAGGAGTAAGGTGACAAACACACGTACTAAAGGATTGTATTTAAGACAGCAAATAGTAAAAATTTTACATCACCTTATTTTATACTGAAAAGTAATACATATAAATGTGTTTGTTTGTGTGTGTGTTTGTTTATTAACCAATTCATAGCATAATTGATTTTTAAGCACTAAATAATAAAATAACCGAAATCGCGATGTTACCAAATTTCAGGCGGACAAAGTCGCGAAGGAGCACTAGTTATTGATATAAAACAATTCAGATTAGAATGATGTATGCTCGTACTAAGGCCTCGTTCCTAAACTTTAAGCGAATGTCTTTATCATATTTGTAAAATGTAAGTAGGTGATGATTTATAAGCAGCAAAGTTGGGTCGTTAGGGCAAAGTTTTGAAATACGCGTTCCGGGGCGGCTCGACAGGGCTCGGCGCTTAGCGCGGTATAGAGGTCGCGAGGAGAGTACAATATGTCGCCTAATGTCACTCGCGAAAGGGATTAAGAAATGCTTTCATTTTGTCTTTTCAATTTATCTAAATAGTGTCAATTAAAGATGCTTGCCGCCATTTGTCTCTCTGACACGCTTAGGTCTTAGTATGTTACGGGGCTTAGTGAGATTCATTATTTGATTGAGTTGTGAAAGATAAGTTTGATTCGTACAGTTTAGTAATTTTGTTTTGTATTTAAATTATGTATGTTAAAAAACATGATTATTCGAAAGTGTACATAAAACATTTTTGAACAAATGTTCATAACATTATTTCAAAAAACAGCTTAATATAAAACATTATGCCTTATTAAATACAACTAACAAACTAATCAATGTAGTTTCCACTACGAGGTTTAACATTTATAGCATGTTGAATGAGAAACATGTACGGAATGTGCGTTAGAAAAAGAGGAAAATAAAAAATGGGCCCATTACGGTAGACTACGAGTTAACAATAGTAACTGTAAATTGTGCTCTCGGATAAATAATTATTTAAAAGGCGACGAAAACGTGCCATTTTTTATGAAGTAGGTATGTCGATGCAATTGTAAATACAAGTGTATTTATTGCTCTTATGAGATAGCTATTGGCTCTACAACTTGTTCTCCAAAAGGATACAGAAAAAGTGAGCTTCTGACTGACGTGCGCTAGGTACAGAAAATCTTAGTGCCAAACGATTCAGTAAGAAGGGAGAATCAAGTAAACTATTCATAATTTTATAATAAGAATAATTGGTCAGTGCTCTCGTCAAATCAGCAACAGTTCAATTAGTACTAAAATTCCTAAACCTAGACATCAAATATCTGATAAATCTCTTCTGGATTGCCTTCGATTATGATAGATATTATTTTTTTACTCGTATAAAACTTCCAAATTAATAGATTCCAATTTCAAGTATGTACCATAATAGTTGTCAGTCTCGAGTCTCGACGGAGCTTTAGGTCTTGCCTAGACTTTTGATGAGGGGTAATAAAAACTTAGCGGACTCTTATAAAGATTGGGTAATCAGGTTAAGGCTATCCTCTCGTAAATAGACTGGGGATGATGGAGGTAAATATCAATACATGACGTCACTATTTACATTTTAAGGATTCACTGACTTCACGGTAATTGAAAATGAAACAATGAAAAAGACACTCTTGTGTAAGTGAACAGGTTGTTGCCTGAAGCAAGAACCTGTTGTACAGACAACAGCACGTCAACCTACCACAAAACGTCAAATTTTCTCAATTAATATTGATCTCTACTTGTTGGACTTAAAGTTGAAAATCAATTCAATGACCTATAACTTTTTGGGTAGGTTGACATACCGTGTAATACATCTGATACATATAAATGCAATATAGTGTCGTATGGTACCGAAACATTAAAATAATGGTACCACACCTTCTCTTTCTATGGGTGTCAAAGTCGCCAGGAGTATTGCCAGGAAGAAGACGTGCAGCAGCGCTTCTATCAACTATTGTCTAAACTGCGATCGCCAACCCGCCTGCCATGCGTGGCGATTATGGCAAAATTCACCTTTAGGAGAGGCGCGTGTTCTGCTGTTGACTTACACAGACTGGCGATCATGATGGTTATAATCTATACTATAATATTATAAAGCTGAAGAGTTTGTTTGTTTGTTTTTTTGTTTGTTTGTTTGTTTGAACGCGCTAATCTCTGAAATTACTGGTTCGAATTGAAAAAACATGGAGCCGTCACGGGACGCCTGGTAGATGTGAAACATCGACGTTATTTCGTAAAAGTAGTATGCAGAAAAGAACAGATTGTGGTAGGAACTAAAAATGTCAATAAAATAAAATAAAAAAGTTGTGCGTGTACTAGTGTACACACGTAAGAAGTGAAACTTCTTTATGGCCTTATTTTTCGAAAAATGATCTACATGCAACTTTCCAGAAATTGGTTAAATTAGTTAAATTGGTTAAATTGGTTAAATTAGTTAAATTGGTTAAATTGGTTAAATTGGTTAAGTTGGTTAAGTTGGTTAAGTTGGTTAAGTTGGTTAAATTGGTTAAATTGGTTACGTTGGTTAAGTTGGTTAAGTTGGTTAAGTTGGTTAAGTTGGTTAAGTTGGTTAAATTGGTTAAATTGGTTAAATTGGTTAAATTGGTTAAATTGGTTAAATTGGTTCAATTGGTTAAGTTGGTTAAGTTGGTTAAGTTGGTTAAGTTGGTTAAGTTGGTTAAATTGGTTAAATTGGTTAAATTGGTTAAATTGGTTAAGTTGGTTAAGTTGGTTAAGTTGGTTAAGTTGGTTAAGTTGGTTAAATTGGTTAAATTGGTTAAATTGGTTAAGTTGGTTAAGTTGGTTAAGTTGGTTAAGTTGGTTAAATTGGTTACGTTGGTTAAGTTGGTTAAGTTGGTTAAATTGGTTAAGTTGGTTAAATTGGTTAAATTGGTTAAATTGGTTAAATTGGTTAAATTGGTTAAATTGGTTCAATTGGTTAAGTTGGTTAAGTTGGTTAAGTTGGTTAAGTTGGTTAAGTTGGTTAAGTTGGTTAAATTGGTTAAATTGGTTAAATTGGTTAAGTTGGTTAAATTGGTTAAATTGGTTAAGTTGGTTAAGTTGGTTAAGTTGGTTAAGTTGGTTAAGTTGGTTAAGTTGGTTAAGTTGGTTAAATTGGTTAAATTGGTTAAATTGGTTAAATTGGTTAAATTGGTTAAGTTGGTTAAGTTGGTTAAGTTGGTTAAGTTGGTTAAGTTGGTTAAGTTGGTTAAGTTGCGAGCTCAGTGGAGCGAAAGAGATGGCTTAACGCCGGATCGAGTGAGAGAGAAACGCACAGTCGATTGCGCGTGGCGACGCGTCGCCACGCCAGAAATCGGTCTCACGTGCGCCTATAGATGTTTCACATCAAAAATATTTTTGTGTTGGATAGTCTTATGTATCGAGGAAGGCTTTAGGCTATATAACATCACGCTTTCACCAATAGGAGCGAAGCATCAGTGAAAAATGTTGCAAAAATAATCGCGATCATAATAACAGAAATTGACGCGTACGAAGTTGCAGGGAACAGCTAGTATAAAATAAACATAAAAATAAAATTAAATGATGAGATGTTCTATTAAACGTAATTGCTTGTCGTATGTTTATAATTATGTCCCGTCAATTCGTCATCTCTTAACCAGCTTAACCAAACGACGCCCGCAGCTGATGCCTTACTCTGCAACACGAAGCTCGTATTTACGGATATATCTGTCTCTTTCAGATGATTTAAGACATCGGCATGAGTGATAGGGACAGATTGATTCGAATATACGGATATTGTGTATCGGAGTAAGGCCTCTGGACGTAAGGTATCTCTACAACGATCGGTTCCGGACCACCCACACCCAGCGGTGTTTCGCTAGATCGTCGGTCAACCTGGGCTCCAATTCCGTTAATTTACAAATGGCTCAATAGAATCGTGATTGCATCTCAATCGTATATTTTGACATTACTGCTTTAATAAACGTTTCAAAATATACAATTGACACGCAATTACGATTCTATTGAGCCATTTGTAAATTAGCGGAATTGGGGCCCAAGTTGACCGACGGTCGCCATTCCAACCTTTTCGTCCGCCCTTTGTATGTTTGTAATAATAAAATACCAAAATATTTAATCATAATTCCACTATGTATCTATTACACCTTTTGATTAGGGAACTACTTGCAGGCCTAGCAGGCTATTTTAGGCCTTCCCATTCTACTAAAAGAAGTTATTAGGTTGAAAATACAATTCCTTGATTTTTTTTTCCTCCGCTTGTGGTGGGACTCGACTCGACTTACCGAGCGACTGCTCTACCCGTTGAGCGACCCAGACATTATGTATGTTGAGAAATTTATTTAAGAGGACTATTAGAGTTATGTGCTTGCCAATTGATTTAATTTAACTAGTTCCAAACAAAACCTATTCTCAAAAAAATAGAACAGTAAATACTACCTTAGCAAATTATCTTTGATATTTATTGAATCACTGTTAAATGCTTTTCATTGTGGCATTGTTTAATACCAGCTGTTGCCCGCAACTTCGTCCGCGCCAATTTCTGTTATGATCTCGATTAATATAAACAATTTTCCCCGTTTTTGCAACATTTTTCACTGATGCTACGCTCCTATTTGTCGCAGCGTGATGTTATATCCTAGTCTAACTAAAGCCTTTCTCGATAAATTAACTATCCAACACAAAAATATTTTCTTAATTCGAACCAGTACTTCCTGAGATTAGCGCGTTCAAACAAACAAACAAACTCTTCAGCTTTACAATATTAGTATAGATAAAATAAAGTATAGATTGTACATTATTGCTAAAAGAGGCCGCTTTTTGAGTTAAAATAAGTAAATGAAAAGTTTACTGTGATCAAAGCAGTGATTCAATAAATACTAGAGGTAATTTGCTAAGGTAATACTGTTCTAGTTTTTTAAGAATTGATTTTGTTTAGAACTAGTATTATTAAATAAATTGGGGGCAGCACTTAGCTCTAGTAGTCCCCTTAAGAGGCAACACTACGGGCGAGAGAATTGAAAAATAGGTATTCGTAAAATCTATTGCTGTCGCGCAGTGCCTAACGCATTCACCGCAGAGTGTGATATAGAGACAACTGCTTCTTGGACCAAAAATACCTACTAAAAGCACACCAAATCAACGTTTCGTAGACTTTTATAAAACTAGACCGACTTAAATACTTTTTTTATTAAAAATTAAAGAAAGGCTTTGGCCGTGTTCGTATGTTTTCCTTTTTTTCTAAAATTTAGCCTAATTTGTTTTCTAGATGTTTGAAGACAGTGGAAAATCTGGCGATTTTTTTCGATTTTTAAGGGCTCATATCTTTTTTATTAGGGTTCCGTACCCAAAGGGTAAAAACGGGACCCTATTACTAAGACTTCGCTGTCTATCCGTCTGTCCGTCTGTACGTCTGTCCGTCTGTCCGTCGCTCTGTCACCAGGCTGTATCTCAAGAGCTGCGATAGCTAGACAGTTGAAATTTTCACAAATTATGTATTTCTGTTGCCGCAATAAGAACAAATACTAAAAACAAAATAAAATAAATCCCATACAACAAACCCGTTTTTTTGGCCTTTTTGGTACGGAACCCTTCGTGTGCGAGTCCGAGTCGCACTTGGCCAGTTATTAATTAATTTATGAAAACATAGAAACATGCTAATAGTGGCCATAGATTTTTGAAAAAAAAATTATTGCTCTACTAGCTTTATTCAGGGAGGAAACAGGGGACTACGTTTGTATGGAAAAACGGCCCTTGTGTTTTACGCTGTAAGCTCGAAGGTATTAGGGCCAACTATATCGGTTCGTTAAGACAAACAAAAATGACTTATGTAGAATACTGACTAATTAATTAAGAATTATGTCTGTATCAGCAACAACACAGTAATTATGTAAAGTGTCTTCCATTTGAGGGAAAAGTACAGCCATTTCTGTTGGATAACAATTTAGCGAGTCTGCCCTGGCGCGGCGCCAGCGCTGCTGACGCGTGAACTCTGACTCTACACGTAATTGAATTACTCGATATAAACAATAATATGTTATTTAATACGTTGCTTTATTACTAAATAACATATGATGTCTACCTCGGGCAGATATTGCAGTTAGGTAGAGACAACTTTGAACGTGAAATCACAAGAAGAGTGCAGCTGGGTTGGGCAGCGTTTGGGAAGTTGCGTCATATCTTCTCGTCGTCACTGCCGCAATACCTGAAGAGTAGGGTGTTCAATCAGTGTGTCCTACCCGTCATGACATACGGAGCCGAAACGTGGACACTGACGGTACGGCTAGTCCACAAGTTCAAAGTCGCTCAGCGGGCTATGGAAAGAGCTATGCTCGGAGTTTCTCTTAGGGATAAAATCAGAAATGAGGTGATCCGGCAGAAAACTAAAGTTACCGACATAGCCCACCGGATTAGCGACCTGGAGTGGCAGTGGGCTGGCCATATTTGTCGCAGAACCGATGAGCGTTGGAGCAGACGGGTTCTCGAATGGAAACCACGTCTCGGCAAACGTAGTGTCTCGCTAGATGGACCGATGACCTGAAGAAGGTAGTAGTGGCTGGATGAGGGAAGCGGGGGATCGTGCACTGTGGCGTGCCCTTGGGGAGGCCTACGTCCAGAAGTGGACTGCAATAGGCTGATTGATTGATTGATTGATGGAAGTGGTAGTATTGTGTTTGTACGTATTGATTAATATGAAGTACAATTTCACAAATTCCTAAGGCAATCTTATTTCTAAAAGCAATCTCTTTCACAACTAATAAATAACAAAAGTCGTAAAAATATCATAGTGGGTTTGTTTAGAATTTGTTAGAATATTTCTTTAAGTAATTATTAATATTTTGTAAATATTATAAATGGATGTTTGTGTGTTAACCTAATGCTATGATGCATCAAAAAATTATTTTGCAAAAGTAAAAAAAATATTAGAAAATTAGAGTTTACGACAAAAAATATTTTTTTAATCAACTAAAACTAACCAATAACTATAACACAACAAATAACTAATAATTAATGAAACGACCAAAATTTTCTACTCATTTTGAGTCAATGTTTAGTCAATGATTACTTGTTTGGCAAAAAAAAAATTCATTTGTTATTGAAAATAAACATTTGTTTTCCGGTAAGTTCGAGCGCTTTGACGTATTCTAAATGTCCAAATAAATCAAAATAAAATTTGAAATTCACCGTGTTCTGTGGTCATCGAAGTATGGTTCAGCTTTACTATACCGAATCGATCGAATACACAAAACATTAAAAAGAATATTCACGACGAATTAGGAGTCTTCTTTTTTCGTCGGTAAAAAATTCATAAGTCACGCACACGAAATTAGAATAAAAAAACTCCGTAAAAAGTGCACTAAGACCGTTTTAAATCCATCATATAGATCTTATAAACAACTCAAAACTCTACTTGGTAATATTTATACGCTGATCGCTGTGAACAAACCATCAAATTTAAAAAGCGCGCCACTAATTTGGCACGTGGGATTTCTTAGTGAGTGACACTCACGTGTATCATGCGGTGAACAGCGGGCACGTCCTCCCTGCGGGCCGTGCGCACCGTGATTTCGTTCTCCACGCCCGCGCCCTCGGCCACTCCCGCCTCGCTCGACATAGCTGTCAGACACACCCCTAACACTGTCACTGTCAAATAAAAACACGATAGTTGTTAACCAAAGACGTACGCGTCCGCAAACTGACCGCGATGCAAATGACAAAGGAAAGGAGTGTGAGTCACTCAATAATTGATTGATTAAGTGCAAGTAGTGTTAATATATAACAGTAGATGGCGCTACATCTTCAGTGTGTTCTAGTCAAAGTCTAATTTATTGAATGTACCTACGTAATTACAAAACGATATGAGTTTAAATAAATATGAATTTACGAATTTGAATCACGTTCATTTAATTTTGTTGTTTAATAGTGCACGAAAAGTTGGTTAAGCCGAAAGTTAAACCAAAATGTAATGTAAAACATAATTGAAGTAAAACGAATATTATAGTTATTTAAAGTACGTCTTGATTTTGTATTTTACCTCTACATTTTCTAAGCAGCTTTGTCTACGCCTATAAATTTTTCAAAACATCTCAATAAACTTTAATTTGGAAATAACAAACAAAAAATTATATTAGGCTTCATAGAGAAATCAGCTCTACCTAGTGTAGAACTAACACACTACATCCCAACAAAGCGGCGCCATCTAGTGACTGCGGCTACAACTGAAATTAGTGGTAGAGTGGACATTTTGAGTTTCACTTTTGCTCAGTTAGAGGGCGCTACTAGTAGCAAATAAAATGTAGAGTTAGTCTTATACGGTAGAGCAATGCGAATAAAACACGGTTAGTGTTTACAGGTGAATTATGTATAGCAAATAGCATCAAATCAAAGAAGGAACAAGAATTTACATCAATAAAAAATGAGAATTGTGACCTCAATTATATCATGTTCATGAGTAAAGTATTTTCATTGTTTGACTTTATTTCATGATTCATTTCATTCCATTATTATATTCACTATGTATACAATTGTGTATTTATTTATTCATTTAAAAATAACCCTAACGACTATCATAACAGTCATATCCAATGCGAGAAAGCAGACAAAACATCGACATTTGCATTTGTAGAGCCATTTGCTTAAAATTAATGCAGTAGTTTCTTTCATTCAATTCAATAATTTATTTGCCTGCTTTTATAATTACTTACCTTCAATTCAATTCTACTTATATTCTACTAATAATATATAATTTTAACTAAATATCATAGGATCCTACATGATCTATCTTCAATTATCTTCCGATTTCTTAGTTCGGTTTTCTACAATTTGTATTGCTTAAAATCGTTTTTTTACCGTTCAAATGCACACATCATAGCACATTTCTCGTGGAAAAACAGTGTAAATCACCTACCTACCTACGTACAAAAGATTAAATTTGGACAACATCAGATACTCATACTTTGTTCTGATCCCAATTTGAATAACAAAGCACGGAAACCAGAAACAACAAACCACAAACACCCAGACCCGAGAAAATGTAGAAAAACACTTTTATCCTACATTGACCCGTCCGATACTCGAACCCGGGACCTCGGAGCAGGCGACACCTTGAAGACCGGTGTGCACGCCACTCCGCCGCGGAGGTATATCTGGTGGAAAAGCAGTCTAAGTAACTTTATTGGGCCAATATCCTGAATGAAGGAGTTTCAGTAACGGAGTTTTTATTGCCTGCGCGGGGCAGCGGCCCCACGTGACCGGCGCATGCGCGTGCGCTCACGTTGTGACGTGGCGGGAAAACAACGCCCGCGCCGCTGAGAGAACGCTACGTAGTCGCTACTTCGAAATATACAACTGAAACGGAAAATATTGTAAGTAACTGTGTTGTGTAACAATCAAACGGTCAGGCCCCCAATTCTGCTAATTTACAAATGACTCAATGGAATCGCAATTGTATATTTTGACACATTTTATATGGTGTCAAAATATACGATTGCGATGCCATTGCTATTCTATAGAGCCATTTCTAAATTAGCAGAATTGGGGCCCAGTTCTGTTGTCTTTACTATTACAAATAATTTTTCATTTTACCTCAAGCTTTGAACACCACCTTCCCTATTAATCATAGTTTCTTTACTGTACCCAAAAGTTGTCTGGAAGATATCGCTTTCGGCGATAGGACCGCCTAAGTTGTACTGTCAAACGCAAATAAGGACATAACTGTATAACTGAATATTTTTGGTTCTTAGTTTGTCGTAAATTTGTAATTTTAAACATTCATGGTAGAGGACTCATGTTGTTGTCCTTTGTCCCCCTGTGTCCAAATAAAAACAGCAAGCAAATAATTAATATCAAAGTTTAGAGCGTAATCTGCGCAGCTGCGTAGCCAAACGCAATTTTTTTCCTGGTTGTGGTTTTTAGTTTCATCTCTAACAAGTTGTTTTTCCTTTACTTCATAGTTCATATTTAGCTATTCTCTCTATGATATGTTGTGGTGCCACCACATTAAAAGAGAATCACCAGTATTACTTCCTAAGCATGTCGAAAGACCGATTAAAGTACTGCCTAAAGATGACGAGTAGCGATTTCTCCCATTAGCAAAACTGCGATTTCCAAGTAAGGCGATTAAGCCTAACTCTGGTTTTGTAAAGGTCCATGGCAGCAGTGGACTGGTCTTCGCTAGTGAAGATTTGCAAAGAAGTCTGGAGTCATCACTAGTATACTGGTTGTCTACAGCAAGGCGCCCAAAGTGGATTTCAAGGAATACGTTATGGACACGTTCATACCTTTTATGGTCTACTTTGCAAAGTTTATTTTGGACCTTTGTTCAAAAGTAGTCAGAAGAAAAAAGTTCCACATCCAGCAAAACCAAAGAGCGAACTAAGTTAGCAACGATTCCATGTTTTTGTATTCTCATTAAATTGATAAGAATTTTGTGAGTTACACAAACATTTGATTCAGATAAGACATTTATAAACATGATTCTTTAATTTAATTGGGTCTTTTTATTTGTCAATTTAAATGATACTCGCCGAGTAGGTGGCATGACTACACACGAGTTACGCACACATATTAAAACGGTTACTTGTGAAATATTTATTACCAGTTTAGAGCAATTATATCTGTGCCAATATCCCTACCAATATTTTAAACTAGCTGTTGCCCGCGACTTCGTCCGCGTCAATTTCTGTTATTATAAATGCGATTATTTTTGCAACATTTTTCACTGATGCTTCGCTCCTATTGGTCACAGCGTGATATTACATAGCCTAAAGCCTTCCTCGATAAATGAACTATCAAACACAAATTCAATTCAAATCAGTACGTCCTGAGATAAGCGCGTTCAAATAAACAAACATACATACAAACTCTTCAGCTTTATAATATGTATTAGTATAGATATTTATGTAAATTTGTAACGCTTCCACGCAGAAACTACTCAGTTGATTTTAATAAAATATAGTAAATAGGCAGACTAGACCTTAAAATAGAAAGTAAGCTATTTTTTATCCCACTGCTGGGCAAAAATTTCCTCAAGCGAGTATAAATTGTATTTCACGCGGGCAGAGCCGCGAGCGAAAAGCTAGTACGTAATAATTTTGATTCTTTATTTCAGCCAATGCATTATTATAGGCCAGTATTTAAAAATTTTGTGTTATCAGAATTGCCAAAAATCCTCGTACACTATAAATATCATGAAGTTTGTTGAAAATCCCTCGTCAAAATGTTTAGAGGACCGTTTTGATTTTTCACAATATTGTGCTTGTACGTTTTGGAATTATAATGTTTCAGGCTTTAGAAATCTTCTTAACGTTAGAAAAAAATAACAAATCGTTTTTGATATATATCTATCAACCGTTACCGTCCAGCAAAAGAAGAATAAATGTGTTTAAAACCGGCTGTACTTTGATTATTGTAGGGTACGCTAAACGTAGGTACCTTAGTTTGAATTATCCACTTTATATGCACATAGTTTTGTTGCTACAGTACCGTTATAATTATATAGCCACAGCCGTATAAGTACTTATGCGGACTAAAACGGCTTAAGCCGGGCGATTATCAGGTTTACATATGAATATATAGAGTTGTGATTTGAAATATAAAATTCTTTAAAGTACTTAAATAATTTTGTGGTGGTGGTGTGAGAGAAGATATTGTCACACGGATTGAGAAAGGGATGTTTATATGGTTTGGGCATGTAGAGAGGATGAATTAGAGAAGAATGACTAGACAGATCTACAAGACGAGTGTGAAAGGGAACGTTGGAAGAGGAAGGCCTAGACGAACTTATTACGATCAAATCGGGGATGTTCTGAAGAAAGGTCAGGTCAAGAGTACTCTAAACCGACGAGCATGCATGAAAAGATTGATGAATGTGGAAGAAGCGAAAGATGTATGCCAGAATCGTAGTAAGTGGAAGGCCTTGGTCTCTGCCTACCCCGTTGGGAAGGAGGCGTGATAATATGTATGTATGTAAATAATTTTGTTGCATTTCGGAACATAATTTTATTGCTTTCAGGCATCAAACATTTATGCTACAGGGCTCTCTTTTGCACGCTTAAATTGCAATATTATCTACTCGTATTTAACTGATGAAAAGGTTGTTTCTTTTAAGGAACCTTTTCTGTGCTTCTGTGTGTACAATACAATACACTTTTATTGCACAAAACAAAATACAAAGAAAAAAAAAAGACGTGTGGCACTCGGAAACTGCCGCGGTAAAGCTATTGCACAGCATTTTTAATCAACTTATGCAATTATAAAACTAAAAATTATCACCGCTGTGCCGGTCGGAGTGGGGGGTGTTAGGCTATTTTCGTAACGGAATTTCTGGATTCGGTCTTCACGCTCAAGGCCCGCGATAGAAGCTATGCAATAGCTTAATTTTATAGTTTTATGTATTTTCTAATTTTGACTTTTGTAATTAAATTTTTCTGTTATTTTGGCAGATATGGTTACCATAGGCAACCATACTGTCAAAATCCTTATTTTCTTTTAAATTCTTTTAAATTTAGGAAATTCAAAATTGTTTGATCGTGCCTCGCCCCGAGTGTTAGGTTAGGTTATTTTCGTTACGGAATTTCTGGATTCGGTCTCCACGCTCAAGGCCCGCGATAGAAGCTATGCAATAGCTTAATTTTATAGTTTTATGCATTTTCTAATTTTGACTTATGTAATTAAATTTTTCTGTTATTTTGGCAGATATGGTTACCATAGGCAACCATACTGTCAAAATCCTTATTTTCTTCTAAATTCTTTTAAATTTCGGAAATTCAAAATTGTTCGATCATGCCTCGCCCCGAGTGTTTGGTTAGGTTATTTTCGTTACGGAATTTCTGGATTCGGTCCCACGCTCAAGGCCCGCGATAGAAGCTATGCAATAGCTTAATAACAATATGAAAACAGAAAATTATGTTTAGAAAATTATTTGTGTATGTTAATAATTAAATAATAATTAATTGAATAATGTCGACATGTGGCCCGTCCATTCAGGTGTCGTTGTACCGATAGTCGTCTCTGCCCACGGACTAATAGCAAAGAGCCTCGATAAACACCTCAAGAGGCTCACGTTAGGCGCTTGGGTCAAGAGTAGGATACAGAAGGAAGTACTCTTGGACACGGCCCGCATTGTGAGGAGGTTCCCGTCTCTGGGGCCATAGCCACCGGTAGCTTGGACCCTGATCTCGATGCCGGTTGGGAACAATTTTTTATATTAAGCTATTGCATAGCTTCTATCGCGGGCCTTGAGCGTGGAGACCGAATCCAGAAATTCCGTAACGAAAATAACCTAACCTAACACTCGGGGCGAGGCACGATCGAACAATTTTGAATTTCCTAAATTTAAAAGAATTTAAAAGAAAATAAGGATTTTGACAGTATGGTTGCCTATGGTAACCATATCTGCCAAAATAACAGAAAAAATTAATTACAAAAGTCAAAATTAGAAAATACATAAAACTATAAAATTAAGCTATTGCATAGCTTCTATCGCGGGCCTTGAGCGTGGAGACCGAATCCAGAAATTCCGTTACGAAAATAACCTAACACTCCGACCGGCACAGCGGTGATACTTTTTAGTTTTATAATTGCATAAGTTGATAAAAAATGTTATGCAATAGTTTTACCGCTGCAGTCTCCGCGTGCCACACGTCTTTTTTTTTAAATGTGTTTATTTTTTATAAAGATATGTAAAAAAGTAATTTATATGTAATAAGATTAAATAAAGGAAAATAATTTAATAAAACTTAGAAATTTGAGTTTGTAAGACTGAAATCTGAAGTTTTTGATCGTAAAGGTCGCGGGAAGCCGTAGGATATGGGCAGCGCGAGACCGAACGTTTCAGAGATCATAAAATATTAATTTTTAAATAACCTTAGATAACATACTTTTGTTTGCTGAAAGTCATCTCGTTATATTTTCATTTGACAGCTACATATAAATGTGACGCCAATTCATAAAACGATTACAAAATGACGAGATCCAAAATACTAATGTAGAGTATAAAGCTGATAGCAGTGAAATATGGAACTCTGTGTGTTTTTCTGGTACTCTGATAAACGGCATCGACTATTGGTCTTGTGACTGTCAAAAAATGTGTCTACTATGTTTGTGATCGAGATAGACGGGACTTAGAGATGCCAGTCAGTATGAGATGTGTTATGGAGTGAAAATATTCAAAAGACTATTGTAGAGTTAGAAGACGATAGCTATATATGAAACTAGCTGTTCCCCGCGACTTCATACGCGTCAATTTCTATTTTTATGATCGCGATAATTTTTACAACATTTTTCACTGATGTTTCGCTCCTATTGGTCGCAACGTGGTGTTATACAGCCTAAAGCCTTCCTCGATACATCGACTATCCAACACAAAAACAATTTTTCAATTCGAACCAGTACTTCCAGAGATTAGCGCGTTCAAACAAACAAACAAACAAACAAACAAACTCTTCAGCTTTATAATATTATAATAGTATAGATGAGGAACTCGGTATGCTTTCTGGTGTTCTGATAAGCGCCATCAGCCATGGTCTTGCAGCTATTAAAATCAAAATAGACGGGACCCACAAATAAGGTACCAGTCGGTATGAGATGTGTTCTGGAGTGACGATATTCAAAAGACTAATGTAGATTAAGAAAATAAGAGCGGTGAAATGAGGAACTCTGTGTGTTTTTCCGGCTACCTGATAAGCGCCAGCTATGGTCTCACAGTTGTTAAAATCAAGATAGACGGGACCCAGAGATACCAGTCGGTATGACATGTGTTCTGGAGAGACAATATTAAAGATACTAATGTAGAATAAGAAAATGATATGAAATGAGGAATTCTGTGGGTTTTTCTGGCCATCTGATAAGCGCCAGCCATGGTCTTACAGCCATCAAAATCAAAGATAGACGGCCAGCGATGTAGTATCAGTCGGTATGAGATGTGTTCTGGAGTGAAGATATTCAAAATATTAATGTAAAGTAAGAAGACTATGTGAAATGTGGAACTCTGTGTGTTTTCCTAGTGTTCTGACAAGCGCCTACAGCCATGGTCTTGCAACCGTCAAAACCAAAGATAGACGGGACCAGATGAGATACCTACCAGTCGGTGTGAGATGTGCTCTGGATGTGGTCCTGGCGGTGCGAGGTCAGGGCGTCGGGGCGCCGGCGTCGTCTTGCGTCAGAGCGGGGCGGCGCGGCGGGCGGGTGGGGGGTACGCGGCAAGGGGGGGGGGGTGTTCCTACTCTGTGCGACTCGCGCGCTATCGGCCGCAGCGCACGCGCCGCTCTCGACGCCTCCGCCGCGAGTGATGCTGCCCCTGCAGCTGTGAACGCCATGGAGGTTACCATGCCCACCCCTAAGAGCGAGTACCATTTCGGTGAGTTTAATTATACGTTTTGATGATTTTTGTGTGACTTTAGTGATATAGGTTATGTGAATTTAATAACTAAATTGAAGTTTATAAACATTTTGTTCAAATTAATGTCTGCATCAATAAAAGGTTTTCATTTTTTTCACTTAAGTAGATTATTTTACATACTTATATCAAAATCAAACTAAATAACAGATTCTGAAGTTCTGCACATACATAAAAACTAAGTAAATCAAACCTCGGTCGACGTTACTGAAAGGCCTAAACCGTAACAGTTAGGTAATACAGTGAACACAATGTAACACCATTTCTAATTGGACAACAAAGTACAGTAGCACTACTTTATCTAAAACAAATAAATAGTATAAGTAATCATAATTAGTCCTTGTTGCCTCAAAACATTATGAATGTACTTCATTGTAATCTACTTTAAATTTTTATCTGAGTTGGAGTTTATTTTATTAATATTTATTCCTTCACTTTCGACAAACCTAATTAGAAATAAGGCCTTAGGAGTGACTGAATTTCAGGCGTTATAGTTAGTAGAAAATCTTAAACAGGCTAGCTAATATCTCTTGATATACTTATCTTTGACGACCATTTGGATCAGCGGTAGTAAACGCTGCTTCTGAGCCATGGGTCTCGGGTTCGATCCCCGCACAGTACAAATATTTGTGTGCATGAACATGTCTGTTTGTACTGGTCTGGGTGTTTTCTATGTATTATAAGTATGTATTTACAAAAAAAAAGTATGTATTATGTAAGTTTATCAGTTGTCTAGTACCCATACGACAGGGTACTTAATAGTAGCTTAATTTGGGACTAGATGGCTCTGTGTGGCCCAGTGAGGCATGTCCTAATTTATTTATTTATTTATTTATTATCTAGATATGTATAGGAATATCCCGTCTCTGAAAGTACTATTTTAACGTTTATTTACATTCGATACAAGATTACAATTTAATTAAGTAAGTATGATAAGCCCTAAGTGATACTTGTGTTTTACAGCGGATATTATTTGGAGTCTTGAAAAATTTAATATTAGAAAAGAGAAAAATAATCTTACAACTTTAATTACATCATTGTAGATAAAATTAAACAGTATCTCTTAGTTACGTAGCTGATTAAGTTTGTAACATTATTTAATTCTTAACACGTGGTTAGATAACAGACATATCAGTAGTATGTGCACATATTACTTCTCGGTTTTCAATGAGATTTCTGTCAGCCATTGATTAATAGGATGCTAGGTAATCCTTTATCATTGAGTGGGGATCTGATAAATTTTCGATTGGGTATAGTAAAACGCTAGAAAAATTTGACGTGATCTCTAAAAAACGTGATCTAACCGAGTGGAAATTACGCTGGTGAAGTTGCGAGTGGAGTGATGGTCTAATATAACCGAGAATTTAATTTATGAAAAACTCATTTATACCTACATTGTATACTTTTCCATCTTAAAGAATTCATATTATTAATTTATCATTAATTTTTTTATTAATTTTTTATTTATTTATTTAATTCAGGCAACAGATTATGAAATTATTTGATTTATTTTTTAGAAATGCTCTTTTTAACTTTTAAATCTAATTATTTGTATTGTGCCACAATGTAAATGAAAGTAAAATCATCACTTTTATCTAGAAAAATAAAAATATTTGATTTAATTATGTCGCTTTTATAAAATCGTAACAACACTTCACGTGCAACAGAATTTAATTAATTATTTAAAATAAATGGTATGTTACCTACCCAATGATTTAATCATATTATTGATCTTAGTAACAACCTTTGAGGGTTTATCTAAAACGTACAAAAAATGCAAATTAAAGATATTATTTAGTTGAAATTTTTGAATTTTATGGACCTCCTTTTTTGTATCGAAAACACTGTGTTCAAAACCACTCATATTCATAAGTCCATCTCTACTAGTGTGGCTGGTGACTGTTTTAAATTCTCGTGTAACTTAAAATTAAAACAAAGCAGGGAAACGTCACAGACTCACTAAAATATTCTCCAAGATGAGGAATTTGCCATAACAGCCACTTGGCGGGTGGGCCGCAGTATTGTCAATAGTGAAGGAAAGACACTCCAGCTTGTTTCCTTGCCTTCTCTTTTTGTCGGTTTTTTACGGCACCCGTAAGATGAAAACTGGTGGCGGTATTCTATTTTCTTTGTAATCACGACCATCAATAATTATGATAAAAAATATATTTTAATAAATCCACACGATTAATTTATTCGTAATAGAAGCACTCTACATATTTTTAGCGCTTATCTTAGTTGATACTATACTGATTGAATAAGACGTGAAACAAAACAAATTTAGATGATACAGAATATATATATCTGCTATACATTATTAAAGCTTAGAAGCCCTAGCCACAAATGTATTTGAAACAATCAATCCTATTAATATAGGTATCCAAATATTTCGGACTTTTTAAAATGCTACAATAAGTATTGCTACAAGTCGCTTCTCGGAGACAGTATAACAATATTTTCACCGTCCGTTATCTACCAAGTCGCGCTGCTTTGGGTCAAATAAAAGCATTAACCTATGACCGTCCGAAGTGTTATGTATAATTGTATAAGTATCGCAGTGCAGTAGGTATTCGGTTGCAAAACAATGTTAATGAGCATGAAAGAGCGGATCTTTGTTCGAATCGAAGTCTAGGTTTATTAGGAGCGGCTAGGTTTTAACGGCCTGCGCGCGCGCACGCTCGGGTCGCTCGAGAGGCCGTACGAGCCTGCGCGCCGTTCGCGGAAAGCGATTTTGTTGCGGCGGCGGACGGTCGATTATAGAGTGCCGGGTCACTCGTTCATCGGATGAGCTCTAGTCGGCGTTTCTTATCGCTGTTCGTTCGTACTCCATTTTTATATCCCGCAACGGTTCGAGTCCACGGATGGTTCGGTTTCCTGCGCGAGGCCAGGGTGGCGGTGGTGCGGCTGCAGGCGAGGGCGAGGTGGCGAGACAAGCGGGAGTCGAGGAGCTTTATCATCCGGCGATTAGATAAAGCGAAATCGCTGAAAGCCAGGTCGCGCAGTAGGCTGCGGCGCGCCCCACTCGCCGGCGGCGCGCGCGGCTTCCTTGTTATTGTTAGCGAGTGTTGACCGCCGCCGCTGACCCGCTTTCAGCGCCACCTGCGCCTGCGACCCGGTCGCGACGCACTGTATTCGCCACACGACAACCCGAAGACTTGAAATGGCGTCGTGTTAAAACTCGAGGTGCTGCTAGAAGAAGTACACAACTTCTGTGCAAGATGATAAAATTAGAAGTGAGTCTTAGCGGTTCAACGTACTATACTCCTAATGAAGTGGATTTTTAATTAAACTCACAGTCACACGCTCTGTTTAGGTTTTGTAATTATAATGAATAAAATGTAAGTAAGTACTCAAACGGTTGGCGATGTGGGGGCGTATCCGGCGATAGTCGCGCGCGCAGCGCAGCGCCACATTGACACAGTACACAACACACACAACACAGCACATCCAATTGACTTTAAAATGTATACTTACATGTTCCACATTTTGTAACGAGCAAGAAAGAGAAGATTCTCAATTCGATGCAAATTCTGATTCTAATGCTGCAAAAATAGAAATTTCAGTAAAAAAACAGAGTAAACTAAACATTTTAGTGTAAATTAGCGTTGGCATTAACTTATTGAAATCTTTTTTTTAAACTATATGCCTTGGGTCCTGTCATTTTTAAATTACATAATAACAACATTTTCAAAATCAAATCCAGCCAATTTGTTTAATCTCAACGGAGATACCCTTTGAACTAATAATAAAATGTATGCCTTAGTTCGGTAGGTCTGCTGGCTGTCGTTCATAAACTCAGTAATCAATCCATTTATTTAAGGGTAACCAGGTTTCACACAACATTAATATGATGATAGCCTGAATAGAAATAATAAAACCTCGTATTGTTCGATTGCCATATAGCATTTTCTGCTAGTCAGTAAAAGTCACAATAAAATATAGTATTGATTCGTTTTAGAGAGATTATTTGTGATAGCGAGACATCTAAATTTGAAATTGAGTTAACTAAATATAAGGGTTCGAGGAATCAATGATCAATGGAGTTTTTCACAAAACTCATAGTAATCTATCAATTTTATTTACAGCTGATAATAACATTACTTGTATCAACAATTATTATTCCTTTCTTGCTTCTTTATTTATCTATAAAGAAATACAGCAATCAATTAAAGAGCGCTTATGTGAAATTCATAGCACAATAAATTAAGACTGAGAAAATATTAGTCTATAGATGGCAAAGGCCGTTTATAATATTAATTTATTAGTCCGGGAAATACGATGATTAGTTATTGATTTTTCGTTTATGAGATACTAGCTGTTGCCCGTGACTTCGTATGTGTCAATTTCTGTTATTATGATCGCGATCATTTTTGCAACATTTTCACTGATGCTTCGCTTCTATTAGTCGCAGCGTGATTTTATATCCTAAAGCCTTTCTCGATAAATGGACTATCCAACACAAAAATAATTTTTCAAATCGAACCAATACTTCTTGAGATTAGCGCGTTTAAACAAACAAACAAACAAACTCTTCAGCTTTATAATATTAGTATAGATTTTCACGATAAAATTCAAGTAATAATTATAATGTTCATCATGTAGTTAATTTTGTATCAGATATAAGTGAAAACACAAACTTCAGTTTATTATTCTTGTACAAATCATATTTTTATTGCAACTTGCTAGTAATTCCTACATAATATATATATATATAAACGGATACTTCACAATATTGTCATAATACAGTTGAGGGTATTTTCTCTAACTCTAATGTTAATTAGTGTTTAGGACAGATTTAGAAAACGCTGTAGTTATTTTAGTTTCCAACATTATTTCTTATTTCAATTTAGTTTATCAACTGAAATGTGCAATTCGTTAAAGAAAAAAATATAAATTGTCTCAGATGGGATTTGAACCCACCTTTCGATTGCTTATCGTGTGATCATAGTGATTCAGTTAGCAGCTGAAAGGTGTTAATAGCAGATTTATACAGTTTCTCGATCAGCAGAGTGAATACGTAGAGCAATGCACTTCATTTTTAATTTGATTTGGTTAAAAGACTGTGACTTGGTAAAAAGTGTTGATTTTAGTTTACTATATAGGAAGCCGACCTGAAGCACAACTAAAGTAATTAAATTTTATTATTAAAAAAAAATAAGTCAAAAACTAGAAAGCCAAAAGTGATTGTATAATAAATAACACTCGTGTTCATTACTAACAGTTCTCGTCCACATTTAAAATTTAATACGACCATTGAAAAATGTAGAGTTCTGGAAGTGGATTAATTAAGAATACACGTCAATTTCCTTGTGTAGGTAAAAACATGTTCTTTAGAAAAGATGTAATTCATCTTTCAAATGAACAAAACAGTTGTTATGCCAAACCATTTCACTTGATACAATCGTGTCGTGCGTGTAGTACCTACACGAAAACAACTACAAGGTGACATCGCGTTTGCTCTCATCCGAAGCTGAAACGTCCAAGCGGTATACATTTTATTGCTAGCGCGAGAGGAGCGGGTGCGGGGCGCGGGGCGCAGAGGGGGGGGGGAGGCAGCGATAAGCGGCGCCCGCGCTGACCCCGGCCGCCCCCGGCCCCCGCGCCCCGCCCGCTTCCACCAGAGCGGAGGCATCACTAGGGCTGCCGACATTTCTTCGGCGAAATATAGCAATAGCAAAATAAGCTATTAAAATATAGTACACTTCAAAAGTATAGTAATTTTTGGAAAAAAAAATACAATAATAATTGTGTTTCTTATTTATTTATATAAAAACTATCTTTTGTCAAGTTGATATTGACTATAGTATTTTTACGTACTATATATTACTTCAACAGTATTCTAGTCACGGACCCGAAATCGAGTACAATACTATATTATGTATTACAGTACGGTTGGTAACCCTAGGGATCACACCCATTTCACAATGCTAGCTGACATTAACTAAATTAGATGGGCGGCACAATGGGAGGCCGGAACGTAGACAATGCCCGGTTTGTGTAATTCTGAAAGAATTAGATAAGACGGATAATTGAGTGCTTCAGGGAAGCACGGGTTAATGAAGACGACTTTGAACCTGTCGTCACTCAAAAAAGCCGTTGAACGATTGTACAGAGTATGGCTTAGATGCTATCGATATTCTTATATAGTTCCTATTTAGAGATCAATGTAATAATGTGAATTGGTTAGGATTTGATACGATGCAGTAAAATGCAAGACAGAAGAGATTTCCATTCCATTCCATTATAACAAAACTAGAGCTGATGCTGACTCGTGAGTGAAGTCCGTCCAATTTAGATTCTTCTAAAACTTAGTCAGCAATTTTTTTTTTAAATTTGTTGTATTAGCAAAATTAAAGCGGATTTAAATGTTTTTGAGTAACCCTTATAATTAACGCGAATTTCAGTTTTCTGTGATAGCCAGAAGCACAGTATTAAAAGTTGACGACCATTGGATCAGCGGTAGTTAACGCTGCTTCTGAGCCATGGGTCGCGGGTTCGATCCCCACACAGAAATATTTGTGTGCATGAACATGTCTGTTTGTACTGGTCTGGGTGTTTTCTATAATGTATATTATAAGTATATATTTACAAAAAAAGTATATAAGTAAGTTTATCGGTTGTCTAGTACCCCATACAACAGGGTACTTAATAGTAGCTTAATTTGGGACTAGATGGCTCTGTGTGGCCCAGTGAGGCATGTCTTAAAAATTTTTTTTTTAGTTGTCTTTTTCTATCTAGGTAGAAAAATGTAATACAAAAGTGATTTATCGTACAGTAGATCCGGTGCATCCTTTTCAAAAATTAAATCTATGAAAAAATATACATATAAATCCATGTTATAAACACAATTAAAAGCCAAATCGCAAAGATAGAGTTAGAATCAAAAGTAGGTAATTAACAAAACATTTCAGTTTCAAAAATGTGTTTAGCACAAGTAGTACGTGGTGTTTGTGCACGGACGCGTATCGAACGTGCTGCGGCTTCGATTATCGATCGTAACGCTGGATTGCGACACGCGGCCTGCGCCCGCGCACCCGACGCGACGCTACATGTACTTATTTACAGATGAATTAGAATTGCTATGTCAAACGAATATAAAAAATAAGCAAATAAAGATTATGATTACGATGAAGCAAATTATGTGTTCTGGAAAATGGAAGCAATAATGATTGAATTAGATAGATAATAATTTTAATGCGGAAAACATACGTGACATATGTATGACAATTTGTAAAATCTGTACAATATTGCTAATAATTTTATTAAATTAAAACTTTTATGAAATTAAAAACAAAAGTATAATACGACGTTAAATTACTAGTATTACTACATAATACAAATTGTAGAGTCTAACATTTCTCAGTTAAAATAGAATGGCACCACTCCTATTCATCCCCTAAGATGTCCTATCAGACGCCTTAAAGATTACTGCCGCATGTAGACGGTCATATCACGTATGATAAACATAGAAACACATGTTTTTTTCTCAGCATTGGCCAAACTGAAATCGTCAACCTGTGGGCCTGGCAAGGCCACTGTGGCAAAGTCTTCTTTTGGAGAGGCCTCTCTAGGAGATGCTTAGTGCGTTCCGGAAATGAACTCAGATTGTGACCAGAGGCCTTAATCTGCAACGAAATGTCCGTACTTTCGTCTGTATCTGTCTCTCTTACACATATCAATGTTTCAAAGCATCTGAAAGAGACAGAAAGATCGGTAAATACGTGCTTCGCGTTGCGTAGTAGGGCCTCCGGATGGTAAAGCACACGTCCTGTCTGGGAAGTACATGTCGCGGTAATCGGCTTCCACATTACCAGATCCATTTGTAGCTCGGCGCCTTCGGCGTAACGGGATAACTCTGCAATGACATTATCCATAAAGTGAGTTAAGTCTTTAGTGGGCGCCGACAACACTTTCGAAAACTGATTAAAAATCATATTAGCGTTAGCTCTGCGAGTATTAAACAAAAACTCGATGTAGACATAGTACTTTTTAGCTGTTAAAGTAAGTTAAAATATATATTAACTCACCAACCGACGAAACTAAAAAGTTTTATCATTACCACGTATATCGTCCGATCCTGCTTGAACCTCTCTAAAAGGAGTATTTTGCTATAATCGCCAGGTTTGGCTGGCGTAGGCATCCTTCATTAGCAGTTCCGCCAAAGGTGTAGAGAAGACGTTGCTGCCCGTCTCCTTCTGGCAGTACTCCTTTAGTCGCCTCTTACAACACCCATAGGAAGAGACGCTGCTGCCCGTCTCCTTCTGGCAGTACTCCTTCAGTCGCCTGTTACCACACCCATAGGAAGAGACGCTGCAGCCAGTCTCCTTCTGGCAGTACTCCTTTAGTCGCCTCTTACAACACCCATAGGAAGAGACGCTGCTGCCCGTCTCCTTCTGGCAGTACTCCTTCAGTCGCCTGTTACCACACCCATAGGTAGAGACGCTGCCGCCCGTCTCCTTCTGGCAGTACTCCTTCAGTCGCCTCTTACACACCCATGGAAGAGACGCTGCTGCCCGTCTCCTTCTGGCAGTACTCCTTCAGTCGCCTGTTACCACACCCATAGGTAGAGACGCTGCTGCCCGTCTCCTTCTGGCAGTACTCCTTCAGTCGCCTCTTACCACACCCATAGGAAGAGACGCTGCTGCCCGTCTCCTTCTGGCAGTACTCCTTTAGTCGCCTCTTACGACACCCATAGCCCCCATAAGAAAAGACGCTGCTGCCCGTCTCCTTCTGGCAGTACTCCTTCAGTCGCCTCTTACGACACCCATAGGAAGAACAGTGGGGTCTTATCAATATTATTCGCCTGCACCACACGACATCATAGTTAGTTTGATACGACAAAATTGTGTCCCATTTTAAATTACAAAGAAACTCACCCCTTAATGTGGTAGATAAAATATAATTTGCAAGCTTGCTAACTCATTCCGGACACAATGCTAGACATATTAGAAGTTTTATTGTTATCACGTCGACAGGCGGTCCGTGTCCCGGAGAGTTTTTTAAAAGAAATAGACTCGTTTATTATGTCTAAGCCAAATTCATAGAATTACTTCAGGAAGACATTTTACTATCCTTTAGAATAATAATAAACATGTTCATTTTAGTTCATATTTGTTTAGAACTACCTAAAACAAATGAAATAAAATGAACAATTAAGAATTTATGAGTGTGATATTTTAGTAAAGAGTCGATTTGCAGGAAAGCTTAACGAGGTTATTGTTGGAATTCTGTTTCTATGAACCCATTACTTTATTACATCTCCTACACACTTGAAGTAGTTAGTACAAGTACCTAATTTGATAGTAAACACGGGTCGGTGTGGACAATTACAGTCGCTCTCATTACGAGTCAGTAAACATTTATATTGTTGTCTCAATAGTTACTTCGCCGACAGAGTAAACATGTGATTATAGTAAATAACTGTAATTTAAATGAGTCTGCTTTTGAGTTAACGTAAAATCGTAGGGTGTCTTTTTCTTATTGGCGTCTTAAGAGGCGACTAAAGGTGAATTAGCAGAAAAAAAATGGACAATTGTTACTTTTCTCCAATTGGCCATACTGCGATCGTCAACCCACCTGCCAAGCGTAGCAGTAATTGCAATATCCTCCTTTTGAGGAGAGGCTTTTTTTCGGACGGACCTACCACTGAAACCTTATTCAGTTAAACCAGGCAGAAATTTGGCGAGCGCTGAGGGCGCTTAGCCTAGGTCCGCCGCGCTAGCGGTCTCCCGGTGCGGCCGAGGATGAGGATCGGGCCGGTGTGGAGTGCAAAAGGCAACCTACCAAATGGCGAACCCACCAGAGTGGTGGCGCTGCCGGAACCGGAGATGCCGTGGCATGCCGGATCACGGTCGGGCTCCATTCTGGCGGGCCCGATCTGGGAGCGGGGGGGAGGGGGACTCCAAGATCTTGGCCCGGTATTTGAACCACTAGACCAACGGGACATTGCTAATCATATAATCTACGCTACTTTTCTGTCAATAAGTGATAAATCTAAAAATATAGGTGATTGACTCAGTTGATGTTGATCGTCGATCGTTTTGTCTAGCTCAAGCTTTTACCAGTGTTTCCGAATAAAAAATATCGCTGATAAATCATATACAGGCCATTAGAGAAACTTATTAATAAACACTTCGTTCCTATAGAGTAGGTTTTGGCATATTATGTAGAGGCAGACAGCACAAGTACATCAAACAAGGAATGGCAACTTGAGTCAGAGAACTTCAAAAACACATAAAATAAGTAAAAGATTTATAGCAAACGACGGGAAACGAGCATTTGCTTATTTTGATAAAGGGAGTACTAAAACCCAATGGCATTTGTATGACGAGCCCGGGTCGCCCGGACGAAGGGAAGTCCCATATCCAGATAAGGTTATGTTTATTTTATGTTCGCATAAAAACCAATGTTGTGGATATTTCCTATTCCTATTTGGTCACTATAAATTTAAGTCTGTTTTGCTAGAAATTGAATGAAAGATATATTGAGTTATACTTTATTTGATATTTTAGCAACTTAATTGCACTTATAATATCAGTATATAAACTTGAAAAATTTTGTCTCAGGCGGGACTCGAACCCGCATCTCCTCGCATGCCGGGCGGGCGCCATACCATTAGGCCACCGAGACACTGCGACACGGCGCGAATTTTTTAAGCATATTCTTACGCTGTGAGCAGGACGCAGGAGATGCGGGTTCGAGTCCCGCCTGAGACAAAAATTTTCAAGTTTATATACTGATATTATAAGTGCAATTAAGTTGCTAAAATATCAAATAAAGTATATAAATAGCTGTTTCATCTTAACTGACTGTCAAACATCTGCAAAGATGTTTCTTTCGGGTGTTAAGGGTGCAAACTCCTAACATTTGATGAAGCAACGCTGGCTCACAGCGTAAGAATATGCTTGAAAAATTCGCGCCGTGTCGCAGTGTCTCGGTGGCCTAATGGTATGGCGCCCGCCCGGCATGCGAGGAGATGCGGGTTCGAGTCCCGCCTGAGACAAAATTTTTCAAGTTTATATACTGATATATTGAGTTGTTTTGGTATTCCTGACGCTTCGAACACTTTACAGCGTTCATAGATTTTATTTGCTTATCATGGGTGTTTATAATAAGGGCTGTTTTGTCAATCAGATAAAAGGTATCTATTGATTAAAATATAATGTAACTAAATTGAAAAGTCAACCAGAAATGCTATAGCTCCATAAATGATTGACATTTTTAAACTGGTCATCTTCTTCTACCCGTGTTCGTCTGGCAGAACCCCTGTAATTTTTTTTTGTACCCTGTAATTGCCTCTTATGCCATCCATAGAAAGAGAAGTGGTGGTGTTTTATGTGTTATAACAGGACACTGGTCAGAAACAACTTAACACTATTAGGAAAGATACAGTTTCTATCAGGTTATTGTATATTTTCAAACTGTCACTGCTACCTGTGCTTGTGTTCATCGTGGCCTTCGCGGGATAAGAGACTCCAACTAATTATATCTCGGGGTGTTCGCTGATAACTGCCGTAAATGTTAGCACACGAGGACTTATCACTCACCCCCCATTCAGTTGTTTACGATAAACCAATGCAATCATATTGGAATTCAAACCTTATAATAATTAATTTTATTTTTTATTTTGTACTTAAAGTTACGAGTATTATGTCTTAGTTCACTATAATCGTGAAAATATTTTAACTACCTAGGTGATAAGTTTTCGAAATATCTTTCCTTTTGCGATCGAAATGTATTTATAGATTGTTTCATATAAATTTCAAATAAAAAGAAAACTATTTCATTTTCACATTGTAATTTAAAATTTAAAAGCATTTTTGTTACACACATAAATTGTAAAATAAGGAGTTTTTGGTTTGTGTTATATTTACTCATTGTAAAATAGTATAAAACTGGATGCATTGCATTTTTAAAAATAGATAGATAGACAGATACTCTTTATTGCACACCATAAAATTGAAAAATAACAAATGAGAAAGTTTTTTTTTTATAATTTAGGCGGTCTTATCGCTTGCAGCGATCTCTACCGGACAACCTTCAAAAATTTTATCAGAATTATAAAATTAAGCTATGTCCAAAAATGAAGCTTGTCCATAGTCCATAATTATTTGTAAATTACTATGGGAACTTTTTGAGCCAGTACTTAATATAACGCACAGTGGTACCTACATCGTACTAGTAGTACTTTGTACCCAAATATATGTAAGTATACAGTACAGCCTTATATTGTCTTTTCATGGAGTTTTGTAGCTTTTACTATAGAGATACAAGGAGTTCTCAGTACTTTAAAATTAAAGAGACCAAGAACATTTATTAATTATTTAAACTGTTCTCGTAATGGCTGCCGCTGACGTGGAATTATTAATTTCTTTCTCGTGTCAATGTATGCGGAGTGGAGGGGTCGGGCGGAGTGCGGGAGGGGGGCGCCTGATAACGCGCGCCCGAGGGTTGCGACCTCCGGCCCCGGCTCTTGAAAAATATTATAATATCTGTATTTGAACGTCCTTCTGACACATCCCCTTCTGCTGTGGACGTGGTTGTTGTGAGGAATGTTACTGATGATATTGAACGCATTAATAATAACTAGTGGTCGCCAAGTGGTGGGATATTTAACCAAAGTTTATATTGATTTAATGTATTTATTATGCATAATTTTAAAATAAATATATTTTGAACCTAGTTCTCTATATAAAATATGTGTGAGAAATTACATACACATTGGTTCGCGAAGTTTTCGAAAAGTGATACAATGTTTTTGCTTCACATGTAATCAGATGAATTAATTTATATTGTTTTTTTTTGCGAATGTATGCAATTGTTAATTCAATGCTATTTTTAGCGATCCAGCATTTAAAGATTATTTGCTGAATGGATTTTAGTACCACAATTTTTAAGATAATTAATCTTGTTAGTTACCTTTCTTGTATGTGTAGGATTTAAGAAAACTACTTTATTACTTCGTAGTACATATAATACCTATTTACATAACTATTTATTTTACTATTTATTATAATTCGATAGATTTGCATTTCTTCAAAAGTTTTATACTTACCTATTATTATCATTGTATTATTATCAAGACTCTTTTTAATTTACTGCCACACCCGAAAAAAAACAACAAAAAACATGATTTTATTATTTAGTATAATTAAGAAGTCTTTTGACCTCCGCCTTATCTTGCTAACGTGATCTATAGCAATAAATAAAATCTGGTATTTTGGTATACTTAATAAAACTTATTAATTTAAAACGATGATATTTGGTGATTCTTTTTAGATATTTAAAGAAAAGTTAGACGAATAATACCTACATTTTGCAATATCAAAGAATTTAATTTAGTACGAATTTTTTCAGCTCTCTTTGTATAGAACGCAATGTTTCACTTTTTACGATTCCGTTATCAACTCGGAGCTGTTTTTTCCTTATTTAGTGTCCTTGTTGTTTCGTCATGTCCCTCTGCAGCTCTGCCCGTCTGTCTGTCTATCTGCGATAATCTTAAGGAGTCTAATTACTAGAAAGCTGTGATTGGATATACCTACATAGATGCAAATTAAAAACGTCGCCAAAATGATGAATTTCTTTTAACAAGAATTTATTTAGAAAACTTTTCACCAGTTGTATGAAGTGTCGTTTGATCGACCTTTAAACACATTGTGAGTCTACAAACAAAAGGAATCGATTCAATAATTTATTTACTCAAAAATATATTTAAAAAGTAGTGTTCTAAGTGCTTATTGTGTGTATTTAAAACGATCTATTTAATATAATATTGTGTTAATATTTACTCGTATGTGTGTATTAGTGCACTGCCGAGACTGCTGTGTTCGCGATTATTATTATAATTTAGTTGAGCTAATTGTCGTTGATTGACTCATTATTATTGTACACAGTTTTACTCTTTTTAATATTTTAATAACACCATTAAAATGAAAGGCTTTATTCGTGTTTTGGCAGATTAATTAAAATCTCATTAGGGTCTGGTTTTTGGTCAGCTGATAGAGTAGAAAGAGTTTAAGCAGAATTTAATGAGCCCAAAACAAAACGGTACAAAACAGTTTCGTAATGAATTAAAACAGTTAAAGTTCCAGTTCAAATAATAATGTTTTTGCTGTGGTAGAAATTACAACCTTACTTACAAAAAATATGAAATAAAATACCATTAAGCCTCGAACATTCTTTTGCAAAATACATATTTAGGAAAAAAGCTAACCAAATAAAAATATGCGAACTAAGATAAGCGTAATAATATATGACGACCTTCGTGGCGGAGCGGCGTAGGCACCGGTTTTCAAAGTGTCGCCTGCTCCGAGGTCCCGAGTTCGATTCCCGGTCAATATAGAAAAAAAGTGTTTTTCTACATTTTCTGTAGTTTGTGTTTGGTGTGTTTGTGGTTCCTTCGTTGTCTATGGTTTCTAAAATATGAGTGCTTTAAATAGTTATTCAAATTGGGATCAGACAATGTAGGTATGTAATTTTGTCCACAAAATAAAAATATCAATCACTTAAAAGTCGAAATTGTTATACTTTTCAACTGGGTAGTTGTACAAGTCTCCGGTAGGTGGCAGCACTTGGTGCGTTTGGTTAAATATATGGGGATTTTTGTATTCTTAAAATAACTAACTCATCGTCTCATTTATATGTTTGAGGCAGATTAGGTTTTATTTTCTTAAAGTTAATTTTATTTTCTGCTGCATACCATACACAAAAGATAGCTACTTTTAAAAATATAACTATAGGTAGATAGAGTCTAGAACAGTTTTATACAAAAAACAAAATACAACACTTCCGAATGGTATCGTTTAAATCAATTTAGCTGTTGTCATGTATCATGTCATGTTGCCATAATAGTAATTTCACCTTAGGTAACTTCATGAATGAGGTTTAATGCTACTAAGATGAAAGAGCACCGAATTTATAGTATTTAGGTATATTATAAAATCTAGAAATTAAATCTGCATAATTTAAAGTCTTGTACGATAATACGGAACTCTTCTTAAGTACATCCGACTTGACTGTTTATTGTAACTATTTATATTGTAAAGTACCTAGTTGAGGTTTTGTGGTGCACTGCACAGTAGCTGTGGGTCGCTTCGCGTCGCGTCGCCGCCTGCATTTAGTTTTGTACTTCCTGCTGAGCGTGACTCACTGGACTATTGTTCGGTAAATAACTAAATGAGGCTCAAATTGTTAGTGACATACTCGTACTTTAAATTTCGAATTGACTGCATTTAGTGTAGGCTCAATCGTTTGTTTATTTAAATAGGAAATAAAAAGAGTACAGCTTGAAGAAAACGGGCAGTAGCACCACTGGCTAAATGGTTGGCTAAATCCTCATTTTGAAGAGGCCTGCAGCGGTCTGCAATGATCTGATGATGATGAGATAACAACACGCGCATCACTTTAATTAAAACAATGATCATGGACTATACAAAGTAAATTTTTATTAGTTTTTTGCCAGTAATGTTCGAACCATACTGTTTACTTAGTCTTAAAACAAATCATCACAACAAATACTTTACTAATAGTAATTCAAATCTTTTTCTACTCATCGCGTGATTTCTCACAGATGATCTGGTGGTGGACAGACTTCTGACGTTAGTTAAAAATAGGGAAACTGAGAAAGAAAATGCATTACTTAATAAAGTTATTCTTACAATTACAGTTATTTGTCCCTATTTGCAGCTCAATATGTTAAAGGTCAATCAATAGGCGAAAGGTTTGGTACGTACGAGTATCATTGCATTGTCAATTGAAAATACAATTAAATTATTTATTGTCTTAGGTGGAACTTGCATCCACAGTCTTTCGACTTATACGAATATATGCAAGTACAAGCTAGGATACTTTAAGGACTCTAAGTTCCTATCTGTACTAATATTATAAAGCTAAAGAGTTTGTTTGTTTGTTTGAACGCGCTAATCTCAGGAAGTATTGGTCCGATTTGAAAAATTCTTTTTGTGTTGGATGGTTCATTTATCGAGGAAAGCTTTAGGTTATATAACATCACGCTGCGACCAATAGGAGCGAAGCATGAGTGAAAAATGTTGCAAAAATAATCGCGATCATAGTAACGGAAATTGACGCGGACGAAGACGCGGGGAACAGCTAGTCATTTATAAAGGAGTTACTTGGTTGGAGGTTAAGTTCCACCTAAAACAGTCCAAAGGTTTTGAATTCAAAGATATATTTTTTCCATTTACACTGTCAGTATAATTCCTACAAAAACAGTTTCAAAACATTGTAGCTAGCTCTAAATCTAGTCTTCATCGCTTTATTGTAAGCAGCTGACTAATGATCCATTAAAAAGTGCGCCGTGGTCGCAAAATAGCATCGTGCAATAGCGTTGCGCCCGCGCACCTGAGGCGCCGGAAGCGCTATCGCGCAGCGAGGACTTGCCCTTATCGCCGGGTTCATGTCATGAGTCAACCGCAGGGGGCCGGGGTGACGCTCAGGGGTGCCACAGCAATGTTATACGAGTATAAGTAGGACATTGAGAATTTTGCTAATTTCTTATTTTTTATACAAATTGTATATAAGTGACACTATGAATGGATTATAAATAAGCCAAAATCCGCGTTAACCCTGTTTTATTTCCGAAAATTAGCTCAAAGAGGCTTACACTTGCCAATATTTTAGACTACTACTTCAGGACAGTTCTATTTTCATAATTTAGTTACCTATAAATGATAAATAAATAAATAAATGTGGACAACATCACATACATTGTTCTGATCCCAATTTGAATAACTATTTAAAGCATTCGTATTTTGGAAACCAGAAACAGCGAAGGTACCACAAACACCCAGACCCGAGAAAATATAGAAAAACACATTGACCCGTCCGGGAATCGAACCCGGGATCTCAGAGCAAGCGACACGTTGAAAACCGGTTTGTACGCCACTCCGCCACGGAGGTCGTCAATATAGATTTATAAGTCCACTGCTGCACGTAGATCCTTTTTCGATCGCACGGGGTTTTGCCATAATCTAAGCTCGATTTTGCCAAACTACGATCACCAACACACTGCTGCACTGGGTCGGTGATTGCAGTGTGGCAAGTGGGGGCATCATGATGATGATGATGATGAAGTGGGGGAGATAAGATACGTCTTCGCTCCTATATAGTCGCCTGTTACCTCACATATAGAATGAGAATGGATGATGCTATTTGTTATTTAGCTTGGGCTGGCGCCATACAGCACTATCTTAGTTTATTCTCTTCGATCGCCACCCCTGACGCACTCCGCAGCAGTGAGCATTGCTGATGACTCGTTAGTGGCAGGTAGAAGGATTTTGCACAATGCGCGCCAGCCAAATGGAATTACGATAACAGACACATTCTTGTTTTAGAAAGTTTTTTGACTATGAACGGATTAACGAACAGAAATATTCGGAGGGCAAGAGACATGTCAAGGCGCGTGACGCGGCACCGGCTAATGGAGAATACTATTAGGAGCGGAATAGTCCGTGTTATCGATCGATATCATCGCGATACTAATTGTTACGAAACGTGACGACATCTCAACGGAGTTGAAAATGATAACTTATTCCGCATGTACAGTTAAAATAACTTCCGTAGAGAGGATTTTACTACTCGTATTATCACCGCGTTTGCAATCGCAGCTTGACTAGTAGCAGAGAAAATACTTATCTGCCGAAGAAGTGAGTATTGGTGGTACCTACTTCCTAGTTGCCTCTTAAGACACCCAAAGAACTAGATCCATATCTAATGTACTAGCTATTGCCCACGACTTCTTTCGTGGATAAACTCTACTCTTCCTTCAAATCGTAAACTACCACAATACAAAAAATCATATTGAATCCTTTCAATATGAATAAAAACATGTTTATCCCAGAGGAACTGAACATTTTTCCTGGATAAAAAATATTCTTTGTACTATCCATATTTCTCCTAGCACGTTTGAGTCACAAAAATCCTTCAAAACTTTCACATTTTTATAGTATCTGTAAGACAGATCTTAGACCAGCATTACATGCCACCTAAGTTTTTTACTTTTCTTTGTCTTCCTTATTATTTATCAATCACTAAATTCTTCCCTCAATAAATCATAATAAATCAGGACAAAATACATAAACTGAATAACAAAGCATAACAACGCGCGTTTTCCCATTTCATGTTGATTTTATAGTGCGCGAGTACTTCCTACTAGCATGAAGTAGGCGCGGAAAAGTCGCGACGCGGGCGCAGCGAATGTTACCGCGCACGTGCGCTTGCGCCAACAGCGCTGCTACGTAGATCACAAACAATACAAATTGTTCATTACAAATTAGTACCAAACTATAATAAAAATACTTTTATTGCTTATTGCTTTTATATAGGTTTCATTACTAAAGTAGAATGTACTGTAAATACTTTTTATGTGCAACATATTATAATGCATATTAATTTCCAATAACAATTATTTTAAGCTCTACAATATGTAGACAACAATATTTTCAAAAACATTCCCTAATTAACGATAGATAGTCGCGTTGATGTCGTTTATATGGACATTTTGAGTTCAACGAAAACTTTTATGTTTTTTATCCGATTATGTCAAAAAGGGTTAGGATTTTAGCTGTACATGTATTTTATAATTTACATATCCATCATGATTTTCATACATCACCCGACTGTTTAAATTTTAACACATTAAATCCCATACTTTGTTTCAAATTTCAGTTTTCTTTAATTAGCTGTTTTTCTGTGCGTCATATTATCTAACGATTTTATAAGATACAATAAGATTTAAAATTTTCACTAAGTCTGTACAACGCATTAACAAGATTTTGAAAACGTACCATATATAAAAAGTCTATTCCGACATGGCAATTTTTAAATATATTTTGCAGTACTTTTACTTGTTTTTTTACCAAGTTTCGCGAAATACTGCCTTTTGAGCTACCGCAGCTCTTTCATCGGCTTCTGCTGAGGGTCCTTGTGCGTAACAATGATGTGTATTATATGGTAATTGTTGCAAGTTTTCCCACACAATAAGTGTGGGAAAGGCGGTAGTAATCTCCTAACGGAAGGCAGTGCTCCGGTTTTGGGCTGGAGAGAGACAGATATATGTGCACAAAGGGTGGTCGAGTAGGCATAAGGCAGTGTGTGTAATGAGTATGAGCTATTTGCGAGGATTCCGATATAGTTAGTCACACACACGAGACAATAGTTCTCGTACGAGTGCTACGTTTAAGACACAATGGCATTTATTTATACTCGTATATATTTGGTTCATGCTGGTTTGCTTAGTTAACATTTTTTAGGCAGACAAAAATTTATAAATGTTTAAATTAATCGCTCTATTTTGCCATTCAGTTTGAGTGCTTGCAAAATTTGCTAACTGAATTTAGATTAGGTATGCACACGAAAAATTATGTGAATCAATAGATTCGTTGTCAAATTATCAGATAACTAGCTTTCGCCTATAGTACTGCCCGCGGAAAATTTATGTTCAGCGATGAAATACAAAATAACTTAAGTTCTTTCATAAAATCTAATCTATCTATGTAACAAATTTCATTAAACTCGATTCAGTAGTTTAAGCATTACGGACAGACAAAAATAGTTACCATCGCATTTATAGTTTATATTAATAAATATTGACATGCTATTGGTTGTTTAAATTTGTATAAGAGAAACGTCTTTGCCATTCAGCTGATGAGAAATAAATATCGTTAAATCATCTTTTTTAACATTTTAATATTAGTTGTAGATGAAGAGCAGCAGTTGTATTCATCTTCTACAGATAGTTCGTTAACTCATATTTTACTTTCTACGTAACAATATCAGTTTGTTCTTACATTCTTAATAGCAAGCCTTTTGTTTGCTTATACTCTTACAAGGTTTTGTTACACTTATTTTCTAAACAAAATGCAATAAAAACATAAATAAAAAAAATAAAAAAACGCGCTGAAATATTCACATTTTCGAATAGTTTCCATGTTTCAACAAAGATCATTACACAGTCATGAAGCCACCAAGAGAACGTGACAAGTCCGTAGTTGTAATACCGGAGTTACTTCACGGATACGCAGGAATGTGTTGTTGTGAAATGGACGCACAGTATGTTCTTGGAGGGTGATTACGAAACGTTAAACCGACCAGGATAACAAAAGAAAGGTTAAGGGTGGCCTAGTCCCACGAGTCCCGTGCCCTTCCCTGAATTAGTCATTAGCACAAACAATGCGGCCCATCGAGACAAAAGACCGAGATTACTTCTAGTCTACACTAATCCGTTTATGAAAGAGTCACACGGCAATAAGCATAAATCACATTTAATGCAAATGAAGACCAACCAGGAAGCCTTATAGAAATTAAGAGCTATTTGTGTACACCGTAAGCTTAGGGAAATTCAGAGCTTTTTTTTACATATTAAGTGCTTAAAACTTATCTTTGCATGTGCTAAACAAAACATAATAACAAATACACGTGTGACTTTTGAGTGTTTGTTACTCGTACTTTTCTCATGTAGATGCACTATTCTAATTCTTATATTGATTTGTTCAGAACAGATGTTTTAGAATCCCATGGTTAGTCGTGGTTATTATAGATAGATTAAGAACTTACAAAGGTTTGGCAAAAACAAACAAATGAGCAAATGAATGTGAAAACATGTCAAAATGTTGAGGCCTAGAGTCGGGCGCAGTAAATCAATTATCAATGATGGGACGGCTCGGTAGTGTTTTGTTTATGTGGGATTAGCGGCTGCGCCCGCGCCGCGGGGCGCCGCGCGCGTCTGCCCACGGGAGAATACTCAGAATGAAAGGAAAGCACATTCTCGATCACGAGACTTAATTTTAAACCGTTTACAGCTAATAGAATACGATTTATAGGTTCCCGGGAGACAAGGCGTCGCGCTGATACTAACTGATTTGTGATTCGCCTTCCGAGGACATTTTTATGAATGTTACCAAAAAACACTTGACGGATACAATGCATACAATCTAACAGATGTCAACATCTTAGAAAATCAATGGGATTTATTGCTCTTAGATGTTGTGTTGACATCAACAAAAACTTAACGACTATTTTTTTATTTATACTTCAGATAAAATTGTGTTACGGGATCAGAGATACTAATAACTACCATCAAATGTTTGTCTCAATAAAACCACCAAAAAGCATGTATTATCAGCCAATTTACACACATTTTATGTAAATAAATGACTCATTTTCGAAGCAATTAATTCCCTTTCGTATTGTGCATTCTTCAGTATCTTTTCTTAGATTTGACCATATTTATTGGGTAAGCAGTACTACCACTTACATAATTGACATATCAGTCGCATTACAACAGCTCGTGGTCATGAAGTCACTAAGGCTTTTCTCAGGCTCATATAACTTTACATACAAATAGGCCTAGATGATACCTAGCTGATTATACGGTCTGTAACTTTTTTGTATCAACGTTAAGTAAAAAAAAGTACACCTTGCCGAATTAATGTTTTACTCTCAGTGGGTATTGCAGCTTTGTGCAAAATAATGGCCAGGCGAAAATAAGTGCTTCGAAACCTTATGTTAGGATTATAATTTATTAGATTAGATTATATTAAATATAGGATCGTCGTAAGTCTCTAATCGGATGATGTTAGGGTTAAATGATTGTATGAGAAATCCTATTTGTATGCGAAAAAAGCGATAAGTACGTAAAATTATAAATGCAAAAGTATCTCTGTATGTCTGTCTGTTACGATTTCACTACTGAATCGATGTTAATGAAATTGGTAATTGATAGATTGTCGCAACTGGGTATTTAAAAAGGAACAACCAAGCGTACACGGTAAAAAATATTTATTAAGAAAAAAAAGGTTGAGCACTTAATGGGTGTGGGTTCGTATGCCCGACTGTTAATTTGCTTCCGTATAGGCCCGTACTTCCTTTGCGATGGTGACGCGAGGATAGATGTGGCTCGTTGGACGGACGGCAGCAAGCAGCATGCGAGGGTAGATGCGAAGGTGTGGCCCAATTTCAAATGTTAACTTCGTTCCCTGGAAAAACGTCCCAGCTTAATATTCAGTTAAAGACTAAGAAATGACATTGGCTATTTTGAATCTCACTACTGAGTACAGGTTTACGTCCGCATTATATAACGTGTAGCATTTCACGTGGGCATAAAGCCAGTATCTTATAAATACATTCACTTTTTTTGACGACCATTTGGATCAGCGGTAGTAAACGCTGCTTCTGAGCCATGGGTCGCGGGTTCGATCCCCGCACAGTACAAACATTTGTGTGCATGAACATGTCTGTTTGTACTGGTCTGGGTGTTTTCTATATATTATAAGTAAGTTTATCGGTTGTCTAGCACCCCATACGACAGGGTACTTAATAGTAGCTTAATTTGGGACTAGATGGCTCTGTGTGGCCCAGTGAGGCATGTCCTAAATGCATTATGCATGCATTACTTTTTTGTTTAAATCAATGTGCTTGCTTTTGACTACATACTTAACCCTACGGTTAAGGAGAAGCCCAAGATGGAGCGAACCAACCCAGAAGTGTATTTTTTTCGACCTCTCTAAAAGCGGTTCCTTCGGTCTGAAAATATTTTGGCAGGTAGGTAGCCCATATCGATTTAATAGAAACTAAGGTGTACGATGTACTACTACTTATCGTAGCTTGTTCCTCGAGCCGCGAAGCTGTGGCTGGAGCTCGCACGTGGCGGCTTGCGATAGCTTATCTCTCGATACGCGATCAGCCGGCAGACACTCAGTCTGGCGCCTATCGCCAGCTCAATTAGCTCCTGCGCCTGCGCCACGACTGATAAGCGTAATCACTTATCAACGTGAGATTTTTATGCGCTATTTCTCGTAAGTTGGTTGAGGTATTGCAATATTTGTAACGAGTTTAAAGAGTTGTAGAGGTATAGCTTTGCTTCTTATTTTTACTGCCATGATCATGGTCAACCTACTTTAAAGTAGGAAGAGGTTTGAGGTGGGAAAATATTTTCATTTACGTATGGGTTTTAATACCTATATTTGGACATTCATAGTTTGTTTTGATAAGGACTTGTCCATGAAATTGCGCCGAAATTAAACTAACATTATGCGAATTGATCAGTTTTGTCTTTTTTTATCATTTACTTATTTACAGTTGGTAATCCAAAGTGGAATTACGTACAAATTAACAAAAAAAAATGGTATCAAAGTACAAGAAAAATATACTTTTATCTTTAAGTAAAAATAAACTACGTAAGTACGGTAATCGTCGTCTCCTCACCGCATCTGCGAATGAATCGTATGAAATAAAGAATATTATGCTCACAGTATTTCTTTTTGTTTCAGTACTAACATATCAAACATCACGAATGTAAATTAAAACTATGTGAATGTTTTGATAGTTATTTCTTAATTGAAATGTCCGCCGTGGTACGTGCTTGTAACTCAGTTTAGTATTATTCAAAATCACGTTTTTTATACCAAAACATGCTTTAATATATGTATTTCAAAATTCGTAAACCTCCTTATCCTATGGCGTCAATAAATGATGTTTGAGATAGGGAACGAAACAGGAGTCCGAACGAGAGACAGGGGCTTGCGTAATCGCGTGCTGAGCATTTTATGTAAGTACATAATTCCCGATCGTGGATGGACCCTCCCAGAAATGTGGAAAAGGACAATGGAGCTTCGGTCAGGGGGCGGTGGCGGGGATGGTGCGCGTGCGCAGGCCGCAGCCGCCGCAGTCAGCGCAGGACGAGCGTCGCGAGCGCACGTCCCACGGTTCAGTGAGTACGAGTGACACACGATGTTGCACGAGGCGTGGCCCAACGCCTGGCACAAGCCGGAGTCCTTCGAGCTGGACGCCTTCATATCAGAAGTTCACAGCATGTACCTCAAACGTAAGTCTTTTCTCTTTACTCCAAGCATCTGCCTCTGCTGTTGATGATACATTCAGATGCATATTATACTTACTTATTCTAATTTCTTTAGTTATGAGTCTGATAATTTAGAATCTACTGTGTAGCATTTACTCAATTTGTGATTTTACTACCATTACTACTGTTATCAAGTACTACCCAACATACGAATGTTCATGTAAACAAAAAGCCACAGTAGCGTGCGAGCACAGTAGTATTTATCTTAATCACTTACCGCAGTTAGGTTAAAAATTGATTATTTTGTTTATGATTACATTCTTTTTTACTTTAAAGTTACGTTATGATGTTATTACTCCTATCTTTTTGATTTATTAAGTAATAGTTATTTAAATTGCATTAACCACATAATTTTATTAAAATATTCCCATGTAATCGATTCCGTGGTAGCATGTTAACCACAAAACTGCTAATTTAGTGCGGTTTCGGAACTACAACGTCCTGTTTTGAACCGACGACAAAAGTTAAGGAGGTTTTCGAATTGACGTTTATTCTTCATTATTATCATTCTACAGAGTACCTACACATTTTTAGTTAGTAAGTTGTAAAGATATTTTGACCTTGACTATAAATAAATAGAATTACAATAAACGTGATAGTTTTACGCTGACTTAAAATGGTATAAACCCAACGTAAAGCTGTCATTCAACTACTTTTTATTACCTTTTTTTTTGTGTTAACTTTGCGTTGTTAGGGAAAAAATTGTGAAAATACTTGCTTTCCACGTTCGGGTACATTTCAAAGAAGAAAAAACAGATAAACCAAATTGAAATGAGACAACCGAAAAAAAACTAGCTATTGTAACTGACATTTTGCATTAAGTTATTGTAAGAGTAATAACTACTCCTTTTTATAAACGTTAAACATGGAAGTTGGTAATAATAGTTGTAAGTATGAATGAGTAATGCAAAGTAAATACAATTTTGGTATTTAGAACAGTGTCAGTAGTATCTAGGTAGACATAAACTTTGCGTTACCTATGAAGATAGCATAGACTATAGTAGGTATTTTATGACGTAGGTAAAATTTTTTTTTCTAATGAAAGTTTCAGCAGTAGTTGAAATTTATAGGGATGTATTTTTTATTATGAAATTCATACTCACATGTAGGTTAGTAACCCATATTTAAACTAACTTGTAAATTTTTAACACTGACCTTTTGTGAATTTGCCATCTACAGCCTTTTCAGACTAATTTAGCCTCAGCGACCCTCTTCATTATAATTTGGGCTGACAGTTATTTTTTTCTAACACCATCAGCATAACAATATTTCCATTTGTAGGTAGTTAGTTATACTGAATAGTAAATAATTTGTCAGAAAATACACCTGCTCAGCATATTTTTGAATCAAAACTACAAATATGTACAAGCAAAATGCTCTGAACTAATATCTGAATAGATTTCAAGTTTTAACTAAAAATTACCTACTGTGCATAGCTTTATTGCGGCATTTATAGGCACAAAACCATAAAACACACACACACACACACACACACACACACACACACACACACTTAGAATCTACAAGACCATGTAGGTACCTAATTATTAAAGTACAAATATGTAATTCTACTAAACACTCCAAATAGGTTTTTTGGGAAATGAAAATGGGGGAAATATACGCAACAAGTAAGTCGCGCGGTCCTTCTGTTATTTTCCTTAACTTCTCAAGTAAAATAGGTAGGTACGTAGCAAAGTAACCTACTTAGAATCATTGTGAGGGATTTCCGAAACACACAACACAAGGCCGTAAGTTTATATTCTATCCAAGCCTTAGGTATTGGGACTGTAATCTAAAAATAGTATTACGTTTTTTTTTCCTGATACAATTTTCCTCCTGTATTTGCTGTGGTTAAAATTAAACATTAACTCTAAACAATACGTGAGACAAAATTAGGAACAATTAGTAACAATAAGATAATGTTGTTAACTAATTAATGACATTGAATTTGTTTACATTTGGGATAATAGACAAACACAACTAACTTCATGTAATTAGGTAAAACACTAGCATTAATGTATTTAAAAATCGATCATTATAGTACTTAGCAGTTGTTTGCAGTAATAATATGAAAAATAAATATTAAATTATAGATATTCTACAAGCTCTTATTGCTTTATACTGACCACCTATCTACAGTAACTGTAAAAAACAATGATAGTTTGTACAATATCGATGGTTTAACATCGTATCTCGCGATGCAAGCCACCACGCGTCCACTAGACAATAAGATAAAAGTGATGTCTAGGGGAGCGCGCGCCAATCGCGGCGGTCCCTTGCGTCGTCGCGGCTGACTATGTGTGCGTGTGCGCAGAGAGCGAGGCGGAGTGCGGCGCGGAGGGCGGCGGCGAGGCGGACAGCCCGCCCCCCCTGCCGCCGTTCGGCTACGCCCCCCACGGCGGCCTGTCGCCGGCCCACTCGCGCAGCTACCAGGAGCTGCGGCCGGCGGCAAACGCGCGCGACATGCACGCCTACGCGCACCTCGAGGACGCGCTGTTCAAGCCGGCGGCCGGCGGCGGCTCCACCGACGGCGTGCCCGTCTACCTGCGCGAGCGCAGCCCCGAGCTCAGCCCGTCGCCGGAGCACCGCGACGAGTACCGCGTGGCGGTGCACTACGACTACGCGCCGCCGGGCCCGCCGCCGCCGCCGCCGCCGCCGCCCTACTCGCATGACCACCACCACCACATCGACAGGTCAGTTTTCTTATATTGATAGTTGAAATCCTAAAACATGAGTGAGTTGGAAAACGTAATAAAATTGTTTCTGAAAAATAAAAAATAGTAAGTGCACTTCAGCAAAAGACTTTATACGCACTTAAATAATAAAAAAAACAGGACAAATCAATTTTTTTAAATTAATTCTGACTGTCACGTAAACAGACTTGCCAATGCAGTTACATCGATTATAGACAAATAAATAGAATCCACCTAGGTAAGGTTTTGTTGAAAAAATAAATTACAAAATTGTGTAAATTAGTGAGTATTCCGTTCACAGTAACTCAAGGTCAGTCGTTACAGTAGTGCGAATAGGAAAATGTACCAAATAATTAAAATGTCACGTGCCAAAGCAGTTTTATAATTTGTGTTGTCTTCTCATTAGTCGAGCTAATTACGATGCATTATAACTTAATAATAGATTTTAATTACAAGTAGTAAATTTGTAAATATCTACAATAACAAAAGTCAGTTATGTAAACTGAAAAAGCACATTTCAAAATAAACAAATATCTTTATTAATCAAGTCATAAATGACTCAAATATTTCTCTTTTTAAGTCCCAAAAACCGTAGTCTATGCATTTGATCCCGAAGCATTACGAGTGCTACGAGATTCGTAGCAACGTAGCTCTGAATTAAGCGCTTCCAATTTCAATTCAATAAATTCCTGAAACTTTCGTAGCTTGGAAGCGCTCTAAGTGCCTGCCGTGTGCCAATTTTACTCAATTTCTAACTATTGTCTCAGAAATACAAATAGTGAGTTTTGTTAGAGGCACGCCAAACCCGTCGCCTTAACGAGCAGAAGCATTAGTGACGTTTGAAACAAAGGATTGATTGGTCGCGGCCGGTTCTACAAATTTGTTGCCAGATCCAGATCAAACTAGAACAGTAGAATAGTCGTATAAGTTGGTGACAATATGCTATTGTTGTTTTGTTTAAATTTAATTATTTGTATGCTAATTTCTTGTTTGCGGTGACGTGAGTCCACTATAATGTATTATTTGAATTAAATACTCTACAGAGTTCAAATTTCCTCGTGATTAAATTCGTCTTATAAATAAATGTGTTAAGGATGTATGTCACTAAGAACATACTAACTGCGATGGTTTTAAAGTAAAGAATTAACGTAACTGTGTCACAGATATATAGGTACAGTTAACCGAAATAACATTTTACATACAACGCATATAGGTAGGTACAATAGGTGCGAATTGGTTTGAACAACCGCTAAAACAGAATATTTTTTGCTTCTGTAATGCTTGAACTAGTAAATGACCCTTTTGAAAATTGCACCTTCATAATTTTAAACTTTGACTTTTTAATTTATTTGAATTTAAATTTGACTTTAGAAAATATAATTCAAATTTCGTATTAAAGTACTTACACCACCTTCGCTTGCTGTACCTTACAATAAATGTACCCCTAGGCGCGAGCCAACATCGAAGATTTATCCTGGAATCAAACTCAAGGCTCTTTAGATATCAGGACTATATCAGGACTAACGACGGCCCTAATTGTGTATTTCCTAAAACAAATTTCGTATCAAACGTTTCTAAAATAAATAAAACATACGGTAAAGATTCAGTAGCATTCCCGTATCTCTATTAAAACATTGACAAGGCATAATTATTGTTATCGTCTCTCAGACTAAAGCTAACTCTTTGCCGCTCGTTATCTTAAGTTGGCGAGCGATTAGCGCAAACTGCAGACGTCCCGCTGCCCGACCGCAGCGGCCGCCGTACGCCGCACGATTGTAGAGCAATTAATAAAAAAACGGTAACTCTTAAAGCTGAATTTCTAACAACAATATTGGCTCGGTATATCTATTGTTTTGTTCAATAAATACTAGCTTAGTGACACATTAATACAAGCCTATCTCTTACAAGTGCCGTGTGGTGAAAGCACATAAAAAGAATAGCACGAAATCTTCTCTTCCTAATAGGTGTCATAATAAGACTAATGTAGAGTATTGCTAGAAGACGGGCTGCAGCGTATTCTTCCAACATTGGCCATACAGCAATTTTGAAAAATCTTTTGAAGGGGCTTTTGTCCAGCAGTGGGCTGATGAAGGCTGTTGATTAAAATCAATCTTTTCAAAATATATAATAGACTCTTTAAACTAACAGAAAACTTGTGACGTTATGGTTCTAAAAATAGTAATTTGTCTTATCTTTTGGCGATATTTTTACCGTAATGCTCTGTAGTTAACTATGTTCGATAAACCATAATATTATTACAGTGATTAGGGACTTATATGTTGTTATTCACTTACGAACATGCTCATAAGTCATGCGTTTTTTTAGACGTTCAACCTTGAAATGATAATTTTAATTATCTACTTACCTAAAGGTAAACTCTGGATGATTTGATCTGCAATTTAAAAACCTATGTTTTAGCGTCCTATTAACGGAGTATAGTAGTCTCTTAATAACCAACTTGGTTGTCCATTAAGCATTTAATTTCCAGCAAGTAGTATAATTATGTTAAATTCAGCAGTCGTGTAAATAGGGCGGTTATTTCGGCGCTTGTGTGCGCGCGTCCTCGGGCTGTTATCAGCATGCGCGTGTGTGCGTGCACAATTAAAGACACACTCGTCTGTTCCTACGCACCTCTGTGCGCACGAGTTGACACAGAGATGATCGCTTTACGCTATTTTATTCTTTGCCGTGCTTGGAATACGTGCGATAATAGCGTGTGGCCCACTGCGTAGTGTGGCGCAGCTGGAAAGCGGCGTATGCCCGCGGTGCCCGGCCCGTTCGCCGTTACATTTATTATAACTTTAATTGCCGCGCGTAGGTATAGTCTCGCTCGGCTGTTTGTTACCAGCTCATTGTTTACACAAGTTCGATTTATTTTTCCAATTTTAATTGTCAACATCGCTGATTTATCTCCAAAGTTATTGTAATTAGTGTAGATAGAAAAAATAAAGATGATTTCATTGACACGTACTTGGTATAACTTGTTAGCATTTAAAGTTTCATAGGCGCACGTAGCAAAAGTATATACTGTCTTAAAAATAAACGATTTTCCAAGCAAATGGCCTTTTAGATGTGCCGTAAAGGTAGACGTGACCGCCAATGTTGTAAGTGTTCGATACCAAAATATAATGTAAAGTAAATTTATTTCAAATTCTGTCAAAACAACGCTCTAAGTTGGTATTTACTTGTAGGAAAATATTTCTGAATATCGATTAAAAATTTGATGACCAAAATAACGAGTAGGTGAGGTCTACTTGTACCTACCTATTATAGTTTATTGGACACATGTGTAGTACCTAAGCTGCAACAATGTTGAATATTGCAACATAATTTCAAGATACACATGATGCATCAGAGTGCGAACCAGATGCGATCAGTTTTATTCGCTTAGTCAGTTTATATTTTATTGTTAGCTGATCGTCGCTTAGGGTCGGTATAGGTACTAGTTATTTATTCCCGCGTATAGGCGATCTCATTTCCTGTTTAGTTTTTTTTAGCTCTAAGAGGTTATATTTCCGCGCTGAACCTATGTGCCTTCTATATTTTGTGTAGAAGAACCTGAAGTCATTTTCAAAAGCCGCATTTTATCTTCTGTCGGGACTTGACTTCTATCTTATCACAGAAGCAAAAACGAGCCGTTTAATCAAAAGAATGAAATAGTATTATACCAACAACTACTTTTCATTTCACTGTTTCAAAGGTTGTATCTAACATCCCTGATAATTTTATTTCATTCCATAGGTTAAAAGATGTGTTACACTGTTAAAGTATCTCTATGAACTTTGATGGGCACAAAAATCGTTAGAAGACACATTATATTTGTAGTACAAATTTTGTACTTATTTATTAGCAGTTGCTTAAAATTTGGTATGAACAGTTTGAGTTTTTCATGTAATCCGGTAACTTATCAAACTCGTTAATAGACATGGCAAGTGGGCTGGAGGAGTCAAACTGTGGTTTTGAAGGAGATGATTGTAGTATCAAAACTTTTAAAACAGATACTATTCCTTGTTCCTCTTTCCTCTCCAACCTCAGGATGCTGTGTCAATTACCTCAGGCATCAGTGTCCGGTGTCGTCTGGCCGTGACGTCACCGCTCGGCTTGAATGAGTGCGCCGGCGCAGACCCGCTGACGCAGCGTCTCACGGTCAACAACTTGCGTTACATAAGCTGAAATTTGCGAGTCAGCATTAATAAGTAGGTGGAACTCGTTCACATCGGGACTGTGTCAGTGTGTGGACTTTCAGATCGATCGCTTGGTTACTATTTGACAAAGCTAAGTCTATATATCTAAAATTTGAAACAGTTTTTAGTGTCCAATTAAAACTTAGGAAAGTGAAGAGAAATAAAGCATGCTTTTTTTTTTTGATTAGTAAGGAACGAGGCGATTTAAATATATTTGTCCTTCTGATTTTATTGGGAAAACACACGTCAAAAGTAAATAAACTCTACCACTAGGTATTACAGTAAAGTCTACTGTAGCCTTATGTATTCTCGAAAACTGTTGACCAGATAAGCTAGTGATTTTTATCACACAAGAGGCCAATATTGCAGAACTATTCCTTTAAAAACATAAACATGTCAATATGAGTCATTGTTTTTTTAAATAGGTAAAGTAGAATTAATATGGAAAACATTCAACAACATCTCATACGTTGTTCTGACCCTCAAGTAATTACTAAAATCACTTGTTTTGCGGAACAATGAAGGAACCACAATCACCCAGACCCATTAAAGCAAAAAACCTATATTTTTTTTACATTGCCCCGTCCGGGAATCGTACCCAAAACCCCTGAGCAGGAGACATCATGAACTGCCCCCACCACCAGTCTGTACGCCACTTCCAAGCCCTTTAAACTAGGGATGCCTCGATACGCCTTTTTGCCGATACGATACCAATACCGATACGCTTATTAAATTCAAAAAGGAAGGTAGAATAAATAAAACATAATTAATTAATAGTTTTAGTAATCAAAATTAACATTCATAAGATTTTTATTTAAAAAACAAAGTATTCTATTCAACCTAGCGAAATGAGATAGATGTGCGAGTGCGAGGCCAAAGCGGGCGGGAGAAACAAAACACTGAATAAAGAGCTGGGTTCGTGCCTCGTTTGCAACGAAATAGATGGGAAATTCGCGCGTTTTCATTACATTTTAAAGCGCGAAATTTGAAAAGTATCGTTGAATTTGCCATAAAAATATCGCCGATACCGTTATATCGACATACCCGAAATATCGCCGATATATCGGTATCGGATGCATCCCTACTTTAAACGTAATTTAATTATACTAATTAACACAGCGCCAAGGCACTGTGTTAGTTCGACAAACGGTTTAAATTGTAACTGGTTGGCGAGCTTTGTCCCCGCAAGTGCGCAGTCGTTTCTACCGCGCATGTGTGCGGTTTCCGCGAACGGCGCGGCGCGGCTATACCTACTTCCTGCGCGGCCGTCGCGCGACACTTAACCTACTAACGACGAACAATAAACTTCACGATCCGCACTAACTCCACGCTAAGACGAAACGCAAACTCAGAAACCCAAATCCCTTGCGCAAATAAGTCATTTTTTTCGGCATATCCCGAAGCAAACGCGGAAGAGGGTAAAAACTTTTGAGTCTTTGTTTATGCTCGGGAATAGCACTTTTGGATGTTTACGAAACATAACAAGCAAGTTGTTGACTGTTTTTGTTAGGGTCTTTAGATGAAATTGTGTGTCAACTGTTTCAGGGTAGAAAAAATATATCTTAAACGAATTTTACTAAGCATAATTAATACAGTTTAGCTGTTGCATAACGATATCGCGGTCAATGCATGACGATCACAATTTTTTGAATGATAGATTTTTAATAAGTTAGCTGAATAATCACAGCTTTGATTACAAGCTTTAAATTTGAATTGCTAGGTATTTTTTTACTGAGTACGAGATATCTTATTTCTAATTAGGTACGTTATTAATGTACTTAGTTAGCCCTATAAAGAATCAACCGATACTTGTAGCAAGAATTGCAAGTATAGACGCAATCTAACACTAGGCATCTTTATTTTATTCTCATAGTTCATTATTAGAAAAATACATCTCTTTTGTTATTGACTAAGTTGAGTTCACACAGAAACATTAGAATATTCCAAAGAGTTTTTGTAAACAACTGTGTTGGTGGCGTAGTACGCGAGCGTGGCGTGGGCGGCGCCAGCGTCGCTTGCGCATGCGCAGTCATGTGAAAACTAACCGAACGTGCTCGCCTAGCATAATACTGCACGTAGCTAGGATTCCGTCAAGCTAACAGCCAAACATGAAGTAAAATCGTTGTAATTAAGTTACCTATCATTGCTGTGGTAACTTGAATTCAATGATGGAGGCCTTTGCCCTGCAGTGGGGTGATTGTAGGCCGAAAGTTTACTTTTACTTTAACCTAAGTTTTAGGTATTAGTCTTCCAAGCTTTAACCTACATCCGGTTTGTGTTGTGTAGTAAAAATATGACCCGTTCCAGGAGTTAGGTATACAGCAGTCATCAAATCAAGTAGGTACTTCTCTTGATGTGTGATTCAGTTATGATATTTGCCATCAAGATACTATCAATGTAATCTGGTTATCATGATGCAATGATTGAGCAATCGTGTTAATTACCTATGTGTGAATGCATATACGAGTACAAACTGTTGTTTAAGGTAGCATTTGAATTGAAATGAATACAAAAAAGGATTTTTAAGCTGTCATGTGTTTCTTTTAGTTATGCTTTTCTACAGTTAGGGTACTTTCTTGGCTTGGTGTGTGTGCTTAGTTTATAGTATAGGAAAGACTTAGTTTTTATATTGTCTTGAGCACTTGACCGAGTGGAGCGCTATGTGACTAATAAAATGTTACATTGTGTCTGGTTTTTGGGCAGTTACAGACAACTCTTACTTTATAGTTTATCTAAGGAAAAGGTCAGATTTATTGCACAAGTAGGCCTTGTTAAGTGCCTTTACAGATCCATGTATTAGGGGTTAAAGTATGAAATTGCCGTTTTGTGTGGACGAAATCGAGAAAAGTCATTTTTCCATACTAACAATTTTTTAGTTTTTTTAATAACGCCTGAACCGTTTTCGATGCAATTAAAGGTGAAAGTTTAAAGCTACGTATTATAGTATTTTAATTTCTGAAAATCAAAGTATATAATACAAATATACTTAATTGAAGCAAGAAGGTCAGCTGACACATTGTAGGGGTCTTTTCAACGACTTCCTTTGAAGTAATAGGCACTAGTATTGCATTTTTTTTTTTAGGCAAAAGTTACTTTATTTAGTTTTTGATACAATACAAAAAGAATTACGCAATAATATGACTATACTTAAGAGCTATAAACAAAATAAAAAGTGGAAAAATAATCGGCAATTTCATACTTTAACCCCTATTATTATTCCATTTCTATATGAGCGAAAATAAATCGATCGCTATTTTAAGACATTCTTTACATGTACAATTAAATTTAATGAATTCAGAAATGAACTATGGAAATCTGTTTAAAATGATATATGCATTTTCCTAAAAACATATAAATGTTACAAGCAGCTTAGGACCTGGAACGGATGATTTTTATTTCGGGTAGTTTTTCCTGGGAAATAAATGTAGGTTTTTGCGAATGTATTCTAATTTTGTGTGTGTTTTGAAAAACAAAATATTAAATCTATATAGCAAAACAATATTTGATTTCTATAAATCGAATCTCAATAACAACCTTCTTATTTTAGTGTATTGTTTTAATAATTATTTTAGTTGGTATTGTTATTGCTATTTTATTCTTGATTTAAACATTAGTCCAAGTAATAAACCATATATTTTCCTCAAACAACACAATGGCACAGTAATTGATTTTAAGTCATTAAAATAAGGAAAATTCCAACGCGACCGGCGAACCGCGGGGAACCTAAAAAACTGTTAATAAATTATTAATAAATAATAATAGTGGCTGCCCTTGTTTATTCGTCGCTAATGAACGTTCGTTTAAACAATTGTTTTCTACAAGTAATATATTACAACGTCATTTTATATTAATATAGCCTTAACATTACAATAGTCCTCGTTTCGTTGCCGCTTTTGTTCCGCGGTTTGAAATAGTTATGTTTTGCTTCCGACACATTGTGTGTGATGTTTGATAGACGTCATTTCCAGACAGACATGCCACACTGGGCCACACAGAGCCATCTAGTCCCAAACTAAGCTACTACTAAGAAGCTTGTCGTATTGGCTACTAGACAACCGATAAACTTACTTAAATATCATCATCATCATCATCATAATCATCAGCCTATCGCAGTGGACTGCTGGACATAGGCCTCTCCAGTCGCACGCCACTTAGGTCGATCCTCGGCTTCTCGCATCCAGCTCCTGCCGCCACCTTGCGCACATCATCACCCCACCTGGCCTCAAACTCAACAACTATGTTTCGTGACCATCGATATATTTTAATGAGAACTATTAAATACATAGTAAGATACAAAAATGACACCTAGAGTTTCCTCGATTAAATGATTGATGTTGATTTTATGTCAGCGTCAACTTTATATCCCAGCCAAATTATGTCGACATGCAATGTTATAATGTATGTGATGTTATATAGATCTATTCAATTTATATAGGTTGTGCTAAAAGTGCATCCTTATTGAATGAGTGCACATTTAGTTGGGACATTATTTTGATCTAGTTTTCTATGTGTGTCGTATATAGTTTTAAGAGGAAACACAAGGGCCGTTTTTCCATACAAACTTAGTCCCCTGTTTCCTCCATGGATAACGCCAGTAGAGCAATAATTGTTATTACAAAAATCTATGGCCACTATTGGCATGTTCTATGTTTTCCTTTTTTTTTCATAAATTAATTAATAAAAGAGATATGAACCTTAAAAAATCTAAAAAATTCGTTAGATTTTCCGCTGTGTTCAAACATCCAGAAAACAAATTTGTGTATTTGAAAAAAATATACGAACACGGCCAAAGCCTTTCTTTAATTTTTAATGAAAAAAGTATTTAACTAAATCGGTCTAGTTTTGGAAAAAGAATCGGGGGACTACGAAACTTTAATTTTGTGTGCTTTTTGTAGGTATTTTCGGTTCAAGATGCATTTGTCTATCACGCTCTGGCGGGAGGCGTTCGGGCACTGCGCGACAGCAATAGATTTTACAAATACCTATTTTTCAATCACTCCCTTAGTGTTTCTTCTTAAAGTTTCGGTCGTTAATAAAAGAAGGATCTCAATGTAATACAGCCGAAGGGCCTCAGGCTCAGATGCTAGCCGGCGCTGGCGCTGCGCTGTTTGCGCGTTCTGTTTGCGCAGGCGCGCCATTTTACACGTTTTAAGAGCCCTCGGATCGTTTCCAAATTTGTCCTCTTTATTTTTTGTCGTGTTGAGTGACGGCTTAAGTGTCTCGAATGAGCTATTTGTATAGGCTCAGCGTTCCAGTGCGGGTCGATGATGCGTAAATAACCCACGACTATTAGCTTTATATATTATGCAGAGTTAATTTTTGTTTAGGACCTTTATTATGAACATACAAAGATTCTTTGTTTTGTTTCAACTGGGGATTAATAAGGATATTTAGAGGTCTAGTAGTTTTGAACCTTTGCAACCGATGGGAAAGATAGAAAAGGTGAACGTGTTTGGTTGTTCTTTTTTATTTGTGACATCGCATAAATTTGTAACAGATGAACCGACTTCGAAATTTTTTTACCCGGTATGCAAACACTTGCTATTACTTAATTTTGAAAAAAAAGGAAAAAATAGCACTAATTTCACCAAAAATTTAACTGACTAAAAACGTAGAGACGGTACTAAAAAATAATTATGCACAGACTTAAAATTGATAGCTGATTCCATAATTTGTAGGTAAAACATTTAAGTGAAGTAAGTTTTTTGACCATAAGCTTTACTGATTAAAATAGGTTAAAATTGAAAATTTCACATTCTTCGCTTTTTTTTTCAAATTAAGTTATTGTACAATATTTAGAAGACATCCGTTGATACTTTATTTTTAAATAGCAGATAATTTATGGAACAATGTTTAGTGCCATATTATATTCCAACCTGAGGGGGTGAACAGCATCTTGTATTAATCGTTAGCCAAATTGCTCGCCGACCCGTCTGGGCGTGGCGATTATGACAAAATGATCCTTCTATCCTGCAGAAAATGAGAGTTGATGATAATTTGGCTTTCTTTTTGTTTGAAAATAAAACAACCGTCATTCAAGCAAATATGTAAAACGATTCCTTCCTGTGGGTGGTAGAGCCAGCAGATCTTTTAGAAATTGTAATTGTAAGCGAAGCCACGTCCTCGGGGACCGGTCCGCAACACGTGCCGCGCGTGCGAGACATTACATGTTTCAGTTGAACGTTTTTTTATCCACATAAAATAACACTTGACCAGATCTACACCATCTGGAACGCACTCTACATTCCTGATAGTGACGGTTTCAAAGTGAAATGTAATACGAATTGGCTGTTTTGTTATCTACTATTATGGTTTTATAAACACTACAAGCTGTTACGAAAAGTAATAATTATTGAATAAATATAATTACTACCGTAAAACTTGAAGTAATAAATTTTTTTGTTTTAAGATTTTTTATAATTCTCAAGTTTCTGAAACTTATTTTGTTCTTTGTCATTTCGGTCTTTTAACATTTCCAATAAAATTTACTTGACTCATACTTGGAAATTTTTATATTTCCATAATCGGGCTACAATTCTTTATTACTACTTGTGGTCGTCTACTCATTCAAACATAGAGATTTCAGAATCGTATAACCCCATAAAAAGTTATGCGCCAAATAAAACTCCCCCTTTTTGTGTCAATCAAAAGAGCCCTTAGAAAATTTCAAGAAATATTACTGTAGATGTCGGTCAATGTGTACTACCAATTGGCATACCTGGGTCTACTTGTAGTTCGTTTTTGAGTTACCCGTCAATTAAATTCCCCATTTCTGCGTCGGTTAAAAGAGCCATAGAACCTTGTTCTAGAGACATTTCTGTGGATGTCGGTTAACATGTACTTCCAATCGGCATAATTTTAGTTCATTTCTGGTCTACTTGTAAGTCGTTTCTGGTCGACTGCGGCGAGCCCTCGTAACTCGTGCCGGCGCGGCGTCGCGCGTCGTGTCGTACGCGTGTCGCTGCGGGCGCGCCTCGCAGCCGCACCGTAACTTGGTTTCCTGTATGCGGGCTGTCCGCTGCTCTTATTGATTGTCGGTGTAACGGGACATGGACTGTATGGACTTGTTCTAACTTTAGCGACTATTTCGATTTTGTTGACTGGAACATTGCAATGCAAGCCAAACATTGCAGCCTCGAATTGTTGTCATTGATGGCACCTGTTATCTTCGTCATCATCTCAGCTATAGTGAAAATACTGCTGGAAATACGCCTTTACTCACTTTTGTGAGGTTGTGCCCTAAACAAAGCGTAGAATGACGCCACTGTTCGTCTTTTTTTAGTAGTTACTCCTCTCTTCCCCTATCCTATGGGTAGACGATTATGTTTTGGACTGAAAACACAGTCCTATCACGACAAAACCAATAGGTCACACAAATCATTGCCTTACTTTCTCATTAGGACACTACAGCGTGTCACTTCCCCAACTTTTAACCATTAACTTGGAAATGTTATTGTTCCTAAGTACACGCATACCTTTTCTGATTATCTTCGCATCGTGATACCTACATTCGCGTTGCTGCCGGCGAGTGCAAGGCATAATGGGTCCTAATGCGGCCGTAATAGCCCTTATCTCTTCCGGACGAGTTTTCCAAATTCGTCGCGCCATCAGCACAACGGTAGCAGAGAAGTGTCGCTTTAATGAATGCAAGCGGGTCGAGGGCGCCGGCGGGGCGTGCGGGGGCCGCGGGGGTGCGCCCGCGCCGATAACGCACCTACTTCCGAGACGTTCCGAGCCATTAGCCTCGACTCGCGCACTCCACTTAACAACACGCAGCGCTCCAAATAATGTAATGCCTAGACGAGCACTGTCGATGAACCCTGCGCAAGCGCTCGTCACTTATTTCAGTGTTTAGGGCACAAACTTCCTCTCCAAACAGCGCCAGGCGTATTATGACTGAGCGTTCGCAGAAAAAACCAAAAAGACTCAAACACTTGCCCATAGAAGGCACTAAGCTAGACGGTTCGTAGGGAAAGTTTCTTTTGTTACAAGCTGAGTGCAAGTAGGTCTTATATGTGTGCCGCTTTACAATCTCGTGCTCTAAAGCAAGCGGCTTCAAACCAAAGCATTTTGGTGATTCCATTTGTTACAAACATGGACCATTAGAAACAATACCAAAAATCCTGACTATCTCATAATTTTAATCATCATTTGACACATCACTTTTTGATGATGAATACCAACATATCAAGCAACGTCAGGACATCATTGAGTTACCAAACAGTTACTGAAACGTTGCTGGCTCAACACACGTATGATGGAACTCTGGGTTGCCATGCTCTCAGTTTCTATAAAGCCAAACTTGCTCAACGTTGCCGATAAATCTCGCAACAGCCCGCGCGAAAGTCACGTAAATGAAGAACTTGATTACTCAATGGATGTCGTAAGCGAGATAAGCGGCGCGCTGCGCGTGAGTTCGCGTATCGGCCGCAGCTGTTACAACTCGCGTATTTGATGTTGTGAAACTATCGAGATCTAAATCAACTACTACAAAACACAAATATAATTTTTCTTCTTTCTTTGTGTCACTAACACCAAGGACTCCAATTGCAATTCGCTTAAAATTTGGTGGTGGTCATAGAGCTCTATGCTGTCTTACTTTGATGATCTTGACTTCAAATTGCAAGAATGAAGAGTTCTAAATACACGATCTAAACTTTTTAAATTAATACAGTCAAATAACTGAACTTTACTAAGTTTTGAAATGTTATTTCTGACTCACTCATTGGGTTTGGGTATCTTCTGCTTTACTACAACCTAATTACATAATTTTAAACTTTTTCATTACATTATTTATTACTGGATTTCTACCATTTACAACCGAGTTTATTTGTACTAATCAGAATCACACAATTCGTTTATAATCCAAACCAAAAATTGTGATTGTAAACATGAAAAATTTAATTGGATACATAATTCCTTAAATAAAAATGTCGACTACCTACCTTCGGTGGGTTTGGTATAAACAAACTTTCGTTTACTGGGCGTCTAACTATTAAATTTCCAAGGTACCTGTATGTTCGACGAATTTATTTTTATTTAAGGAATTGTATTTGCAACGATAAAGGCTAAATAAATTTATAACTGTTGCATTATTATAAACGCCCCGTTGGTCTAGTTTCAGGCCTACGCCACGATCTTTGTTCCTTAGTTCGTTTTTCGATTGGTAACAAAGAGTGTAGAAATTCCGAAATTTCGAAAATGTCTGCTGTAGGTAGGCCATCATTCCTGGGGCAACTTGATTCCAATGATGAAGACCTTTGCCCTGCAGTGGAATGATCATATCTTTGCTTTACATTATTCTAATTGTAATAGAAAGAATGAGGTAATAGCCAGTTTTTTTTTATGCAGTAGCGGTGGCGCCGTTTATTCCCGCTGCGCGTACCCCAACTCTTCGCCGTACTTCAGCGCGCCCTCCGACCTCGCCGTGCAGCAGCAGATATGGAGTACCACCACAGGTAACCTAACACTGATAGCTCTACACCAGCTAAGACCATACTACATACTGAGCGATATCCAACGCCTTGTACTAGCTCAAACAGTAATTAGGATGCTGACCATTTGACATTTTAAAATGACGCAAGAAATCAAAAGTCTCGCATCCATACAATTCTTACTTCTTCTTTGAACGAATGTTTGTTTCGCAATCACCATAGTGGCATCAATTTTTTGGAACCAAAACAGATTTGGGGAAAGCACAAATTGTTTTAGTTTAAATTGTAATTTTTTTGCTTTGCTTAAATGATTTTGATAATTAATTAAGAAATTAAAGACGTCTTCTCTTGTTGTGTAGTGTTATTCTGAGAGATCGATGTCTTTTAACTATGATTCTGTAAATGTAAGAGTCTTAACAATGATTTGTACAAAAAAAAAAGACGAGTGGCACTCGGAGACTGCCGCGGTAAAGCTATTGCATAGCATTTTTAATCAACTTATGCAATTATAAAACTAAAAGGTATCACCGCTGTGCCGGTCGGAGTGGGGGGTGTTAGATTATTTTCGTTACGGAATTTCTGGATTCGGTCTCCACTCTCAAGGCCCGCGATAGAAGCTATACAATAGCTTAATTTTATAATTTCATGTATTTTCTAATTTTGACTTTTGTAATTAATTTTTTTTTTGTTATTTTGGCAGATATGATTACCATAGGCAACCATACTGTCAAAATTCTTATTTTCTTCTAAATTATTTTAAATTTCGGAAATTTAAAATTGTTCGATCGTGCCTCGCCCCGAGTGTGTTTAGTTGTTAGGTTAGGTTATTTTCGTTACGGAATTTCTGGATTCGGTCTCCACGCTCAAGGCCCGCGATTCGCGATAGAAGCTATGCAATAGCTTTAAAAAAACTTCATTATCTTAGGGCAAGTCGGTAACACTGAAGACTAACATATCTTTAGTTCTCATGTTATCTGTTACTCGAGTTGCAACGTGCTGTGAGTTATTGCATCTCACGTGACGCGTAAGAAGCAATACGTCAATCAAACCGATAAATAATGGTAGTCTAATTTTAACATGCGGTCAATATTATACTTGGAGTTCCTCATTATTATGTTTAAGCCACAAAGAAAACAATTGGATGTAAATATAACAAAAACAACATTGATGGGTTCCATGCATCCGATACCTATACTGGATGAATTTTTCATCATTTTCAAAATTTATTTTTGGCGTTCAGTATCGTATTTAGAGCCCGTTTATGAAGTAAAAAATGTAAATCAAGTTTTCACCCGAAAATATTTTTCGCAACATAGTTTTAAATTTTTACGATCCTAAATTCCTAAGCCTGTTATTAGTATGAAGGGAAAATAAATAACTTATAAATAGTATCGTAATGAATTAATGAGATGCACATCGCTTATAAAAAGTGTTGCTAGGAGGTCGTATCAAAAATGTTAGATTTTTGACGGACATGTTCTTACGGCTTTATATTGTCATTTTTGTATTTATACCAAAAGAAAAAAAATTTTGTCTAGTAAATTGCTATATAAAAATTTGGAAGGTGGTTAAAATTTTACCCTGTATATATGCAAGTACACAGCCTGACACAAAACTGCAATGACACTTATCTGTTCTCGATAAATTTTAAGAGGAAACACAAGGGCCGTTTTTCCATACAAACGTAGTCCCCTGTTTCCTCCCTGAATAAAGCTAGTAGAGCAATAATTTTTATTACAAAAATCTATGGCCACTATTAGCATGTTTCTATGTTTTCTGTTTTTTCATAAATTAAAAAAGATATGAGCCCTCAAAAATCGAAAAAATTCGCCAGATTTTCCGCTGTGTTCAAATATCCAGAAAACAAATTTGGCTAAATTTTAGAAAAAAAAGAAAACATACGAACACGGTCAAAGCCTGTCTTTAATTTTTAATAAAAAAGTATTTAAGTCGGTCTTGCTTTGGAAAAGTAATCGGGGGACTACGAAACGTTGATTTGGTGTGCTTTTAGTAGGTATTTTCGGTCTAAGAAGCTGTCTCTATCACACTCTGCGGTGAAGGCGTTTGGCACTGCGCGATAGCAATAGATTTTACAAATACCTATTTTTCAATTCTCTCACTCGTAGTGTTTAAGTCACTGTTAACTTTATAACCCGGCCAAATTATGTCGATTCGCAATAGTACGGATATTTATGTCATCTTGTCTCTATTCGATTGTTATAGGTTGTTCTGATAGTGCATCTTTATGTCGAATGAGTGCACATGTAGTTGTATTAAATCAATGGTTACATGTAAAGCACGTGTACACCAGTAATATCACCATATTATTAGACCAGTATGAAGAGCCGTAGAGAGGAGACCATAAGGTTCGGTCCATATCTCCCAACCCCCAAACCTGAAACAGGACTTCGAAAATAAAGAAATAGAGCAAGCCTTAACAGACCATGTTTTTTCCAGCCGGCGGCTCACCCACATACGGCGGGTCGAGCGGCGGTTCCGGCATGGTTATGTCAGAAGAGTACCAAAGTGAGGCGGGCGGCGGCGGCGAGGCGGCGTCCGGCGGGTCGCTGCCGGCGTTCAGCGCGCGCTTCGGCGGCCCCTACGCCTGCGCCACCTCGCGCCCGTCCACAGTCTACGGCAGCCCGTCGCTGACCGCCAACGCGTATGGCCACCAGGTCAGTATACTTGGTTATTGTTTTTTCAATCAATCTCTATTATATTGTGATTCGAACTAGTCTGTAATACAGTCGTAGTGACTTGAAGAAACATGCAGAATGCATTCCTGAGGTACCTAACTGAAAAAATAAACGGGAATTTAAATGCTGCAAGAGGCGTTATAGTTTTTCTTTTCTATGCTATCATTTCGACCTAGGGCAGAAGTAATACCCCAGGTTATGAACATGTATTTCGGAGATCTAGACAACTGCATACACAATTGTATTCTAAAACTGTTTTACGCAACTGCGTTATGAATAAAAACGTTTTGCGATCGAAGTGCACCCGAGAAAAGGGTGTTACTATTCTATCAGACACTAATAAGCTTCACTGGTCTTTGTTATACTCGTAGTTCTTGACTTCACACTGAACCCTAAAGTTGAGAGAGAGCCTACGCTTTAACTTACCCAGAAGCAGCCTATTCACTCTAGCTTTAAGCCCTCGTGTGTGTATGCTTAAAGTCCCTGTCCACCGGAGCGGAGCGAGGCCGCGGAGTGGAGAAACTGGGATATATTAACCAATAGGATTGCACAGAATCTCCGCTCCTCTTTTTTGTACAATCCTAATTGGTTCATATTTCCCCGTTTCTCCGCTCCGCGACCTCGCTCCGCTCCGGTGGACAGGCACCCTTAGGATCCGTCCCAGGCACAATAAAATTTCTATTGTTTCTCTGGATATGGCACATGTTAAAAGTTAAGGTCTTCTAAGATACATCTCTGACGGAGGCTGTGCCGCTTTTTCCAGGACGTGTGGGCCCTCGACGGAAGCCGCCGGACGCAGCTCTCGGCCGCCGCCAGTCTGTCAGCCAGTAAGTACTTAGCTCATACATCAGCTAGTTAAGATGTTTACCCAATAATTTTAATTTTTAAATCGTTGTTAAAAGTTAGAACTTTTTATTTGGCTTAAAATTTGGGAGTTACATTAGATACGAGCAGGAATTCAGCCTTAGACTTTGGTTTTTAGCGTCAAAATCACATAGACTGGAACTATGTATGTCTGCTGTTAACACGAATAAATAGAAACATACTTAAACTCTTAAAACTAAAACATAAATAAACTAAAAAGTTGAGTAATTTTGAATTTGTATATTGCTCCAAAGAAAATTTTACCTTAATGATCTAAAAATAGGATTGGTTGTCAAATTTGGCGAGTAAATGCTGCAGCCTATCTGCTTTTGGAGGCACTACTTTAGTCGACACCCACAAGGCGAGAAGAAGTATTATCCCATTTTACAGCTACGCCATACGTTTAAGTCTTGTAATATCTAGGTATGTTATTATTTTTAAAAGCAAATAAAGGTACTAAAATATGAAATAAACTTAAAAAATTCCATTCGGAAATTTCTAGTAGTAATTTCCAGTACAAATTATGCTTGTTGTTTGTTTTCGCGCTCATTAATTAATAGCAGCGCACACAGCGCCGCGCTGCGCAGGCGACGCGTTCTTTGTTCGGCGCGTGATTCGTCAAGCGAAGTCCACTTTCCATATGATTCACAACCGTTTCCATTTCGGTGGTAATTTTAAACGTTAAACACTCATCTAATGACGAACAAATAAATATTGATTTTGTTGCTGCACAGACTTACACAACATCAATACCGAAACGACAAGTTAATTTAAAAACCATGGTGTTCAATATCTTACAAGAGATTGACTTTTTCTAGAGTTATTTGATTCGGGATTTATACCATGTACCTTATTTTATTATGAGTTTCCGATATTTCGGCACTGTTGCAAGCGCCATGATCACGGGAGAACTGATCAGTTCTTCGAAATCCCGAATCAAATAACTCTAGTGATAGTGACCATGAAAGTTTAAATCAGAGTGACTTTTTATCTGTAAATACCATTATGAAACTTATTATTTTTGTGATATCAAATTTTGTTCGTAGCAACATACTTTCATTATGTTGTAAATAAGATCAAATAGTTTGTAACATATGGCATAGTCGTCACATTACATGCACATAAACTGTATGATAAAGTTGACTGAGCTGACAATCAACATTCAAACATAAAAATCATCTTTCTATAGTACATAACAGATCAGTTTTTAGTTTTGGTTCCATAATACATGTTGACGTATTTAATGCAGTACATTTAGCAAATCACAAGAGGAAGCTAACTAAAAGAATTACAAACCATTGTAACAATTTAGCATATCTGATGATAATGCCTGATAATGCCTATAAAAATACAAAAGTTGAAATAACAGACGAGTGAGGCGTCAACCCCGCGGCCGCTGCAACTATTTGTTTGTTCAACTATAACGTCCAGTGAACATAACCACGGCCATAGCTGATAGCGGCCATGATCAGTTTTTGTAACGACAACACTTTTTATGTGCAGAGGGCACGCAGATAGCCCCGCGCTGTCAAAACTAATAACCATCTCTAAATAACTCGACAGATATATTTTTATTGCGATAAGCTGTTTTCGAAAAACGTCGATAATGCAGACCGGGTTCAGTTCACGGATCTCTCGGAACAATGAATAAGTTTTTGTATCGGTTTTTTTCACATTTCACATCCACTTGAACCTTCGTCTATCTTCGAAAGCGGCAATAACCGATTTTATTTCGGCTTTAAAAGCTATTAAATAATTAATTGCCTTTCTTTGAACCACTGTAAATTTTGTTACGGAACTATTTTAAGAGACACTTAACTAGTTTCGGCACTAAACACTTATAATTTCAATGTTTCAAGTGTCACATAATTTTACGATTGACAACCGTCGCCTCTTTAAAAAAGCAAAAGTGCTGAACATTAAATCTCAAGTTTTGCTTTTGCAGATTCATAAATGACAATCATTTCGAGTGCTTCAAGCATCGAAGAAAGGCTGCCGAATTAGGTCTCGTCGGTTTAACGAAAACAATAGGTCGCGTTTGGGTTTTAGTCAACATGAATGTTTGCGGAGCCGTCCCATAAACTGCGCGAGGTGTTTGCGCAGGGCACAAAAAGTGTCGCGGCCGGAGCCGGGGGGCGCGGCACGTGCCGTGCGCCTGCGCCGTCCGTCCAGGGCTGGCCAGACCAATTAGTTACTTGTATCGAACTTTTTTAACTGTCGTATTAATTTTTTTCCCCTCTATTGCGTTGGATATGTCTGTTATGACAGTGTTAGGGATATTTGTTTATTCATTTATTTATTTATTTAGTAAGGATAACAACAGCACATAAGTAAATGGAAGATTACAAATAAAATTGTACATAATTTAAGGCCAATTACAGTCAAAAAGTTTGCATAAATGGAGCTGAGTCTTCAGGGTCGGCCCTTGTTATGGGTGTCCCACAGGGATCAGTATTAGGACCCCTGCTATTTTTAGTTTATATAAATGACCTTCCCTGTTACTTACATAATCTTTGTGAGATGGTATTGTTTGCAGATGATACATCAATGATTTTTAAAACCAAGAGGGGCAAATCTTCATTTGACGATGTTAACAATACCCTCTCTAAATTATTGCATTGGTTTACAACAAATAATCTCTTACTAAATGCAAATAAAACAAAATGTGTTAAATTTACGATGCCAAACGTAAGGTTAGCTGTCCCTCATATTATTGTTAAAGATGAACCACTAAACTCTGTAGATTTTACTACCTTTTTGGGTATAACTGTAGACTCTCATTTGCAATGGGGTGCTCATATTAGGGGGCTGTCTGGAAGACTTAGTTCTGCTGCTTATGCTGTGAGAAAGATAAGGCAATTGACTGATGTTGGAACGGCAAGATTAGTATATTTTAGCTACTTTCATAGCATAATGTCATACGGAATTCTATTGTGGGGCTCAGCGGCAGATATTGAGTCAATTTTTATATTGCAAAAACGTGCTGTACGGGCTATTTACGGCTTGCGACCCCGTGACTCGCTGAAAGAGCTCTTCAAAGAGATTAATATACTTACAGTGTCTTCTCAATATATTCTCGAGAATATTATTTACGTTCGTAAGAACATACATTTATTTCTTAAGAAAAGTAACGTACACAATTTTAATACGAGAAATAAAGATAAACTCGCCATTCCAGGCTTCAGACTGCGAAAAGTAGGAAAATCGTTTATGGGAAATTGTATCCGTATTTTCAACAAATTACCAAAGGATATTGCTGAACTCCCTGTACATAAACTTAAATCGTATGTTAAAGTTATTTTAATGAAAAAAGGCTATTACACTGTTAATGATTATTTCAATGATAGAAATGTATGGCATTAAGTTGTCCCAGCTCGTACTTGCTTAAAAACCTTGTAAAAATTACCTTACCTTGTAAAAATTTATTTAAAAAGAGGCTGACAATAGTGACCGAGTTTCTTGCGCTGCTTCTTCTCGGCACTAGCCCAGACTTGTCCCGAAGCAGTGGTAGGTTTAAATATTGGGACGTGTAAAAGCGCCTCCTGGGGCCTATTTGCAGAAATAAAACTGATTTAACTGATTTAACTGATTTAAGTCATCCATTCAAAGATTATAAATTATAAAAAATCTATGAGCAAAAGGTAGTCTCCCACTACACCTACTTTCTCCTTCATGAAGTCGAAAGCAGCTCGTAATAAGAATTCTAGTAATATTCAAAAAAGGAATGATCTAGGTCGAGGCAAGACGAAAATGTAAGTTTAAAGATGATAATGGCAAGTGAAAAAATAAATAAATATACTTAAATAAGTAAATTAATATTCGTAATGTTTAGGCATCGGGACCAATTTTGTAGTAACTATTTTTCTTATTTTAATTTTGATAGGATTATATTGCGATTTACAGCAAATAATTTCAAAGCATAGGTAATCCAGACATCTTTGTAACTCCTACCTCGTCAAAAAATTTATAAAATATGCCGACAAATGCATAGTTTGATACGAGAGCTAATAATTAAATCTCAGCTCAGGTAGTCTACCGAACATTGAATTTAAATCAATAATTTGTAAAAGAGAATGAAACTTAAATTTATTAATGATTAATGTAATCAACCTTGATGTGTGCGTGTGTTTAAGTATTAGAAAAGTGGCCATAATAAACATTGCGGTACAAACACACAAAATCAGTTAAAATCAGTTTTATTTCTGCAAATAGGCCCCTGGAGGCGCTTTTACACGTCCCAATATTTAAACCTACCACTGCTTCGGGACAAATGTGGGCTAGTGCCGAGAAGAAGCAGCGCAAGAAACTCGATCACTATTGTCAGCCTCTTTTTAAATAAACATGTTTACATAAGATATATGCCAGTGCGAGCTGGGACAATTTATAGCCAAACGTTCCTATCTATACTTTACTAATATTATAAAGCTGAAGAGTTTGTTTGTTTGTTTGTTTGTTTGAACGCGCTAATCTCAGGTAGTACTGGTCCGATTTAAAAAATTCTTTTTGAGTTGGATAGTCCATTTATCGAGGAAGGCTTTAGGCTATATAACATCACGCTGCGACCAATAGTAGCGAAGCATAAGTGAAAAATGTTGCAAAAATAATCGCGATCATAATAATAACGGAAATTGACGCGGACGAAGTCGCGGGGAACAGCTAGTCATTTATATAATCATCAATAGTGTAAGAGCCCTTTTTCATTAAAACAACTTTGATATATGATTTGAATTTATGTACAGGGAGGTCAGCAATTGACAGTGGTAATTTGTTGAAAATACGGATACAATTTCCCATGAACGAATTACCTACTTTTCGCAGTCTGAATCCTGGAACGGCAAGTTTATCTTTATTTCGGGTATTGAAATTGTGTACGTCACTATTTTTGACAAAAAATTCGAGGTTTTTACGGACGTACATAATGTTTTCGAAAATGTATTGAGATGCAACTGTTAGTATGTTGATCTCTTTGAATAGCTCTCTTAGAGAGTCACGGGGTCTAAGGCCGTAAATAGCCCGCACAGCACGTTATTGCAGTATAAAAATAGACTCAATATCTGCCGCCGAGCCCCATAACAAAATTCCGTATGACATTATACTGTGAAAGTAGCTAAAATATCCTACTAATCTTGCCGTTCCAACATCAGTCAATTGTCTTATCTTTCGCACAGCATAAGCAGCAGAACTAAGTCTTCCAGACAGAGACCTGATACAGTGCGGTACTTACATTGTAGAAATCTCGGAATACTTAACTAAATCTAAAAACATTCGTCTTAATATTTTAAAATCCTCAGAGATATTTGAATGAATTAAGAAAACATGACAATTACTTAAATAATAAATTATAGATATTGTAATAATTCTACTATAAAGCCTAATAGCCAAATCCAATGCCTAGTTAATCCCTCGGCGGTCAGCCCTGCGCATGCGCGCTTTGTTCGCGCCGCGTGTTTGCGCGCGCGCACCGACGCGACATCTTATCAGCCTGACGCCATTAGCCGTGTTTTCGAAATTACGTCACCAACAAGAACTATACACAAAAATCTTAATCATTAAAATGGTTTTGTAGTTACAATGTTTGATCTATTTAAAACGTCACAAACGGTATAGATTAATTTTATGTAGTAGGTAAGACAATTAAATATTGAATTTTTAATCAAACACTTGCAGTTTCTTGCGAATTTTATCAAAATCTTAGATGAAATATCGTAATCATTTATTGGAATCGCTTTTTCTACTGCACTCAGAGTAATCTAGGAATTCTTCATTATAATTTCAACTAGGTACTTATCAATATTTTCTAAAAACATCCCATTTCAGGAAACAAAAATTACAAAATTTAATACGCCGTTAAGAGTAATTTTATAATTTTTACGAAAATCAAGTATTAAATAATACTTTTCAAGTACTTGAACTTATACATATAAATCCTAATTTGCACCAAGAGATTTCCGACAAACCCTAGCTGCTTTAAAAAATTCCATTAATCTAATAACTTCGAGTATCAGTTCGTCAGCCTTTATACATAAAAGTTTTCGTACACGTGTCCAAATAGCAAAATAATAAAAAATAGGCAAATTTAGATTACGTAGGACTGATTCGGAATCACAGAGGAGCACTTAAACCGTTATCGACACAGACAGAGGTATAATAACGACTCTCGCGCAGATGGCCGGGCTCCGTTACAGCCAATACCATAATGTGGCAATAATTGACATCTATGATGATCCGGTAATTTGATTATGCGTTTGGTTTTTTGTTAAGATTTAATCGAGCGATAACTGCAGTCATTTTTACATATAAATTTTTACTAATAATTTTAATGCAAAATTAACTATTTATGTCTGTATGTTACCCTTCTACGCCTAAACTACTGAACTGATGTGAATAAAATTTAGTGAAAGATAGATTTGAGGAAAGATTAGTTCATTTGTATCCCATATATATTAACATTTAGTTCAAGCTGACAGAGCCACGGAAAAAGAGCTAGCTAAAGTGTAACTCCAGCGCTACACACACATTGGCTTAAGGAAGCATTCGATTTCGAAGCCTATCTTTTTTCTTGTGTGCAGAATAGCGGAAACATTAACTTTGAAGTTTTTAAATTCTTTCCTACTCTTTGAAGCTCTAGAAAAAATATCTACGTAAAAATAATATGCCCGTTTTATACACGCGTCAGCAGATATTAGCCAACTTCGTAATTATCTCTCCCAGTATTCCTGGTACATCTCATAATTAGCAGAGCACATGGGCGATATCAATGTTTCACTATGTAATCGGAAACCGAAGAGTTTCAGCGCTTGACGCGACACTGCGCGTGGCTCGGGTTACAGGCGCTCTTCCCGCGCAGACATTAGTTATATTTATTATCAAACCGACAACATTAACATGATATAGTCCTCTGGACACAGGCTAAACGAATATGATATTGTATAGTTTCTGGTTGTCAAATTGCATTTTTATGAGGTAGGGACATAAATGCCAGATCTCAAGCTCGGGCGTGTCTATTTCACCGTTAAATCAAAACAGAAGAACGTTTGGGCAAAGTAAAGTTTACATGTAAAGGTAACGTTCTCTTCATCTTTTAAATTATTGTGTTTAGAGTGTGTTTTTACAGAGTTAGGTAGAATTACAACCAGTAATCTTACTGTATCCTGATGACTGATATAACTCAAAATAATTTAAAAAACACAAGCTTTGCTGAAACATTTCACATCACTATCATAAGACAGATCATGGATTTTTATTTCTTTTGACGATGATAGGCATGTGATAGATAGATAGATAGATAGATAGATAACACTTTATTGCACAAAATACAAGAAAACAAATAAATGATAATAATTAAGTGATAGCCTAAAATAGAATAACACAGCCTTTTCTCGTCCCTTAATTGGGTGTGTTAAAAGGCGTATTGCCAGAAGAAAACGGGCAGCAGCGTATGTACACCATAATTAGTGATAATGCGATCTTTAAACTCTTCCGTTTGTCTGCCCCACTCCTTTGCTAGATGTACGCCTCTCCAATTTATAAACACGCAATATTCGCCAGGCTTTCAATGATTATGAAATAAGTAACAATCCGATTCGCTGGAAAGTGTAAAAGGTCAGCGCACTTGTCGTTTCAGTAACAGTACTAGCCCCACGTGTGGTTATAGGATTATAAAACAGCGTGTGGGAAGAGGAAGTGAGTGTAACGGTGGCTGTGCTGGGAGAACAATCGCCGATCGGGTTGCACCGCGGCAGGAAAGACTGATACAGAAGTCATTCTGCATACAAAGTGCGCTCGGGAAACTCACACATAGACACCGCTCATGGACACGATATCTCGGACCAGTTTGGACCATTTGCGCGTGACTGTCAATCAGTCACCAAAGATACAACTGTGATTTCGTATTAAATGTAGCTACAACAAAAAAGTTTTCATCGTGAATTTTGCTAATACCGAATTCGTTGCAAGATTTTTCTAAGACGTAATATTGGTAATAATAGCATTACAATTTAAATATTTAGTTATTTATTATTAGTTTATATTGCCATTCTTTGTGTATCATTCTAAAACATGTAGATACTAGATACAAAAATAGTTTTTTGTGCAAAAAGCGACCCCAGCGAAACCGCCGTGCTTAGGTTGAGAAATTAGGTACATTCATAAGATTGACTTCTGTACTTAAGTCTTTGCACCGCGGTCGCGACCCGCGCCTGCGCAGGCGTTGCCGAAGGTCGCGGCTCTCGGCAAACAACATAAAACACGTACGTTCGTAAATATTAGGAGTTTCGCACGTTCTTATGTAACTGGAATGTTGAATGTCATATGATTTTTCCGCTACTGTCAATCAAGACTGAAGGAATGTTAGTAAAATTGCCTTTAGGTTTACAAACAAGATTACCATGTTGGACTTACGAAAAAGGGGAGGTTTTCAGTTTGACGTATAACCTTTTTGTAATTAAGATGTGAAAATTATATTTTTGTTGGTTAAATAATGGGGTAAAGTAACAGCCTATCATCATCCCACTGCAGGGAAAAGGCCTCCATCATTGAATTCATGTTACCACAGCAATGATGGGTACTGTCTTAATCACCATGCTTGCCAAATGCGGCTATCACAAACCCGAGCAACGTTCGAAAATTCGAAACTTTTTTTTGTTGCCCGACCCGGAATTCGAACCTGGGACCCCGAGATCATGGCCCGGTATTTAAACCACTAGACCAACGGGGCGTTAAAATAATGGGGTATTAAGCTAATAAGATTCAGTTACAATTTGTTACATAAAATATAACCGTCAGAAAGTAACTCGGTACCAAATAATTTACGTCGATCGACATATGTCATTTAAAAATTTAATAATTTTAATTAAATTATTCAATTCATATTATGTGGCAAGAATTGAATATAAAAAACTGCTTGTTCTTATCACTCAGTAAGTAATATGATACAGTTAGAAATTAAAAACTTGAAACAAGAGCAAAGAATTGTAAGAATGCCTTACGTTGTTTCTCTTCCGAGTAGTAGTGTATCCGTGACACAGTCCCTAATAGAGCGATTACAATAATAACAATCATACCAGTTTATTGAAGTCATACATTTTGTAGTTCTATTTATTATACGCGGAAGTTTGTATGGTTGGATGCGCGAATGGTTGTCACTCTTTCACGCAAAAACTGTATTTAAATTAAACTTCACAAAATACAGCAAATAAATCAGAATACTATTTAGGCTCCAATTTATTTCGAAATACTTCGCAGTTCCTTTCGCGAACATAAAAATATTTGTATTTTGTACGAAGTCACATGAAAGAAGATAGATAACATCATCAGATAAGTTTTTCATTCATCACATCAGATTTTATTTTCATCATTTATTGTTACTCCAACAGCTACTATTACTTCATATGAGAACCATTTTATCATAAACTATTTATAAAAATTTGCATATTAAAAGTGCACAAGCAACAGAACAGATTCAATGGGATAAATTAACTTAAAAGGTATGAATGGGATGAATTAACTTAAAAGGCTAAGAAAAAGCATATTATCGTCGATTTGCTGTGGTAACTTGAATTCAACGATGGAGGCCTTTGCCCTGCAGTGGGGTGATTATAAGCTGTTATTTCACTTTTTTATGGAGTTTAATTGCATTAATGAATATATTATTAAAATTAATCAAAAATAATGACTCAGGATAATCATCATTAGTGTTAAGAGACGACAAAACTTGTGTGCATTGTGATAATTTCTATGAAATAGTATTAGGAAAGCGGCGCGACCTTGCCCCGACGTGCGCGCGCGGCTGCGGCTCACGTGCGCGCGCGTCTGCGCACTCAGCACTCTGAATCATTGCCAAGGTTGGGGGACAATGAATCGCTCGCTGTTTACATATCACTTCCTTAAACTGACCGTACCCTTGAATGGGTTTGACAGATCTCAGTAACAATACGTGTTCCGATGCAGCTTCGGAGCACAAAGAGCTTTTGATTTAATTATCGTGAGTAGATTCTTAATACCATTGTCTAAGGCTGAATTCGACAAGTTTGTCTTCGAGTGTAAAGTAGATCTGACTGTAGATTCTTGGTTCAGGATCAAATTATTAGCATCAACAACGACAAACACAAAAATTAAGAATCATACGTTTTGATTATCAGTAAACGGAAGTATGATCATGTTGTCCCAATAATCACTGTTTTTATTAGTATGACTTTTAAATGTAGTTTAGTGTCCAGTAATCCAGATTTAGTATATTTAAATTTTGAATTTACTTTTCCATTTATGTGAAGAAATGATAGTACAAATAACTTAGAACAAAAAAAAATATAATGAATTTATCTTAGACAGGCTTGTACAAATGTACAGCTTAGTGGCTGGTCGATAACTAAATATGTTTAGTATAATGAGTATGAGCGGACGCTCGGCTGTCGTGGCTAACTTGCGGTTGTTGCGCGCAGTCGATATGGCGGAGTTTTTCACGGAGGGGCGCGAGTGCGTGAACTGCGGCACGGTGCACACGCCGCTGTGGCGCCGCGACTGCACCGGCCACTACCTGTGCAACGCGTGCGGCCTCTACAACAAGATGAACGGCATGAACCGGCCGCTCAAGCAGCCGCGGCGGCTGGTACGTCAGCGGACGGCGCACGCGCCCGCCGCGCCCGCCCACGACGTACGCACCTCGCTCGCTCACGCACGTACCGCCCGACAATCCGCGCCCGCCGAGCGTCCGCTCTCCCGCCCTCCACCCGATCTCAGTGCGTTGTGTTTGCAGTGGCTGCGGAGGGGGCCCCGCCGGGCGCGGATTACTACAATGTCAAGGGCTCCCTGTTAAACGGGCTCGCGTCGCCGTACGCGCACGCGCACGGCCTCGCGCTGCCCGCGCCCGCGCCGCTCGCCGCCTCCACCCCCCCCGACTACAAACAGAAGAAAGGGGTACGTCGGGCCCCACCCCTCCTGCCCGCATCTCCCTCGCCCGCATGATAACACTCATCCTCTCCCCTTGATAACCTTGTTCTACCCATATACCTACATTAACCGCATGCCTCATTTAACATTCATATAGTATTCGACGTCAGATTCATCAAAACCTGTACGATTGTTTAATTTCAAAGTTACTTTTTTAAATTAAAACAAGATTTTGAACAATAATGGCACACAATGATGAATTGGGCTTCGACGTTCCACCAATCTTTGTGATTTAAAAGATCATTTTAAATATCAGTGATAGTCTGTCAAATTAATTAGTCCACTGTTGGAGACTAGCAGAGCTTGGTGGAATGAGTAATTAATAATTTAAGTCCAAATCTCCCACATTGTAAACATAAGTGGCACTATAAGTAACTTTTTAAAATGCTGAATAGTCCATATGTTTAAAACTTAACACTTCACGGGGTTTACTGCAACCGAATTACCTAGATATTTAAAGTCTAAAATCCTTTTTAGTCAAAATGTTTTTTAACTCATGATTCCACTTTGATTTAACTTTGAACTTGTGTGCCACTTCTGTCTTACATGTGCGATTTCTATTCCCTTTAAATTTATTTCAAATTAATCTTTTTATATGTTCAAATTAATCTTTTTCAAATTTGTTCTTATTCCGTTAAGTTTTTTTTTAAACTAATTTACCTACATAAAGCAGTTTTAATATTTAATTTAAAAATTAATATCTTTTCTACTAAAACAATTCTTAAATTCTCTTTGTAATACTCATTAAAGAAGTCCCATTAGCATTAGTCGCTTGTTTTCCTCGTCTAAGCGCACGTTCCGCACACAGACGGGCACAAAGCGGCCGGGGACGACATGCACCAACTGCCACACGATGACGACGTCGCTGTGGCGCCGCAACGCGCACGGCGAGACGGTCTGCAACGCGTGCGGCCTGTACTACAAGCTGCACAGCGTCAACCGACCGCTGGCCATGAAGAAGGACGCCATACAGGTGAGGGTACACCTTCTATCATAAACAACAGATACCACAAACCCAAGAAGACCCACTTTGAACATAAACATGACGAAATCCATGGCGGAGTGGCATATATTCCAGTTTTCGAGTTATCACCGGATCCGAGGTCAGGGGTTCGATTCCCGGACTGGTCAATGTAGAAAGTAAAGTTATGAAACAGCCCATAATCACCCCACTGCATGGCAGAGGCTTGCATCATTGAAATCAAGTTACCACAGCAATGATGGCTATAGGCATAATCACCACGCTTACCAAATGCGGGTTGGTGATCACAAATCCGAGCAATAAAAATTCGAAACTTTTGCTGACTGACCTGGAAGTCGAAGCCAGGACCCCGAGATCTTGACCCGGTATTCAAACCGCTAGACCAATGGGGCGTACGGCAATGTAGAAAAAAAATAGTTTTTCTACATTTCCTCGAATATGGGTATTTGATAAGATTCATAATTGCTTATCATTGCGATATCTATGAGTTTGATTCACATTGCTAAATATTAATAATATATTTGATTGTATTTCAGACAAGAAAGCGGAAACCAAAGAACGGCATCAAACAGGAACGGCACCTCAAGACTGCTGTCCAGCGCACGCTCGCGCAAGGAGTCAAACTGGAGAATATGCGTAAGTGTTCATACAGTAACTATGCAGTCATAGACAATTTTCTTTAGAACCATCATCATATTATTTGCTGACTATCTATGATTTCTATTCACATTGACAGTTGTGAATGATGACTTAGTTGTTTTAGAACCTTTTTAGGGTTCCGTAGACAAATGCCAAAAAACGAAACCCCTATAGTTTCGTCAAGTTTGTCTTTCTGTATGTCTGTCCGTCTGTCCGTCCGTCTTTCCGTCCGTATGTTACAGCCACTTTATTCTGAAAGTATTAGCATTACACAGTCCCCCTCCCTCTTACTTTTAAACTAAGCAAGGGAAAATCTTGAAAAACATACATAATGTAGATCTTAACAAATACTTTCAACGAAAATTGGTTTGAACGAGATCAAATCAGTAGTTTTTGAGAAATAGCAAATTTTTATCAACCGCAAATATAACATTACAAACAAACACTATGCAAAACAAAGTTATTTTTGCAGTCAATTAAATATTGTGGTATTTTGGCTAAATGGAAGTAAGTGGATCCCTAATTCAGTTAAAGTTGGTACGGAACCCTCAGTGCGCGAGTCCGACTCGCACTTGGCCGGTTTTTATAAATAGTAATTTAATTTTTTAAAGGTCTACTTGTTACCCATTTTTTTTATACTAAAGCTTTAGTAAGGTACTAAATATTTAAAATTGTAATTGATGATCTGGTACAGATTTTGCTTTATGTAAAGTAACGGCCTATAATCTTGCCAAATGCAGATTTGTGAGCACAAACCCGAGCAATGTTAGAAAATTCCAAACTCTTGTTTTCCAACCCAGAAATCGAACCCAAGACCCTGAGATCTTGGCACGGTACTTCTCCCATTAGACCAACAGAGCGTTGCGTTTTTTTTATTATAGTTGATGGGTTTTCTCTAGGCCTCACACCGAACTCTAGAGTTGAGAGGAAGCGTAAAATAGAGCGAGCTTATCCAAAAGCAGGTTACTTTCTCTAGATTATTCTTTAATCTGAATTTCTTCGCTTCACACTGAAGCCTAGAGTTTAGAGAAAGCCTACACTAAAGCGAGCTTACTTGCAGCAGCCCAGCAGCCTATTTCCTCTAGCTTATCCAATACGCATTAACTAACGGCCGGTCCCAATAATATATCTATCTTCAGTTTTGGCATATCGGAGATAGAAAACATCTTCTGTCTCTGATTTTGCCGTCCAGAGAAACAAAGACAGAAGTTGTTTTCTATATCCGATATGCCAAAACTGAAGATAGATAGGTTATTGGGACCGGCCGTAACTGAATGCTTGCCCCGCAGTGGAAGGGGCTGGTCCAGGCCAGGGCGGCCGCTCGCCGCTGCCGGTGAGCTACTACGTGCACCACGCCTTCAAGCTGGAGGAGCCGCCGCCGGCGCACGCGCCCTGCGACGACTACCGGCGCGGCGACGAGCGCGTCGACCGCCCCACCGTCGTCTCGCTGGGCAGCTGAGCTCGACATAATAAACACCCCGACGAATAATAATGTAGAATCTCAGTCGTATAAGCTAGTGTAGTGTAGCGGAGGGCCCCTGTACATACCGCGCGAGTGTATTATTTAACGTGTTACCAAATAATCTTTGTATAAAAACTATAAGACTGCACCTAACCTGTACCATTCCTAGCGTGTTGCATTCCTAAGTAAATTACATATTAAAGTTATGTGACCGTTGAGTGTGAGGCGAATCAACGTTGAATTTAAACGATATTATATTGTTATTACGATCTGACAATTATTTTATTAAGAGATATTTTACGTGTACGAGTCGTTATATATTGTAGATTTTATTGAACTCCATGACTTGAAAAGGCATTCCACGAATTTGACAATAAATAAGTAGATGTAGCGTAGTTGTTTAAGATATTGCTCACGTACGAGGGACCGCACGTACTTGACCGGGCGGGGAATGTGCCTGGCGATTACTGCGCAAGCAGGCTTATTGTAATGTATGAAGAAGATGATGGCAAAATTATGAATTAATAACGTGATGAAAAGATTAAAGTATCTTTACAGAATGTACACAAAATCTACGTAGCACTCTTTTCATTAGTGACTTAAAACAACCACTCGCAAATCTTGCTTCGAACATTATGTTTACAGCATTGTTGCTCACTCAATCGTTAGCACAAGACGACACTGAATGAACTTAATCATTCTTGTTTTAATAATTATTTTTATAATACGACTCAGTGCCGCAAAAGATCATTACACAAGGATGTCTGTATTCGTAGTCAGCAAACACACCAATTGTTAGTGACTTCCTCGCTTCGTGGTCAAATTACAAAGTTATGATTAAGCTAAGTGGATTCCTAGTTATTGGTTATAAAAGTGCAATGTCTGTTGAAGTCAGAGGCAATCGACAGCGAAATGAAGCGAGATATCTTAACGTGTATATTTGAAGTTGTTACACCTTACTGGGAATAAAACAACTATCACTCATTGTCGGAACCAATGAATAGATAACAGATTCGTTTATGCATGTCATTGAATAATAATTTGAGATCTATGATTTTTTGCTCATCGCTGTTGAGCCTCAGTAGATCTGAGCGATCTCTCTCATTCGACAAAACCGAATTAAATCTCAAATGTTATGAAGATTAAAATGTTATAGTATTGTACTGTTTGACCGCAAGTGTGACCGCTGAGTGTTACGTGCGCGAGAGGCCGCCTCGCGCGTTTCGCCAAATATATAGAACACAGAGCACACTATGTGATGTTATATTTTATTTATGTGTTATCGCCGACGACAGGTCGGCGTTAGTCATAATTTACAGTTCTTTGTAAATATCAAGAGTATACTTTGAATAAATAGATGATAATAATACAAAGATGTTTTTTTACGCAATACCCCTTGAAGACGAGTGATAAAAGCGATGATGGATGGTTAGATGACTCGATTACCAAGACAGGATTGTATGAAAGAGAAGAAAAAAGCACCGGCCATACATGCAACCTATAATGATAATAATGATATTTAAATTCAGGGTGGTTACAGACATGAATTCACAAAGTGACGGCTACTTAGGGTCTGGTTTCGTTTCATTAATGAATGATTGTAGATAGTCAAAAATTAACGGCCGGTTCCAATAACATATCTTCAGTTTTGGCATTTCGGAGATAGGAAACAGTTTCTATCTCTGTTTTTGCCGTCTAGAGAAACAAAGACAGAAGTTGTTTTCTATCTCCGATATGCCAAAACTAAAGATAGATAGGTTATTGGAAATGGCCGTTAGTAGATTACGGTAAGGTACAATACAACGTGTGCTGTCGGTTCAAATATAGAATACAATCTTCCGTTCTCTTTACATAGATGTCGTAAGAAGCGATTTAAGGAGACCCAACCCGCCAGAAAAAGACTGCCGCGTCTTCTCTCTATCATTGGCCTTACTGCGATCGTCACAGTTTGGCCATTATGGCAGAATCCGCATTTTTAAGATACATATTGTTTTTTTAAATGTATTTATCACATAAACAAAATTAAATGAACATGTAGGAAATATTAACATCTAAAAACCACGGAGGTTTACTATGATGCTAATGAGTTAAGTTTAGGTCAGTAAGTAAATCCAAAAAAACAGTAGGGCAATAGCAACTCAAAAATTGTGAGATAATGACTATCAAAGGCAGAATAAAAATCTTAATATAAAACTATTACCTACAAGGAAATCTATAAACAAAATAATATATACCTACTCGTAGTGTCGTCGTATGTGTGAGTAAATGTACGTATACGAGTGACTACAAATTAGATGATTGTGTGTGTGTGTTTGCGAGTGAAGAAAAAAATAGTAGTTTTGATAAGGTCACCTGAGGAAAAAGAAACAAATACTTTGAGCAGTTATTTTTTTTCCTCTTAATTAAATTTTTTTCGTCACTCGCAAACACATAATTACTTAAAAGCTTTCATAACAGTTAGATAAGCTTTAAATAAATAACCGTGATGTCGTAAGGCAATATTACTTCTACCTAATTCGACAACCTCCGTGGTGAACCAGCGTACACAGTAGTTTTCAAGGAGTCGCATGCTAGGGTTCTGGGTTAGATTCCTGGACGGGTCAATGTATAAAAAAGTATTTTCTCGGGTCTAGTCTATAGTACCTCCGTTGTTTCTAATTTCTAAAAGAACAAGAGGTTTAAATAGTAAATTACATTGGGATCGGAATCAGAAGGAGATAGATAAATACACGAGAATAACCTTTCTCTAATCAGACAGTTTTAGTAAGAGCCAGTAGATAGCTATTAAATGCATGACCACAAACGCATTTAAAGTACTTGCTTTTGACTGCGACTATTATAATCGCGATTAAGAAATTTATAAAAGAATATAGCCTAAAACCTTCCTCGATAAATAGACTATCCAACACAAAAATATTTTTTCAATTCGAACCAGTAGCTCCAGAGATTAGCGTGTTCAAACAAACAAACTCTTTAGCTTTATAATATTAGTAGAGATTTAAAACGTCGGGATAAACCAAAATATAATGTGAGACCGAGTTAAATCTATGAATACATCTTTCTTTTAAGCTATTTAAAGCGTTTTTTTTACGGTATCGAAAACAACCAAGGCACAAACTGACAGACCCAAGACAATAGGTAATGGAAATAAGAGAACCATCCAAGAATCGAATCCAGAATCCCATACCTCCCTAAAAACTGACCACTACCACAGATAATATCAGCATATAAACTTGAAAAATTTTGTCTCAGAATTTTTTTTTCAAATTTATATGCTAGTTTACATTAATGGGTGAAAACTTGTACAAATTTGTGACTTTTAACTGCAAAAACATTAAACGATCTATAGAAGCTATTCGTGAACTATGTAAGACATCTGATGTGATAGCGTTGCAGGAGACGTGGTTGCTACCGGACGATTTACCGTCACTTAATAGCATAAGCGACGACTTTTGCTGCACAGGTGTGTCAGCAGTGGACACGACGGCAGGTATGCTACGGGGCAGACCGTACGGAGGAGTGGCAATACTATGGAGACGTAGTATTTTCCATGAGGTCAGTGTTATTCAGTGTAATAACTCTCGTATGTGTGCCATAAAAATTGTGTTAAAAGATAAAGCTTTGTTAGTGTTCAGTGTGTATATGCCTACGGATGCAGTGGTAAACCTAACGGAGTTCACGGATGTACTAAGCGCGGTGAGTGCAGTTGTAGATAGCTGTAGCGTAGACTGTGCTTATATCTTGGGAGACTTTAACGCGCACCCAGCAGAGTTATTTTTTAATGAGTTGTCTGACTTTTGTGTAGATCAAGAATGGCGTTGTAGGGACATTGAATTATTAGGTATATCTTCTGACACGTACACATTTATTAGTGAAGTGCACGGGTCCAAACGATGGCTCGACCATTGTGTAACCACTAAAGCAGCAGCGCATTCTGTACTGAGATCATATGTTATATATGACATGTTATGGTCGGATCACTTTCCACTAGTCATTGAATGCAGCTTAGAAATAGTAGTGTCCAAAAAGTCTACAAGAAAAAATGTAAACGAAAATTGTATTTTATGGGGAGAGAGGAACACTCATGAAATAAACATGTATAAAAATGAGTGTCATAGTAGGTTATGTTTAATTGACTTTCCATATGAACTTAGTAAATGTTGCGATAAATTGTGTAACAATCCCAAGCATAAAGCCGTTATTGATAAGTTATACGATGATATTGTAAACGCTTTAAGCGAATCGGCTATTATGAGTTATAAAAAGAAAAAGTCCGTAAAGAGATCAGTAGTAGGATGGAACAAGCACGTAGCTAGGTTTCACGAAATGGCTAGACTAAAGTTTCAGCTATGGGTATGGCATGGTAAACCTAACTCAGGTACTGTGTATAATGAAATGTGTGTTGCTAGGCGACGTTTTAAATCAAGACTAAAGTGGTGTCAAAATCATGAGACACAAATAAAAATGGATAAATTAGCCTCACATCATGCTGAAAATGATTTCCGGTCTTTTTGGAAACATACGAACAGACTACAATGCAGGCCTGGCCTCCCTGTTAGTGTTGGAGGGAAAACTGAACCGGGAGAAATTGCAAATATGTTTAAAGATCATTTTATTGTTAAGTCCCCCTTAGGACCCTCCCACTCTGTGCTGGACGCTGAGTCTATTGTGGAAAGGAAAACGCAAATCACTGTTAAAAACATTGCACTTACAATAAAATCCATATCTGGAGGGAAATCCCCTGGCCAGGATGGAATCAGTATTGAACACTTAAAGTTTGCTGGCCCGCATTTGCCTAGAGTTCTCTTTATGTTATACAACTTTTGTTTGGGTCATGGTCATTTACCAGGTAGGATGTTACAAACTGTAGTTGTGCCTATTGTAAAAAACAAGACTGGTAATTTCTCCGATATAAATAACTATAGACCGATCTCACTGGCAACTGTAATATCCAAAGTGCTTGATAGCGTGCTTAATTCACAACTAAATATGTATTTGAAACATCACGATAACCAATTTGGTTTTAGACGGGGCCTGTCTACTGAGATGGCGGTGTTGTGTGTTAAGCACGCTGTGACGTATTGTATTAAGCGTAAGACACCAGTATTTGCTTGCTTCCTCGATCTCTCTAGGGCTTTTGACCTGGTTTCGTATGATCTGCTCTGGTTAAAGCTAGCAAAGACCCAGTTGCCAAGAGAACTGTTAAACATATTTAAATATTGGTACAAGAACCAGGTCAATAGCGTTCGATGGAACGGGTGTATGTCTCATTCTTTCGGGTTGGAGTGCGGAGTGAGACAGGGTGGGTTGAGCTCACCTACGCTCTTTAACCTGTATATGAATGAATTGATAGAAGAGCTCAGTAGCACTAGGTCCGGTTGTCACATTGATGGTGTTAATATTAATAATATAAGTTACGCGGATGACATGGTGCTACTGAGTGCATCTGTATGTGGCCTAAGAACGCTCATAGCGAAATGTGAGGCGTATGCTAAGACGCACGGATTAGAATATAACGTAAAAAAGAGTAAGGTCATGGTCTTTGAGGAGGGACCCAAGCGGCTGAAACGAGTTCCAGACGTTTCATTGAATGGTTGTGTGTTGCAGCGAGTGAACCAATTTAAATATTTGGGCCACTTGTTAACGTCCGATCTCAAGGATGGTGAGGATGTTGAGAGGGAACGCAGGGCGCTGTCGGTAAGGGCAAACATGTTGGCCCGTAGGTTTTCAAGTTGTTCAAAACATGTAAAGATTACTCTTTTCAGAGCTTATTGCACAAATTTTTACACGTGTAGCCTATGGGCTAACTGCCCTCGTGAGCCTTATAGCGCTCTGCGAGTTCAGTTCAACAATGCTTTCAGGGTGCTGATGGGGTTGCCCAGGTACTTTAGCGCATCGGGAATGTTTGCAGAAGCAAAGGTGGACTGCTTTTACGCCACTATGAGAAAGCGGTGTGCCTCCTTGGTGCGCAGGGTGCGGGGCAGCCTCAACAGCATTCTGGCTATGATAGGAGGCAGGCTGGACTGCCGCTATGTAAACTTTTGCTGCACAATCTCTGCCGGAGTTGCGCAGTCTAAATAGAAATGTATGTAGATAAGGAGACTAAGATACGAGTAGAATAAGTTTGTAACTAACCAATATTGAGTCTTGTAACTTGAGAATAAATGAATAATAATAATAATAATAAGTGCAATTAAGTTGCTAAAATATCAAATAAAGTACCACAGATAAAATAATACCACTACATAAAAACCACACAATAAACAAATATTGTGAAAAATATAGAGAAAAATATTTTGAGGTTAGTAACCAAATAATGTATAGTTAGTTGAAGATGTAGATAGGTACCTACTCCTTATTCATATTCATTTAATCATTTCATAACATAACAGCAGACAATAATATATAGGCACAGAAAGATGGTTAATGGTTATGCTATGACCTCGATGAGTTATGCGTGAATTACATTACAAATTAATATTTTTATTAAATTAGATTAATTAAATTATGGAAATATCAATAAATATTGTCCAATTTACAAAGTAATCAGAATCGGGACTATGTGCTGCCTCCAAATGATTTAATTTTATTACTTCTAAACATAATCAATACTCAAAAAATTAGAACAGTATTATTTTAGAAAATTACCTCTAGTATTTATTGAATCACTGTTAACTGTTTTTCATTCTGGCAATCTCACGTATTGTACATTATTGCTTAAAGCGGTCGTTTTTCGCGTTAGCGACAAATTCGACTTTATGAACAACTATATTCCTTAAAATATAGCTTGATTAGAATGACAGTTCCCACTGAAAGGGACGACGTAACTTTGTACCAGCGTCACATAAGTGAAACACATTTGCGCGCGAAAAAATATTGGTAACTGGCATGTTAAGAATATTGTTTTATACTTTGCCGAACATATTAATCAATTTAATTATATAAAATAGATATTTAAAGTTAAAAACATTAAAATAATCCAGTCACAAAAATTACACCTAACCTTAAGAGACGTCTTTTCAAGGTTACGTCATTTTTCATAATCGCTAGTGATGACGTAAAATTACAGGACAGATTAATAATATTTCAAAATCGAAGTAATGTAACATAAATGTTACAAATGATTTAATGAGCATTGGTTGATGCTAAGAACATAAAATTGCAATTATAAATAGTTAACGAAAAAAATTAAAATTTATTAGATTCTATATGCGATAAAAAAATTCTTATTAATTTTCATGATCGTTTCAATTATTCTGATAATGGTCACGACACTGACTTACTGTTAAATTATAATATATCTGATTTTCGTTTTATTTTATTCGCCATGACTGTTTTTTTTTTTTTCGTTTGATCAGTCGAGTCAGTCCCATCACTAGGTTTGACAGGTGTCATTCTAATCAAGCTATATTTTATGGATTATAAATAAAAGTTTACTGCGATTCAATAAATACTAGAGGTAATTTGTTAAAGAGATACTGTTCTAGTTTTGTAGGGTTCCGTACCCAAAGGGTAAAAACGGGACCCTATTACTAAGTCTCCGCTGTCTGTCCGTCTGTCCGTTTGTCCGTCGCTCTGTTACCAGGCTGTATCTCAAGAACCGCGATAGCTAGCCCGTTGAAATTTTCACAAATTATGTATTTCTGTTACCGCAATAACAACAAATACTAAAAACAAAATAAAATTAATATTTAAGGGGGGCTCCCATACAACAAACCCATTTTTTGGCCTTTTTGGTACGGAACCCTTCGTGCGCGAGTCCGACTCGCACTTGGCCGGTTATTTAAGAATTGATTTTGTTTACAAGTAATAAAATAAAACCAATTGGGGGGCAGCACTTAGATCTAGCAGTTCCCTTAGTACTGAGTTGTTTAATTTGTTTGTAATAACATCAAATACGTAAACAAACTTCAAATAAGTTCAAGCAGAAGCCTGTTTATTCTGAACAGCAGCTGTTGCCCGCGACTTCTTCCGCGTCAATTTATGTTATTATGATCGCGATTATTTTTGCATCATTTTTCTGTGTTGCTTCGCTCCTATCGGTCGTTATATAGCATAAAGTCTTTCACGATAAATGGACTATCCATCACAAAAATAATTTTTCAATTCGAATCAGTACTTCCTGAGATTAGCGCGTTCAAACAAACAAACGAAGTCTTCAGCTTTATAATAGATTGATGATAGCATCTTAACTAATATCTAAAATGCGAAAATAACTTTGTCTGTTACGCTTTCAAGCCTAAACTACTAAAATTTGGTATAAACGTAGAGTAATTTAAAAAACAGGAACAATCAGTTTTATTTCTACAAACAGGCCCCTGAAGGCGTTTTTACACGTCACAATATTTAAAGTGGGCTAGTGCCGAGAAACAGCGCAAGAATCTCGGTCGCTATTAATTGGTCAGCCTCTTTTTAAATAAATAAATAAATATGTTTACATAAGATATATTATCATGCCAGTGCAAGCTAAGACAACTTAAAGCCACACGTTCATTTTATTTATATAATTAATAATATCCCACTGCTTTGTTCCCATCTCCACCCGTACGACGTAGTGTGAAGCTCATGTAGGCAGAAAGCTATTTAAAGTAAGGTGTACACCAAACGAGAACCAACCTATATAAAAATCTAAATAATATGATCAAAGGTTTTCTACACATAGGCTACTCTTTGCTGCACATCAACACACAGAAGTTATGTAGGTAATTGAAATTAATTTTTATTTATTTATTTTGTAATGTTGACTTTTAAAACTCTCTGCCGCCTTCCCTTTTCAACTCTGATTCAACCCTACTCTACCTAAAGGTTGTATGGTAGAGATCGCTATAAGCGATAAGACCGCCTAAATTGTACAATTCTGTATCTTCTCATGTGTTATTTTTAATTTGTCATGTCTGATACGAGCTAATTCATGCAATCGACGCACTCTTAAGAAATGTTAGAAACATCCACAGGTACATTGGTGGAGTTTGAGTGATATAATAACACTTTGGATTCATTTCGTTTTGAATTATGTCAGTTTTAATTTAGGTATTAGAAATTAGAAGTAGAAATTGAAAATAATATTTCTTTAACAAAGAATCCGACTGCATTAGGTGGGAATCAAAACCACAATAGAAAAAAAAGATTCGAATTTACAGTCCTACCTACTCAAATAAAAAAATCATGTAAAAAAATTCAAACTATAATTTTTGAAATAAGTAAGACAATAGTGAGTGGTGAAATATATTATATAAAAAGTTTTCATCACGTTTATACATTATTGTGGACGTCACAAAGCGGTGGAGACTAAAATCTCAAGTGGGAAAGTTATTTTCGAAGTACAAAACCGTTACACGGAATAGTTACGTGATCCACAAACACTTCAGCGCGGACGCGAGCGGGTGCGGCGGGGAGGGGGTCCTGAAACAATATGGCGCCTTATCGCGTCACATGTCTCCCCCCCACCTCGCTTTATTAGCTTTCCACGGAAAAATATTCGACGAAAAAAACAACTGATAAGAACACGAGGCCGAGCGGCGCCCATCAATAATCCGTCGATGTATCGTATCAGATTCAGAGCGAGGATTACATGACGTGACCGCGATCACTGCTTCACTATTGCACAGCACAAAACACTTCAGAGGAGTGGCGACGCGTACTCGTTGCCAGCTCTATACAACAGATCCAGAGGAGATGATGTTATTAGGGAACGATTGGCTCGATGCCACTGAGGCGCATTCATCTCGGGCGTGGGTGCGCGGGCGCCGCGTCGACTGTAATGAGCTGGCGCAGATACGCGCTCTCGTAATCAAATCTGTGGGCCTTCTATCTGATAATTACCCGATATCGGGGATGGTATCGCGATATCTCAGCTCCAGATACGGCGGCACCAGCTCGCTCCAGGGTCGGGGCGAGGGCGCGGGGCGAGGTAGGGGGGGAGGGGAGTCGCTCCCTACAAATATTTGCGCAGCGCTCGTCGCTTGTTTGCGCCCGTTATCGCGTCAGACACACCCAGCGCTGGGGCCTACGTGAACATTATGCTTTTATTATTACCCGGACGAACTGCGTTACTCATGGCACAATTACTATCACCGATTAGATTGCCCTGGACGTGACTCACCCGGCGATCGATCCTGAGCCTAAAACTTCCAGGACTACTCCGAGGTCGCAACGTGCACTTACATGTGCAGCGGGCAGATAATAACAGCTGTTCCGCTAGATACTGTATCTGTTAGATACGATTAGGTATCAAAACGTTAAGATAACCATTCTCATATTAACGCCTAGTTAAGATAAACGAGATAAAGATTTGCATATCTTAAGGAAACCACGATACCCGAGCGTTATATCTATGAGGTCGTTGCACTCTATAGTAAACTATGGATACTACTTCAGGAGTTTTGGCTAATTACGTCACAAAAGATACTCGTATTTTCAGAGATTAAGAATTGAACCTAGTTCGGTAGCTCGTTGAAGTCTTTTCCAAGGTCAAAGTTCAATCTCGTAGCATGAACATAAAGGTATTCATTGTGTTATTATATGATATGACTTTTTTGGTTTATCGAAATGTCAGTAAAATACCTGATTAGGATATTCAAAAGCTTGAATGATTTAGATGTGATAATTAGAGCAGAAAGAAAGTTGAAAGTAGCAGAAAATGAAAGAAAGATGTGACATTTCATCCAAAAATTCTATCAATTTGCAATTATACTCGCATCTACTCTAACGCCTAATTGGTCGTGTGGTTTCAGGACCAGATCAAGAAATATTGGGGTCCCGGGTTCGATCCCCGGGTCGGGAAATAAAAAATTTTGAACTTTCGAATATTGGTCGGGTTCGTGATCACCAACCCACATTTATACTCATCATTGCTACTTATTCAATGATGGAGGCCTTTATCCTGCAGTGGGATGATTATAGGCAAAATCAAATCAGTTTTATTTCTGCAAATAGGCCCCAGGAGGCGCTTTTACACGTCCCAATTTAAACCTACCACTGCTTCGGGACAAGTCTGGGCTAGTGCCGAGAAGAAGCAGCGCAAGAAACTCGGTCACTATTGTCAGCCTCTTTTTAAATAAATTTTTACAAGGTAAGATGATTTTTACAAGGTTTATGCAAGTATGAGCTGGGACAATTTAATGCCATACATTTCTATCATTTAAATAATCATTGACAGTGTAATAGCCCTTTTTCATTAAAATTACTTTGACAGACGATTTAAGTTTATGTACAGGGAGTTCAGCAATACCGTGTGGTAATTGGTTGAAAATACGAATACAATTTCCCATAAACGATTTTCCTAATTTTCGCAGTCTGAAGCCTGGAACGGCGAGTTTACCTTTATTTCTGGTATTAAAATTGTGTACGTTACTTTTCTTAAAAAATATATGTAGCGGCCGTTACTTTCAATGACCTCCGTAGTGTACACAAAGGTGTCGCCTGCTCCGAGGTCCCGGGTTCGATTCTCGGACGGGTCAGTGTAAGAAAAGTGTTAAGTGTTTTTCCACATTTTCTCGAGTCTCGGTATTTGTAACTTACCTTCGTTGTTTCTGATTTCCATTTGTTTCTGTAAATTGTTTCTTACTTCGGGATCAGAACGCTGTTTTTGATTTATTTTACATATACTTTGCTACTCTACTTAGGCGAAGCAAACACGCAGCGATGTTGCAACGAGACCGCGACTCATTCCGCGGAATGTGGGCCACGCGTCGTTGGGCAATGAGTGTAATCCGTTTTTTGGACTTGCGGCAACAAACAGCGCGCGATAGCCAAACGCGGATCCTGTGTTTGAGTTTATGTCTGCCTAAGCAACTGATTCTAGTCAATGGATCGGCTTTTCAGACCTACTCCACAAAGAATAGGGTTTATTTTTAATTCAATCCAATTTACTTTTTCTAAATATGAACTTCGATTACTCTAATATTTTGAAGCTGATTTATAAGATTATGTTCTTGGTTGGCAATAATTAAATAGCAAACAATTATCTATTAGAAAAAGCCTTACGGTAAATTCTAAAAAGAAATAAACGATGCTAGGTATCCACAGATTTGTTTGAAGTCCAGTCAGGTGATTCTCGATCGGGTCATAAATAAAGGATATTTTTAACTGGCGTTGATGTGGAGAGGGCGCGTGGCATTTTGTCATGCTTCCAAAGGCACGTAAACTAACGGTCTCGTCTGCTGTCATAAGGAGGAAATAGGTAAAAGCAAGGCATGTCAGAGGCCTACAATGAGTGGTGGTGGGATATATATATATACTCTGATACCAGATGCTTGAGGGTGATCACACGCTAAGAAGAAAGATAAGAAATATGTTTAAATGAAATTATGGGCTCACCATCTTTTTCTTTTTACTCTTGTAACATAAATGTCTTCTGAATTTAAACTAATTTGGTAGTTAAATTATGATGCCCTTATTAAAATTTCAAATCTTATAAATCTTAGTCATATTATAAACCAACTGTTTCCCGCGACTTCGTCCGCATCAATTTCAGTTATTATAATCGCGATCATTTTTGCAACATTTTTCTTTGATTATTCGCTCCTATTGGTCGCACCATGATGTTATATAGCCTAAAGCTTTTCTCGATAAATGGACTATCCAACACAAAAATATTTTTTCACCTCGAACCAGTACTTTCGGAGATTAGCGCGTTCAAACAAACAAACAAACTCTTCAGCTTTATAATCTATACTAATATTATAAAGCTGAAGAGTTTGTTTGTTTGTTTGTTTGTTTGAACGCGCTAATCTCTGGAAGTACTGGTTCGAATTTAAAAATTATTTTTGTGTTGGATAGTCCATGTATCGAGGAAGGCTTTAGGCTATATAACATCACGCTGCGACCAATAGGAGCGAAGCATCAGTGAAAAATGTTGCAAAAATAATCGCAATCATAAAAACCGAAATTGACGCGTACGAAGTCGCGGGGAACAGCTAGTATTAGTATAGATGTGTAAGCCTGGATGAAAAATGACCTAATTAGGTCAAAACAAATCTGATTAAAATTTGACACAGAGATTGGTAAAAATAATCGGTTTACTTGGAATAAACACTGTTTCTTCATATTGAAAGATATGGACATGACTTTTTGAATAGTGGTAGCTGAATGGTTAGTGTTTTTTATTAATGGACCTATGCTGTGGCAGAAGGCCGTTACAGCTTCATTGGGCGGGTTTTTAGGCGAGTGCGGAAGGCACTTAGCCCAAAAGCGGCCTGCTAGCGGGTACCCCGAGCGCAAGGCACTCGCGCAAGGGCCCCGTACTAGCGGCGCGATCGGACCGTGGTTAGGGCGCTTTTAGTGTCACGCGGGTCCGCATGCGGGTGGCACGCATTTCGAGTACATTGCTAGCTTTATTTGATAGATCACTCGTGCCCAGAATCATCTATCAAATATAGCCTGCAATATAGGTGTAATGCGTGCCACCCGCGATGCGGACCCGCGTGACACTAAAAGCGCCCTTAGGGTATAAAATTTGTTACGAAGTACGACGAAGTAGCGGGCATCAGCTAGTGACTATCATAAATCGCAATCAGCAAACGCCAAATCGTTTTCGGTGTCATCAGTAAAATAATTTCAAACAATTACAATGTCATAAGTTTTCTTATCGCATAAAAAATAAATTGCACCTGATAAAAGATGCTATCAATTTGAATTACCTATAGGTATATTACTTGTGGAAAATTGTGTATAGTAAAATGTATTAAGAATACGAATCAAGAAAAATACCATGTCGTCCCAGTCTAAAATATAACAAAGAACAACGGGTGTCGTAAGAGATCTATTTCTAGATTGGTGTACAGATGATGGATGAACTTTATTACTACGTGGCGATTGCGTTAGTCCTGAAAAATAGGAAACTCAAAAAAAATAGCACCAAGAATTACTTAGTAGACACCCCGAAACAATGTAGAAAAACACTTTATTTCTACACTACCCGTTCGGGAATCGAACCCGGTTCACCTTGAAAACCGGTGTGTACGTCACTCCGTCACGGAGGTCGTCAATTTATGAAATGATATACGTTTTTCATTTGTTTGTTATTGACGAATTGATTGGTTAAGTATAATTAAAATTTGTGAACGCTATTAACAATGTAGCGTTGTCTCTTATTGAAACTACTGCACATCTCGCAGTCAGTCCATCAAAAAAATGTTGCCAAAGTTAAACACTACAATTCGACAAGTGATGGCTTGACCTAAAACATGTTACAGTGTGGTTTACACGAAAATTTATTTAGAAAAATGATGGGAAGTCGCTTATCGACACCTGTCATCTGAAGATAAACTACGTGACAGCCACTCCATGATGTTACCAGAGAGTTAGCGCATTCTATCTACAAAGAATATATAGATTTTAAAAATATACTATACATTGATATTTTTATGGCTTTGGTCACACCTATACTATGTAGGTACGTACCTACAATCGCGCTACATAGGTATTTCAAACGAGGATACTACTCGACTAAGTAACTAACGAACGTAACTAACGAACTAGCATTCTGGCCGTGGCTTCGCTGTGTTATAACTTATAGTGGATTAAAATATCGCTCTTCCGTTATAAAATATGATCACCTTTTACTTGATATTTTCGAAATCACTATCATTAAGAATAAGAACACCAAATTCAGAGATTACTGATTCCTTTAATAGAACTATCGTCAGCCTTAGGTTGGATTCGAACCCACAACCGCTTACCAGGTTTACTTAATTTTTATACTTTGTATGATATTTTAGCAATTTAATTGCAATTATAATATCAGCATATAAACTTCAAAAATGATGTCTCAGACGGGACTCGAACCCGCATCTCCTCGCATACCGGGCGCGGCGCATTATCATTTAAACGGTATGCGAGAAGATACGGGTTTGAGTCCCACCTGGGACATATTTTTTCAAGTTTATATACTGATACCAAGGCATTGTTTGTATCAACGAATTTACTCAAGGCTTTGCGCCGTAAGCCAAGGGCGCTGTATCATTTTTTTTCGTTACGTATTACCTTCAATATTAAGAAGAAAGATTTTTACATCATATTGTATTTCCCCGTTGGTCTAGTGTTTTAAATACAGGGTCATGATCTCGGGGTCCCAGGTTCGATTCCCGGGTCGGGCAACAAAAAAGTTTCGAATTTCCAAACGTTGCTCGGGTTTGTGATCACCAACCCGCATTTGGCAAGCGTGGTGATTAAGCCAGTACTCATCATTGCAGTGGTAACTTGAATTCAATGATGGGGGCCTTCTCCGTGCAGTGGGATGATTATAGGCTGTTACTTTACTTTACTTTATTGTATTTTAAATTTTTACCGACACTTTATTTGCTTAAAACAATGTCCAAAATGTAAAAATATATGTTTCATCTAAACCTAAATCATTTTTTTATTTTTTTATTTTATTAATTAGACACACATCGACAATATCAAAAAAAAATATATTTAAAACTTAAGTCAACAAGTGTACTTTAAATCTACAAATACAATATGGTCAAAAATAGCCTAAGTGCCTGAACTAGGATTTCCTGTATTTCAGGCATAGTCAAAAAATTATAAACAATCGTCAAATCAAGTGCTAAACTAGGTATTCTTATTAAGTAAACCAAATAAATTAAATTAACTATGTAACTATGTACTATATAAGTATACATTAAATGAATAAAATACACTATAGGTCTAGAGACAAAAGATATGTCATTACAGGCGTGTACAGCATTAACAAAAGTAAACTAAGCTATAAAATATGAACAAAAATAACAATTCAAAATTTTGATACATGAAAAATAATATTTAGGAGCTGGTCGATACTCGTATTATTAAAATATTATTAGTATATATATATTAAAATATTTCTTTCGATGTTATAGGTACAATATAAAAGATTTTATTGATAGGTCTACGTGTTGTTGACTGTCCCCTCAACGAAAATAGATGAAACATTAGATTTTTATCGCACTTGTGACGTTGGTGACTTAATAAAATGGGGACAGCTTCATTCATATGTTAATATTGTATTAATATTAATATCCTTTATGTATAATTAATTAGGAAAAATCATACCCAATCATTTATTTATTTAAAGCCCATTATGGTGGTCTTATAACAACCATACAATACACATAAATCAAAAGATTTGCGTTTAAAATATTAGTAAGTATGTTTATTCGATAGCTATAAATAGGCGCTATATAATAGCTTTGATTAGTTTGGGTGGATATTTAATGAATTATTTTAATTTTTTTTTTGCAATTTGCTGATTCTGAGAATCATATAACGTATCACGCCTTAGCTGAAACAAATAACTGATCAAAATATGGAGAATAAATAATGAATCATGTATTATAAGTGGTACACGCCGAGATATCGACGGCTGAAATATTTATCGCGTCAAGTGCGCGCTGATAAGACAAGCCTGTTTGCAACCACCCCCCCTCCCTCCCGCGGGCCGAACCTCCACGCGCACGTCTCAAATAAATAAAATTATTTATCTACAATATTATGGATCACAAGTCCATTCCAATCATTCTGTTGGTCTTATGGTTATAATACAAAGCCAAGATCTCCGGGTAGCAGGGATCTGGCAACAAAAGGTTTCGAATTTTCGAACATTGCTCGCGTTTGTGATCACCAAATCCACATTTGGTCAGCGTGGATATTATGCCTGTACCCATCATTGCTATGGTAACTTGAATTTAATGATGAAAGCCTTGCCCTGCAGTGGGATGATTATAGGCGGTTACTTTACTCTGCCCAAGTCCGGAGTCCGGACATTCTATGGCTGAGCCTGTTACGTCACTTAAACTCAGTGCAAAGGAACGTTGAAATATAGAGTTGCCCTACATTCCTTTCCCAGTTTATTTGATCTTCTTCAAAGTGATAACACAATTTCAGTTCGCATACAAGAGCTGTTATTGTTGCGTACTCTGTAGTATTTGTTGTTAAATGAAGTGGTAATGCTTATAGGTACATCCATTGTCTATGGGTACATCCAACGGGTACCTACTGTGAAATATAGGATGACTTTTTCATGATCATAATTTTTTTTAGTATCGTACTTAGAGCCCCTTTATGAAGTATATAGTAAGTCAAGTTTTCACCCGAAAATGTTTTTCGCAACATAGTTTTAAATGTTTATGTTACTATAAAGCCTGTGAATGTATGACATGAAATTCAACAACTTATGAATATGAAATATGTGAAATATATGAAAATAATGAATGAATGAGATGCGCTTCGAGTATAAAGTGAATGAAATGCGCTTCGAGTATAAAGTGTATTCTGAGGAGACAGTACCCTAAATTTTAGAATTTTGGTGGACATTTTCTAGGTGCTTTATCTTGACATTTTTGTACTGTGCTATACTATATGGACATAGGCCTCTCTGAATCTATAAGGATTGGTTTCCACGCTTAGCAGGTGGGTTGACGATGGCGGTTTGACCAAGGAAAAGAGGAAAGAAGACTTCGCTGCCTGTCTTCTTCTGGCGGTGCTCTTGTAGTCGCTTCTTACTACAACCATTGGAAAAAGGTGGTTAAGTTCTTTCTATGTACCGACACTACAGGACACAAACTGTGGAATCTAGATAGAAGTAAGGAGTTAAAATCAGTTAAAATCAGTTTTATTTCTGCAAATAGGCCCCTGGAGGCGCTTTTACACGTCCCAATATTTAAACCTACCACTGCTTCGGGACAAATGTGGGCTAGTGCCGAGAAGAAGCAGCGCAAGAAACTCGGTCACTATTGTCAGCCTCTTTTTAAATAAACATGTTTACATAAGATATATGCCAGTGCGAGCTGGGACAATTTAAAGCCAAACGTTCCTATCATTTATTAAGTTGTTGTAATGAAAAAGGGCTACTTATTATACTATTAATATAACCATTAATAGTATAATAAGTAGCCCTTTTTCATTACAACAACTTTGATATGTGGGTTGAGTTTATGTACAGGGAGTTCAGCAATGGACAGTGGCAATTTGTTGAAAATACAAATACAATTTCCCATGAACGAATTACCCACTTTTCGCAGTCTGAATCCTGGAACGGCAAGTTTGTCTTTATTTCGGGTATTGGAATCGTGGACGTCACTATTTTTGACAAATAACACTAGGTTTTTACGGACGTACATAATGTTTTCGAAATTGTATGGAGATGCAACTGTAAGCATGTTGATCTCTTTGAATAGCTCTCTTAGAGAGTCACGGGGTCGAAGGCCGTAAATAGCCCGCACAGCACGTAATTGCAGTATAAAAATAGACTCAATATCTGCCGCTGAGCCCCATAACAGAATTCCGTATGACATTATACTGTGAAAGTAGCTAAAATATACTAATCTTGCCGTTCCAACATCAGTCAATTGTCTTATCCTTCGCACAGCATAAGCAGCGGAACTAAGTCTTCCCAACAGAGACCTTATGAGTTAAGACCGGAGTATACCTTACTTATGATCTAGATTCGTCTTGTCCTATGACAGCTTGCCTTTTAAGATTTAAATGGTATGACGCATAAGAAATAATAGTGCTAATGAAATCACCTATCTCTAAGCTAATGTTAAATAAATGGGGCTAGGTGAATACCCGTATAAAGCTGAGACACGAATATTCTTAAAACCAAACACAATACCTCCTTCATTGCTCTTTGACTATTTTCCTGAGTCTAGTAATCTTATTATAATCTAGTATGACGTGAGATATGGTAAATATTTTGGTCCAAACGCTAGATATTTCATTCTATATTTAGTCATTTGCTAGCTATTGTCCGCGACACACAAACTAAAAATACCTATTGCCTTACTGTAGATTAATAAAGAAGTCATGCTAAATCTAATAAAAGTAAAGGCATGGTTATGCCGTGTATCAGAAAGTAGGTGTGGCGCGTTAGGTTAGGCAAATACGGTAAAAGATGATTCAAGGCGTCACTATACTTGGTGTGTGTGTCATACATACGTCATTTCCACGCGGATCTCATGGAGCAGTTGTTTACACACAGCGGAAGGATATAGCGATGGCATCACAAAAACACTCTATATATTCTACTTATCATCATCATCATCATAATCATCAGGAAATATTAGTTAAATCAGTTTTATTTCTCCAAATAGGCCCCTGGAGACGCTATTGCAAATCCCAATATTTAAACCTACCGAGAAGAAGCAGCGCAAGGCTTGACATGTGAACTAATGATTGCAGTTTGGTCAATAGTAGGGAGACGACGTTACTACCCATATTCTTTTGGCTTTAGTCGAATGTCACAATACTCATAAGATGAGAAATAAATACGACACATGAAGAAATTCGGCTTAGTAATAAGAATATATGCCTTAAACCAAACCCTTACTGGCAAACAACTTCTTATCATTGTGTCTTATACAAAATTATATTTATTAGAAAAACACAATACCTACTATGTGGAAGTGCATATTATATCTATCAGACCCGCGTTCTACCAAAAATACTCTTTGGATTTGGATGTCGGTAAAAATGAATAGCGACGTTCCGGTCTCTTGTTATGCAGTAAGGATTGGACTGGAGTCTGACCATTATTTTAACAGTCGAATATAATTTTCACTTACCTATTTTAGATTTAGCCAAATTCCCCTTTTTGTATTTTCACAAAAAAACTTCTGAATGAATTCATATCTGAAGCATTAAAAGTTATCAGCATTTGAATTCCTAAGATGATGTATTATCAAGCTTGTTATCCCGTAATTTCAAACAAAAATAAGCTATTTAAGTTATAATGAATTAAATAATCATTTGTTTGAGTTTTTACTTTCCAGGACATCATTAAAAACACTCTTTCTTTATCCTGGACTATCAGAGATGCTGCTTTGCAAGGGATAATTCATGTTTATAGCGTTCAATTAAACAAGAAAATGTTCCTGCCTCTAAGGATAAAGACTTTTATTGAGAGTCAGAAATCACTCCCACTTTGACGATAAACAAGAAATAAGCCTCCCATTTTGAGTCAATGTTAAAAAATAAACAGCAAACAATCATAACCGACGTCATCATCACGCTAAGTCTGTCGTCTTCCAGATTTTTCTATCTTCTATCCCTACCTACTTCTTACTTTCATAGTATGCTAGCTAATACGATGCAATGTATTCCAAACAATTATTACACACAGCTTCAAAAGTGTTTTGTGCTCTGCATCGATGACTTTTTTGGAGAAAAGCTTCTTTCAAATCAGTTTAATTAATCAATCAAATATTGTAATAAGAATAGAATTACGCCTCCTCCTCCTTATTTTATAGGTGTCATCATAGGTTCAAAAATAACGGCTAGAAGAAGATGGTATGCAATGTATTTCCTCCACCATTGTAATCTAATCAATTTTATTTTATGATTATGGATATAATAATAATAATAAAAATATAATAAAAATTCTTTATTCACATAAATTTGCACAGCGCTTTAGCACTTAACATAGTAGATTTCGTAGGTTCGTAGGATCTTATGTTATCTGAAATAAATTAATTTGAATTTGAATTAACCGAACTGCGATTGCTGAGCGTAGTGATTATAGCATAATGCAAATTCTTCTTTTGGAAACACCACAGAAGAGTTAAAGAGAGGTTTGTACAGACACTAGCACGTCAACCTACCACAAAACGTAAAATTTTCTCAATTGATATTGATCTTTAGTTGATATACTTAAAGTTGAAAATCAATTCAACGACCTTTAACTTTTTGGGTTGGTTGACCTGCCGTTGTCTATAATAATACAAGTGATTTCCCTTAACTGATACGAGTATGTAGGAGACACGTTCAAGACTACTTATAATAATTTGGGCTGAGGTGGATGGTGTTGGTGATATGGAACATTTCGACATCACAATGGGGGCTATCGCTAGTGAATTTGCCACTAGAGGCGCTTGTGTCGCGTGAGGTCCAATAACATTCACTTTTCACTGGTTTTAGCGGGCTTCGTTACATAAATCATATTTTTTTAAATTTACCTGCTGGAAAGTGATCTCCTTTGTAAAATTATCGCAAATATGGATTATTTGGCGATTAATGTGAACGCTTTGAAAGCGGAATTAAGAAAAAGCGCAAAAATAGGCGGCCTCAAAGAGCAAGTATTTCAGAAGTTAGTTTGTTGATATGAAGATAATTATTTATAAATAATAAACATATTTAGATACTTTATTTGATATTTTAGCAACTTAATTGCACTTATAATATCAGTATATAAACTTGAAAAATTTTGTTTCAGGCGGGACTCGAACCCGCATCTCCTCGCAAAGTATATAAAATTTTCAAGTTTATATACTGAAACATATTTAGATTCAAGATTTAAAACTTTATAACTATAAAGTCGCCTTTGACAGCTATACCTCTGGACCTCAGTCTACAGTGGCGCCAACTGGTGAGCAAAGAAACGGTAGTCCCCATTCTAACCTACAGTTAGTGTCAATACTTGTAATCGTTAAGAATTGTGTGTACAACGTTCAATAACCCTGTTAAAAGGAGCAATAAGAGATAAATACTCGTATCAATAGTGACGTAACATACCTACGTCACTATTTATATTTATATGAAAATATATTTTCAAAAAAGCCCCGTTGGTCTAGTGGTTTAAATACCGGGCCAAGATCTCGGGGTCCCAGGTTCGATCCCCGGGTCGGGCAACAAAGTTTCGAATTTTCGAACGTTGCTCGGGTTTGTGATCACCAACCCGCATTTGGCAAGCGTGGTGATTATGCCAGTTCCCATCATTGCAGTGGTAACTTGAATTCAATGATGGAGGCCTTTTCCCTGCAGTGGGATGAATATAGGCTGTCACTTTACTTTTACTACTTTTATATTTTCAAAATGGAAAATATAAAACTATTTTGCCATATTAAAAAAACACATATACGAATAAGCTGTTGTTTAATAAGGATACGAATGCAATTCGTTCAGACTTTTTATAAATATCAGGAACTAAGTGTTGCAGTGCCTTTCTTTCGTTCTCCAGACCTTGTCGCAGGGAGGAAAAGGAGTAGGTAGGAACACACGATTAAAATTATCGATCGTAATTAGACCGATGATCGATGTCTCAAGTCAGTTTAATTGATTAGATTAGACTGAGCGCATTACTTGCCTTATCGCTTTTATTGTCAGATACGTATCGTAAAAATAATGGCTCCTAAATACCTACGGATGGGGCATAAATTCAGGGATAAAAGAGATTAGGCAAAAGTCCTTTATGTTATTTTCTATTCGTCCGTGGCACGGTGTTGATAAACGCATGTTTAGGATTACTTAGAACCTTCAGCTAAAGCCTCCTAAATTTGATAAGATCGTAAACACACGTGTTCAGTGTCTATACATGTCTCTATATTGACCCGCCTGCCAAGCGTGGCCATAATATGGCGTGGCGTATAATGGCCACGTGGCCGCTGCCCGTTTATGTTGGCAGTATTCCCTTATTCGCCTCTAGAACTCCCAAAAAAACAGAAATGGCGATGCTATTTTTATCAAGTACCTAGCACGGGTGGAATCCATCGTATAGACGATAGCACATTTGGCTAAACACTGGGGCATCCTAACATCTATCCAGGACTATCATCAAAGATCCAATTCATGTCCTACACTTTTAGTGACGCTACCATCGCCAGGCAACGTTGGTCGTTTGCAACAATATGTGTAACATAATGTGCACTGTATACTATTACTACACTACCAATATACTTATATACTTGTTGAATCATCATCGGTCTATAGCAGTTCACTGCTGAACATGCGCTAGTACTGTCATGTCGCATCCAGCTTCTGCATGCAATCAAAAAAATTCCTGCAAGCGTCGCTATATTTATGCGCGCTCTTATGCGGGTTGCAGACCAAGAGCTAAGCTAAGTTAGCTTTGTTTAGCTCGCATAGCTGACGCAGTTTATCATACAGATAGTTTGCATAGTTTGCAGTCTGCACACAAGTATGAAAAACTACGTCAGGTATGCGAGCTAAACTAAACTAACTAAGCTTAGCTCTTAGTCTGCAACCCGTATTAAATTGGAAAGCTAAGCCATGTTTTACTTTTATAAGGCTCAAATAGTAGAATTCATATTGAAGTTAACATAAACGCCATGTTCTAAAGTATATAAACTTGTTCTAAAGTATTCAATATTATTGTGTAACAATAAAGTAATAAAAGTCAGCATACGCGACTTCTTCGGCGTTTGCCGACAACGTGATTTCAATAAAATATATACTAATATATACATATTATAAAGCTGAAGAGTTTGTTTGTTTGTTTGTTTGTTTATTTGTTTGAACGCGCTAATCTCAGGAAGTACTTATTCGAATTGAAAAATTATTTTTGTGTTGGATAGTCCATTTATCGAGGAAGGCTTTAGGCTATATAACATCACGCTACGACTAATAGGAGCAAGGCATCAGTGAAAAATGTTGCAAAAACGGGAAAAAAATTTCAATTTATTCATATCATCAATCGGGATCATAATAACAGAAATAGGCGCGGACGAAGTCGCGGGCAACAGCTAGTTATTTATAAGATTATACATATCCAGTGTCCGTAGGTAGAAATATCTTTGACTGATGATAAACTAAAGATTTTGAATTCGACGCAGCATTCAGCGGATTTGATCACTGACTCGATTACATAAAAAAATATCAATATCCCTATTGATATATTTATTTTATGGTTAGCTTTTGTTTTAATATTTTTATTTTACTTAAATGGCTTTGCTCTTGGCTCCAAACTGAATCTTAGTATAAGGGAAACTTACGAGTACAATGGAGCGATCTTACCAAAGAACTAAACTAAATACGTATTACTAAATAGTGAGTGAAAACTTAAGTGATTGATTTAATTATCAAAATTCAAATTCAAAATATTTATTTGCTTTTAAATAGGGTGGGTAGTTACAAAAATATGTGGATGGTCAATTTAACAGTCAGCATCTTAAGCCTATTTAGCTATGCTGATTCATAACATGCAAATAATTACATTTATTAAAATGATTTACTAATACAATTAACATACTCGTAGATCCATTATTATTATTATAATTCAATTTATTACCATCATTCAATTCTGTAAATAAAACAATAAGATTTTCGTAAAATTAGTATACATTAATAAACTTTATTTGATATTTTAGCAACTTAATTGCACTTATAATATCATTATATAAACTTGAAAAATTTGGACTCGAACCCGCATCTCCTCGCATGCCGGGCGGGCGCCATACCATTAGGCCACCGAGACACTGCGACACGGCGCGAATTTTTCAAAAATATTCTTACACTGTGAGCCAGCGTTGTCCGCCATGCGAGGAGATGCGGGTTCGAGTCCCGCCTAAGACAAAATTTTTCAAGTTTATATACTGATACATTAATAAATTATTATAACATTGGTCATTATTATTAAATTAATTTGTTTTACGCTCAAAGAATTCGTCGATCGAGTAGAATCTTTTTTCCATCAGCCATTTACTTAATGTGATTTTAAATCTATTAAAAGGGAGCTGCTTGAATTCTTCAGGTATTTTATTAAATACTAGCTGTTCCCCGCGACTTCGTACGCGTCAATTTCTGTTTTTATATTTGCACAAATTTTCACTGATGCTTCGCTCCTATTAGTCGCAGCGTGATGTTATATAGCCTAAAGCCTTCCTCGATACATGGACTATCCAACACAAAAATAATTTTTCAATTCGAACCAGTACTTCCAGAGATTAGCGCGTTCAAACAAACAAACAAACAAACTCTTCAGCTTTATAATATTAGTACCAGTATATATTTTCATTGCCATCACGTATCTATTATTAATAAATCTTCGTGTTTTTGGGAGACAGTTTAGAGTTAGTTTGTTTGGGTATCGCAAACTTCTGCCTGTTGCGTTCGTGTCCTTTTTTTCTAGATAAAGGTGTTTGTTTTGCTTCACAAACTTCGCCATTTCCAATATGTATATACATGGAAGTGGAAGTATATTCAATAATTTAATAAATGGTCTACAGGAAACATTTTGATATATAACATGCACACATTATACAATTTTATTTTCTGCAGTTAAAAAAGCCACAATTAAACTCCATACTGTTGTTCGGGATGACTAACGCCCGTTTTAAGAATACCTAAGATTGGAATATTTCGTTCTAATCTTTATAACATATTACAAAACAGTAATTTCAACTGCCTAAAAGATTTTCGCAGATTTTTTGGTTATTAAGGCCCCGTTAGTTCGTGATTTATGGATCGATATCCATCGATCGCCTATTACGGAGCGCCTATGCGCACCGTAAGCGCCAGCGCGCGACAGTACGGGCCGGACGAGCCGCCGCGCTCACGTATTTTGTAGTTATTTAAACATAGTAATTACGAGTAGGTATATCATTTATTTAATGAATTCAAACTCACCGAAATTGTCTCTAAATATTTAGCAGCTTTAAACATGCATAAAAATGTTATTAAAATGTCCGTAAATTAGTCGTGAAATTGAAAAACCATTTCGAAGAGGTAGGTTTGTGATTTTTTCTATCGAGCCAAGTTAATCAAATCGTGTAACCGTTAGCGACTGTGTCTGGAATAGATTCTCAACTAATACATTTTTTTTCAGACTTTAAAATGCTGTTTTCTAGTTTTAAAAACTCAAAAACGCTGCCTCTTAGAACTACACCGCCTTAAAAGGAAACACTACGGGCGAAACAATTGAAAAATAGATATTTGTAAAATCTATTGCTGTCGCACAGTGCCAAACGCCTTCACCGCAAGAGTGTGATAGAGACAACTGCTTCTTGGATCGAAAATACCTACTAAAAGCACACCAAATCAACGTTTCGTAGTCCCCCGATTACTTTTCCAAAACTAGACCGATTTAAATACTTTTTTCATAAAAAAATAAAGAAAGGCCGTGTTCGTATATTTTGCTTTTTTTCTAAAATTTAGCCAAATTTGTTTTCTGGATGTTTGAACATAGAGGAAAATCTGGCGAATTTTTTCGATTTTTGAGGGCTCATATCTATTTTATTAATTGTTTTATGAAAAAACTGAAAACATAGAAACAGACTTATAGTGGCCATAGATTTTTTATCCAGGGAGGAAACAGTGGACTACGTTTGTATGGAAAAACGGCCGTTGTGTTTCCTCTTAAGCCATCGTGTCGTGGCTGGCATTAAAACAGTATATCACCACCCCTTCGTATCATAACAGGTGACTGGTTGGTGGGACGGTACAACCAGAAGATGACTCGCCAACCCGTCTATCAAGTGAGGCGATAATGGCACAAAACTCCTTTTGGCGAGACCCCTGGTCAGCAGTGGACTGGTATAGGCTGGTGACTATTACGATGATGAAAGAACTATGGAACAACTTAATTCGTTTTGAATTTTTACTGCAGGAGTAAAAATTTGACGCTTTTAGAAGCAGAAAATCCTGGTCTTTGGGACAGTATATTACTTAGTTTTTAAAGACATTTATCAAAATCCTCGTCCTGTTTGATTAATTAGTCATATAAGATATTCATTTTTAAACTGCCTTTTAGTTACTGCTTTCTTAAGATCTTTTATTTTTTTAGTTTTTCTTAGCCTACCTCTAAAAGTATCAAGTGGTCAGACTTATTGCCTTTTTAAAATAGACACCCTTACTAGCTTTATAAGCACTACTAGTTAATGAAATATACTATATGAAACATGAAATTGTTTCAAGACATGCTCGATATAGACTTTGAAACCATCCATTTCTTTCATATCGCCAACACACACATTTAAGGATCAAACAAATATAACTAGTGAAAACTAAGCTTCATAGTCTAGGCCACCGTCGCAGAGTTGCTTGCCTGTCGGTCTTTTACAGGTTGTACTTCGGAGAGTGTGCTCTTGAGCTGCATGACCTCATTCCGCCTTCCCCTTTCTATCTTCGGGAATCCAGGCGGACTGCGGGTTATCATCCCTTCCTGGTTGATATACCGCGATCGCATACCAAGCGCTTTTCCTCGTCCTTTGTGATGCGCACCGCCAAGGAGTGGAATGCCCTGCCTGCGTCTGTTTTCCCGAAAAATTATAACCCTGTAATTTTTAAAGCAAGAGTTAATAGGCTGCTACTGGGTAAGCTCGCTCCATCTTAGGCTTCTTCTTAACCGTGGAGTTAAGTATGTAGTCAAGAGCAAGCCCATTGAATATAAAAACTATTTAAAGGTGTTTTTAGTAGTATCATCAACTCAAATAGGTACTAGTCAAGATTTAAAATGTAATAATTCAATGATAAATATAGGCGCAAAGAAAACAAATGTTTGAACAGTTGAAATATCATTAGGAAAAAACATAACTACATCGTTAAAAAAACCATTCACTGCGGACAAGGAAAACTGAAAAGTGAAGCGCGTCCAATCACAGGCGCGCGCGCCTCGCACACATACGCGATGTGTGCATCTTCAGCGTCGGTGTGCACGCACACAGGTGCACGCGCACGCACACACGCGCGTGCAGTCGTCGGAGGCGTTAACCGCTCGCGACCGCCGCTTAGAGCCGTCGCGCGTTCGCGGAGTGATCGCCATTGCCGCGATGCTGTGAACAGTGCCAAAGAACGCCAAAGATATTGTGATTTACTGTTGTACCCGTAGAATATAAGGTTAGTTAATAATGTTTTCAATAAATAGACATGAGCTTGGAAATATTTTTTATCGGATTTTGTATCAACTTTCTAAAAAGTTGTGAAAATAGTGATGCCTATTCGTGTATATAGGATAACATAAAGTATCAATTTATTATAAAAAAATATTAAAAATACAGGATATTAAAAAAATTAAAATTTTACCATAGTTTTAGTGTCAGAAATGTATATCGAAACTTCAACTAAAAAGTTAATTAATATAATTGGAATACGCGTAGAAAATACTAGTAATATAAGTTTTCGCGAAGAACTATCACTACCTTAGTGTGAGTAATACTGAACTATTGTCATAATGATTGGTTGCTTTGTCGATTTGTTTCATTGATCAAAGGTGTTGGTTATCTCAAAATAGATTACAGAGATATGTACTGTAAGTAACTTAGTATTTTAAAATAAACGAAGATATTAAAATTATACTTAAACAACAACGAGCTTAAAAAATTAAGGATTTGCTAGGTTAATAAGAATTATTGTCAGCTTAGAAAAGTTGTTACACAGTATTAGCTTTTATAAGGTTTTTACTTATTAATTTTTCATTTTAACTTTAACTAACAGTGTAACAGCAGGCCAAGCCTGAATTTAAAATAACCGCGTTTTTCACTATTTACAATTCAAAAAAATAAAATAAAAATTAAACTGATGGAGACAAAGACGCTAAAAACCTATTTTAATTTAAAGATTAAGATACACTTTGTTCTAGCTAATAATCAAATTAATTATATTTAGGTTTAGATATTTTTTAAGTTATAAATATTGTATTTAATATAAATTTATAAATAGCAAACTAATCATTCAAATATGACAAAGGTTTTTTCTAAGCGTGGCAGTCAGATACTGTTACGATGCTGATTGGTTTGATGTGACTGTTTCTTTTATTAAAAGAACTAATAAATTAAATACAAGTGCAAACAATTTGAAAAACAACAATAGTCTTTAGACTAAGAGGCATCTTTTAAGGTTTGTAACGCTTTACGAATAATTTCAGACTTTATATTTGTTCTATCTCTACCGTTACCAAAATTGCGGTCGCCAACCCTGTCAAGAGTGGCAATTATCGCAAATCCTTTTCTCAAAGAAACCTATAACCATCAATGGACTAATGACCTGACGATGATTAAGTGTTTTTTGGACAACAGTAATAAGAAATTGCAAATAATTGCTTTCGCTTAAAATGAGGTATTCAGCTTAATAGGATTATGCCAATAGAATTTATAATTAAAATCTTATTTGACGGAAAATTTTGTCTCTCACTTGAATGCTGCAGTGAGACTGGTTGGAGTGAAACATCAAAATTTTGTCATATCTTGTTGTTAAAATACTTGTATTTGAAATAATAACTTGCAACCGGAGTATGCTTACACTAACAAAGCTCTTTCAAATTTAAATTCAAATGAAAAACTATTTCATAGTAATACTTAGGTATAGGTTTACATTGCGTTCAAATGAGTTGCTACGCGCGGTCGTTCGTAGCAAAGTCGTAGTAGCTACTGGTCAGTAGCAACGACCTCTAAACGTTTTGCCATACATTTTCACAGTTACAGAAGTTTCTAATAAAAACTTTTAGATTTAGTTTAAATCAAAGTAATCAATTATATTAATATTAATAATAGTAATTTCATCCAGTGTCCACCCTGTTTCTAATAACTAATCTTCGAAACGATTTGATTTTATTACGATATATTCACTTACCTGTAAAGAAAAACTGTTAAAAATGGTTTGGTGTTTCTCTAAATAGGTACTTTAGGATCAGAATAATGTATGTAATTTAGTACAAAGTTCTTCGAATAACCAAGCTGGTTAACTGGTTAAAATTGTCAGATGGCAAAACTTTTTATATTCTTAACCTGTGAATAGATAACGCAATATACTATTACGATTCTTTACTTTGTTGTTGACCCAGCAACATATTTATAGCTATACATTGTACAGTGTGTAAGCTTGAAGAGGAGACACGACTGCAAAGTCACTAAGGCTTGGCAATTAAACCGCAAGTAATCTAAATAAAGTAACTGATAGCTTATTAAAAGTTTAAACGCTACCTCTTAAATTATACCTTAACTACTTACGTTGGTTCTTTATGGGATGGAACGCTTTATGGGATAGTATTATCAAATTTAAACTTTCTTATTGCATTTTTGACTCTTAAAACTTACAACACGCCACTGGACTGCTACCGAATTAAGATATTACCTTTTCGATGTTTGATATGATTGCACTAATCGTGTCTTGCGATGTTGTTGCGGCCGTGATTAGTGCAAACAGATCGAAACTTCGGGAAAGTATTATTATTTTTAGTTGCAGTAAATCCCGTGAAGAATCTATTACCGCGGACATGAACCCATTAGATTTTGAGTATTATTGATATTTCCTTTGTAATTATTAGAACTCTACTTCTGGGTATTAGGCCTCTCAAATAGAAGACTTTGCCAGAATCGCTACACTTGTGACATGACTACAGACATGTTTATGATCGCAGTTTTACCTATAGTAGATTTAAGACGGCACTGCGCGTCTCTAATCAGTTTTATTTCTGCAAATAATCCCTAGAAGGCGCTTTTACACGTCCTAATATGTAAACCTACCACTGCTTTGGGACAAGTCTGGGCTAGTCCCGAGAAGAAGCAGCGCAAGAAACTCGGTCACTATTGTCAGCCTTTCACTTCATTCATTGTCAGTCTTTTTATGACAGAACTCAATACAGTAAACATAGAGCGAGAAAGGGTTGTGTTTTCCTGCATAAGGCTGGCGTAACATGGCAAATAAAAAACCTATCTACATATTTTCCATACCTACATTACCTTTAATATTAAAGTCTAAACTTGTAAGTTAACTACGCAAGTTGGAGAGACAACATCAGATATTTAGTTATTGTCACAAAACATTTATGCGTTCGTCATAAAGTATTTACAATGAAAGCGTATTTTACTATGGGGATTTAATCGTTACGTGTCGCTTTATAATAAAATAGAAATTACTTTAATGTTGTCATATAACTTTAATTTTGTCATATCTTTTGGGAAATCCTTAAAGTACCGGACGGCGCACTGTTATTTATAAACATCGTATTGAGGAAAAAAGTAGATTATAATATATAAAAGACAATTTTCTAATTATACATGTGAAATTCCTTATTATGTACATCTAACAACAGGCTGACTCAACTCAAGTACCGGCAGAAGTGCCTCTTTATACTTTTACACCTTGTTTTCAATGAATTGCTAGCTTGTGTTCCGTGATCATGGCGTATATGCAATAGTGCAAAAATGACATAAACTTATGAAAAATAAAGCATAACAAACGAAACAATTAACACTTACTATGGCGTACCGGACGACGTTCCGTGGGCAGGCCCCCTACAAGGGGGACCGACGATCTGGTCAAGGTCGCGGGTAGCCGCTGGATGCGGACAGCACAGGACCGATCGTTGTGGAGTTCCTTGGGGGAGGCCTATGCCCAGCAGTGGGCGTCGTTCGGCTGATATGATGCTGATGATGATGATGATGGTGATCATGAAATCTTAAATCAGTATGAATGTTTTAGAAAGAGCTTCTCCGTTTATAGCATGTACTTGTGATTATATAACTTCGAAACGGGCTGTAACTAAACTACTATACTACCTTAAATAGTTTTGTTAGTAAAATGCTATTATGTATTAAGATGTTATAATTGTCGCTACAAATAATGTCTCGTAAGAGCCATTGCTCCTCCAATCCAGGCCACTGCCCGGATAGCAAAACATCGTGAGTCAAGGGGAAATCAAATGACATTTCGGGTTTTTTTTTCATTTATACTCATATTAACGTTACTTTAACGTTTCATTGTTTACATTGCGAACAAGTCTACAGTGGGTACACCCTTTCCAGAACCAAGCCAATTTAGGTAAACTCGTTTTTCTATTTGACTCAATCGGAAATCGAACCCGAAACAAGACTACACTAACCGGGTTCATTATGACATCCCACCTAAAGAGGTTACAAAGATGAATGAATTTGAGTGTTGAGAATTTCCTCAAAAATCCGTCGTAGCCCTTCAACTACTGCATTCTACACATCGCTCTGTTCAAGTTTCCCACCGGGTCGCGCTCATCGGGGTTATTAATATGATGAAACTCTTATCAGCCGTGATGCGTTATCAGCGAGCAAACAGCTAGCCATAAACGCTGGCAGCGGAAACCACGCGACACATCTAAAATAAACCTTACCACCTAAAAATTAGGGTCAGATATAGCAAGACTCGAGTGTCTAGGCTTTTTAACTGACACTATTACGAAGGAGGAACGAATGTTTAAAGGACGTGTTTGCTGACTCGCAACGTCGCGTCGGCGGAACACCCAAACTGAAGGCATCTGTCTTCGAGATAGTCAGCTGCACAACAAATTATAATTTCTTTTGACACATTAACATTTATAGAATTTTAGTTATACTTTGGAATTTTTAAATTGGTTCAATTCTGCTTTATTTTATAAACCAGTTGGTGCTTGTAACTCGGCGTGCGTAAAGTTTGTATTTAAAGTAGCTTTTTTTGATGAAAACTGTATGACCCTCCGATTAAATTCAGTAAAATATACTAAAATGTACAATTTCATGTTGTTCTTACATTTAATCTAAAGCACATTTACAATATTTAAATACATATCAGAAAGTACAGATATATAACATAAACTTTTATTTCATTAACAATGTTAAAACTCTACAATTTCACTTGCAGTATTAATTTCGCAATACAATATGAATGCATCTAATATCTATATCAACTTAAAATTTAAACAATATTGTTTTATCAATGCATGCGTAAAAACAAAATAGATTTTTACTTTCGTAGTTACGTTATTTGTTCGATCATAAAAACATCAGTTACCCATGAGCTATGGTAAAAACCCAGCATCATCGCAGAGAGGTGTCAACGACATCGGGGGTCGCGGCCGGCGCCGGCGCCGCTCGCCCTATTTGTACTTCCGCGCCGGAGCTCTTCCGGCCGCGCGAAGCCTTCGCCTTAGTTTATTTGTCGTCGGCGCAGGTGAAAAAACTTAAGACGCTACAAAAACTATCGCGGCTTTTTAAGAACATTCGACAACCATTTGGATCAGCGGTAGTTAACGCTGCTTCTGAGCCATGGGTCGCGGGTTCGATCCCCGCACAGTACAAATATTTGTGTGCATGAACATGTCTGTTTGTACTGGTCTGGGTGTTTTCTATGTATTATAAGTATATATTTACAAAAAAAAAGTATATAAGTAAGTTTATCGGTTGTCTAGTACCCCATACGACAGGGTACTTAATAGTACCTTAATTTGGGACTAGATGGCTCAGTGTGGCCCATTGAGGCATGTCTTAAATATTTATTTATTATTTTATTTATTTACATCGGTAAAAAGAATAACAAAGCTTTTGTTTGCAGACATGGAGACAGTGACGTCGATGGGACGCGTCATGAGCGACGAGCAAGGAGAGGAGGAGCCGACGCAGGAAGCGCTGCAACTAGTCAAGAACGAGGAGAGAGTGGAACAGGAGCAGGCGATCGACGCCACCAGCGCGCCCGGCGAGCAGCCCGCGGACATGAACCCAAACGACGCCGGCCGCGACCCCTCGCCCCACGCGCACTCGCAGTCCGTCATCACGTCACGACGCGCCGTGCGCACCATCACCGCCGCCGGACATATCACCACAGAAACCGGGGAACTAGGGCACGACGATGGGGTGAAGGACGAGCCACCTGAAACCACACACATGGAACACGAGCAGCATCAGCAGCTACATCAGTACGCGCCCAAACTCGAGGAAACCGACGGCCGCGAAGTCTCCCAGCAGCACTACGACGAGGAGAGGTTGCGGCTAGCGGAAGCTGAAACGGCGCGGTACTTGGCTTTCAAACAGGAGCCGTACAGGACCCTGCCGTCGCCGGCGCCGATGGACAAGCGCCTCCCGCCGCAGTACGCGCGCGCGCCGCAGCGGCCGCCGTATGGCCGAGGACTCTCGCTCCGGTACGGGGCTCCCCACCACGTCATCGTGTCACAGGAGGGCGAGACAGAGGAGCACGGGCACGAGGGCTATTTGACGCATAAGGACAAAGCGGAACAGCTGCAAGTGTACGCAACGAGCGCCGACCAGGCGAACGGTCCGGGAGACGGACGCCAGTACGCCGCCGTGTTGAGTGATCAAGCAGCGGCGTCGACGGCCTTAGAGATGATCCAGACGACATCGCTCAGTAACCAGCAGTCCGTGGGGGTCGCGTACCAGCAAGTGAAGTACGAGACGCGAGGGGAGAACGACCCGAGGCCGACGACGTACGCGAGCTTGCAGCCGGTGACGTCTGTGCACGGCGGGTACGCGTACGCGGGGCAGAGCCCACAGTACGCGGGCGCGGGGTACGGCGCGTACACGGGCGGCGGCAAGGAGCTGCTGACGCTGTACGGCGGCGGCGCGGCGGGAACGGCGAGGGGCGACGAGTCCCCGCCGGGGCAGCTGATGTACCGCAGCGACCCCACGCTGTCGTCGTCTTCGCTCACCGCCAGGGGCGCGCACGTCGTGTACGGCTCGGTGGTGCCGCAGTCGCAGACCGTGTACGAAGCGCCGCCCAGTCCGAACTCTCAGCAGGTAGGTGCCGTCAGGAGTGATAATTAAGTCAAGCTTTTTTGTTACGTTTGACTGCTAACAACTTAAAACAAAAAGAGAAAGATATTGTACATTTACATTACACGAATTCCATTTTTGGAACACAACAGTGTAGGGGCAGCGGTGCGGCGCTATTCTGCCGCCTTGATCGGTGAACTTCTTCATGCCGACCAATCAACGTAGCGCTGCGCTGGTGCAACCGCTAAACGTGTAGCAAACGCGCGTTTTCAATATTTTCATCTCGCTCACACAAGAATAGCCCTATGAATTATTTTATTGAAAATATTCAATAAAAATATCTGATTGGTATTCTGACGCGATAAAAGTTTTTCCATGTGTCTTATTATAGTGACTTGAATGGTTTCTGGACAAAATGCACAAAAAGGATTTTTAACGGAGCTAAAGACCCGTCGCTGACCTGATGGGGACTGCAACATAGTAAAGAAAAGAAACAGTTTCTTTGGCACTTTAACATTTGTATCTCATTAGCTAAAAAAATATATAAGTGTGCCAAAAATGCCCCAACTCAGCATTGATCGCAACAGCCAAAAGCATGCTACAATGCTGAGTTTTAGTAGGTATGACACTCAGGCTCACTTTTTTCACCGAGCATGAAACGCGAGTACGAAACCTTTCAAGCCTATTATATACTTAGCCTTACTTCTGTAAGACCTCGCGTGGGATGGGAGTAAGGTCCTCTATTGTCTTAAACTAAGGCTAACAACTTACGTGTTAGGTGACGCTGTACACGCACGGCAACACCGTGCAGTACAAGGTGGGCGGCGAGCACTACCTGGGGCAGGGCGGCGGCGTGGAGTACGTGCCGGTATCGGGCTACGAGAGCGGGCTGCTGGTGGAGGGGTACGCGGCGCCCGCGCAGGCCTGGCCCGCGCACAACTTACTGCCGATCGACGATGGCTTTGACCCGGGTGAGCGTTATTTTAGCAAATAAAAACATGATTACCAGCGTATATCAGTCTGCTGTTGGCGCAGGCCTCTCCCGAATGAGGATTTTATTTCCATAACCGCTATAGGCTTGGCTGGTGGAGTAGTGATCACAGTTTGCCAGTGGTGGACAGAAGACTCTTAATACACCCATCGGATGAGAAGGGAAGGTGCCCTTTTTTAACGTTCTGGCACCACACGACATAAATGAAAACGATTTAATAATATGTAGCTCAGCCCTTACAACAGTCGACGCTTTTACACGATCTAAATGTTTGCAAGTTTGAAATGTTAGTTCCAAAATGTGTCCATACAAATAGCTAAATAATAGGGGTTAAAGTATGAAATTGCCAATTATTTTCCCACTTTTTATTTTGTTTATAGCTCTTAAGTATAGTCATATTATTACGTAATTCTTTTTGTATTGTATCAAAAACTAAATAAAGTAACTTTTGACTAAAAAAAAAATGCACTAGCCTATTACTTCAAAGGAAGTCGTTGAAAAGACCCCTAACAATGTGTCAGCTGACCTTCTTGCTTCAATTAAGTATATTTGTATTATATACTTTGATTTTCAGAAATTTTAATACTATAATGCGTAGCTTTATAACCATTGCATCGAAAACGGCGTTTTTAAAAACACAAAAAAAATTTTAGTATGGAAAAATGACTTTTCTCGATTTCGTGCATCAAAACGGCAATTTCATATTTTAACACCTAATATGAAATTTGTAACTATTCAGGAATTATATAATAAAGGAGTACCCACATTTATGATAGCCTGCATTTATTATGTTCGTATACTGTCAACGTCAAGCACTTTAAACATTTGAATATTGCGTCATTTTATTTATATTTATATTTTTTTAATAATTTGTATATTCAGATTTTAACAATGATGAAATTATGACAGGAGCAATAAATCCACTTATACGTCTGCTTTTATCTTGACTTACTGAGAAAAGAAATCCTTACAACTGAAATTATTATAAAATAAGTATAACAACATAAAAAATATCTAGACTAAACTTAACCCCTTGGATCCTTTATCAATTTTAATGTTTAGCTAAGCGTAATAGTAATTTTTAGCAAATAAATAAACCATGAAAAAATGAAATTGTCTTCTATTTATCTTAATATATAATTCAAGATGTCAAAAACTATAATTAGAGTACCAATCCAATTTTAAGAGACTTAAAACATCATTTTAAACTACAGTATTTTAAAACAAACACTTTATTTCCTTTATTTTCGACTTGCGATGTCATACCAAAAATGTAACTTAGTATCGGCCACTGTAGCTCATTCATAAAAATTCAAAGTCCAACGATATTTCCTAGTTTTTAAAGTTCAATCTATTGAGCCATTTGCTTATAGTAAGTTTTTTGCACCCGTCATCTCTCTTCAGTTTACTGGGTATTAGTACCCAGGAAAACTTATCTTATTTTCTTTAAATATCAGTAGATAACAATTCCCTATTTTTTTTTTAATCACATGGATTAAATCCACCACAAAACTTACATTACTTTTGTTCATCACTGCGCAAAACAAATCATTTATGACGTATGAATTCAGAATTTCGGAAACGCTTATACCCCTGGACTAAACTGGACGACCAGGGTAGCGGGCGCGGTGGCGACCGCAGTGCTATACGCGGCTCGCGCGACTTGATAGAAATGCATAAGTTTGTATAAACAGTTCTGGACAACTGCACAAACAGCCATTACTTGTTGAGTCATATAAGTTGCAAATCCATGTTTGCCACAGCAATGGCGGGCATGGGCGAAGTGAAGGAGTGCGTGAACTGCGCGGCCGCGACAACGCCGCTGTGGCGCCGCGACGGCACCGGCCACTACCTGTGCAACGCGTGCGGACTGTACACGCGCATCAACGGCGTCAACCGGCCGCCGCTCAAGGGGCAGAAGGCGAAGCCGCAGCAGGCGCTGGTAACTATCTCACCGTTACATACGATTCTTCAGGACTTTTGTAGGTACTATAGTCTTCTGATAGATGAGTGATGACGCCTCATGTTTTTTTTGGCTTGGTCCCTTCCATAGCTTTTACGTAAAAAAACATAGATCACAGCAAACATTTCTTTAAGGCTCTGCCGATCGATATTTTTAAGCTATCTCTTAATAATTTATTGTCTCCAGAAAAAGAATTTCGTTCGTTGTTGTGTCTATGTTTGTGTCAAATTTTAAATGAATATTCTGTTTAGCTGTTTTGCCTTAAACCTAATTAAGTAATGAATCACCGAACCATAAAAATTACACAAGTTTCTGGAAATTCCCACTGAGAGTTTTTTATAGGCACTACAAGTAACCATATTTTTTTTTTAACAATCTTTGAAACAAATCAATCAAGCCCATAGCGGACCACTGTTGGAAATATGTGCTCCAAAAGGCTGATGGGTTGGCATTCGCAGTTTGGCCAGATGATGTCGGCCGTCTTTTTTTAGCAGCATTCTTAAAGTCGGCTCTTAAGCCACTTATTTGACGAGAGATCTACTATTAACAATTTAAAACCGGCACCAACTAAAACAATTGAAAATGATAAATCTGCTCGAGTAATTTGCACTTGGTGTTTATTCTGATGATGAGAAGTGATGCTGCATGAGTGCTACCTAATCAGCAGTATGTTTGGCAGCCGACGAACGGCAACCGGCGCGTGGGCGTCACGTGCGCCAACTGCCGCACCTCCAACACGACGCTGTGGCGCCGCAACAACAACGGGGAACCCGTCTGTAACGCGTGCGGACTCTACTACAAGCTGCACAACGTAAGCGACTTCATCTTTACCACTATCATTAATTATATTGTTTGATATCGCAAACAGAAATTTACCCACTTACCGATGATTCGTCTGAGATGCAAAAATTGTGGTTTGGGATCCTCGTCGGGACAGTTAAGGAAATGATCTCTTTTAAACAGGCTTGGGTCAGAAAGGGTTAAAGGCTAACGTAGCGTTACGTCCGACATCTGTCAGAAGATGAAGGCCATAAAAACAACATCACGACAGAAGCCGTGATAGGTGGCTTGGAAAACTCTGGCAATAGACTATCTTTGAAGAATCCAAAGAAGAAGACCACAGTACATACATACACTTCAAATTTTTCATTTTGGTGCAGTTGCAATGAACAATTAACACCATCAGCAACCTCTAACTAGTAATTTTTAAATATAAAACATACAAAGAGTAAGTTTCTTTATCTTTGATGAACAAATTTCTATGAATCCGGGGTTCCTTCTGATTCCGTGTGAACTTCTTCAAAAGTGTTTATCTCAGCTGATTGTAAGAAATTCAGTGAGAGTGATAGTTGCGGCTTCCGTATCATTAGCGATTCATTTATGAACAGCAGATAGTGGCATATCGCGCTGGCAGTGTCGCGATTGTGCATCGATTACGGCGCTCCGCTGATTAGATGAGCCAGCTCGCAGGTATCTAATCGCCGGTGCACCAGTTATCAGGGAACTCCTCAGCAAATATTGGGCCTGTATAAAAAATCAAAACACAGGGTCTCATCTAATCTCGCGAGATAAAACGCGGGGCTACCGACTGATAGAGAATTATCATCGCGCGACCACGAATATTCATAATGAGATAAATAATCTTTTATCAATTATCTCCTCGTGAGTAGATACGCTTGTTTAAAGGATGATAGGAGCGCGTGGCGGCAGATTAGGAGGTGTTCCCCCGTCTGCCGGCTAAGAGTGTGCGCTTGCAGGTGAACCGGCCGCTGAGCATGAAGAAGGACGGCATCCAGACGCGGAAGCGGAAGCCGAAGAGCATGGGCGGCGGGCACGCGCACGCCGGGCACGCGGGCCGGCCGGGCGGCGCGCTCTCCGGTACGTGAGCCTGAGGGCAGACTGCGTGTAGTATGTAGCCACTGGCGTCATGGCCTCATGATTGTGTGTGTGTCGCAGTGGAGGCACACAAGGTGCTGCCTCCGCTGTACGCGGCCGTGGAGGCGGGCGGGGGCGGCGCGGGCGCGGGGCCGCTGCTGCTGCTCCCCTCTGTGCGCCATCAAGCCGATATGTGAGTACACGAATACTCCAGAAACGTGTTTGTGGTTTGACCTTCAATTCGGGATTTAATCCTCCTCCAATCAATTCTCGATTTTGACAACGATATTAACCAGTTTTAGATCACGCAAATCTCAAGCACTTTCTCTTTGAATTTGATCTGCACTGCCTCGGATTTCGTGCACACTACTTTGCACAAGCCTCTCTTCAACTATTACTGCTACTCTTGCACATTTACTCGTAGGTACTACATATCGGCTTGCGTCTGGCACTAACATGGTCTTAGCATTTTGTGTTTCCTACTAACCCTGTGCTCGAGCGTTCGTGTGTGTGTTTGCGCGTGTCTTAGGTCGTTATCTCAAGGTTTGCACTACGCTTATACTTGACTGTTGTTTCACTTTCAACTATTTTTACAATGTGTGCTATTCGCTCACCTACTTGGTAGAGACGAACGCTGGTGTTAGGACATTCTGAATCATCTGAAGCACCGCAGTTTTAGGCAAATTAATTATGTGATTTTATGCTTGTAGCTTTAGTATAGTAGGGCAAATGTCTTTTACGAAAATGACATATCCCTCTAGATGCTTTATAATCCTGGAAAATAAAATAACATTAAACTCCTGCCGCATTCATAATGACACCGCATGTTATATTCTTCGTGTATTTTTGTAATATTTCATAAAGGATTTTTCCACTACTTATACGATCAGATCGAGACAGCCGAACGATTTCACAACTGATTAGGATCTTATCGCGTCATGTCACATTCGCGGCACATGACACGCTCTATCCGCTGATCATCGACGATTTTGTGTGTTATTTAAAAAACCAATTCCTTTTTTGTTGTATTTATTGAGAGCATAGTATTTTGTATTGTAAGCCTCATCAAGGAAGACCAATATCAGAAAAATATTAGTAGTTTTTTGTATTATGTGGTGAAAATAGATAATAAATTAAAAAAAAATATTTTCTCAATACAATTATAAGCAACTTAATTCCTTAACTGAGGTAAAAATAATTACACATGCCAAACCTATAACTGCGAGAGACTGGTGCCTAAAGTAGGTAGTAAGGTGAAGAAGTAAGTAGGTTCCAAAAAAAGAACCTGAAAATTACAGGTCACCAGGCCCCAAATCATAAGTCTACATAATAACAATTTTATTGACGTTCAGTAGAACAGACCTATATGTAAGATTGAGAGGCATAAATACAAATTATACAATCTAAAGGGAGCATTTAATTCGGAAATAATTCGGAATCAAAATTAAATCTTCAATTGTTGATTCTCGCTTGTATAACGTAAGTATTGCGCTTTCGTTCAGTTGCCTCAATAAGTATTATAAGTGTGTATTAGTTAAATATATGTATATGTGAGTTTTATTGCATTTAGTTGTGGTCAAATCAATATTTGTTTTTATATTAAATATTCTTTATTACATTACTAAAACAACAGTAATCCGAACTTGCAAACCAAAACATCCTTTTATAAATCTTTCCCTATTTTTCCGTATTGTGACGAAATATAGATGATGTAAATGAAGTAAAACCATCAAAATTATTCTGTTTAATGTTTTGTTTAATAAAACATTGTAATGTTCTTGTGTCCTTCAGGGTATCAACGGTAGACCGCGGCGCGCCGCACTACCGCCCGCCGTAACTACTGCGCCCGCGCACCTGTACATAGCTAGTGCTTAGTCCAGTGACAATTAGGGTGGACCTAAGTTCTGTAAAAACAAACGTCTTGATACATGTGAAGTATTCCTAAAACTATTTCAATCAATTCAATTACTTGTACTGGTGTTCATATAATGTTAACATTGCAACAGGATTTTGAATGGAAAACAAAGCATCTTCTCTGTGCAAGCTCTCTTAATAGTTAACCATACTTACCTGCCCCATACGATAATAATGCCTTTTAAAATGTTATTCTGGTTTGGGTAGTCAGATGGAAATCTTACTCTCGACGACTACCCATCCTAGAGCTACTGATTCATTTAACGCATACTTGAAACAGACGAAAAAATTACTTCGCGAAAATTTTAAGGAATTAAAAAAAAAAACAGCTTCGAAATACATGTTGTATGAAATGTATCGTTTGATTTATAGAAACGTGTAAAATGTACTATAAATATAAGATGTAGAAAACGAAGGTCCACCCTGCCTCTGTAAATATTGTGAATTATTATGTAAATAAGTTAAAACATAGAACAAAACAGCTTCGAGCCAAATATAAAAGACGTACAAGTACAAGTCTAATAGTTTTGTAAAATAATGTTATCTGTGTCTCCGCTCTTGGTCGTCAACTGACGCAAAGTTTACTTTAGTTAATTCTCAAATAGTGTAACTGCGTTCGAATTTCTGCTACATTTTATGGAACTTTGCGTTTGCGCAGCCTAAGGCTTGCTTTCCGCCGTATGCTAAACTACAAATGTATCCTATAAATAGATCATTTTAAAAACAATTCTGTAGCTTAGCAATGTCTTTTATGAAAATCCAGCCTTAGGCTTGGCGCCCACTAAACGGTAAGTTTTCAGGACATTATCATTTTATAAAGTCAGAAGCCTCCCTTTAGAATTTACATGCGTACAAGAAGACGACGCTCTTCTTTAATTAAAAAATTTCATGATTATTAAAAATTTCATGATTTTTATTAATTAAAAAATTTCATGATTATTTGGTGTTTAAATTTGAACATATTTGTGACACATTATATGAATATTGTATGCATATATCATCTGTATGTTTGTGCGTATACAATGTGTAAGCGAGGGTAAGTCCCTACGCTTACTTCACATGCTGTGTGTGGCACAATTTATCCTTCTGTATTTTACAAACTTCATTGCCATGAAAATGCATGCCTTAAATTTGTCATAAATGAACGATCTCATCAGTCAATTACCGCACACAAGACTCTCCAAAGGGATAGTTTTGCCAATCGCCACACTTGGCACGCGAGTTGGCGATCGTAGATTGGCAAATAGTAGAGATAACACATTGCCCGCCGTCTTCCAGTAGAGTCCTTTAGCCGCCCCTTACAACACCCATAGGAAGAGAAAGGGCGGTGCTTTTCTTTTAACGTGCCGGTAACACGACTCGTTGTGAATCGTAAATGTTCGTAATGATCATCATCAAGAAAAATCCTTAGTTTTAAATTTTAAGGTATAAACCTCTACATGTTTTTTAAAAATCCCACCCCGCTAGTGGGTGCTGAGCCTTAGCTTACACAGTTGAACAAATTTTCCGTGACGTTTATAAAGTTCAATTGGAGTCTCTAACGCTCAGTTACATGTTATTAAGTTGTTATTACTCAGTTATATTAATTTTGCTGTACTTTAAATGTACTGAGACTCAGGATTGTTATTTTTTGAAAAAGATTTAATAAATGTAAAAGAACCTATAGGTTCTTATTAAAATGCGTGTCAAATATGGTTTCATAGATAACACTACGATTACCTTCATAATAATTTAGATGATAAGCAACGAATTTATTAATTAATATATTGGTAATGAATGCCGAGTGTTTCCTATAGGTCTGTACTATTTATAATTTGATGGTGTTTGTTGTAATGTGATGTAATTAGAAATATAATGTTTTTAAGAAAATTAAGGTGTTTTTCTTTATCCCATCTCATTTTGTGTCAACTAGTGATTATAGGCTGTTACTCTACTTAGTTTTATAATAAACAAAGAAGAACTATGATTCAATTCGACGACCATTTGGATCAGCGGTAGTAAACGCTGTTTCTGAGCCATGGGTCGCGGGTTCGATCCCCGCACAGTACAAATATTTGTGTGCATGAACATGTCTGTTTGTACTGGTCTGGGTGTTTTCTATGTATTATAAGTATGTATTTACAAAAAAAAAGTATATAAGTAAGTTTATCGGTTGTCTAGTACCCCATACGACAGGGTACTTAATAGTAGCTTAATTTGGGACTAGATGGCTCTGTGTGGCCCAGTGAGGCATGTCTTAAATGTCTTAAATGATTGAATGAATATTTTAGTTTTAACGCACATCTCAAACAACGGATTTACTTATGTGAAAGTTGTTTAAGTATACCTATATTACTAGTCAAGTTCAGTTTAGCTAAATTTTAAAAAATGCAAAAGTAGGTATGACATAAATCTTTCCTTCCAAAGGTTTTTGCACGCACAGTTTAAGATTTGATGCACCTATTCAGTAACTTAAAAGTTTCCTAGAGTGATGTCGTTCATCATCATCAGTGAGCATCAGAGCAGTGCTGAAGACAGGACTGTCCAAAACGAGAGTCATGCCGTCATCGCCACCCTTTAGGCGGGTTGACGATTCCAGTATGGTCAATAATACTGGGATTGTCAACCCGAAACCACAGAAAGAGAAGGGGCGTGCTATTCAACTATTGTGTCAGGACCACATGGCATGGCTACAGCACACGTCAATACGATATACATAAAAATTGATTTTTATTATGCAGAAAAAACCCATCCATACCCAACATTGCTGTGGTAACTTGAATTCAATGATGATTGACTGTTACTACGAATACTACATACATGAAAAATATTTGGTTCTGCTAAGAATGAGTATTTATTAATATCTAGGCTTTTCACATGTGCGATATCCTAGAAATTAATTTTCATCTCTATTTTTTTTAGTTCCAATATTTCGTTGTTTAAATCTGTTACATGTACCTTCTTATTTCAAACAAAGTCATTTGCTAGATCATTCGAAGTATTACTTGCAACAATTTACAATTTAATGTAACATACTTATCATGAGTTATTTACCTAAGCTGTTCAGGTATTAAGGAGGTATAAAATATAAAAGTACAAGTCATAAAGGAAACGAGTAACCTCTACAATCAATGTTATATTGTAGATTCATACTAACCTACTCATTATCCCGCCTGTGCTCAGTCCCACTGCTGGGCAAAGACCTTAACAATCGGGTATTGCCAAGTTATGTAGTGTTCATATGGTGGCCCCAGTGGTTGCACCGATGTGGTCAGGAACAAATGTATATATTTAACAGATACTCGTTAAATGTAGACTACATGTTTTTTTTTAGATCTTATTTATTTACGGGATTTTTGAGCGCACAGCGTCAATGTCAATCCCATCATTCCTTAACCTATTAAAAATCAGCAGGTCACCTATTAAATATGAATGAGTACAAAACTTTGGCTGCACATGACTTAGGTTTTGCTAAAATGCCGTGGAAAATACCTACGTCCATTGTGCACAGACCAAGAGATTTCCTTAGAAGTTCCCTTTTAGTGGCGGTCCGGACAAACTCCATCAACAAATGCTGTACATCTTCTTCTTTTTGACAGGTATCGCAGTTAGCACATGTTTTGTGGAAAGCAGAAGCAACGATGGAGTAACATTTGTCAATATTTCAAACAGTTAGACTGTTTTAGCTATTACACTGTTCTGTCTCGTTCTTTCTTAGCGCTGTCATCATTTGAAAGAAAGTGACAAACCAGTGTAATAGCTGAAATTGGTTTATTAGACTGTTTGCGTTATCTATACTGATAATAATATAATATTATAAAGCTGAAGAGTTTGTTTGTTTGTTTGTTTGAACGCGCTATTCTCTGGAATTACTGGTTCGATTTGAAAAAATCTTTTTGCGTTGGATAGTCCATTTATCGAGGAAGGCTTTAAGCTATATAACATCACGATGCAACCAATAGTCGTGATCATAATAATAGAAATTGACGCGGACGAAGTCGCGGGCAACAGCTATTATAATAATATACCTGAGTAATCTGTTAGTGGTTTAAGTACCAAGATCTCGGCATCCTGAATTCGATGCCCGGGTCGGGCACCGAGAGTTTAGAATTTTTGAATATTTCTCGGGTTTGTGATCACTAACGACCAGTTCCAATAACCTATCTATCTTCAGAAAACAACTTCTGTCTTTGTTTCTCTGGACGGAAAAAACAGAGATAGAACTGTTTCCTATCTCCGATATGCCAAAACTGAAGATAGATAGGTTATTGGAAATGGGCGTTAATAGTAACTAGTTCTTAATAAAAATATCCTTACCAACTCATATATAATCAATCGTGTAATTGATTACCATAAATTATTATTACAAAGCGGCCTAAACGAAAAGTGCAAAAATCGATTACTAAAACTCTTTAATATTCACTTCAACGTTGGCTCTACACTGCCCTCTCTACATATCTCAGTGAACTAGTTCACTCGAATGATTCACAAGATGGCGTTTCTACGTATATTTATGTGGTCACTAGCGCCACGCGTGAAGTAAGTACTAAACTGATACAGGTTTTGTAGAGCATGTATATATCAGATATGGCGATAGATGGCGCCACTTACATAATTTGGCACTGTAGCAAACGCCATGGGCACTCAAAAACGTAAACTGCCCACCCAGCACAATAAATTCAGAAGACTTGCCTACTTCGAACTAAAAATATTTTATTAAACGTTAAGACTAAAAATGACATGTATAGCAAAGTGTATGTAAAAATAATATTTTTCGACACTTCGTGTTTTACTTGTTATAATTAATAACATTATAGTCAAATAATAACAATAAATAAAATACATCATTTACAGTTACAGCAATTTTTGATGCTGGTGTTCATCATTGACTTTAATGTAGACTGCAGAACCAAGACGGAAATTTCAAAAGTCTAAATAAAAGAGTGTTTGATCTAATATTACCGTCAAGGAGTCCGTCATAAAAGTATAAAGCTTATAAAAATATTTTAACATCATCATCATGTTCATCACTAGCCAGTTTAAAAGGTGGGTTTTGCCATAATTGCCACGTATGGCAGGCGGGTTGGCGATCGCAGTTTGACCAATAGTGGGAATACTATGACTGTCTTTTTCTAGTGGTATACTCCTTTAGTCGTCTTGTACGAAACCCAATAGAACAGAAAAAAAAAAATTATACTCTTTTGTTATGTATTATACAATAAGTTTTTCAATAAAAAACAATACATAGCGTGAAATAAGCCTTGATCTTAAGTCGCTGCCAAATCACCGACAATTATCCATAATTTAATTACTCTTACATAAAAGATTTACTCTCGCAAATAGATTTCAATACCCCATTCAAGATCGCTAGAGTATCTAGATATCTGGCTTTTCGGAAAATAACTTTTAGAACTAAATTGGGCCATTTCTCAACAATTAACCGAATCCAGTTACAGTTTAGCCATCTTTCGCGTTTATCTCCGGACAGTTTTGATCTATCATATTCGCTAAGAAAATTCAAATCTACATTGCGACACCAGTTTGTCTCAGCAAAATATTTTAGCTTTTGTAATTTAATATTTAATTTATTCACTAGCTGTTGCCCGCGACTTCGTCCGCGTCAATTTCTGTTATTATAATTGCAACTATTTTTGCAATATTTTTCACCAATGCTTCGCTCTTATTAGTCGCAGCGTGATGTTATACACCGTGAAATTTTAGTGGTTGTTTTCCCGCAGTAAAATGATTCTATCTTAGTAGTGCAATAGATTTGTGCAGTTTTTTTTATTCAAATAAAAAAATAGCAGTTTCACAATTGTGATAAACGAAACTCGAAAGCAATCTCTAACCAATGGTACCAGCCGCGCCGCAGCCGGTCACCGGCCGGGGTCATTGCCCCTCGCGCGGTGCAGTTTATGCTGTATTACTTAGTGAGTAGAGCTTCTTTTGCTTTGAACATTGATTTCGTGCGGCAAGCAGTACCCAAACACGTCACATTTTGTAAAGATACTATCGTATCTCACGCTTTTGAGTTGATGATTATTTTTTTGATTAGTTGAGAACAACGATATCTTTATTTTCAAAAAATAACTCGCACGATTCGATGGTGCTACTAAAGGTAAATCGTTCTGTTGCGGGAAAACAACCACTAAAATTTCACGGTGTATAGCCTAAAGCCTTCCTCGATAAATGGACTATCCAACACAAAAAGATTTTTTCAATTCGAACCAGTGCTTCCTGAGATTAGCGCGTTCAAACAAACAAACAAACAAACAAACTCTTCAGCTTTATAATATTAGTATAGATGTAATGTGCTTTCTACATTATTATTATTGTTGTGCATGCCGTGGCAGCCTTTAAGTAAGGCAGCACCATAGAATGTTTCACCATATATTGTTAAAACCTGTAATATATTTTAAGGTGTATGCTTTGTTGGTTGTCCTTAAAATAAATAAATAAATAATGCACTGAGTCAAAATGGCCTATGAAGTAACGCTTTTTTTTCAATTTAATGTGCAATTTTTATTCATAAATAAATAGTAAGTATTTATGTTGACCTATTTATTCTCCCCTAAACAAGAATTAACAACAATCAATTAGAAATGATAGCTTGCTGGCTAAATTGTCCCTATATGAGACATTGCGGTGATAGACATGTCATCGTAGTGCGCAGGTCCTAATTATATATTTTGTTATTTTACTTATTGTTATTATTTTTAACTATAAATAAAAATAAAAATAAAATACAAGTAAAACCCGAAGTGTAAAAAAAAATATTTTTACCTACCATACATGTGATTTTTAGGCTTGACGTTTAATAACATATTTTTAATTCGAAGTAGGCAAGTCTTATGAATTTACAAGCTGGTGCCCGCGGCTTCGCGCGCGTGGGATTTGATCTGTTACACAGTTTTCGTCATGACTCAATCCCCTCTCCTCCACTCTTTTCCTCCACTTCTTTTGCCTACGGTGCCGGGGGTGCCCATCTCGGGCGAGGTGGTGGTGGGTACTTAGCGGGAGCCGGTACGTCGTTGCCGGCTTACCGGGGCCCTTTACTCTGATACAATAGTTGGATGAAAGGAGCCGATTTATACTATCGTTTGTAGGCATCCGGTGTTGGTTCTGCTAGCGTACCGTGGTCCAAGCCAGCTCGCACCACATCTGTTTGCATTTACATGAAATCTGAAGTCTAATATCATTAATTTGAAGCTTTAAAACTCTCAATGCTGTAGTATAACAAACCATTCAAAGCAGCTTGCAAGGCTTTATTCGAATATGATCAATAGTTACTGGCGTAGAGCCCTGGAAGAAGTGGCCCTGTGAAAAAACCACATTCTTAATTTCCAACCAAGTAGGTAAATCCATTTTTCTCGATCCATAAGCGTTGTCAAGGCGATTTCACAAAGACAATTTGCTTGCATACTACGTTTGGATAAAAGACTTAGATCGGACGGTGGACGACGGACCTAGACGGGGTAGTACCAACATCGGTGTAGAGCTCTTGAAAAGGCAGTCCAATGGCACTCTCCCTTCATGATCGATAGACGTAGTTTCAAGTACCTCAATATGATGTTAAACACAAATAATTAACCACACAATTTTCCACCGTTTTTCACCCCCTAAAATATTAAATTACAAAAAAATCCTTATAAACAACATTACAAAATTTATAAAACATATAGCATAAAGCTGACGTAGTTTCACAAAACTTTCATGTGGGATGTGTGTTCGAGGCATAGATGGATGGAGGATGATCAGCAGGATTAATAGTGTTCAAAAACTTGACAGGATAGAGAACTGATTCGTCTGTACTGACCATTGTGTCTATAACTGTTATTTATTTCTTCAGCTTCAAAAATTACTGCTGCTTGGTCAATAGTGGGTGGGTGATGATAGATTCCTAAGTTAAACAACACGGAATTATGAAGTGAGGTGTTTTTTTCTCACCGTTTTTTTTTGCAAGTTTCAAAAGTATACACTTTTCTCTCCTTTTACCTCCTTTTTTTTAAAAAGGAGGAACTAAATAAAAATAAAATTTGGATGCGTTATAAAGGCAGTATCACTAAACAAACTTTGCCAGGCCCCAAAAAGCGGTGCGTCCAAGAAAAAAAAATCGTTACTAAATGGAAGTTTATCAAATTAACTACTAAATGGAAGCTTGTCAAATGGTCTACCAGTCTATATTGATTTAATCCAACACTCAGTGTTGTTGCAACACACCTGTTACCTTATTCTGCCTGAGATACGGATTTATGCCCAGTTTAGGAAGTATTTTTGTACTGCTTATTATAGTTGATAATGTCATAAGATACACAACAGTGTAGTTTATAAGATTCAATATTTCATTAGTACTACTCCATTTTTACTTACATTAAGTTTTGCATGCATGTTGCATGTAATTGATGTTATGTTGCATGAATAAATGTTCTTCGTCAACTATGGAATACGAGTACGTCGCGGCTAGATGAAAATTGGTGTCACATTTTCTTGAAGCACTAATGGAGCTTATAGTTTGATATGCAAATAAGAGTTCCGTCAAACACTTTAAAAAATAATAATAATAATCTGTCCAATTTTGAGTTGTTGATAATTTTACCAACTGAATTTTAACTAAGTAACTCCTTAAATTCTAACTCACAAGGATCTCGTGGAGCACATGAAAATATAATACGTTTTCTGTAAGATGTTAGAAACGTGTATTTCATTGTATCGATATCATCACATCTGTTCAGTTTTAAATAAGTATCCAACCGTTTAATGAAGTTTTTGAATGTTTCGTCCTTGTCTAATGGTACTGAGTTAAATTTAGATGTCCTAAGGTTTGTGTGTGACCGACCTTTGCTCCTTAGTGCCTCCTGCATACATGGAATTGTTTCGGCTGTCGAATTCAAACTCCGCAGTTTTAGTTTAAGCTGTGTTGTAAATTCCTGAAAGTTATTTTTTTCTTCAATCTCATTGTGTAACTGTAGGTCTTCAGTGATATTAATTATTTGTAGTCGCATCTCTTCAATATTATTCTTGTTAATTTTGTACACTTGTCACTGGTCACACACAAATTTTAATAATCAGAAATTTGTCGTAGGGTTTTGTCTGGCTGCCGAATTTTGTAATGCAGCCTTTAATTAATCCCTCGATTGTTAGTTATTCCAGACACAATTATCGTGGCACCCGAGTGCCTCCTGGGTGATGAGGGATTAAAGTTCGTGTACGTTTTAACTTAGTTAATTCATTCATTTCGGTGCCAATTATTAAATTCTAAAATAATACCATTCTATTTGTAAGCAATGATATTAATTTTCTGATTGACACATTGAATGTCATAACAAACTAAGTGAAGTGTACTCTTTTTACTCTACAAATATGTAAAGAGTATGGATATGACGCGGAACCGAGCAAACTTTGCCCCCATTTTTTATCCCCTTAAAGATAGAATTTACAGAAATCCTGAAAGACATCATTCATTATTTCTAACCAGGTAGCTGGATACCAATTTTCATCGACTTAGCTTCAAAACTGACAGAGTTTCATACAAACTTATGGGGCCCTTTTTAGTGCTCACCTACACTATAAAAGGAAGCACGGTGAAAATTTTCAGATTTTTAATCCCAGTAGTTTGGGCTGTGCGTTCATATGTCAGACAGTCAGTCAGTCAGTCATTAAATCAGTTTTCATTTTTATATATTTAGAAGAAGAAGATTGTGCTGGGCAGATTAAGTTTTTGAGTGACCATGGCCTTTGCTACAGTGCCAAATTATTAAAAAATAATACAAAATAACTGGAGTAGCTAGCTGGTAGATATTAGACGGCGCTTCCTTTACCAAACAAATAAGATTAAAAATAATTATTGAATGAATTAATAAATGTTTATTTGGCACTTCGAAAAAAAGTTTACAAAAAAATGATTAGGTACAATGAATGTGCCATAAAGGCCCCCACTCAGCATTAGTCGCAACCATAGATTTAATATAGATGATAGATTGGATTGGATGAATTGAATCCTGAAAACGAGACCAAAACTAGGTTACGCTAGTGTGCATAAAGTGAGCATGTGCGTGAGATAAATAGTGCAGGTACTGCATTGCCTGCTTGCTTTCGATGTCGATTCCATCGACACAGTTAACGTTGACGCAGGTTTTTTAGTATTATTAAAAGAACGCCAAAAAACTGCAAGTAAATACTTAAATATGTTTTTTATTTTATAACTACTTATTCCCGAACAAAATCAATTTATTGTAAAAAATATCGTAGGCTTTACTTGCCAGTATTTAACAATTTTGCCTCATTTTGCGATCGCGATCGCCAAAGTTGAAATAAAACTGATATTTATTTTTCAATTACACATTACAAACGTACACTAAATATTCATACATTTAATGTTTAACCAATGGGTATTGATGGGGGATTGAACATTATGGAGATTGATCCAGAGCGTAATTTTACATTATTTTTTAATTGAATTCATATGAATTTAAATCCTTGTTCTGATGAAATGCCCTATCAATTAGTATACAAAATTTTAGTCAAAGCTCTGAAACGTTGCATTTTACTGCTGATAATCGCGATTGTGTGTTGACTTGTGAAATGTACAATTATGTTGGTTCCCTTTTTTAGATGAGTTACTTCCAGGTACTGAACATGTAACCATAATAAAAATACATCAACTTGACACTTTTTTACAATAATAAAAATGAAACTAGTAAAACTAAAGGGAATATTGTGTTGCGCGTGACAGACGTCAGAACTCAGAAAAACGCTACGGGTTCCTAGCGTGTACGTGAACGGCCTTGTGATCTATCTCATTCTATCATATAGCTGCATTATATTCTGTCTCTTTTCATTGCCAATCTAACAGTAGTATATTAAATCTATGGTTCTTAGCGTGTAGGTACGTGAACGGCCTTGTGATCTATCTCGTTCTATCATATAGCTGCATTATGTTCTGTCTCTTTTCATTGCCAATCTAACAGCAGTATATTAAATCTATGGTCGCAACAGCCTAAGCACTCTCCATTTCCACTCCGTGCGGTGCAGACGTCCGTCTGCCCGTGCGCCCCTCCCATCCTTCCGGTGATAGGCGAATGCCATACACCAACGCTCGCACTCGCATTGTTTTGCATCGTTGTGCAATTATCCGTTATTAACTGTACTCACTGTTTGTATCAAAACAGTGATACTTTAAATAACCGATCGCGTTTGAGTTGGTTGATACCTTACGGTGGCAACGAAGCCAACTGAGCGCACCCGGTTCGCTCTCCGGGGCCTCCAGGCCCTGGGATAACCGCAGTCCCGGACCCACTGCACTTGGGCCTAGTCCCAAGGGGAAGGGAAGAACGGCTATCCGTTAGGGATACCTGTTCGCTCGCCGCCCCCCCCTCCCCCTGCCTCTGGCGGGGGGTGTCCCTTTGCTCTGTTTTTTTACTAGACTTGTCTTGTTTAGTATTTTCAAATATGGCCGATCCAGTGGCCCAAATCACTGCCTACCTAGCCACAGATCCAGGGTTCCTGGATGAAATTCTGGCACTTTTTAAAGGCAGATTCCCCCCCTTAATCTGCAAGACCCCAAGTGGTCTCACAACCCCCGAAGATGGCCAGTCCACAGACGAAATGGATGTCTGCTCAGCACCACCCACTCTCAAGCGCACCCTGTCTGACAGGTCCGCTTCCCCGACCCTATCTCAGGAGTCCTCCACGTCACTCCCTTCTGACGAGGCATTCCAGCCTGTCTCGAGAAAGGGGAAGCGCGGTAAACGCGCCAAGAACCGGGGCTCTCCGGTGCTTGAGTCGCCAGCGTCCCCTTCCCCCGTTCCATCTCCGGCCTCCCCGGCCACCCCCGCTGTCCCAATCCCTCTGCATCGAGCAGGGACTGCACCAACGGTGTCCCCTGCTCCCACTGCTCGCCTAGACTCGCGGTCTAAGCCCATTTCCGCCAAACAAAAGGCGCCCCCACCCATTTTCCTTAGATGCAAAGAAAAGTGGACTGAGGTGTCCCGGCTTTGCATCGAGGGCAAAATTAAATACACCCGTGCATCCAACACGGGTGAAGCCATCAAAATAGAGGTGCCGAGCATCTCAGACTTCCGTAGCCTTATCGAGCTACTAACCAAAAACAAACTCCCTTATCACACTTACGCTCTTCCCGAAGAGCGCAAAGTACGCGCGGTCCTCCGCGGAGTCCCGGTAGAGCTCCACATGGATGAGGTCAAAGCCGACCTCACAAAACAAGGTTTCCCTGTCGAAGCTGTACATCCAATGTACGGCCAGGGCAAACGCCGTTTCCCCCTGATGTTGGTCGTCATGACCAACTGTCCCCGCGCCCGTGATTTGTTCAGGCACAAAGAGATTGTAGTCTGCGGCCTGTCCAACATCAGGGTAGAACCCCCGCGCAGTCGTGGGGTCCCAGGCCAATGTCACCGCTGCCAGCTCTATGGGCACGCAGCGGCTAACTGCACAGCCCCACCAAGGTGCGTTAAGTGCCTTGGCTCCCACTCCACCAGGGAGTGCGAACGCACACGCGACACCCCCGGGGAACCGGCGTGTGTTAACTGCGGCCTTATTGGCCACCCCGCCAACTGGCGGGGATGTGCACGCGCGCCGCGCCCGAAACCCCAACCTCCCATGAGGTCGCAGGTTGGCCCCCCTACCCACACATTCACCAACTTCCCTGCTCTCCCGAAATCGGGTGGCAGGGAGGCAGCCCCGGCCACTAAGCCGGCAGGGAGTTGGAGGAAACCCCTCAACTCAGCTCCCAAACCTCCCCCCTTCACCCCGCATGAGAGGGTCCTAATTCCGCCACATAAATCGCGTTCACACAATAGTGACGACGATTTCACCTTGGTGTCCGACTTTATCGATAATATCGATATCGACGAAGTAAATATAATCGCAAATAAATTGCGTAATGCCCGCTCCACCCGAGACATTATTATGACACTCAGTCACCACGAAAGGTGTCTAAGAGTCATAAAAAGTCTCAAGCCCCAGGTTAATTAAGCCCACCCCATAAGACCCTTCAGGTCGCCCCCAGCCCTCTAAATCGGCTGCCACCCCTTCTGGGAGTCAGTCGATAAGTAAATAATTAATTTAAGCCTACGTTCACTACGAACAACGGCTCCTTAAATTCATTTATTCTAGGCCCACATTCCTCCCGAATGCCAGCCTCCTTCAGTGCGTAAACCGCTTAGGCGAGAAACGCCCTGCGCCACACTCCCCCATGGGGTGTGGTCGCCTCAGATACGCTACGGCACCTTTGGTGGTAGCGAATAAGGGTGGTGTTTAGTGAGTAGGAGTCTCACATAACCTCACAGCCGGCTGTGAGGTATCCATGATGGATTCACCACCTCCTTCCCCCGTGGGAGGGTTGCCGGTCGAGCGATCGTTTCAATAGGAAACGACCGGTCGTCCGTGTGCAAAAAAAAAAAAAAAAAAAAAAAAAAAAAAAAAAACAGCCTAAGGCATACTGCGACGCTGATTTTCAGTGGGATCCCAGGAGGCACTGGAAAAAAAAATATACAAAACAAATTAAAATTAAATTATTGATATGTATATAAAAATCAAAAAATCAAAAATCAAAATTAAAATCAAAAAATCTGTGGAATCACAGAAAAAACAAAACAAAAAAAGAAAGTCATACTTAGGAAAAAAATAAATAATAATAATTAAACAACAATATTTAAATAACAGAATTGATTGAAATATGTACATAATTTGATACAATAAATTAATATTCATAATATTTTGGTTGTTATAATTCCAAATTCAAAAATTAAATAGATTACAATGACATATTAAATAGAATCAACATTTCAACATTTGCAATAAAAAAAAATAAAAAAAAAAACACCGGTAGCACTCCGGGAGTGCCGGCAGAAGTGAAAACTTTAGTATTAACGTTGTGTTTAATTATAAGTACAAAAATACTATCATTTATGAGGTAGAATACAATGTTTATTTATTGCGCTATCGTACACAAATATGACAATTTACATGTTATTATTCATAATATTATATCGTTATTTATTTATTATTACTTTAATTTTTATCTCTTAGAAAAATCAACTTTCATCCATAATTTCGACATAAGCGGAGCAGCACACTCAGGCACGGTAGAAAGAGTGGGAGATACTAGTTCCTCTCCCTTCCCCTCGATCTTACGCTTTTTCGATCAGCATCACGTGACCCTGACGCGAGTTTGGAAGTTTTTACCCATCCAACAAAAAGTGCTCAGCGCCGCTAAAGAAGTTTTCACTTCATTATAAATCCATTACACCAGCTGGATGGGTTTAGCTAGGCACAGAACATGGATTGCGCCACAGACAAAACCCACTGTTACAGCGTGCTAAGCTAAGCTGATGTTGGCAGACTGCGCAGTGCGCCTTAGCCTCCCGTACGCCACACCGGCAAATAAGTGCCATGATTGTCTGTGCTCTATAGTAACAAAAATTCAAAAAAATTCAAAATTCAAAATTCATTTATTTCGTTCTATCATTATTTTAACAATTAGTAGTTGGAGCCATCCTAGTAGAAGTTAATAATAACTTCTGTAGCAGGAGGTTCCGCTCTTCTATATCTTACTTAATACAAGTTTGATAGACAAAAATTATAATAAAAATAAGAGATGAAAATTTATGTTTTAAGAAAACTGGTTGTACGTAGTGTGTGTGTGTGTGTGTGTGTGTGTGTGTGTGGAATGGCATTATCTTGTTAGCTAGATATTATTAATTCAGTGCTTTCATAATCATACGTTTTCAAAATTTTTGCCACATTTTTCTTACAATTAAACATATTAAATATTTTTATATCAAATCTTGAATTTAGTGTGTTGTAGATACGTACCGAGAGTGCATAAAATTGACGTTTAGCAAATATAGTAGTAACAGCCTATAATCATCCCACAGCAGGGAAAAGGCCTCCATCATTGAATTCAAATTACCACAGCAATGATGGGAACTAGCATAATCACCACGCTTGCCAAATGTGGGTTGGTGATCACAAACCCGAGCAACGTTCGAAAATTCGAAACTTTTTCTTGCCCGACCCGGGAATCGAACTTGGCCCGGTATTTAAACCACTAGACCAAGGGGCATAGTGCTCTAAGTATTTGTTAATCTTCTTAATTTATTGATATTATAAATAATAAGGAGTTTTGATGCGCCTATGACTGATTAAATCACTCTAAAGCTGGCTATTTGTATCTAGATGGCACGATATTGAATTGTTCAGGACTAAAAAACTGATTGATTACGTAAATGCGAGTGTTAGGAAAATAGCGCCGAAATTTTTGTTTACTACCTTTGATAATGGTGAAGCGCCTTCAATCAACTTTTGTAATTAATAATAACTTTAGCTTTTGCAATTAACTTTTATAACCGGTCGGTCAAATTATGAAACAATATTTACTAGATTGGCCTGGATATAACTTTCATGGTCATTAAAACAAAAGTTTTTTAAGTAATTCGGGATTTTCACCATGAATTGACTTTAGCTCTGTTTTTTAGTTCCAAATAATGAATAGTACTAGATTAGACTTCATAGTTGTTACTTAAATCTGCCAATTTCTGCAAGTGTATTGACCCACATCGATTTTAGGTCGACTGAACCCAGTTGGTGTAGTGGTGCACTGGGTTCGATTTTGATTCAGATGTCAGTAAGGGGTGTGGGGAGTATGCAGCGTGTTAGGTAAACGGTTTATCAAGCAGAAACGAGCCTATGTTAGAATAGAAGAGAATATAATAATAGAAATATTATTTATTTGCCTTAAAACATGGTACATTTATCAGGTCTTAACATTGAAAGTGAACATGCATGTTTTACCGATTAATAGATATGCAAACATTTCATCGTCATGTAATATTAACTATTAGGGGTTAAAGTATGAAATTGCCGTTTTGTATGGACGAAATCGAGAAAAGTCATTTTTCCATATTAACAATTTTTTTAGTTTTTTTAAAAACGCCTGAACCGTTTTCGATGCAATTAAGAAAGTTAGATGGTTATAAAGGTACGCATTATAGTATTTAAATTTCTGAAAATCAAAGTATATAATACAAATATACTGAAGCAAGAAGGTCAGCTGACATATTGTAAGGGGTCTTTTCAACGACTTCCTTTGAAGTAATAGGCACTTGTATTGCATTTTTTTTTTTTTAGTCAAAAGTTACTTTATTTAGTTTTTGATACAATACAAAAAGAATTACGCAATAAAATGACTATACTTAAGAGCTATAAACAAAACAGAAAGTGGGAAAATAATCGGCAATTTCATACTTTAACCCCTATTATTAGGCAACGGGAACATATGCATAATAAATAATATAGTGAAGTCAGAAATTTAATATCATCATTTTAGGAAAAAATGTTTTCATTCAAATCGGAATCTAAAAATTGTGATTTGTAATAAAATTAAAAATGTAAAAATGATGATATGAAATTTCAGCCTTCCCTAAACTATTTATATTATGCATATGTAAACATAGGCTTTATATATTTACATTCGATCTCGACACTCGCTAAAAGAGCTCTTCAAAGACATTCATATACTTACAGTGGCTTCTCAATACATTTTCGAGAATATTATTTACGTTCGTTAGAACACACATCTATTTGTTAAGAAAAGTAACGTACCTACACAATTTCAATACCAGAAATAAAGATAAACTCGCCGTTCCAGGCTTCAGACTGCGAAAAGTAGGAAAATCGTTCATTGGAAATTGTATTCGTATTTTCAACAAATTACCACAGGATATTGCTGAGCTCTCTGTTCATAAACATAAATCGTATGTCAAAATAATTTTAATGAATAAGGGCCATTACACTGTTAATGATTATTTAAATGATAGAAATGTATGGTATTAAATTGTCCTTGCTTGTACTTGCTTAAACCATTTGTAAACATTTATTTAAAAAGAGGCTGACAATAGTGACCAAGTTTCTTGCGCTGCTTCTTCTCAGCACTAGCCCAGACTTGTCCCGGAACAGTGGTAGGTTTAAATATTGGGACGTGTAAAAGCGCCTCCAGGGGCCTATTTGCAGAAATAAAACTGATTTTAACTGACTAGCCTTGAAGGATACTCTAGTTTCAAAGTTCTGCCGCAAAATATCTCTGTTTAACTAAATGCTTGAATGGTAGGGAATGCCATATTATGGCCTTTTGTACATCTTTTTGCTTATTTCTGCAATGATACTTATATAGATATGTAAATAATAGTCATTGGAAAAGAAGAAAAAGATGTACCCATGTATTTTCTTAAAAAGCAATGGAATTACGTGTTATTGAAACAATTTTAACTCTAACCACATTTATTCCTTCTTGCTCGAATAATCGAATGAAATATGTATCCTATACAGATGCTTGTAATTGAATCAATGTTAACTTATAAGGCAGCCGTATTGACTTAGAGTCAAGTTAATTGGCCATAATCCTATGCCAAATTCCATGGGCCCATTAGAGGGGCGATAAGGCGCGTCACAGACTCGTAACTCGGGGGCGAGTGACGCGGCGCTGCGTCGCGCGACGCAATCTCCTCGTTAGGCCGCGGGCAGTGCGCCTTGATATATTACACGTATACACGTATCGGCTAAATTGTCCGATCGATAAGTGGGCGGGAGACGAGCTTGATCCGAACACAAGTTGTCCTCTACAAACTGTGAGAGAAAACAGGACTTTAAACCAAGCTTGATAGGAGAGGAATCCCTTTTTCTCAAAAACGAAGATACGCCTGTTTTGCTCGCACGAATCATAAAGCTTGTTACTTTTTAAGTTCTTTAAATGTCATTACATGCAATGCAAACTGAATCTTATCAGGACGGTTGTAAGTTTAAATTATATTGCAGGACTTCGGCGGTTGCGCAGTCAGTAGATGCGTCTGCGCAGCCAGAGGGGCTAATGTGTAACCGTTGTCGGCCGCAGCGGGCTAATGCGGCCGGCGCCGGCGCCGCCTAAAACGAACTCTACAACATTCCTGCGTTTAGCCGAGACTTTATTCCTTTTTTATCGCCTCGAATAATAGGATAGCTCAAAGTGACCGAATCCACGACCAATTCGCTCTTATCGGGGATACGATTTATAAGGCATTGTTGCCAGTAACTGTTGTCGACTCGTGTTGCGTGAGGCTAATGGGTTAATATTGGAAAGTCATATCATATTATTTCGTTTATTTGAGATATTATTATGTGAAAAATGAATGGACCGTATAAGACCATTTGGTTGTTTATGAAGGACTACATTTCTGTCTTGAAATTTTTTAATCAGTCAACTGCTGCTGTGAATTGATTTTTTTATTGCCTTAGCTGGGACTTGTATCCACAAGCTCCTGCTCACCGAACGACTGCTCTTATTTACTTAAGGATTTCAATTGACTACTTTACTGATTGATTATTGGATATAATAATGAATGCATTAGGGAGAAAATACATTTTTAGCAAAAACATCCTTAAAACACGATGATGGTTAAAATATGTCTACCCTGAAAACATTACATTTATACTTGAATACTTTATTTGATATTTTAGCAACTTAATTGCACTTATAATATCAGTATATAAAACTTGAAAAATTTTTGTGTCAGGCGGGACTCGAACCCGCATCTCCTCCTCCTACTTGAATTTAACTAACATTCGTTTATCTGCCTTAAAACTTGAAATACAACATGTTAATGAAATAACGCAAAACCTCTTAGGTGTTAGTTTAGCCCCTGAAACTGAACAAATTTTGTGCTAGAACATTCCCAAAGTGCCAAAAATAAAATTAAGATTTTCATACAAATTGACTCGGTCAGCTGAACAGTTTGTATGAAAATTCAAATATATTTTTTTGGGTTAAAATCAGTTAAAATCAGTTAAAATCAGCTGGACATATGCCTAAGGAAGATCTTGCCACCAATCAATCAATCATTCAATCGTTTATTTGCTTTGACACCATGATCGCCACGCTTGGCAGGCGGGTTGGCTATTGTAAGTAAGCCAATGTTTCTGGAACTACCCTTTCAGTTACCTACCCTTTACGATACCCATATGATGAGAAAAGATGGTGTTATTCCATTTTAAGCCTGCAACAGTTGATATAAACGTATGTTATACGATATGTGGTGTTAAAAAAATATTTTTTTATTTTAGTCTCCTTAAATCTCAACCGCAAATTTTCAAGATCTGGTATTTATGTGGAAAAAAACCTAACAGATTTAACTATTAAGATGAAATAAGATAATATCATTAAAAACCTGAAACAAACAACTTTTATTATGTCTTAGGTAGGAATATAATCCACGATCCAAACAAAGCAAGGTTGAAGACAAAAACTCCTCATAAAGAAAACGAAACATTTAAAACATAGAATTAAAACTGATTCAACAGAATTCGTTTAGAAGTTAACATTTAGCATGAAACTTTTATCACTACATACAAGTTTAGTAACGATCATAAAAATAATCGGCCATCTTACATTGGGCTCTCCAATGTAAGGATTTGTACCGAACAAGCAGACTTGTAAGAATGTTAACCTGACTAAGTATTTATTAGTACTTAGTTGGAGAACATTACAATGAACGAATTATTAGTATGTGACGTAATTATTAATATGTATATGTTTATTTGTTTAAAGGAAATGTACCCTTTTTACTTAAAATTGTAGATTAGTAATTAAAAATATTATCTGTCCAAGATTATTTGAATTACTTTTTGTGCACACTGCGTTCCCCTTCATTTTGGTTTATCTTACTAGGTTGAGAAATTTTAATGTCTCAAGGCAAATCCTGCAAAGGTAGACTAGCCGCATCTCGAAACATTATTGATTATAGCAAGAATAGCTCCTTTCGGTCTAAATGTCTTTGTCGCACGTTTTCAAGCCTTCATCGACGTCTGACCTGCATCGTGATAAGTTTCTTTTTTTGTTATTGATGGGCTTGCTCTAGGCTTCACACTTAACCCTTGAGTTGAGAGGAAGCCTGCGATGGAGCGAGCTTATCCAAAAGCGCGCTGGGAGTCCCGCACGACGACGGAACACAGCGAGTGCTGTTTGGCGTCGGACTCCGGCAGGATGGTGGTCTCGAGCCAGGCAGCCCCGAGCGGAGCAGACCGGTACAGACTGTGGAGACGCTGCCGAATACCACCCCAAAAGTCTGTGTGGCTATCATGACTAAAGCTGAGTGAAAACATTTTTGACCCTTCAACTGTTTTATATTTATTTTGTCAAACCAAGCCTCGTATAAAATGGTTTTAAGTGACAACACTGCTAATGTACTAAAATTATATTTTGCGTTAAAGTAGGTAATATTATGATTACTTGGGATAATTATTAAATCAAAAAAAAAGACGTGTGGCACTCGGAGACTGCCGCGGTAAAGCTATTGCATAGCATTTTTATCAACTTATGCAATTATAAAACTAAAAAGTATCACCGCTGTGCCGGTCGGAGTGGGGGGTGTTAGGTTATTTTCGTTACGGAATTTCTGAATTCGGTCTCCACGCTCAAGGCCCGCGATAGAAGCTATGCAATAGCTTAATTTCATAATTTTATGTTTTTTCTAATTTTAACTTTTGTAATTAATTTTTTCTGTTATTTTGGCAGATATGGATACCATAGGCAACCATACTGTCAAAATCCTTATTTTCTTCTAAATTCTTTTAAATTTCGGAAATTCAAAATTGTTCGATCGTGCCTCGCCCCGAGTGTTAGGTTAGGTTATTTTCGTTACGGAATTTCTGGATTCGGTCTCCACGCTCAAGGCCCGCGATACAAGCTATGCAATAGCTTAAAAAAGAAGAAACTTTTATTTAGGGCATTGTTATTATGACCATTGATAGTTTTACATTGTTGTTTGAAAAATATAACTTTATATATTAGACGACTGCCGATTTTATTTATGGTTTTGCTTTTGTGAAAAAAAAATATTTTATAATTATTATCTATTTGGTTTATTTTAAAAATTAAAATAACACTTTATAAATAATTCGTCAAGAACATTTTCAAATTCGTAAAAAATCTTTCCTGAATTCAAACATAATACATTACTTGAGCTTTTAAAAATAACTTATCATCAAATTACGTTTGTACAAGTGGGCATTTTCATTACATTATAGTTTTTACTATAGTAATTATAGTAGGTGGACTGTAGTCAGAAAACTATTTTACTTTCTTCGGCTGACGTGACACGGCGAATTAGCTCGTTACTCAGCCGAGCGTGCGCAAAGCTCGTAAAGCTCGGCACAGGAGCGCGCCACACACGACGTCATTAAATCAAACCACACTACCTTATGTAGTCGAACCCATGACTAGCACCCATAATGCTACCATAGTGCCCTAATTACAATAATTACAAGGTGTTTGGAGAATTTCAGCTGCTTAATGAACATTTAAAGATAAAATCGAATACAATTGATTCTTGTAAAAGCAAATATTGATCGTCAATTTTTAAACTGTATTTTTAAAACCATTTATTGACTGCACGAACGCACCTCTGCCAAGTCAATGGTACAATGTTTAATTTATATTTATTGTAGTGGCAGAAAGAAATCAATTGGTGACAGCATTCAAGTTAAGTATTCAGTGGTATTTCTAATCTAAGCACCAAGACATTCTGTTTCACAATACGTAAGTTTGGCTATCACAGGCAATCACATTACCAAGTAATATACTCAACTTAAATTTTGAGCTGAATCCCTACTGCCAATATGGTCTACGGTTACGTATGCAATAACATTAATTTGATGTGCCCAGCGTGGCACTTAGGGCAAATATCCTTATGAAGGAGCTTATGACCATCAGTCGGCTAATATAAGCTAGTGCTATTTCTTTTTTGTGACTCTGAAATATTTATTTACAAACCCCTTTCAGATAATTGACAATTCTCGAAGAGTTGCAGTGCTGAGATTGCAGAGGGTGGGACATATAGTAAGAAGAATCAATGGTTGTTGGGGCAAGGTTCTAGAATGGCGGTCTATGAGTAGGTCTAGTACCTGGTGGGGACCAGGTAGACCGAGGATCTGGCGAAGGTCGTCGGAAGCCGCTGGATGCGGGAGGTGCGGGGCCGATCGTTATGGAGAACCTTAGAGGAGCTAGGGCTCCTCGTGTGTGTATCTCAGCCAAATAATAGGTATCCAGCATTGAGCGTTATTTGGCTGAGATGATGATGAGCACTTTCAAACTTCCATTTATCAACATTCTGTAGAGTCAAATAATGTATGTATATACTGATTTAAACTATCATGGTTACTATCACTAGAGTTATTTGATTCGGGATTTATACCATGTACCTTATTTATTATGAGTTTCCGATATTTCGGCACTGTTGCAAGCGCCATGATCACGGGAGGTCTTAGCTAATATCGGAAACTCATAATAAACAAGGTACATGGTATAAATCCCGAATCAAATAACTCTAATGATTCTATATAGGTGGTTAATAATAAAAAAAAATATGACTACATTTTATTGAAATGGTATAAAATGTAGTATCGGTTCAAAAAGTAGCATGTCTCTACAAAAATAACAAAACTGTCTCAGCAAATTAAGACGTGCAAGTTAGGTCGTTAACATGTAATTCGAGTATAATCTGTTTTATACATACGATCATCTCTATCTTATCTGAGTTCATACGAGCCGCTGATGTCCAGATTGGCTCCGTGTTTGTGTACACTCAGCTGCAAAAGTACGTAAACACTTTTTTGTTTTACCAACCTTATGTTGTTGTATTAAGAGTCAACATTAGTCAGAAGTGTACACATACTTTTGCGGCTGATAGTACTTGTAAACGGTGTAGGGTTGTGTAGCCGTCGGTTAGTTGGAACAGATCGGTGACAGAAACAGGAAATCAGAAGTTATTTATTTATTCAGTCTAGGAATGTTATTTAGCATTTGGAAAGTCAGTAGGTAATGTTATTGGGAAATACTTTAAAAGCACAAAATAAACATAAAACTTTTCTATGTAATTTGTGAAAACAAATTTTTATGTTGTTTAATTCAATAACGCAAGGCCGTTTAAAACATTAAAATTTCAAAACGACAGGCGATTTCTAAGAGATATATCACACTTAATACCAATTAAAAGATCGAATGTGGAATCAGACAGTCTATATAACGCTTTTGTCATTAAAAAATATTAAGGGTTAATAGTTACAAGTTTTCTTGAAGACATTATAATAGGGGTTAAAGTATGAAATTGCCGATTATTTTCCCACTTTTTATTTTGTTTATAGCTCTTAAGTATAGTCATATTATTGCGTAATTCTTTTTGTATTGTATCAATAACTAAATAAAGTAACTTTTGACTAAAAAATTAAATGGAATACTAGTGCCTATTACTTCAAAGGAAGTCGTTGAAAAGACACCTTACAATGTGTCAGCTGACCTTCTTGCTTCAATTAAGTATATTTGTGTTATATACTTTGATTTTCAGAAATTTAAATACTATAATACGTAGCTTTATAATCATCTAACTTTCACCTTTAATTGCATCAAAAACGGTTCAGGCGTTTAAAAATAAATTGTTAGTATGGAAAAATGACTTTTCTCGATTTCGTCCATTCAAAACGGCAATTTCATATTTTAACACCTAATATTAGATTTTTTTTATTTATGAAGAGGTATAGACAAAACCTCATTAGGCCTATGTTGTGAAACGGTATTCAGGTGAACAGGTGCCTGTGAATGTAAAACAAAATAGGTACAGTACTTATCACGATCTAATTAAGCTTGCGCTAACGAGTGGGGCTTACCTACACACTAAGTGACTCTCTGGGACGAACTCTAAATTTAGTGGGCGTTTAATGAAATTCCAGTTAAAATTATTGCGGATTTTTTTTACTGTTAGTTACCTGTCAACCTTGTTTAGTAATCGAAAAAAAAGGAAGTTCTTAGTTCATCAAAAAAATATGTAAGTATTTATGAACACGCAGAACTACTTACCAGGTAGACCGATTATGATATTTTATTTTGTTTGATAGGGTATATTTAAAGCTGGTTACATTTTAAATATTTATAAAATCCATAATTGCTATGATAACTTGAATTCAATTGAGGCATTTGCCTTGCAGTGGGATGATTATTATTATACTACTTACTTAGGTACTATATTTTAATTTTTGTCAAAAAATCTACTCGAAGTTTATAAGAAATCGGCCAAGTGCGAGTCGGACTCGCGCACGAAGAGTTCCGTACCACTAACTAGGTAAACAACAGTGGGTACCTACATTAATTTAGTTAATGTAGTGCCTACCTGTTACCATTTACTGATATCGAGCATAAATAGGCAAAAATTGGCGTTGTTTGGGAGCCCCCCTTAAATATTTGTTTTATTTTGTTTTTAGTATTTGTTGTTATTGCGGCAACAGAAATACATAGTTTGTGAAAATTTCAACTGTCTAGCTATTGCGACTCTTGAGATACAGCCTGCTGACAAAGCGACGGACAGACGGACAGACAGCGAAGTCTTAGTAATAGGGTCCGGTTTTCACCCTTTGGGTACGGAACCCTAAAAATAAGGTTGACACCCGTCAACATTTTATTTATTGGAATATCTTTCTCAGTCGGTACAATTTATGTGGAAAAAGTTTTTTAACCTTAGCAATTGAATGATCATTGGTCATGAGAAGTACTTATTTATAGTCTACATGTTAAGTGTGCTTTTATACATGTCAAAAGCTAAATCACCTACTACGGGGTCATTGATTCCGAAAATTTTAAAAACATGCGTTTTTATTCTTTCCCATCTGTTGCCAAGCGGCAGAGTTTACAACAAGAACAATTGTCGTCTACTAATAATTATTTTAGATACTGTATAAACTACAATGATATCAGATAAAACAGATTTGACGACCTTCGTGGTGGAGTGGCGTACACACCGGTTTTCAAGGTGTCGCCTGCTCCGAGGTCCCGGGTTTGATTCCCGGACGGGTCAATGTAGAAAAAAAAAGGGTTTATCTACATTTGCTCGGGTCTGGGTGTTTGTGGTACCTTCTTTTTTTCTGGTTTCCAAAATACGAGTGCTTTAAATAGTTATTCAAATTGGGATCAGGACAATGTATGTGCTGTTGTCCACATTTATTTATTTATAAAAAAAAAAAATACTATGACCATAATAAGCAAAACTTCTTAGCATCCATTTACCAAGAAGCGGGATCCATCACGTTGTCGGAAGGGGTACTCGGTCAGTGTCTGGGACTTGCGAGGGCGAGGTCTAGGAGGCCTTCTTATGACGCGAGACCTCAACTTTACTGGCCGAATGAATTTCTTGAAAGACTAATCATTTGATATGACTACTAATAATACCAATTAAGTGCGATATCTACCTACTGAATGAAGTTGGTTTTGGAGTCGTTTGGCCGAGGTACGTCAGTTTGAGATGTTGAATTGGCATAAGGTTGTTGTCAGACCTTTTAGGGCTCTAGCTACCTCAAGACTTATTGCTCTACGTATATTTTCAGCACTTTATTTTTATGACACGAGCAAAACCTTTTTCTAGGAATACCCTACATCCTATCTTATTACAATGGTAATATACATTGGTGTTGCCCTCGCTACCTTTAGCTTCTTTGCGGCCTGTGAAGGGTCGTGAGAAAAAAGCCTAGAAATTACCATCTTCAACTTTGCCATCGCTAAAAAAGCACTCAATCCTTTTACACGAGAAGACAATGACAGGTTAATATATCCTGTTACTGTGAGTAGAATACTTTGACTATTATGTCCAAACATTGAACGCACGGTTGCTAATCCGTCCTTAAAGGTATCGTTTGTCCTTTGTCGGTTACACACGCATTGTTTGCTATTGTTATCAGTACATTGAGAGTGGCGATAACGCGGCTTCCTCGAAAGCAGGTTGACCATTGATTCGCAAGTCGTGTGAGTCCTAATGTTTAAGCGAAAACCTTGAGCGTGAGAAAGGTGTGTGTCGAATCATGTCGTGGGGTTTGTTACAGAAAGATGTGAGTAGATATATACGGATTGAACTGGCGTTTATTAGGTTTGGTCTAGGTATATCGACGTTTAGAATACTTAAGGGATTACTAGAGCTATGTGCTGCGCACAAGTGATTTAACTTTATTACTTACTTCTAAACAAAATCAATGGTCAAAAAACTAGTACAGTATCATTTTAGCAAATTTCCTCTAGTTTTTATTGAATCACTGCTAACGGCTTTTCATTCTGGCATTCTTTCGTATTGTACATGATTGCTAAAAGCGGCCGCTTTTGGCGTTAGCGATAAAAAATCGATTTTATAAACGACTAAATGAAAAGTTTACTGTGATTCAATAATTACTAGAGGTAATTGCCTAAAATCATAATGTCCTAGTTTTTTGAGAACTGGTTTTTGTTGCGTATCAGTTATCTCTGAGTCTAACGTAATTTTTAAAAATTATAATTATTATTAATTAATACAAAACACTTTACATACATTTAAAGGTAAGTACCTATAGTATTTATGTACCTCACTTAGTTATTAATTCATTATTAAAATTGTCACTGTTTGTTTTAGATTAAATAAATTACTTCAAAAAAACATGTTTTTATTTCAAGCCCAAATAAAGTTCTCCTTAACTTATTTTAAGCTACGAGTATTTAGAGTCCTACATATTTATTCGTTTGGATTTATTTCCATTCAATTTCAACTAAAAATAGTTTTAAACCCTGTTTTTTTGTTCATGTTTTAAACATTATTTAAAATTTTAACTGTGTTTTAAAACACTTAATAAAAAACATGGTTTAATTCAAAAAGTGTAAATTACAAAACATTTTTTATAATTGTAAGAGATCATTATCGTTCGAGCGCTCCCACGAAATTTTGAAAGTGTAATAAATTACTCCTTCGTACTTGGCATAAATTAATAAGCCCGTAACTAGCGTAAGGATACTCCGTGAGATTGGTTGAATTAGAACAACGGTAACCCATGCGAGTTATTTACGAGCCGCGTCAATTAACGTCTAGATTGATTTAAAATAATTCGTCTACTACCAATTAATTAAAGAGGCCCGATGCGCGGTCGCGGCGATTGATTGCGCCCGCGTGCCCATAAACAAAAACGCAGCTAATTCCATTAGGGCCGAAAACTAACCCCCTATAAATCTAAGCGAGTGATAAAGCCGCCCACAGGCGCCGCCCGCTCGTACGGGCGCGGGAAAGCCGTTTTCCTGCGCGGGAGTTTCCCGTGTATCGAACGTAAGCCACGCCTCTTTTTTGAGCCAATGGCGGATGTGGGCGGGGCGGGCGCGGGCCTCCGCCGCCAGTGGGACCGCGCGCGCCGCAGCGACCGCACGCGTCACAGATAACGCGTATCGCGACCATCTCATATCTGATAAGGATCAGTGGCACGTGCACTGTGACATTTAAGTGATAACCTAGTCTACGCGGAGATTGATCAGCTGATTGCCAAGAAAGTTTTATCTCGAAGAAGAAGAAGGATCTCAAATCGACGAGAAAGTAAGTGTTTGTGATACAGTAGTACTGCATATGTCTTTACTTTAATTAGTTTAGAGTTAGCAACAGAGGAGAATCATTTTTCATTAAAACAGTTGTTACAAAACGAGTCTAAGTACTTGTTTTGTGCTTTGAAAGTAAATAGAGCAGTGTTTGACAAATTTATGTTTACTAGAAGTAGAAGCGATTTTATTAAAATTATTATCGTTAACTGATCTAAAATTATCCCTAATGTACCATATCTTCCATACGAATCAGCAAATGCTGAATAATTAAAGCAAAATATACGGCCTTTAATAAAAAAGGAATAAACGCAACCGCAATTAACGCAAGAATGCAATAAACCGCAAAACGGATAAAAAGCCTCGCGCGTCCGTCGCACCGGGGCTATACATCACTCGTCAAGCGAGCTAAAAGTTAAGTGCAAAGCAACATGAAGGCAAAAAATCGTAGGGCGTCGCCCGCCCTGCGCTACGCAAGTAATCTGATAAAATAGGGTAGGTAATTAGAAACGATATTTGATACTGCTGATCAATTTTTTTCGATAAACATTGCTTGATACGGCTGTTCTTTTTTGTTTCTATTATAACGTTTTTGTTTTTAAGTTGTCTACAATTTGTAGTTTTAAAAATTAAGGTACAAATTGAGTTACATTTCTTTTGTCTATGAAGTTCAATAATTTAGGGCGTAAACAATATCTGTTCACTTTTTTATGTAGTTTAATGGCATTTAAATTATGAACCCTATACATTTTTATTCATTAGTTAACATTACATATGGAAAGATAATTATATATATATGCCAGTACTATCTATTTCCCTTTACGCCTGAATTTGACGGGTACGAAACGCGTAAAATTTAATATTATACGGAAACTTATGAAATAAAACGTACAAACTATTTCCGTGTCGATTTTCATCCAGATTTGTAGGCCTACATGCAAAAAACCTGATTTTAGTTTACGAAGTTAGTATATACGCATTTGTATCTTCATCAGGCGCGATGCGCCCCGATGCGCCCGCGACGCACTGACGCATTCTAATGCAACTCTTCCAACCGTTTTACAAAAAATCGCACGCATCTTTAGACATGTTAATCATTGACGAACTCAATCACATGGCATGTTAAGTACCTGTGTGTGATGCAAACATTGTAAAAAGTAAAAACATAGTAATTGCTACAGCTTCAGAAACAGGTTAAATATGAAATCGTGGATTTCCTTGGAAACGTATTTAAACAAAGATAAAGAGATATCACAGTTACTAAGAATATACGAATATTGTTACGTGCCTTTTTACGATTAATAATTATTTAATCCCAATAGCCTAAATTCTTACCTACCGATCAGGAGGGTGATACGTCTTCGGTCAAAGGATGAAATACTCTCTCTTTTCAATCCAATAATGTTTAATAGAGAACTATCAAAACACACACCATTTTTCAAGCAATCCATAGTTTTAATTAGGACATTGTTATTTCAATTAAATATAAATAGAAACATTAAAAAATGAGCCTAGTTTCGTTTTACTCGTAATAACAGACTGTCACAGCATCCAAGCGTGAAAACTTATAATGCAAATAGTTTTACGAAGAAAATAATGTATGAAATTCGCAAGTATCAAAGCTATAGTTGTCTTTAATGGCTACGGCATAAAAGAAAAATTAGGAAATAAGTCAAATATCAAAAGGCAGGGTAATCAATTACTTAAAAACACGAGCTTGATGAGAATCTTGCAAGTCTTGACAGTTGTTTTCTGCATGTGTATGATAAGTAAGTACTTAGAATAAAACACTATCTCTATTTATTAAAAACCTATAAAAGATACAGGTTACTTAAACATACCTATAGCAACACATGGCTATGTTTTCAAAACTTAAGCCCTAAAGTTTCTTGTATAATGACAGCTAAGTCGAAAAGCATTTTTATTGCTAAGTAGCCCTAAAAAATACTTGTTGACGAATGCAGGAAGCATGTAACTCGGCAGGTACGCGGCGCCGCTACGTCGCTGCGCGCGCGCATACCGCTCGCCGCTCGTAAAAATTATTGTTTACTATCTCCAGATGGTAATCTGCTAGTTTTTGCGCAAATACTATTGAGGATTACGTCACCAAATGCGAGGATGAGTGACCAGTTAGTTCTGCTCTAGGCTTAAATAGAATAGTGTGTAGTGGAGTCTTTTGTGTGGAGGGATTTTGTAAAATTACCTGTTAGAAATTTCTTGATGGTTTTTTTCCAAATTAACTATCTTTGCTACAAGATTACTCTTCTGAATTACAAACAAGCTAATCTTCAGCGAAGACCAATTGAAAATTACTCTGAGATGACATGAGGCATAAATGTCCTCCCAGACCTACTTAAGTCCAAATGCAGAACACCCGTTCAATAATTACTTTAAAAATGTCAGCTTGTTCGTCAAAAAATAAAGAAGTTATGTTCACATGTATTTGATTCCCGTTTAACTTATATAGTCGGAATGGTTACATTACCTTTACAAAAAAACCAAACATTGTCATCAAAACGAAATTGAATATTTAAAATTTGAAGCTCAAAGCTTGAAGTTTATTAATATATTGTAATATTAAAACAATGTTAGTTACAAAATGAAAATTAAGCTTTTTTTTAATCATTTGAAAAATCATTTAAATTTGTGGTTAAAAGAGCAGCTGCAGTCTCCCGAACAGTTAAAGACCGTTAGTTCAAAACCTATTTGAAGCAGAAAGAAATAATAATATTATATTCACTATTTAAAAATATTTCTTATTCTTTAGCTAAATTCAAACACTGACACAAACCCATGTAGAAGTCTGCTACGATTATACATTTCATTTGTCTGTCATGACTTAACGAATAGTGACTTATACTGTGACTATAATTTGCAGTTAGTATCTTATCACAGTAATAACAAATGACTATATTACTCAAAAACACAGTTAAATGTTTACAATGAAATGCTTTCTATGGTACATTCATTTATAGACATTCAATCTTAAAGTTTATATAAATAACAAAGTGACGTTTTATGTGACTGTTGGCTCAGAATTTGTTAAGACATTAGGCGACGACTATCTAAGCCTAGGATAGAGCCTTATAATGGTTATTCAGGTCGTTAAAACCCGGTCTATTGCTGCTTGGCCGTTAGTCTATGGCTCACATTAAATAGTTTGCCTCTCCTAACAGCCGATTGCAATCTGTTTTTCAAATAGGCTTTTGTTATTGCTTAATGAATACTAAGAGCACACAGACAGGTCATATAATTTATAGATTACAGTTTAATATTATTATTTTTTAGACTAAGAACAGGTATATGCTTTGATAACAAACTAGCTCTTCGACCGCGGCTCTGCCCGCGTAGGGTTGCCAGGTCGCCAAACCTAATAGCCGGACAGACTATCCAGTTTGGCCTGACATTTGGTTATTAAGGCCGGACACCCTACATTATTGAGGATTTTTTTCTCATTATTAATAGGTACGAAAAAATTTTATATTACATCAAGCGTTTTTGATTATTATCATAAATCTTTGTAAATTCTTTGTAAATGAGAGAGCGACCGACATCGTGACAGTCGGATCGGCGTTTGTTCGTTTGCGAAATGTAAAAAGCCTAACAAAAGCCGGCCATCGTTTATTTTGGCCGGACACGATATCGAAAAGCCTACCTATGTCCGGCTTACCCGGACGCCAGGCAACGCTATGCCCGCGTGAACTCCATGTCATGTCGCGCTGTCGAAAACCTAGCGGTGGCATAGAAAGATAGATAAAGTAGACTTAATATATTCGTGTCTGTAAAGCCATGGAAATACACATGAACAAAATTTCAACCCAATCGGTCAAACCGTTTAGTTGTTGACATACCTAACGGTAAAAGAATTTTTCAAATCGGTCCAGTAATTTCGGAGCCTATTTAATAAACAAACAATCAAATCTTTCCTCTTTATAATAATAGTGTAGATGAAGTATGCCATGTGTGTCATCTTCAACTAGTTAACCAAGCAAAAAAGATACAGGTGGTTAAAAGCAAACGTTGTTTTTTTTTTGTTTTTTTAAGCTAAAATATCTCAGGTATTTTCAAAGTTTTGTTTGGGTTTTTCTTTAACACGTTCTATACTATTTGTTAGAGTATTCAAACCCTATGCCATTATAAGCCATCTCTCAACCTGATTTTAGAAAAAATATAGGTAGGTACTCAAATTTTACTAAAATATGAAAACGCTAAGACTGCCTGCTGTACATTTTATATTTTTTACAATTCTACCTTTAAAACCCTTCGCATGTAAGAGTATAAATTAAAAAGTTAATCTAAATCAAGCAACTAAATTATGTTGCTATTTATATCTGGAAAGTGACAGTGGCGCTAATTTGGGCAACAAAAACGCCCACATTAGTAGGGTTGCGCAAAAAAGTGTTATCCCGTCCCGCTGACGTCCCGATCTGCTATCAATAGCTATTAGAGCTATCTCCGGCCCGATCTGTCTGGCGCTGGCGTCCGGACCGGAACTGAGTGAACGTTGGGTTTTTGCGCAAATGTGACCAATGGCCTATCAATGATCCACGATATTGTTAAGGCCGATTTTCGCCTGGCAAATACTGTTAGGTTAGAAGTAATAATGCATTATTGAGTTATAATATATTATGATTGCTAAGTCTAGGTGATTTTCAAAACTGTTTGACATATGAAGCAAATAAAACATTGAACTTCAGCTCATAGCAGTGTAAGTGTAAGAGATTGATTTTTTGTAGATGTATTTTTTTTATTGCACATACAAAGAGCTTAAGTAAAATATGGTCCTGTATGACATTGCAATAATTAAATCGAAATTGCAAAAATTTAAATAAGAATTTACAACTAACAGTGTTTTAAAATAGGGTAAACAAGTGACTTATACCGTGTTTTCTTCATTAAAATTGTTTTTTAAAACAGCTTTTACCCAAATTTTGGGATATAGAAGGTACAAACAAACGAAACGGATGCAATAAATAAAGGCAGACAGATACATATTTAATGTTTGTTAAAGGACGTAATGAGGTATGCAATTAGCATAACAATGTTGTACCTTAATTTAGGTACTTATATTGCCCTGCCAAAAATCCTTATATTGTAAACAAACGTATTTATCCATTCTAAAAGTGTTTTTGTACCTAATAAGATAATTATCGCTTAAAACCACATATGAATTTACTATTAAACTTGAACTGGATGTAATTGCCGGCGACTTCGCACGATTGGAATTTTGAAATCGAATCTTACCCAATGGGAACCAAACATTATTTCGGGATAGCATATTATGACCTATTCTCTGACCTACAAAATTGATCAAAATCGGTTTCATTCAATGGAAAATACAGTAATGAATTTTTTTATTAGGTCATTTCAAGGACTTACGGATTAAAGTTTAATCATCGAATACTGAAAAAAAAAAATGAAAAAGGGATTTATTCAAACAATCTTACAATAACAAAAACAAAGGTAGACTTCTTCTTTTGAACGCTAAAAACGTCCGTACCAGAAATAAGCCACTCTTCCTTAACTTATATAGTAAGTATCATAGCTAAGCTAAGCTAAGCCAGATATTATGACGACTGTCGTCTTCCGGCAGAAGCCTAGACGAAGGCCTTAACGTATCTCCCGCAGCCATAACACATCCCTTCCAGACTTTAACCAATTAAGAAAAGAGGACATTGACTTGTTTACATTCTTGGCCTTTTTTCGTTTCGTTTAATGAACAAAGAATGTCAATACATCTATTAGAGCTATCGCCTCTCGATCGGCGCGCGTCGTCCGGAACTGTTTTTATGCGGATCCGGTGCCTACCTGCCGGCGCCTGCGCAGAGTACTGTACGACTGTACCTTTACAGGAATGTTCCGATTAGCACGGGTCAAGTGTTGGTGTGTCTTTGTAGAATTTGTAGATGTTAATTTACTAAGCGACTTTTGCAAATGTTTCCATTGCTAAGGAAGGCTTTGGCGTGCGACTTAGTGTTAGTTAGACGTACAAAAATAGTGTGATATAATAAACAGAATAAAATAGACAATATTTTTAGTCTACAGAAAATGTCAGGATTAAAAAGTAGGCTATATTTTGAATTTAATAAATCGGCTTTAAAAATTCATGTTTCAAGATTAAATGCATGAAACATCACAAACATTGTTGTGATTCCAAAGAAATTAACTACATAATATATATAAAGTACCTAGGTACTTAATTTGTAAAAATCAGAAACAACGAAGCACCGAACAACACCCAAATATGACTTTCAAAATAAGTTGAAGTAAGTTTTTTACCAATCTAGTTACAGTTATTGAATAAATAATAAATATTAAAAAAAAAACAGAAGAAACTTTGCATGAAACATTGGGACATTCATTATCATAATTCGCTGAATACTTTTGTCAAAGTAAAAAGCTTGTTTGTTTACAAGAGATTTCTAAGTAATGGAATCATTATGACTTTTACATCGTACCTAAGTGTTCAGAGACTTACGACGCCGACCGTACCACGGATTATAACTATAACATAAGCACACAAATATATAAAAAAACCAAAGCTATAATAACAGTCCCCTATCAGCGGGGTGCCGTCATAACAACCCATATAACATTTCAATTATCCCTATCCATAAAGTATCAATTACGCCCCTTCCCGCGAGTAATACGGAGTCATGGTCGCAATGTTTGTGCCCCGCGCCCCTTCGATCCCCGCTGACGTCATCAGGGACTCTGTCAGGTGGATGCGAGGGTTGCTTTCGCACTTAGGACTTTTACGCAGCTAATGGAAGGAGTGAGGTGTCTTGATACTTTCGTTTAATTAGTTTTTTTTCCATTTTTAATTTCATCAGAGCTTATGTTGACAATTCTGTTTAAAGCTACGAAAAGTAATATGTACATTTAATAAGATGTAAATGGTAGCCTTGAACTACTTGTAAATCATATAGATATATAGTAAATAGTAGTTATTGTTGAGCTATAACACAATAAAATTAAAAAAAAAATTACAGTAACGTAAGTACAAAAAAATTAAAATCCATTTAATGGTAGGTAATTTTCTTAGTAAATAACGTATAAACTCTGTAGCGTATAAACTTTGAAATGAAATTTATATTGAAAGCCAGCACTCGTGACCACATTTACATACAACATGCTGTCGCAAACAACTGGAGGCCAAGCGAAGTTTCATTTTTATCTTATTTTATTTGATCTACAGTCCTATCTGCCCGCAGATATTCAATGATTCTTAAAGAAGTTAGTGAACAAAGAATGTGACATAAAGATAACCTAACATTTAAAAATAGATCTTCTATAAAAAGAAAAACAATTTAGAAGTCTCAAACGAAATAAAATACACGTGTTATGAATTTGTTTCGATTTGCATGCAAATTCATAGCGTTTGCCACATGCTGTCGTTTCTTTATGGTTGTTTCAATGTCACAGCTCACATGAGGCTTATGGCTAGAATACGTAGTCATTTGTTTTCTGGGTCTTCACAGCGCAAGATAAAACGCGGCCATTGAATTTGCGAACATCATTCCAATAAATTCGTTTTAGAAACGGCCTATTTAGATTCCGAGTTTTATTTTAAATAGCTTGACGACAGTGTAATATGATGTTAGTTACGGTGTGAGAACAACAGGTATTGAAAACTAGTGAGGTGTTTTGTGTTTTAAATATAAAGTTAAAAATCTATTTAATAAAGATAAAGCCAGAGGTGAGATTAAAGCCAGGTCATTATTTTGTTTGTTACTACGAGTATGTGGCTCTAGAATGAGACTTACTTTTAGAAATAAAAAATATTATAGTCCAAACATATTGTGCTGCACACAATGATATTTAAAAAAGTTATGCCCTTACGAAACTATCGAAATATCTGTGCCGCTTGCGAACAACTGCACACATGCGTAATTCTTATTTTGTCCTTGTCATACTCGTGAAAAGAACAATTACTTTCTCTTTCGCCTTGGCATCCATATTGTATGAAGACGTCACAATTGTGACGTTTTAGGGACGCATATTGAGAGCGCATGTAACATATCTATTACTTTTTAAATATCATTGGCTGCACATAACTTGAAATATTAATTAATGAACAAAAACTTATCTTTATACTTATGGAAATAATGCACTTTATTTTTTATAAGTTTCCGATATTTTAGAACTTTTGCAATCGCCTTGATCACGGTAGTACTGTTCTTGAAGAATAGTTACTGCGGTAGAAAGAAGATGATTGAACCTTGCAACAATACAGATACAGGGCTCTCTTAGTCATGTTACCATAAATGTTGAAAACACTATAAGTAAAAATTTAAATACTCATAAGTTCTAACTGAGCAAAAATAAAATTATAAAACTAAATTGAATAATACGAGTAATGCTAAAATAATAGACCGTATTGAAATATAATGACATGGTTTTATTTTTTATTGTTATCAGAATCAGTTTTCGAGTATCAAGACTTTTTGGTTGCGCTGACAGATAAAAAAAGCGTGGCGCCTGCGCATTAGGAGTCTCATTATTTATTGTAGTCCAGGGCGCAGTCTGCTCGCTCACTCGTACTGGCAAACGTATGTCTGTCTCGCTCGCGCACGATGGCCCCGCCTGTACGGGTTATTGTTTTTGTCTGTGCAATGTTGTGTTGCTAACTCTAAATGTTATGTTTCAAATAGTTGGCATAAGTTGTAAAGTTCTTTGGGTTTGATTTGATGCTGTAATTTTTATTTATATTAATATAATATTTGTAATGTTCATCCCTTAGAGTATAAATATAGGGACATCCTGTTTCCAGAATATAGTGTAAATTAGATATAAGGATATTCTTTCAGGCTTACAGTAACTTTCAAAGTTTTTTTGAAGAATACCTAGTCTGTTGTCATAGTACTCCAAGCCGCCTAGTACCAACCTCTCACGTTCTGGTTTCTTTCCTCCTCTGACAATACATGAAAGACTTATCATGAAAATTATGAGAATTGTAGAAACAGTATCATGTCCATCATCATCATAGTAATTTTTAAGTTTCATAGTAGATAGATAGATAGATAGATAGATAGATAGATAGATAGATAGATAGATAAATAGATAGATAGATAGATAGAATATTCTTTATTGCACACCAAACAGGGTAATTAAAATCAAATGTTTATATAAAAAGACTAGCTGTTCCCCGCGACTTCATCCGCGTCAATTTCTGTTATTATGAACGCGATTATTTTTGCAACATTTTTCACTGATGCTTCGCTCCTATTGGTCGCAGCGTGATGTTTTATAGCCTAAAACCTTTCTCGATAAATGGACTATCCAACACAAAAATAGTTTTTCAAATCGAACCAGTACTTCCGGAGATTAGCGCGTTCAAACAAACAAACAAACAAACAAACTCTTCAGCTTTATAATATTAGTATAGATGTACAATTTGGGCGGTCTTATCGCTAAGAGCGATTTCTTCCAGACAACCTTTGGGTCAGGATACAATATAAAAGTAAGGGGAAGATGGAGCAGATAACTGAGTATGGAAACAAAATTCTGTTATATATATACAGGGTGAAATTTTAACCACTTTCCAAAATTTTTATAGGCGTTCGGTATCGTATTTAGAGCCTATTTATGAAGTAAAAAATGTAAATCAAGCTGTCACCCGAAAATATTTTTCGCAATTTAGTTTTAAATTTTCACAATCCTAGGCCTGATAAAGTGTAAAGGGTAAATCAAAAACGTATGAATATATGAGATGCGAATTGCGTAAAAAAGTGTTGCTAGGCGGCCGTATCAAAAATTTTAGATTTTCGGCGGACATTTTCTAAGTGCTTTATCTTGACATTTTTGTACTGGGCTATACCAAAAGAAAAAATACGCCATTTGTTTTTTGTCTCGTAGATTGATATATTAAAATTTGGAAAGTGGTTAAAATTTCACCCTGTATATACATATACATACATTTGGCTGCATAAACCTATACAAAATCATACATAATATATAATAAGATCAATAAATACATACAAACTTTAAATACGAGTATATACATCTATAAAAATACTTGGTATGTGAAAGAATTAAATGTGACAATGACTAGTAATTAACTTACTTAGAAACTAATGACTTCATTGAAGCGAAAGGAAATGTGCTTTAAGACGATTTTTAAAAATGGCTATTGATTCCGATAGTAATTCGGAATATAATACCATTGGACCAAAAGTTTACTTTAAGAATCATGCGAGCACACGAACATATTCCAAAAAATAACTATTTAAATAACACACAAAAAACGACACACACAAAAGACATTTATCTCTACAATTCTCACATTCCCAGCGCATTCAAACTTACTAATATGTACTAAAAGAATAGTTTCTTTAATTATATGAATCTACTACCAAGAACTGATATCGCACACTCTGAACCATCACCTTTACTAAGCTCAGGCTAACAGCCTCTGAGCTAGACAAAGGGGGCGCAGGATTAAGCGGCTGGTGAACAAAGGCCAATCGAGAGAAAGACAGTGTCGTGGGAACTCGCCGGATTGCTTCCTAGAATAGGAATAACGTGTTAATTTTAAGCAAAGTTTTGAACATGAATATCATATTTGCTCAAACTTCTTAAGGCCCCTTCTAATTGTAGACAAAAACCTTTTTGTTGGGCCAGTCTTCCTATTATTGCAACCAGTATCAAATCCCTTTAGCAGATTTTGTCGTTAATCTGCCTGTATACATATGACAGGCGATAGAAACTCGCAAACGAACAATAATCTTGAATTTATTATTCAATAAATACATTTACACATTTTTCTAAATAATTAACAATTATCTATCATTCGTATTGAAATTAACTTGACTGCTTATCATTTTAAATTTTATTAACTTGTGAGTGAATGAAAGGAAAATGGTTGAATTAATGGTTTTCGTAGCATACGGTGAGCGTTGATGTCTTTTATTGCGGACTACGAAATCAACGTAGCTGGCATCGGGAACCCAGTTATTTTCTCCGCAAAAATGGGAGATGGGGAGATGTTTACTTCGATGCGTGGTCATCTTGAATAATTTATCTAGAAGTAGGCATACCTATACATAAAAAAAAAACATTAAGTTAGTTTATAATAAAGATAATCGACCATCGGCAACTCAAATGGATGTCTTTAAAAATCATTATCCAATTTCCAGTTTTTTTTTAAATATTTACTATTATACGTTTAAATCATCATAACAAGTATGCATGCATTTTGAGTTACATATCCCAGTTGGGCGCAACTAGGTCATCTGTAGGCTAGAGCTGTAACAAACCGTATGTATTCGGTACTGAGTAACGGGTACTCCATGCAGTACCGAGTAACGAATCGTTACTCACGAATGCATTTCGTTACTCGCATGTTCCGTATTAGGTCGCGAAAGTACAGTTGATGCGTGTGTTATAACGTTTGCTGATCGTATATTTTCTGAAAGTGTGCCTTAATTGGGTTATTGAAAAAAAAAGACAAAAAAGCACCACAATTTTGTAATTTAAAAGTATATCTACATATCACGATTATATGATACGACTCCGTGATATCATACTTTATGTATGTACGGAATACGAGTACGACTCGATTTGTTGTTCCGCACTGTGTTGTTAATCAGGTATCAAAAGTAACGAGCAACGTAACGATACGAAAGTAACGAGTACTTTTTGTCAAAGTAACGAGTTCATACGAGTACGAAATTTTTCGTTACTTTTACACCTCTGCTGTAGGCAAAGGAAAAAGTAATGAGTGCAATTAATACTAGACGCCAGCATTTGTACGAAGATTTCACAACAAAGAAGGCAAGCATAAACAAAGGTTATATTTAATTATGTTTATCATTTTCATGAACCACTTTTGTAGTAGATTGTAATATCTACGTACAACTATTTTATCAAGTTATGATTAACAGGAGGCGGTCGGGTGCGCTCTGTATCAGTTTTTGCATCTTACGGAGGGCTGTAAGTGAGACGGTGATCGTCCGACATGCTTGTTCGCAGATGCCTTACTTATATTATTAGATATTTATGCATAAGCTGTTAAGCAGACGCTTATTTTTGATGAGTAAGTTTCTTGGAAATATGGTCTGACATTCAATATCGAGATTCAAACTTAAAAAGTAGTAAATGTGCAGCCTCAGAATTTGATTTAAGAAGTTTTAAATTTAATTTAGAAGATACACAAAATCTTTCATCTACGAAGATAGAGAGATTTGAATATGATAAACATCATTCCCTGACAGTAGACTTTAAATCCTGTACATCAATAAGTAGCAATGATTTTCCTTTGAAGAAATCTTTATTTCATTGTTATAACTGATCGAAAGACAAAATTTGGTTTGATATGGCCACTGACTGGATAATGTGTTAGTTTAGGTTTTAAAGCTTATCTTTGTGTTTGTGTCATTTCATTTTTTTAATAACAGTATACGATATCGCTTTGCTAAACAGATAATGTGTTAGATTACCAAAACTCATGAGATAAGTGTAATTCAAAGAGATCTTATGCAACACAGAGCCGATTCGCTTTGATAACTATGTTAATTATATCGCAAAAAATATATTAACATACTTCTAGATTTGTTTAGAATATGTATTAGATCTTATCTAATACATATTAAGAATTTGCGATAGCTTATCTGAACTCGTGTAAACGATTATATTACAATACATAAATAAATATAGAACAAATTTTAAAACAGACGGAAATAAGAGCAGAATATCAATTCGGAACATTAATGATTTACCTGTAATCAGTTTCTATAACGTATTATAGGCAATTTAACCACTGATCACATGTTTAAAGTAACAGTGTTAAATCAAAAAGAAAACAATGTTAAAGCTTTGTCACAAAAGGTTTCACATTAGTCTCAAGTAAGCCATCTAATATTTAAACAAGAGTGACGACAAAAATCTGTTAAGTTACAATTCTTTTGTACAAAATAAGTGTTGTACTCGTACTTAGTGTAATGATTTAACTTCTTTAAGGATTTTTTATACTACCCTAACGGCCGGTTACAATAATCTATCTATCTATATATTAACACCCACAAAATGTGAAAATTACTCTATTTAGAGCAAATAAATGATTGATTGATTGATTGATGGATTGATTGGTAGTTTTGACATATCGGAGATAGGAAGCAGTTTCTATATCTGATTTTGCCGTCGAGAGAAACAAAGACAGAATTTGTTTTCTATCTCTGATATGCCAAAAATGAAGATAGATAGGTTATTGGAAATGGCCGTAAGACAATAAGATTAAGACCAAGTCACTCTGACTGTTAACAAAAATTACCTACTCGTGTATAACCTTATGTCTCATTCAGCCTGTAATAGGAAAGTTGAATGCTTTAAATTTTTATTTCATTCTTCAAGAAAAACAATGCTTTATTTTATGTTAACATAATCTTGAATAAAATCAAACTACACCGTGCATTTTGAACCTCCTGTAAAACGAAGCCCACCTTACCACTATGTATATCATCTTGGCAGTGTTTTTTATATTTTTTTATTATTAACGAAATATCTTAGACAATTATAAAATATTGATTTAGCTATTCATTTTGAAACACTTTGTGATTCAAAAGTAACAGCCTATAATCATCCCACTGCAGGAAAAAGGCCTCTATCATTGAATTCAAGTTACAACTGCAATGATGAGAACTGGCATAATCACCACGCTTGCCAAATGCGGGTTGGTGATCACAAACCCGAGCAATGTTCGAAAATTCGCAACTTTATGTTGCCCGACCCGGGGATCGAACCTGGGACCCCGAGATCTTGGCCCGGTATTTAAACCACTAGACCAACGGGGCGTTACTAGACCAACGGAGCGTTTTGTGACTCACGCGGACTTATTTCTGTAAGGTTCATTAATTCAGGACCTGGCTAAAATAAAATAATACGTCCTAGCGCAGGGATGGGGAAATGGCGGCCCGCGACCCAAATCCGGCCCGCGACAAGATTTATTCTGGCCCGCGATAATAACTCTTCACTTAAATGCAATCGGCCCGCGATAGACAATATTTAAATATTGGCGCTAAAAACTATTCCATCTAAGTTTCCCAATTTAATAAGACATGCTCAGAGAATAATTTCTATGTTTGGGTCTTCATATATCTGTGAACAAGTATTTTCTAAAATGAATGTTTGCAAAAACAAATTAGATGTCTCACACTCTGACCATCGTTTCGAGTGTGTTTTACGAGGTACTTCAAGTAACTTAGAGCCTAATTTCGACGCTTTAATTAATGAACAGTCAAAATTTCATCTTTCACGCCGACCTAGCACATTAAAACAATAAATGCATTATAATATGTACTCATATGATTTTTTTTTGTTACTTGTAGAACAAAAAAAATGCTCCTTGGCCCGCAGAAATGTTGTAAATATTGTATATGGCCCACCTTTAAATCTATTTCCCCATCCCTGTCCTAGCGTGTCACATAATGCATTCAAACTGAATAGTCAAATTTTTTTACATTTATCTATGACTATTAGAAGCCATAAAAAAATTAAAAAAACGCTGCAAAGATGTTATACATAATAGTTAGATGACGTGGGCTTCGTTTCCCAGGAGCTTCAAAATGCATGGTGTATAAATAAACAAGCTTATTAATACCCGCTACTTTGTAAGCGGGGATATTTTTATTTTACTTTAAAATTAGTAGCGTAGTATGCCATTCTAGACTTAAATAATAATTATGTCTACGTGTCATGTTCTGGTCAGATTATTTTAGCCGTTTCGACTTGCTTTTAGCAAATTTCTATCTAAGATTTCGCATATAATCGATTCTAACATCTATTCGATATCTAACATTTACGAGTAAATCGTATAATATTAGTAAGATATTAATCATTTATTTCAAAGCATTCATTTAATACATAAGACACACTTAAAAACCTTACGAACCACGAAAGCATTTCTCAAACCATTAGGTCAAGAACCTGTCACCAGCGCCACTATATTTCAACCATCCATGAGATGACATTAAAATAAAGTCGGGGATAAAAAGAGAAGCGTCCGGGTCACAGCGGCCGGGACAATCAAAGGCTCATGCGTGTCGTACATTAGGCCCGGGCGCCGGCGCCGGCGCAGGACATCAGATGACACTTCGGAAGGGTTGCCAACCTTTGTTAGGAAAAATAGAGAATATCTGTTTTGATTATTTTTAAAACTCACCGCTGGCTCACAGCGTTGATCCTGGAATAAATTCGTCGAGACACCAAATGTCTGGGTAGCTCAATGGCTAGAGCAGCTGCCCGTTAAGTGGAAAGTTGTGGGTTCGAAGCCCACCTCAGGCAGTCAAAATTTTTATTGAAGGAAGTGTATTTTTAGGGTATATCTAATTTCTAAGGGGGTAAATTAAGAGTACGGACTTAAAAAAAATCTCTTTTAATTTAATAAAATGTAATTTTGGTTCTTTTATGCATATTTGAATTAAATATAAGATTTTTTTATTACAATAATAGCGTACATCATAATATAGGCGTTAATGGTACTAATAAAGTAAAAAATATGAAAAAGGGAGTATTTTAGCGTTATCTATTAGTGTTAAAGATTACAGTACGCCTACATGCTATAGATAGAGTATAAGATTATATTTTAGAATACGGTTGGCAACCCTACACTCCACCGTATTGATGGCCGATCAATTGACAGTCGGAACCCATTGAAATGTTTAAAGTTACGCTGGTTGCTCGCTTAAGTGACTGAACGGGTTCGGAAATAATTTGCCACATCTGACTAGGTTAAATTGTAATCACATTTTCGATCTTTGCCAGTATGCTAATTCAGTCTAACGTTATTGTAATATGGGCTGATTGTAAAAATGCGAAATTAACTGTCCGTCTGTACGCCTACACCACAATCCTAATAAACTTTAACCGAACCCTAAAGGGGTATAGAATGAAAGTTGGTATGAAGAAGCATTTTTTGTCTGCCTATGGATGTAACGTTTATTTTAATCCCTCAACCCCCAGGAGGCACGCGCGTACCGCGATAACAATTGATTTCAATTGTGTCTGGAAAAACTCACGATCGAGGGATTAAACTATAAAAAAAAAAATACAGGTGCATGAAGATTGAACTAAATCGATCAATATTTTGTTGGCACATATCGAAACTTGACTTACTCAAACATTCCGTCGTGTTGTTTAGTTCTTCTTTTCTTCAAAAACGTTATTTCACTTTTTTTATCTATTCGTTCCATTGTCAAAACTACGAGTATTTACAAACTATTATTTACATGACCACACACTTCACGATCGTATCCAAGTAAAATAATATGTTGGTAAGTACGAGTATTTACGATTATAATAATACTAAAAACTACACTAGATACAATTAGGTATATAAGCAAACGTCATACAGACTAATTTACAATATTATATTCAACAAAGCTAATGTTGCAGGAACAAGCTAGCTTTAAATCACGAAGCATAGATTCCAAGTTTATATACATACCACCAGAAATTGATGCAAATTCAACCTTAAGTACTGTCAACCTACCCAAAAAGTTAAAGGTCATTGAGTTGATTTTGAACTTTAAGTCCAACAAATAGAGATCAATATCAATTGAGAAAATTTTACGTTTTGTGGTAGGTTGATGCCTCTACATGAATAAATATGAATTTAAGTAATTTGAAAGAGCATCCAAAAGTTCAGTAGGTGATCATTTGGTAGGAACGTTTTTCTGTGATTATCTATCTTTTTTATCAATGTAGCTTTTTTCAATTTAAATCAGTAGAACACCAAACTGTTTATAACAGACTAGCTGATGCCTGCGACTTCGTATGCATCAATTTTGGTTTTTATGATCGCGATTACTTTTGCAACATTTTTCACTATTGCTTCGCTCCTATTGGTCGCAGCGTGATGTTATATAGCCTAAAGCCTTTCTCGATGAATAGACTATCTAACACAAAAATATTTTTTCAATTCGAAACAGTACTTCCTGAGATTAGTGCGTTCAAACAAACAAACAAACAAACTCTTCAGCTTTACAATATTAGTATAGATAAGCGGCTTGGTTTTCTTCTTTTTGCGATACTTGATTTTATCCCACCAGTTTTATGGTCGACCAAGCCGTTAGGCCTAATTGTCTCAGCTAGCTTCAGTCGCGCTGATAGTTCGAGATATGTGAAATTAAATAGTCGTTTTTTTATTACTGGGGCCCGACTATGCAACGCAACCCCCGTGAAATCTAATAGGATCTGTCTCTGTCACATACAATAAGACATTGGTATGAGTAAAAGAGTCAAATGTAGTCAAATACACGGACATTTTGCTGCTAAAGAAGTAGTCCCACCGCCATGCTATTTTCTCGTATAAATGTACAATATGTAGGTATACACATTCCATGTAAATAAGAATAGTTGATCGCTGACTGCCACACTGCTGGTGAGGACTCGCTCCACTAGTTTATCACACAATACACTCGCTTCCCGCTGCTCGCCAATTCGTTTCTAGTTTCTAACACTATTCGCTTCTCTTTCATCGTCGGCGGTGGGACTAGTGCCTTAGTAAAGCTTTCTAAAGCTTGACTCCGAAACGCGATATCTGTATATTCGACTTAATCCATCTCGCTCACCCATACCAATGTCTTCTTATATCTGAAAGAGACAAATTTTCCGGATATACGGACTTTGCGTTGCGTAGTGGAGCCTCTGGAACGAAATAGTTGTGGATATTTTCACGGTCGTTACGCAGATTAGATCTCAGTACGAGACGCACACAATACGCAATTTGGCATGCGAAAACCACTGTCTGATTAATTGTCTTAGCTTCTTATTATATGAGTTTGATACTTAATTTGCAAAATTAGCGTATATTTTTTTCGTTACCGTTGTAAGAAAATAAATCGGCCAGCACTAATGGGTAGCGGTTTAGAAGTAACAATACGATTTGGCTAACTGAAAATTAAAATTACAACAGTTTAAATTTTATCAACTTTGAGCAAGAACAATTACGTTTTGAAATACAAGATATACTCATCTTTAAAATAAAAGATATTTGGTTGTTTTCATTCCATCATATTAAAAGGTTCAAGAAACCTTATTTATTTGTATTTAAAGAAAGAATTTATATTTTTAAATTTACATCAGCAATAGATATTGCTTAAAAATAGGCTTGAAAACATAGGAAAATGACAAAGAGATTTCAAAAATAATCTAGATCTTAATTACACCGTTTGCGAGATGGCCAGGTTTTTTGGTTTTATAGATATCGCCCCTTTAATTTTTTGTGGGTAGAAAAACATGTTTGCCAAACTTACTAAATGAAAAAGTAAGCTTCTTATTTTACGCTGTCGTCAGAAAATATCTCATACAATTTGTATTTTTTGCGGTGCATAACGTGTCAGACGACGTGCCAACAAAATTAACATTTCCTATTCAAAATTCGTCAGCGGCTCGGGGTCAGCGCTCGGTATATGTGCAGCCACTTGAAGGCATCCTAATTCGTCGCTGAGAGTTAATTAAATAATAAACACAAGATCAAATTGCCAGACAAAAACTGTACTATATTTCTTGTTTCGTTTCAATGATGTTGCCATGGGAAACTTTAATGTTAACTACCATTAATAATCGCAGGGTCGGCAATGTAAAATAAATTATTTAAGAAAAAGTAACATTTTAAATCCTAATTTTGCAACTAATTAACAAAGCGAATAGGGAGTAGACGACTCAATGACGACTGAAAAGATTGTCTGAATGAGGCAGAAATGACTGCGCAGACCACAGATTATCTGGATTGAACAAAAAATATGAAACTATCTAATTATAGTAGTCTGGGAAAATCTGGTCTTTGTGTCATTTCTGAACAATTATTATGTTTATTAATCGTTATCAGCCTAATATGAAAGTTTGTAAACGACATCACGCAACACAGGCAGCATTGCTCGAAAGTGAACATTCTGCCACCATAATTAGAAACAAAAACACAACTGCCACTATTAGTAGGCCCTCTCAAAAAACCTAAATAGATATTAATGTAGCAAAGTCGCCTCATAAATTAGATATTCCAATATCGGAGGGCTAAGACTCGCGTCGGCTAATCTGCGCTCTGAGGCGCCGCCCGAAAGCCTTTCCGTGTTTCCCCCCGCACCTCAGCCCCCGCTCCCGCTTCGCGCCCCGCGCCGCTGCGCCCGCGCCGACCTCGCGCCACAATTAAGCCTGATGAATTAAAGGCACTACGTTATCAAACGAGGGTTTACACTCGCCGACTTTGGGAATGTAGGCACCCGGATATCTGCTAATTGTCGTATTAATAATTTCTTTGATCTACGGGTTGCATACTGAAAGAAGAGAAGAATTGTGATTAATTAAGTAATTATCCAATTGCTGGTCTCATTGGAACTTAGATCATACAAAAACACATTTTAGTCAATGAGAAACATACAGAAGATTATCGTAATGTAATTAGAAGACATAATTACAGTACTGTTTTAATTACAAGTTGCCACGGCATGCAATGAATACAGGAAATAAAAATTATACAAAACAATCAACATTTTTTGAGCTATGAAAACTAAAATAAACAAAAACATTGAACCCGTTCGTTCGAAAATAATTATTTGAATTGGCAATTGCTAGAATTTATCATCTATATGCTTTTATTTGTCTGATTCAGTCAATACGATGGATAAATGACCGGAATTGAATGGTGTAAATGCCTCATTGAGAGCTGTGGGTCAGTCCCTCGCGTGGTTTGATAATGGCTCTTTTTGGTCAGCCGACGGTGGCGCCACCACAGGCTCCTGAAGTGTACTTCTGCAGTGGAAAATAACTGCACAGTAAGGCTACAGGTCTAAAAGTTACGTTACTAGAAGCTCTATATCATTGGGTGATGTACCTCAAAAAGGAAAACAGAGCCTTATAGAATCACTTTGTTGTTTGTCTGTCCATTCGTCTGTTTATCAAGACCGTTTATTTCGTTAACACGTAGAGGATAGCTTCAAGGGATCCTAGACCTGAGTTAAGCTGTGAAAAATTCAAAATATTTAGTTTATATTATAGTATTCAAAATTTGTAGTGTATTTCCCACTTTGAAAACTTTTAAATTACGAATATCCACCTAATACCGTCTTATATTACTCGTAGTATTAGTAAAAAGTATATAAGTAAGTTTATCGGTTGACTAGTACCTCATACGACAGGGTACTTAATAGTAGCTTAATTTGGGACTAGATGTCTCTGTGTGGCCCAGTGAGGCATGTCTTAAAATACTTTTTTTTTTTTTTTGACATGCCTCACTGGGCCACACTGAGCCATCTAGTCCCAAATTAAGGTACTATTAAGTACCCTGTCGTATGGGGTACTAGACAACCGATAAACTTACTTATATACTTTTTTTTTTGTAAATACATACTTATAATACATAGAAAACACCCAGACCAGTACAAACAGACATTTTCATGCACACAAATATTTGTATATTATACTACAAGTATAAGGAAAGATTTAAAAATCATACATTTTAAATTAAATCATTCATGAATTTGAGAAAGTTCGGAAAATGACTGCGAGACTATTCCTTATTCCTACTTGTTCATAACATGGTACCTAAATGACATTTAAAAGATTTACCAGGTTTTCCTCAAGTCATTGCTAATGGTACTGACATGGGCTGATGATGATGTTGCCTGACGTCAATCAAAAACTTATTATATAAGAAGGTATTATATAATATAAGCACGTAGCATTTTCAAGCATACATAGAATATAAAATGCTCTCAAGAAGGAGAACTATGCCATTATAACCACTTTCAACGGAGAGTTAGCAACGAAATAATAATATACCTACTATGTTAACATTCCATACTAAATCTTAAAGATAATAAGACAATAATATGTACGTATAACAGTTGTTAGCACTTATTACTGAACATAGTTTCGCAAACAATAACTCCCATTGTCCTAGTAAATGGATACTGATAAATGCGACAGGCAAAAATCTAGTGTGATCTTATCTCGATTATTATTGATCGACACAGTAAATACCAACAATTTGCATCGATGTCTCGGTCTGATACGGGTACCTAGATACAGGGGATTAATAACATCTAGTACGTATTTAATGGCTAATAGGTACGTAGATTGAGTCGATATCTAATAACTCACTAAGCCAAACACATTTTCAACTGATGGTAAAAAGCGGAGTACTTCAATTCGACAATATGCTTTTTAAAGTATGAACTTGTATATTATTAGAGTTATTTGATTCGGAGTTTATACCATGTACCTTATTTATTATCAGTTTCCGATATTTCTGCACTGTTTCAAGCGCCTTGATCACGGAAAAACCTGTTTAACCTATATCACTTCTTCCAAAGAGGTACTGATGGAAATCATGAAACAAATGGTGGTTTAAGTGACATAAAAAGATGTAACCTTCTATATTTATTATTTAACGCTTCGAACCAAGCGACAACCGGTTGTCGCGATAACAATTGATTTTAATTGTGTCTGGAATAACTCACGATCGAGGAATTAAAGATGTAGCCTTCCAAAGGCGGCGAGATCGTTGCCATGGATGAATAGCTCCTAAACATCTGAGTCTCGCGTTAGCGTTATGGATCCGAAAACTGGCTAGGTAGGTAACATTCGTTAAATCATAGGTTGAAAAATTATTTTGATCAAATCGATGAACTCAGTAAGTCATTAATCGCTACAATGAAACATTATGTAATTATAGCGTTAATTATCCTTTTGATTATGCATATTAATAGATGAGGAAGCTCTATATTGTATCTCTAGGCAGAGATGACGAACGATCGAAGGATTAAGGAAAGTCAAATATATTTATCCAATAATAATTTATCCCGATTTCCAACAAACAACAGTTCTTCCGGCAAGTGTGCGCATGCGCAGTGCGTCACGGTACTGAACCACTACTATGCAACACGCAGTCCGAATATACGGATCTGTCTCCTTCGGATACTCGAAGACATTGGTATGAGTGAGAGAGGAAGATGGATTATAATTTACGGACATTGTGTAGCAGAGTAAGGCCGCTGACTCACGCAGATAACGCACTAATATAAGTATTTGTTCAAGTACATTTTGTGGCATTGTCTGACAAATAAAAGACAGAGCAGCACTCTACTGGCGTGTTATAAATGATCCGAATTTTTTGAGACTAAGTTTCTTGCGCTGTTTCTTCTCGGCACTAGCTTACACATGGCCTGAAGCAGTGGTAGGATAAAATGTTGGGACCTATTTGCAAATATAAAACTGGTTTTTTTTAAATCTTGTACTACCAGTTATAAAAAGCTTTAAAAAATATTGAAACGAAATATTTATGGGGCTTAAACTTGAATATTTCGTAAGACTAAAGCTTAGCTTAAGTTGCAGCTTTTATCTTTATTAAGTAAATAAGGATTATGTTCAATCATTGCTTTTAGCATGCACTTGACGGTATACAGTGACGTGGTAATGTATTTAAAGTTCTTAATTTCCATCACCCGCGCTAATATCCTATCATCGTCCACGGAGGTCGAGGCGACACCCTTATAGGCTGTATCTTCCCGGCTGAATATTCTGGAGACGGTCGTTTTTATTTGTCGCCTCATAATTTATCGCGCGGTATGCGCCCGCGCGTACTAATTGACCGGCGCCCGCGCACTCTGCGTTTTTTCTCCCTGTCCCCGACACACACCGGGAATGCTTTTATACTGGCGACAACCGACCTGTTAATGTGTTAATCCACTCCGATCGGCTTGTTCCTCTGTTATTAATAGCCAAACAAATGTCCTTTCCTGCTCCCTCTCGGTACAATGGCCGCTGTTTCGCTTCAGCCGTAATGTGACGTTATTATTTGAATTATTAATAAGCCGTAGGTGTGGCTGGTAGCGGCTGATGTCGCGCCGAGACAGTTAGCGCTTTATCTCTCGCATCTCGAGTTTTTGTGAGTCATTTGTAAAAGGGTCGTTACGCAATGGGACGCGTCGTGCAATAAAAAGGACTCTCGTGCCACACGCACAACGCTGCGAAACGTCTTCCGTCACAACAAAAGCATTCCGAAGAACTAAAGTTCTCTTAGCGCGATCACGCAAAAACTTTAAGGTTAATGAGCAAAAACGAAGTCCCCATGATGGTAGTTTTTCTCTGACATCTGTATAAGTGGCGTATCTACTTAATTCCTTATTAATCAGGCCGCGGTGGAGTTCATAGGCAAATCGTTTTCTATTAATCTCGTTTAGTATCTTTTTATCTGTACGTTAATGTTATTGTTCATTGTTGAATAGATTACGATTAATAAGCGTAGAGACTTTACCACTATGATTCATTTTTTGTTTGTCGTCTATAATTATAACCAATGTTACATTAACAAAGAACTTTTGTGTAATATCTACGATACAGTTTTATGTGTCATAGTTATAAAGAATCTCAGTATGTAAGTATCATTTTACCCGTTGATATACAGAGTGGTCCACACAGTGACGCCCAAAATTTATATTTGGATTCCTTACATCCAGGGCTATCCAAAAATACCCTATACATATTATTATATGTTACCCGATGTTTCTTAGTTTACGTGATATTATGTTTTTCTTAAATTATCAAAATTTTTGGTGTAAACAGTTTTAAAAAATGGTTTCTCCACTTTTTATTATGTTATGTCAGATTTTTTTGCAGTATGATACTTATGAATTAAGCTTACTTAGATAAAATTATCAGCTAGCTAAGGCTAACCAAAATTTATCGAAAGTCAATAGTTTCCATTCAAGCTAGTCATAGCTTAATTTTAAAATTTATTTTTTCAAACTGTGAAACCACTTTTTTTTTCAATTCACAGTTCAAAATTAAGCTCTGAGTACATCGATTATGTATCACGTACATCAATGCTTTTAGCGTTGTGATTTGTTTGAAATACTAGAGATCTTTCTATAACGAAGTCTTAATGTCGAAATTCTATCAATAAGGTCATCTGACACTCTATATTGCTACCTATGGGTTCAAACTCAATCCCATAAGGTTACAGTCCTCTCAAGTGGGTCACAGCATCCTCATAAGTGTGCAAATCACGCGCAAGTGTCACCGTTTTCCCACACGGGTCCGCGCCCTAATTAATTACCTTCTACATCGAGAGCTCACCAAAAAAACCGAAACCTTGTCGCGGCTTAAGAGCGGCGGCGCCGGCGCAGCGGAGGGGGCTGCAGGGGGCGGCTCGGGGGGGGGGGAGAGACACTAATGCAGGCGCCACTTGATAAGCCGACCCCGAGCACGGCCGCGGCCTGGGAAAGTGTCCCCTCGTATCTGAGTCCATCATTGCCACATTCGGGCGGACTATTGCGGACATAACGCATTTATAGCATCTCCATATCGATGGAGATGAATATAAAACAGAGTTATCGCCAGACGACGCGATCGCCTTAAGTTATTCCAGTAATGAACTTTTCTCCAAATTTAGATATCAGGGCCGGCGACTACTGTGGTGCTGGATTTCGTTATTGAATTATGCTTCTTGAGATTAAACATTTTTCGTATCTTAACTACATACGCTGTATGCGGTAATTAGATAAGATATTAGCCTACGTAACACTTGCCACGGTTTGTGACTACGCGTACACTAAACAAACACCAAACAAAGGTATAAGTAGGCGCGACTTATACTCATGGATGCGATTTAATCAATATTAAAGTTAATATAATAGATAATGGCGGTTTACTTACTTAAGACTCGCTACACAGGTACAAAAAGTTTCTATGCAACACACAGCAAAAATGAACACGGTACACCTTAAAACAAAAATTAGTTTTAAGATGTTAATTTAACATGTTAACAACATGTTCTTGTGCTTTCGATCAAAACAACGACGCAAAATGTTAATCTATACTAATATTATAAAGCTGAAGAGTTTGTTTGTTTGTTTAAACGCGCTAATCACAGGAAGTACTGGTTCGGATTGAAAAATTATTTTTGTGTTGGATAGTCCATTTATCGAGGAAGGTTTTAGGCTTATATAACATCACGCTGCGAAGCATCAGTGAAAAATGTTGCAAAAACGGGGAAAACTATTAAATATCATTTGACGCGGACGAAGTCGCGGGCAACAGCTAGTTATTAATATTAGTACATAACTTCTGTTCAAAGCTTCTTTCTATGCCTACTTAGAATGTTCCACTTACAGATAAAACTGAAGACTAATATATTTTTAAAGCATGTTTATTTTTTAAGGGCTGATGCTAATGATCCTTTATCTTGGTTTTTCATTTTTCTATAAATTTTAATATAAACTCGGGTAGAATTTTTTATTCTATGTGTCCCGTAGAACGAGGATATGTAGATACCTCCGTATTGTATTTGGTTCCCATTCACGTTCAAGTAATTAAGCAATCCAAATGAATAAAAGTAGTAGAGTCGGTGTCAAACTTACAAAAACGTAATGTACCCATTAATCTACAACATTGGTCTCAACTTTGATAGATAGATAAGATAGATAGATAGATAAAATCTTTATTTGCATGGCAATAAGGCACACATGAAGAAAATAAAAGCACACATGCAGTAAATTACAAATAATAACAACACTCATCAAATTAAAAAATATATATAACAATTACTTATTCTAAGTTATGTGTTTGGTGGCTTATTCTATGTTTTCTTATATCTATTCGTGTATTCTTGCACGTGCTCATGTAATTTTTTTGTCTTTTTTCATAGAATCATTGTCATAATCAAAAGGTAGAGCAATGATCAATACTTTCTTCCGTTATTGAACTTTCAGCGGAATGTCGTCGGTAGAGGTCGCGTGTGTCGTGTCGCGATGTCGCGCTCGTGTCCGACACCTACTATACGAGTGTCGAGATAGCGGACCGACACTTTAACGTTTCCGAAAAGGCTGTCCGTCTGACCTTAGTTTATTTTCAACGTGGCGATAAGGAATGGCAAAGTTCTTTAAGTAATGTGTATTTCTTGTCGTTTGTTTTAAACCGGCGAACACAGAAATAATGAAACTTTAATTATAATTACATTTAAAACTAGCTGTTCCCCGCGACTTCATCCGCGTCAATTTCCGTTATGTTCGCGATTATTTTTGCAACATTTTTCACTAATGCTTCGCTCCTATTAGTCGCAGCGTGATGTTATATAGTCTAAAACCTTCCTTGATAAATAGACTATTTAACACAAAAAGAATTTTTCAATTCGAACCAGTACTTTCGGAGATTAGCGCGTTCAAACAAACAAATAAACAAACAAACAAACTCTTTAGCTTTATAATATTAGTATAGATGATTGCTGGCTTGATTGGGTTACACTGCGTAAAGCTTATAGTCTAAAGCGTTTCCTCGATTAATGGAATATCCAACACAAAAATAATTTTTCAAATCGGACCAGTACTTCCTGAGATTAGCGCGTTCAAAGAAACAAACTCTTCAGCTTTATAATATTAATTATAGATCTAGAACCGCAAGAGATGTTCAAGTCTCAAGCAATAAGTTAAAATTATTTGTATTAACTTATTTATAACCTAATGCATGTAACATGTTAAAACTTTGTATTGAAATAACACACATTACAAATTGACTTTTTACTGTAGAAAAGACTTACATTCGTAAGATGAGTAGTAGTGTACTAGGTGCGCATTTAGATAAATAACAAAAACACAAACGTAGATTTGTGTTTTAAAATCCGGTGTTTTAAAAAACTAATCTCGGTGCGCAAGGCCATTCGCCACTTGATTGGGTATTATTTAAAACGATTCGATATGGTATATATGTTTTTAAAAAAAAGTATTATTTACCAGTTTCCATATATTAGATTATATAATAGGTATATAATCAATCACCCACCCTTTTTTGTTGTGATGCTCAGCAGACACAGACTAATTTATCTAGTTCTTAGTCCGCGGCTCTGCCCGCGTGAACTCCACGTCATATAGCTCGGTCGAAAATCCTGTGCCTATAGACTGTGGCATATAGAAAGATTGATTTGGTAGGCTTCGTGTTTGTGAAACCATGGAAATACACGTACAAAATTTCAACCCAATCGGTTAAGCCGTAGTTAACATACCGACAGCATCGCCTAAGCGCCTAAAAAGTAGCCTTTGTTCATCAGGGATAATGTCGGCTTCTAATAATAAAATATTTTTTCTAATCGGATAAGTTGTTTTGGAGCCTATTCAATACAAACAAACAATCAAATCATTTCTCTCCATAATATTAGTGTAGATGTAGAGGAACAGCGTAATCGGCGAGTCAGTGACCACGCTAGACGACTAGCCCGAAGCCTGGGGTAGAAGTCAAAGCTAGGAACAGGTTTCAGTCTTGGTGCGCGCAATCGCTGCGAAGTAGGGTGACCAACATTAAGATTAGATTGGGAAGCTGCCTCTGTTTTTGTGTTGGCATTAACATAATCTCCAATGGTCTTGTCCCAGCTTTAAACATGTATAGTGAAAGAAAAATAGCGGTGCAATATCATTAGAATGTATATCGGGAATCAAACGCGATCATATATTCTTACTAGCTGTTGCCCGCGACTTCGTCCGCGTCATTTTCTGTTATTGTGATTGAGACTATTTTTGCAACATTTTTCACTGTGGCTTCGCTCCTATTGGTTGCAGCGTGATGTTATATAGTCTAAAACCTTCCTTAATAAATAGACTATTGAACACAAAAAGAATTTTTCAATTCGAACCAGTACTTTCTGAGATTAGCGCGTACAAACAAACAAATAAACAAAGAAAAAAACTCTTTAGCTTTATAATATTAGTATGGATGATTGCTGGCTTGATTGGGTTACACTGAATGTTAACTGAACAGAACAAACTAAGGAAAATTATCAATTGACGATATTAACAATACCCTTACATACTGACTGAAACAGCAAAGTACTCACTCTAGAAGTAAAGTTAGTAATGTCAAATCTTTCGTGAATTTCATTGACAAAATATAAGAACTAGACAAAGTCTCATACAAAATTGACACTTCAAAGTGTCCGAGCTTAAATATCAGTTACTTATGTCATGTGGCATACCTACCATAATTCACATTCAGCCTTACGTACATGACTTTTAGATGTATGCAACTATTAAGATAAAAAAAACACCTAAATACTCAGAGGATGTCATACTGTGTTTTTCTATCACTGATTGAGTGTCTAGTTTTTAACTGACTTTAAAAAAAGAAGGAGGTTGTATGTTCTTATGTTTTTTTTATTTTACATCAATGTTTTTTTTGTGTTGCTATTTGTCTGCATATGAAAGCTCCAAATGTGTGCATCATTTCCAGAATCAAAATCGAGGCTGGTCTACATAATATAACTTTATTTTACGTACCAAATTGTTTCCACAAAAACACATTTAATAATTGCCTAACTCGCATTAACAACTGCTTGAGTGATGGTCACCCGAGGACTTAAGTTAGCGTACGCAGGTCCGGCCGGCGCATTCCACGCGTCCCGGGGCCGGGGGCGCAGGGGCGGGGCCTATTTAAGGGCGGGGCGCATTTCCCGATGGGGAAGGGAGACGTTGTAATTCTTTCTTTTGTGTTTTGAGTCGGAATTTTCTTGAAGGTAATATTGTTCAGGTTGCTTTATGATGTGATGCATGGAATTTGTTTGGGTTAGGTATTATGGCAGTCTTATTTGTTTTGCCATGTTCGTGACTCTTAGTATGGCACAAACAAAATGTTTATTGATCCCTTTTATGCACATGTCAACAATATGAAATTTTTATTGATTTCTAATTTAAAACGGTTCTTTTAGGATTACAGTAGTTTTGACTGAAGCAAAAACAAGTATTCCAATAATTTAACCTACCACTGAAGTAGATATTATTATTTATTTCATCAAATCAGACAACGCAGGTCCATTTTATTAGTAAAATCTTATAAGCTATATTAGTAACAACAAAAACACAAAACAATAAAACAGATAGAGCTACAGATTGCAACGGCGGGTCAGCCAGTGCTCCTCTTGACCAGCACCCTGGCAAGATGGCGAGTTACAGGAGAGTCATATCTCCCCGCTATGGTCTTCAGAAAGGAGTTGGAGCTGGCCCGTACCCTATAGAGCAACGACGCTGCTTTTTTACGCATGATAGCATAGAAATCGTCATTGCGTGCCTCAGCGAACATCCCCGAGGCACTGCAAAATCGAGGCAGCCCCAACAGCATTCTGAAGCCATTGTTATATTGGACACGTAGAGCATCGACGGTTTTCTTCGTGAAGCTAGCCCACAGGCTGCAGGTTTAAAATACTTGACAGTAAGCTTTGAAAAGAGTGATTTTACGCACCAGCATGTTAAATCTGACCGCCAACGCTCTACGCTCCCTCTCAATATCTTCAGTAGTGGTAGGTTAAGTTATTGGAAGAGACAAGAGTGGGTGCCTAAAATAAGCAGCGCAAGTACGAGTATTATCACTATTGCTACCCTCTATTTTAATAATTATGTTTACAAAAGATACATGCCATTGCGAGCTACGACCATTTTGGGCTCTTTAGATATTTGCTATAAATAAGGGCTGAAGTGTGTTAATGATTTTAAGATGTGTAAACTTGTTGAAGGCTAACTGGCGTAAATTTGAATGGGAAAAGGAAACAAAACCTAGCCCAGACATCTGTAGCGGACCAATGCTGATTGTATGACTCCAATTATCTCCCCGCATAACTCCACTCCGCTATTAGTTCACATAGGTGCGGCTAATTACAGAGCAATAAATCAGGGCTGGAGTTTAATTAGCAGAATAAAATAGTAACCGCCGCCGACCGCCCAGAAGCTTTGCTTACGCCGCCGTGACCGACGGAGAGGAGCTAGTACACTGACTTAAAGTACCATAATAATTACTAGTGTTGTATATTGTTTGTTATATAGGTACTAAAAGTATTGAGGAATAAGTACAGTCATAGAATTAATCAGGTTTAGATACACAAATATAAAAACACTAGCTGTTCCCCGCGACTTCATCCGCGTCAATTTCTGTTATTATGAACGCGATTATTTTTGCAACATTTTTCACTGATGCTTTGCTCCTATTGGTCACAGCGTGATGTTTTATAGCCTAAAACCTTTCTCGATAAATGGACTATCCAACACAAAAATATTTTTTCAAATCGAACCAGTACTTCCGGAGATTAGCGCGTTCAAACAAACAAACAAACAAACTCTTCAGCTTTATAATATTAGTATAGATAACCAAAAACATTAATACTATGAGATTTCTATCTGATAAAGTGCCTTCATCACCCATCACTGGACCTATCGTGCCAACCATTAATGTGGGATTTACCTCCTAGTATTTGGGGTAGTGGTATCTACCTCCTAGTGGTCCACGGGCAACGGCATCTTTGGTTTTCATCAACAGATGCCTCTGCGGTGGTAGGTTTCGCAAGAGGCTTCCTGGATGCTACCACCCTCCTGCCGGAGTCCAGGTCCAAACAGTTTTTCTGTGTTCCGCTGGTGTGTGGGAGGAGAACCAGAGCCATTTTCTGGGTAAGCTCGCTTCTTAGGCTTCTGATTAACCGTAGAGTTAAGTATGTAGTCAGGAGAAAGCCCATTGATTATAAAAAAAGACTCAAAATAGATAATCGTGTGTGGCTTCGAGCCATACGTTCAGCTGCTGGAAACTTTTTTTAGGAGACCTTAGCATCCGGTAGCTCGACATAAAATTCCGTACAACCTATAACATGTATTAGCAGATTTATTTTAGCTTAAAGTTAACACAATGTCAATGAGCACATTAAAGGAGCTACAGTTAATTATAACAATATGTCTGACATATAATGTGCAATTAGATATTTTAATAAACTAAACTAGTTGAAAGAATGTTAACTTAGCAATTAAGTTGTCTTTATGTGTCTATGAAAATTCCATTGGTTCTACGTTTATGTATTTTATTGTGTAATTATATTGTGTTCCTCAAAGTCACTGCTTATGTAGGTACCTACATAAAACAGACCGAAAGTTATGCCTGTGCACTTTTAATAGAAATTAGATATATTATGCTTTTAACATGTACCAGGGCTTTAAAGCTTCTTGATGTATTGTTACGCATAAAACTTATCACAAAACAGGGATTTTCAATGTACCTAATGTTATTTGTCTGTCTGCCCGCGACCATGATTCGTGCAAAATATAATTGGTGCAATCGGATCGAAACGTCGGGAAGGTAAATACGATTTTACCTATTATATATAACATCGCATTGAAAATCCCGGTTAAGTGATAAGTCTTATGTTTTAGGGAGTGTCGTATAGAGTCAATACAATAATAGAATCTTTCTCTTCCAATACGTGTTGCAAGAGGCAACTAAAATTGTATTGCCAGAAGAAGATGGCCAGCAGTATCTTTTCTCTACTTCTTACTAGCCAAACAGCGATGCCAACCCGCCTGCCAAGCGTTGAGATTGGCAAAATCTTATGCAAAATATTATAATGGTTATGATGGTAATGTGTGTTTAATGTTATAAGGAGTTTCATGTATGCCGGTACATTAACAGGACTTCTCGTTTTAAGGGTAGGCAATCGTAAGAGGCGACTATGTCTTCTACGAGTATAATATATTTGCTAAACAATGATCGGCCATTGACGACATCCGTGGCGGAGTGGCGTACACAACGGTATCGCTCCGAGGTTCCGGGTTCGGTTCTCGTACATGTACGTCTCAATGTAGAAAAAAAGTGTTTTTCCACATTTTCTCGGGTCAAGTCTCTGGTACCTTCGTTGTTTCTGATCTCCAAAATACGAGTGCTTTAATTAGTCACTTAAATTGGGATCAAAACAATGTATGTGATACTATATTTGATATTTTAGCAACTTAATTGCACTTATAATATCAGTATATAAACTTGAAAAATTTTTTTCAAGTTTATATACTGATATTATAATGTATGTGATGTTGTCCACATTATTTTTTTATATTTTTTTATTCGCCTACCAAGCGAGAATCCTAGCAGTAGACTAATGTGAGCTGATGGTGATATTTTAGGGCAAGTAACCTCTATACAGGCAACAAATCAATATTCCATTATTCTGCTTTAAAAAATCATAAAAACACTTACCGTCTCAATTATGTCAAAAACTTCTACGGCTTATGTTAACCCAGACAATTTTTTGGTAAACCCAACATTCCTTACGAGTTCGGCTAATAGAGCCACTAATGGCAATTTGTGCCCGTATGCGCGTACGCAGCGGCCTCAAACGTTATCAGCGTCTATATTTCAGCGCTATCTTATTTAGGGGTGCCTCGTCACTCACCCGGCCTCCGACAGATGTCGCTAATGACTCTAAATCGCGCACGCGCCGCTATTCGCTGTCGGTCGCAGTTTTTAACGATCTAATAAATGACGCCTCACGAAAGGTGTGATGATGTTACGTATTGACTTGTGTTATTGTTAATGAATTGTGGGTCAGAATTATGATATTGAGTTATTAATAGATAGTAACAAAACTGTTTGGGTTTAATATAATTGAAATTAATTGGGCAGAATTTAGAGTAATAAGAATGATGATGAAAATGACGATAAACCAAAGGTTGTAGATACAAATACCTGAACCAGTCGATATGTTTATTCAAGAAGTCATATTTTCAAATTCAATCTATTCACACTTTCCGAATAAGTGGCTCATTCATGAGAATATATCCAATTACAAGTAGGTAGAGACCTGTTTGCCAAAAGATAAGGTAATCGTAAAAAGTTTATAGCATATGATAGTGTAAGGTAGGTATCGTACCACTGGTCAATCTTTTTTTAACTAATTGTCAATTTTATAAATGTAAATGTAAGCGTTTTATTATGTCACTAGATATCGCGCCAAATATGAAATCTCGTTTTACTAAACCAACTTGCTGGACGGTTTATGTTTCGTCAGCGTGTTGTTATTAAGAGGAAACACTAGGGTCGTTTTTCCATACAAACGTAGTCCCCTGTTTCCTCCCTGGATGCCAGTAGAGCAATAATTTTTATTACAAAAATCTATGGCCACTATTTCTATGTTTCTATGTTTTCTTTTTCTTCATAAATTAATTAATAAAAGAGATATACGCCCTCAAAAATCGAAAAAATTCGCCAGATTTTCCGCAGTGTTCAGACATCTAGAAAACAAATTTGGCTAAATTTAAAAAAAAAAACATACGAACACGGCCAAAGCCTTTCTTTAATTTTTAATGAAAAAAGTATTTCAATAGGTCTAGTTTTGAAAAAGTAATCGGGGGACTACGAAACGTTGATTTGGTGTGCTTTTAGTAGGTATTTTTGGTCAACAGTTGTCTCTATCACACTCTCCGATGGAGGCGTTAGGCACTGCGCGACAGCAATATATTTTACAAATACCTATTTTTCAATCTCTCGCCCGTAATGTTTCCTCTTAATAACTTACTGTATTTGTTACCAGTAATCCATTTCACCCTCGTATATTTATACAGAATACCTTGAATGTCTTACTACGAGTAGGTATCCATCAAAGCCTTAAATGTCTAACTACATATTTATCTAAGTACTTATCTAAGGATGGAAAATCGTATATCAATACATACAAGTATAGGATTTTTTCAGGATACTTAAAAATTCAAATTTATTGTAAACGAATGTAACTCTGTCTATCCCCCTTTACAACTAATTTAAAAACCTTTGAACCAAACTTTGAACTTATTAAAATTTGGTTTAAAGGTTTTAAATTTATCATAATTTAAGATTATCTTAACTAGCTTTTGTAAAGATTCTAATACCTGGTATGCTGGCTGGTTAGCCAGTAAAGGTAGTGCCACCTACCACGGCAAATTGTATTTTAAAATAATCCAGCAACCCGTTGAAATACACACACAAAATTTCATGTAAATCCAGCCGTCTAGATGACAAACATAAGTACAGAATAATAAACACTAAGATATTGCAATTCTTGGTTTGAGTCTAAATCGTCTTATCATCCCTTCCATAAGCACCCCCTACAAAACTACGGTATTAACAAGCATCAGACTTCCATTAAGTTAGGATCTGTCTCCATTAAGGCTATGGCTCCATTAAGAAGTATGAAGTGATTTGTGACAATCAGTTACAAAAAGTCATGTCTAACGAACCAGCCTTTTGGTCCCTAATCAGAAGTAATTATGATACATTTTCTATTACATCAAGAACACTGCAGTGCCTCCACTATGTTCGCGGAGGCGCGTACGGACGGCTTTGCTGCCATCGGCATCGTATGCAAGCGCTGCGCCTCCTTGTGGCGCCGCGCGCGCGACGGCCCCAACACTATCCTGCGCGCGTTGATGGCCCGCTGGGACTCTCCGGTGCTGGCGCACTGGATAACACTGCATGCAATTAGGTAGTCCTGGCGCCGGAGAAAACCCGAGGTGCTTGTACCTCGCCTTATAATTTAGATGTTTTTATTATTTTTTCTCTTTTTGTTTAATATTTTTTATGTCTTTTATTGTGTACTAACACTAGCCTTAAGTTACTCTGTTACTAACAATTATGGATCTAGATGTCCGAAAAATATATTTTTTTTTAAAACGATAAAAAATATTTTGAGTAGACTCCCACATCTGGGATTTCTGGTAACAAATATAGAAAGGAAGTCCTGACTTAGTATTCATTACCAAACGCAAAGATAGTTGAAACAGTTTGGCTCGTAAACTAAGTTACTCATCAGGATATTTTAATAACCATTTTTTCAGTTATCCACAAAACCCCGCAACCATCATGCGTTTTACAGATCAGTAAAAACCGCCCTAAATCACTGTCGATTTTATTACCAAAAAGTGTATTCACTCGTATCAGTGCGAATAGAACGCGGTGCGGTGCGGCAGAGTGCGTACACCTGCGGCCCGCCACTTGACAACACATGTTATGCATGGGAACTGGGACGATGCACCGTTACACCACTCCAAGACCACAGGGCCCAAATTATTGACATTTAAAGACAGTAAAATATTCTGAAACTAAAAGGTTCAAACTATTAATATTAGACGACCATTTTGATCAGCGGTAGTAAACGCAGCTTCTGAGCCATGGGTCGCGGGTTCGATCCCCGCACAGTACAAATATTTGTGTGCATGAACATGTCTGTTTGTACTGGTCTAGGTGTTTTCTATATATTAAAAGTATGTATTTATAATTTAAAAAAAGTATATAAGTAAGTTTGTCGGTTGTCTAGTACCCCATACGAAAGGGGGAACTTAATAGTAGCTTAATTTGGGACTAGATAGCTCTGTGTGGCCCAGTGAGGCATGTCTTAAATATTTATTTATTTTATTTATTAATAGCTAGTGACTAGATGACCAACATGTTATTAATTTTACGTATTTGCATGATAACAAAACACTCTGATATGCTACAGAACTCATCATCAGCTGATATTAATGTATATATTGTAAAAACTTATTTAAAATAAGAACTCAAAGATAGTTATTAACTATCTTTTGAGTTAGGTACTAACTATCTTTGACCTCACAATAATCATTATTAGCTTTCAATTGAGAACACGCAATAAACAATCAAATACATTGCATCTTATACCAACACTAGCTGTTGCCCGCGACTTCGTCCGCGTCAATTCCTATTATTATGATCGCGACTTTTTTCAGTCATGCTTCGCTCCTATTGGTCGCAGCGTGATGTTCTATAGCCTAAAGCCTTCTTCGATAAATGGACTATCCAACACAAAAAGAATTTATCAAATCGAACCAGTACTTCCTGAGATTAGCGCTTTCAAACAGACAAACAAACAAACAAACAAACAAACTCTTCAGCTTCAGCAAAGACATAGATATATTTAACAACAATTTCCACACATTTAAGAAAAATATATCCGACACCTTTAAGCCTAGAGCGACCTGAACAGATATTCAAGTCAAACTAGTTTTATTTTGTTTAGATATTTATAAGTAATTTTATCAATCAGTCCTATTAGCATAAGAAAATCATGTTGTGTATACAATTTGTGGATGCGGTTTAGTTTTTTCAGCTAAAATTTGTATATTAGTTAAGAAAAGACTGTAATCTGTATGTGTACCTTAAATAAATAATTTATTTTAAGTTTAAGATTATGTTAAACATGGATCATCTTATTTGTGGTTTTGTTTACAGTACAACTTAAAGTTGAGAATTGATGAGCTATGTCTTAGAAGGTTATTTGAAATTGGTAACTTTAAACTAGCGACCCGGCGCGGGTGCAATGTATTAGAAATTAACTATCGGCCAATTCTCACAAAACAATATGATTACATACACTTATCAAGTTTTATATTGAACAGTAGTTCAAATATAGTTATGAATGAAAACCATATCAAAATCTGTTTCCTAGTTGTATAGGTTTAAGCATACATGATAACCGTATTCTTAACTTTCCAAGTAAAACATTTATTATTATGTTTGTCCATTTTTAGATAAATGTGGCGCACCTTATGAAGTGAATTAACAATCTTAACATTTAATTTGCTGATATAGCACTATGCTGTTTGTAAACAAAAATCAAACGATGTGAAAATACGATTGCTCGAATGAAAATTTCGACTGTCTCAAGTGGGGTTGACCACACCACGTTTCGCAAAGGAAATTCCTTTTTCTCAATGAAGTACCAAGACTACACTACACTAGCTGTAATTGCTTTGAAAACCGTTTCCATAACATCTAAGGGTGGAATAAACATACGCCATTAAGAAGACACTCTCCTACGGCCTACAAACGGGTGCGTGCGCGCAATTTATCATTATAGGTTATCAAAGTAGCGTAATACCAAAACATCTAACAACAACAGAGCGAGAGGAACCACATGTCCGGCGGCTGAAGCTCTCTGGTATCGAAATAGCACAAAGTGGCCGCGGTTCTGCGACTGAGTAATGAACAGTGATTGATTATCGAGTGCGATACCAGACACGGTCACGTGACGCGGCGCCGGCGCAGCTCGAGTGGGCTAAATGCGACGCGCCGCGCCGCCGCCGGTTGGTATAGGTCAGAGTACACTTGAGATGGTGTATGGTGTGTTTTTTAAAGAATGGTACAAAATAAAATTAGTTTATTTACAAAGTTTACAATTATAGATCAAGTTTCAAGCCGGGTTTAGGAGAAATACTCGCAATATACTTTATAAAATGACAAAAAACCTAGCGCAGATTTTTTCGTACAGCTCGATGTTTTGATCAATAAATTGCCTCTATCAGTGTAACGCTCATAGAACTCTCCAAAAGTTTTCAAAAGGCGCGATGGCTATCGTAGTTTGGCTAGGTGCCGGTAGGGGCGGTAGGAACTGCTGTCTGTCTTCTTCTTCATATGCACCCTTATTAGATCATAAACTCCTATATTGTATATTACTCTTTTAATCACATCTTACTACAACCACAGGGCGGGAAGGGGTGATGGCATTCTAGTTTAGACCACCACCACATGGTACGAGGAGTTACTAATAATGAATGAGAACAGTTTTTGCTGCTGTTTCTATATCAGCTTGTCAATGTAACAACATACACTATGACACTCAAAATAACGTTTACAGATTCAAATTATTCATTTCACCATAAAACATTTTTTAAACTACTGTATCTTTAAGCTTTAAAAACGTTTCCGATTTTCCACCTATCTTATGGTGAAGCGTCAAACGTGTTACATGCTGTATAAGCCTTCTGAAGAACATCGGTGTGGCTTTCACATTCTTGGCATGTTTGGCAAATATTAAAAGGGATCAGAGTGTTATAACTATTTCAGTTCTTGTTTTAACCAAACAGCAATTATCCAGATTAATTTTAATAGACTCTATCTAAACAGCAAACAAATATTTACCCTTCAAAATGATAAGCATCAATTTGTAATTCACTGTTTGGTTTTCATTTCTCTAAGTTTTATGCAAGCCAACCTTGTTTGCTAAACCTTAGAAGTGGCGTTTGTGCTCAAATTGAAATGAAACTGAGTTTAAGATTCACAATATTAAACAAAACGTAACGACTAATCGGACAGAACATAAAACTCGCCAGTTGTAAAATTTTCAGAGACCAAACATTTGTATGTAACTCCAACTTTTAAATACTTAAGCTCAAAATAAAACCATGTTCATTAATTGTAAGTACCCATCGTCCAGCTATCTAAGTAAAACTCGTTCGTTTTACGTCTTACAAGCTGTAAACATGTACTAGGTTTAGCACATTTGCGGCCAGGTACACCTGACCAGCAGCCGTGACAACTACCACCTTTGTGGTGTTTGCATAAGGTTCAATTTGGCAGGTGTCCAGGCAAGGCTGTAGCTTATAAGGCTGTGGCATAACTCGCGTTATCGCGTGTGTAAATATAAGTATAAAGTATAAGTTGTGTATGATTTTTCGGAGCCGCATAAATTGGCGAGGGCTGCGCGCTAATGTACCGTGTAAATCAGACGAACGCCAGGGCTGCCGCGCTATAAAACATAGCACGCTTCAGCAACATAAAATGTTATTTTGTACAAATGAACTCCAAAGGCTAAAAGGTCGATACAGGAACATAATTATTATACAATACTGCATTACGTCATGGGGTGGAGCATTAAAGACTGTTTTGATCCCACTCGAAAGAGCCCAGCGAGCAATTTTAAAAGTTGCTAATAACCTTCCCTTTTTCTACCCTACACACCTTTTATATAAATCATGTAATCTACTAACTGTCCGCCAACTGTTTATAATGCACACAATACTAAAACAACACGCAATGCTTCCTTATAATGCAGATATAACTAATAAAAGACGGAAAGATATAGTTTGCACTAAGCAATTAACTTCATAATATATTTTTACGAATAGGTTTTTTACAACTCTGGGCCCATTTTTATACAATAGACTGAATAAAGCACTTAATATCTATGATCTCAACTATTTTAACTGTAAAATAGCCCTAACTAAATATTTGCAAACCTTGTCCTATAATGATACAGAAGAATTACTTTTAGTACTTAAATAAAATAGATTGTTATGGTTAGTTACCTTATCTTACCTTAATTAAATTAGTATTATTTAAGTTAAATTTTATTGTTAATTTATGGCACATATAATAAAATTCATAAGATCTTTTTCGCCTGAAGCACAGGTTCTACTTAGTTCAGGCAAAAGATACTATCTGCACTGTTTAACTTTAAGTAGGCTCATTATAATGTAATTTGATATCTTTGTATATTAAATAAACGATTTATTTTATTTATTTATAATATGCCTATACGAGTACAATTTTCTTAACGACAATAATTTGTAAAGACTTTTCTACCATTTTGAGACGGTGTGATACAAATGTAAACCGACGATCGCTGAACACCGAATCAGAATGGTGAATTTATCGGTAGTAAGAGGTGTTCCTTTAATTACTTACCCTAAACATTTTGTGAGTTGCTCTAAACATTTTGAGTTTACGAAAAAAATTCTGCAAATTGGCTTCCGAGCTGAGTTAATACTCACATTGTTTTTAAAACGTTGTATTTCACTTTTTACATTCTCCACATGCGTTAGCGACGCTGCAGCGCTGCTTGCTCATCCACTTGAAACATCAAAACACGCGCAAAAAATGGCAACCCTGTTCCCAGCATGACTTGTTCTAATGCACCTAAATGTGTATCTTATCTCGATAATTTTAAGAGCTACTATTGTCTTGCTTATCATTATAACGGATAATATCTACATAGAAATAGAATGTAGCCGTCTCAATAACAATTACGCAGTAATACCACTATGATGCCGTTATATTACCAATAATGTTAGTTACGATAAGTAATCTAATGTTCATAGATCAGTGATTTATTTTAGGAAGAGATTCATTTGACGACCTTCGCCCTGTAAAGCGTAAACACGGGATTTCAATATATCGCCAGAATGGAGGTCCCGGACTCGATTCATAGACTGGTCATGTGTGTTGTGATACGTGATGATGTTTGTGGTATGCTTATTCATTGTTTGTTAATAAAAAGTAATTGTTTACGCGCCTCTTGCGACACGTATAGTACGAGAAGCGTCTAAATTCCTAAATTATGAAGGCACCACAACAAATGTTAACGACAAAATTATTACCTATTTCTGTAAATATTGTCAATAAGCGCGTCAGAAATAGAAAAAGGGTATTTACATGTGAAGTGGCATGGGTAAGTCACCAATATATCACAGATAGCTGACGCCTCGGCTTGCGAGGAATTTGTCGCCAGCCCCCACTAACGAGCTGCTGGGATCTGCGCAAGATCGTAAATGTAAAGTATCGCTGCTCCGGAATGCTAGGATGGGGTTAGGTTATGCAATTACAAAACATTTGACACCATAGAATGTACTCTGTACTATTTTGGATTAAAGTTATGGACGTTTGAGTTTTCTTGGTGACAAGTCATAATGCTATACAGCGTGTTATGTAAATGGTGTTGTAACAAGCTAAAACCAGCCTATGTTTACAGGATGAAATTTGAACCACTTTCCAAAATTTTTATAGGCGTTCAGTATCGTATTTAGAGCCCATTTATGAACTAAAAACTGTAAATCAAGTTTTCACCCGAAAATATTTCTCGCAATATAGTTATCAATTTTTACGGTCCATGGCCTGTTAAGGTATAAAGGGAACATCAAAACCTTATGAAAATTATCCTAATAAATGAATGAAATGCGCATGATCGCGTAAAAAAAGTGTTGCTAGGCGGACATTTTCTAAGTGCTTTATCTTGACATTTTTGTACTGGGCTATTACCAAAAGAAAAAATACGTCATTTGTTTTTTGTCTCGTAGATTGAAATATTAAAATTTGGAAGGTGGTTAAAATTTCATTCTGTATAATATGCATAAATACAATGGTTTGACGACCATTTGGATCAGCGGTAGTAAACGCAGCTTCTGAGCCATGGGTCGCGGGTTCGATCCCCGCACAGTACAAATATTTGTGTGCATGAACATGTCTGTTTGTACTGGTCTGGGTGTTTTCTTTGTATTATAAGTATGTATTTACAAAAAAAAAGTATATAAGTAAGTTTATCGGTTGTCTAGTACCCCATACGACAGGGTACTTAATAGTACCTTAATTTGGTACTAGATGGCTCTGTGTGGCCCAGTGAGGCATGTCTTAAATATTAAAAAAAAAAAATGGTGAAGTTAGAAATTTCGGCCTCATCGTTTCAACTTTTATTATTTTCATACAAACTAAAAATTGACATATTGCCACGCTCGACAGGCGGATTGGTGATCGTAGTTTGGTAGAGAAAAGTCGCTTTTCTTTACTGCCAGAACTCTTTCTATTATTTTTACCTTCTTACTACTCCTTAAAGGTGGTTTCAGACTATGCTATAATAAAATAGTTCATTGCACAACAATATCGCGCACAATACATTATTATGGGCACGTTCACACTTGACTGTACCTAGATAAGTTAGTACATTAGGTCCTTATTTGCTATACTATATAGCACAACAGTATAGCATAGTTTGAAAACAGCTTTAGCTTAGGATACCCATACGAAGAGAAGAGGTGGTGCTATGGTGCTTCCTTTGATGTGCCAGCACAACACAACACGTGTATCTAGTCCTTACATTTCATCTTTATTTGATCCTATTTAAAGAGGTCGTTAAACTGTAAGTCATAATGTTCCAGTAACGTTCGTAATTGACTGTAGTATCGTTCGGGACGCCATCTGTCCGTGAATGTGCAGCACTAAGTAACTTAGGACAAACTTAAGACAACATTAAAATTTGTATTAACACTTTCATGAATCGGCTAACATACAAAGTTGCAAGTAACCAGTTTTATGCAAAATTAATTGATGCCTAAATGGAAGTGAATCATTAAGAAATGAATTTTGCAATAAATGCATGTTATTATTTTAATAATCAAGTAAGTTATAAATGTTCTTAAATTTTTTGGAAAATCGTCCTTTTGTGAGTCAGACTCCCTCGCAAAGGGTTCCTTACCATTATACAATCATCATTACACATTCATATCTATACTAATATTGTAAAGTTGAAGAGTTTGTTTGTTGGTTTGTTTGAACGCACTAATCTCAGGAAGTACTGGTTCGATTTGAAAAATTCTTTTTGTGTTGGATATTCCATTTATTGAGGAAGGCTTTAGGCTATATAACATCACGCTACAACCAATAGGAGCGAAGCATCAGTGAAAAATGTTGTAAAAATAATCGCGTTTATAATAACAGAAATTGACGCGGACGAAGTCGCGGGCAACAGCTAGTTTCAGATATAGAGACCCCATTTATCTTTTATATTTAATATTTGTTTATAAATTCGCTAACCTGCCACTCTGTGAAAATGTCAACTGTCCCACTGTTACGATTCATAATATTCAGCCCTCTGACGGACAGATGGCCCAGTTGACATTTTTTTGGTTCGAATCCCTAAAATGTTCTCCTTTATATTGTCCTTCTTTAATAAACCTTATCTAAAATAGCCTTATCGCAGTTTTACCATTGGTGAAGAGAATTTTCTTCGGCAGTAACCTTTAAATCGCGTTTTGACACTTATAGGACAAGTCTTCTTTAATCACGTCTTCCAGAGTCTTCCTACGGGTATCATGTACCCATATGAAGAGAAAGTGTAGAAAGCGCTAGTCTATTACCGGCCTTACAAGTCAGCCATATCCTTATGTAAAACAATTAGTAATTAATACAATTAAACTATCTTACTCCAAACTCAGTTGTTATAGAATGCATTAAAAAATTCTTGCGCCTGCTCGTTTTACGTTCTAGCGCATTTTACAAGCGGTTTTTTGTCGATACCCCGTCTAGTCTGTAAAGCGTTTTGTCGACGCTACTAATAGCAACAAATTTCGACACTTGAGTCATCTGTCGGTGGTGGCGCTTACTATAAATAATATCATCTAATATTAGAGAGAAAGACAAATGTTTTGTCTTTCTTTCTAATATTAGATGATAACACCTTCCAAGTTTCAGGCTCTGAGATCAGCGGTTTAGCCAATACTATGGGTATTGGCTAAACTATACAAATAATACACTATTTGCATTGTTTTTTTATGTCAATGGTGTTCGGTGTTCACCTGAGTAACTGCCACTAACTGTTCCCGTGGATTGGATTACATTCGATTGTAACTCATTCAATCAATAGTTCGAATTAAAAGGGCTCTGATTCAACCTATTTTTTTAATATATCCCGTTAAAATTATTGCGTCAAATATGATGCAAATGTTACATTTGACTTAGGTTTTTAGTAAACATTATAAATAATTGACTTGTCCAATGTTAATATTCAGAACATACTTTAAATTTAAGCAACCTGGGTCTGTAAGATTTGCCGTCCCATTCTGAATGTTCTCTTATTTCCCGAGACAGTCACCTCAACGCCTCCTGTCCGTTGCTTTTTGACAACCAAAGCGAATTTCTGTTGGTAAAAGGTCGTTATATAATTAGGTTAATTAAGTAGGCTTTTTTAAAATTGTTCAGGCAATATAAAACAAAAAAGGCAATTTATAAGTCGAACAAAGCCGAGCGCATGGTATTGCTTGCGCCATCCAAGACCCTTTTGGCTCAAGAGTAAATACGTCCCAGTTTAAATTGATGTCACCCGTAGAAACCGACTCACTGTTGTACCTTCATAGCCTCAAAAATTCGTCAGTCACATGTAACCGCGCGTACTTGTCTTTCGGCATATTAATCGAAGATTAGCATACTAATCGCCTGCCTACCAGTACATAATCGCCTAATTTGTATGTCAGAGATACGCAACGAGTAATTTAAAGGACAGTTTACCGGATAAAGTGCGCAAATATTGCCATTTTCCGCGACTTGTAACAACTGTTGCCTAACCATGTATGGTTTTCCTTGACCTAAAATTTTTAGGTTATGTTTTATCTAATTATCTATCGATGAAAAGAGTTTTCAGTTCTAAATGTTAGGTTTTTAATTGTACAAAAATATTATTTTACGTCCTTTACCTATTTCACTAAGATAACTGGAAACTAAATTTTCATAAATTGTCTTACCGCTACTTGAGCTTTAGTAGAAACTTTGTTTCAAGTTATAAATTATTATTTTTCAACTAAGTAGCTAGTACTTTTATTCTGCTTAGTTTTTTCGTTAGATTATTTTTCAGAGCTGGTATTTTACCTGTTCGATCATTTTGATATTTGACCATTCACGTTAAATATACGTGACTCGATTTGTTAAAAAAAAACGCTCAAGACTAAGTGATTGTCGGACCTCGCGCGCTTAAGGGTTCCGTAGTTGCACATCGCAAACGCTGACTTACTTGACTTCGTTGTACAGTTCAACTGTTTAACTTGATTTGCTGTCGAGTGTACCATAATTGCACATCGTAAATTTTCAAATACAAACTTTTTTACTCTATCTGCCTTATGTGAGAATTGAACCATAAGATCCTTATTATAGGTACTAATGTTACATAACATAACTGACGACTTAACTAAGTTGTCTGTCAGTCACACCCACCTGTTCGATCCAGAAGCACAGTAATCAGTATTGGCCCATATCCGCACGTTCTAGGGCGACACAAGCCTTGATTGTTCATTAGTTGCAACATAATTTCTTTGCTATTGATACAATTTAAAAAAACAAACCCTATTGACACAGTTCCTGGTAGTCCGATAAGGTTCCTAAGTGATACTATTAGTTAGGCAATTGTGCTGATGTTAATTATAACACGTCGCAATATTTTGAGTCGTATGCATCAAGAGATAAGGTCTTTATTCGGTTGACAGTGTAAAGCGCAGTACGTGTCGTATCGATGCGCAAGCGCACGCGTTCCTGAGATACGGCGCATAATCACATGCGCTGATTTACTAAGCGGCGCGTGCGTTATCGCGGTATGAGTTGCGAACACAAATATTGTCTACCTACTGGCCCTTGCCTTGCAGATAGATCTAGTAAAGTAAAGTAATTAACTATAATCTTCCAACTGCACGGTAAATACCTCCACCCTAGAATTAAAGTTACCACAGCAATGATGGGTACAGGCATAATCACCAATGCCAAATGAGAGTTGGTGATCACAAACCCGAGCAATGTTCGATTTGATAATCTTATTGCCCGATCCGAGGACTGAACCCAGGATCCCTTGGCACGATATTAAACTAATGAACTAAAGCAGGGGTCGGCAAACCGGACGTCTTACTTGCGGCCCGTAAATGTTTTGTGAATGAGCTGTAAATATCAAATTAAATGCATGAACGAACTATGATGAGAACTTGAGTGCTATTCTAATTGCAACTACAAATATGACAGCTAACATACAAGAAATAGACTGCAGTTATGATCTCAGACATCACTTTGTTTTTTTTTCTATGAATTATAATACCAATTATAGCCTGCATAAGGTTGCCGACCCCTGGACTAAAGGGGCGTTAGGTGTAGTAAGTTTAACATAAAATATAACTAATAAAAGTATACCAACTATTAGCTACAAAATTTGGGTCAATTACCACTATTATTAAATCGCAAACCAAAGTGTGCACGAAACCCTTTGTGTGCGAGCCCGACTCGTACTTGGTCGGTTTTTGTTTTATTTCACAACTAACTGTTGCCCGCGATTTCATATGCATCAAGGAACCATGATCTATTTACTTCCATCTAAATCTATTCAATCATTCACATTTATTATGTTTCCCGCGAGTACCAAGTACCAACACGTGAAAATTTAAATTTTCCTACAGGAACTGTAAGTTTAACTGTTTTAGTATAATTGAGTAACTAATCTATACAAAATGATTTAGGACGCGTAAATATTCCAACAATACAGGATAAACCCAAAGACTTACACACTTTTTCTAGATTTAGACTTCTCTCGCTTTGCCTTGTTAAAGCCTTAATTAACATTACTAATTACCATTGTTTTGTTACAGGTATCCCAACGATGCTCATACAGTGACAGTGCCTAGTGAATGTGAACAAGTGAGACAAAGGTGTTATCAAAAGTAGTACCAAAATAAACCTTGCTACCACCGTAGTAGCGCCACCCAGCGGTCAAAAGTGTCGTGGCCGACAAACAACCACTGCAGTAGCGCCATCTAGCGGTCAAAAGTGACGTGGCTGGCAAACAACCACTGCAGCAGCGCCATCTAGCGGTCAAAAGTAAAGTGGCCGGTAAGCGACCGTCGCAGTAGCGCCATCCAGCGGCCAATTGTGACGTGGCCGGTCGCGTAATGTTCGGCGGCGGCGGTGGTGGCTACGGCGGCGGCGGCGGCGACTGCGGCGAGGGCTACGGGCTGGGCTACGTGGGCAGCGGCGGCCGCCTGCAGCAGTACGCCGCCCACTTCGCGCCACACCAGAACGTGTGGCACCATCACCACGCAGCCCACCATGATAGTTACGGTGAGAATACACCAGCCATCTTCTTTTTATCGTGTCATCCTTCGAGTATGATCTCAGAATTTTCCAAGTCACTTATTATATAGCAGACCTCTGAAGTAACCTCTGTTGTTCACACGGCATCCATCTTGCAAGAAGCCGAGACCAACGGCTTAGCGTTCCTTCCGAAGTACAAATAAAGCCCCCTCCGAGACAAGAGCCAATTTAGAAAAAGTTGTTTGATTGAATCAAACCTTGGGCCCTTGGGTAGTAGGCGGTCCCCCACCCCTACAAGCTTTTAGAAAAGTTCGTTTGCATGAATCAAAGGACCACTGCACTACTAAACTAACCGGGATACTACAATATTTATTCATATCTATGGTTTGAGAATTAGTTTTAGGACCACAAGGATTGGCTGACAATAGTGACCGAGTTTCTTGCGCTGCTTCTCGGCACTAGCCCACACTTGTCCCGAAGCAGTTGAGTGGTATGTTTAAATATTGGGACGTGTAAAAGCGCCTCCCAGGGGCCTATTTGCAGAAATAAAACTGATTTAACTGATTGCTAACATTTTTCATTTAAGCTATGTTTTTATAGAAGGTACTAAACATGGAACTTTGCTAAAAATATTACTTTTGCCCACTATACACATAAAGTTAAGATGGTAATCTTTAGCTAGCATTCTGTGGCCTGTTGAACTGCGCAGTTAATTAACCTGCGCGGTCAGTTTGTGTCTACTGTCTACCATGTTTGATTGTGTGCAGTTAGTTTGTTAATGTAGTAGTGATCAGCTGTCAAGGGTGTAGATTATTGTAGTTACAAAACGTTTATGTATAGTTAAATATCTTCGAAACTATAATTATTTTTTGCCCAAATTTGGTGAGCTTGCTGAGCATGACATAAAGATGCCCCCTTAAGACGCTGTCTGCAGCCGATGACCTTGAGCAATGAACACGCCCACTTTATTCGTCTTTGAATTTCTTTGGAACGCGCCACAGCTATCACTGTCGACTCTCGTAGGAGTGACAGAGAAAAAGCGCATGGAATAGAAGGGCCTAAGTGCCAAACAACAAAATTCGTTGTGCAATTTAAAATTGCCATTTTATTAAAAATCTAAATCAGCCATTTGCTTAAGCAACATGTAATATACAATATAGCAAAATTTTATTATCATTGTTATACGGACTGCTGAGAAAAATGGTAATTTATGTATTTTCAGAGGCTACTTTGAGATTTTTTTCTATCGAAAAAAGTTTTTAGAATCGTGTTTTGGAAACAGCCACCTGGTCGAAATGATCAATTACAACTACCTACATAGAATTTGGCAACAATACGAGCCATAGGCTTAAAGCATAACAATCTTTATTGAGCTCAATTTGGCTCATGTCAGCGTCTTAAAAGGAATGTTGTTGAATTTGGTAGACCCTGTATAGTGGGTTGGCAACCCTATATAAATACAGCTAACCCAATCTAAAATTCATTGTAAATAAAAGTAATTTTAGTTAGTCATCAACAAACATGAAACAGAACATTTATTTATGTCGCAGGGTGTAGGCACGTAGCATGTAGATTTGTAAGTTACAATTACCCATAGAAGTACCTATATTAGAACTGTGAATGGCTGTTTTCATTCACTGAAATTCAAATAACCAATGACGCGCCAATAAAGAAAACCGCAAAATATGGTCGCATGCAGAAAATATACCTAAGATAATACTGTTACGAACGTAGAGTTCGGGATTTGGATAAAACACCGTTGACTTATTAGAAGATTTTATTACGCGATGAACAGATCGCAGACACTATCACAAAAGCCAAATCACAAGAATCGTAGTCCGGTGGGTCGCTGAGGTCGTTGGTTCCAAATCACTATTAGCCAATCCGTAGAGTAGTCCTTAGATCCGTTGGTATCGCTAAAGTCGTCGTTACTTCGCACTAGATCACTTTTCGCAGGTATCGCACCGAAAGCTCAGAATGAACTGACTGCGGCGTCTTAAGTCCTGTTATTTATATATCTCAACATCGATGCCGGTCGTACATACTAGAATGTTTATTTTCCAGAAAAATCACAAGGACGTTTAAACGTAAACAACTCTAGTGAGTTATACCATTTTGCGCCTTAATCTGTAAACTTAAAGTTCAATGTCGCTTGCACTAACATCTTGTTATTACTTTGTGGTTCAACTTAGGTAGTTATGTACATTCCTCTAGCGATATCTCGAAGCATCTAGCATGTCCGTGACAATTCTATCCTTAAGCAGTAGTCGCATGTAGTGATGAATTATTATCTACGTTTACTAACAGCCTATAATCATCCCACTGCAGGACAAAGGCCTCTATCATTGAATTCAAGTTACCGCAGCGATGATGGGTACTGGTATAGTCACCACGCTTTCCCGTTTAGGCAAGTCATTAAAATGTACAACCAAACAAATTTTGCGATAACCTGTATTGATTACACTGACTGTAGGTAAGCCTTTCAATAAGGCTTTCTCATTGAAAACACAGTATTATCCTCAATTAAAATATGTTAAGATATATTTCAGTGACTAATTTATTTGTTTTCCATTTAATATAGGTATATCTGTGGGCAACACATTTATTACAATACTTATTTATATTCCTAATATTTATAACAACATATTTACAATATTAAACATATTTATTTACATAAAATAACACTAAACACTTATACTAAAATATTTATTTACAATGCAAAATACAGTTCATTTCAATATTACACATAATACATTCATTCATCACACTTGCACATCATTATTAACATTAAAACACTAAAACATAAATAAAATTAATTGCACGAGCAAACCCGCGCGATACTCGTAGTATGCAGCGAGTGTTGTATATCGATGCGCTATAGCTACGCGCGAACACCGCGCACCGATCGGAAGTTCGTTCGACTCCTGCGCATTGCGAATGCTCGCCAGTCGAGAGAACATCGTTAGACACATTACCCGTACTCCTCACCGCGCGCCGCCGATGCCTACGCGCTCGGTTACGTAATTCGTATTTAGTCGTTTTTATGACGTAAAACAAATTAAGTGTGAACTTGTAAAATATCAGACAGGATGTCAAATACCTACGAAAGTAGACGTAACACTAACCAGATTCAGCGTGGTAATCCCGCTAGTGGAAGTGTCCCAAGCCGAGGTAATCCCGGCAATAGAAGTCAGAGGCGCGCTTACGAATATCAGCAGCGCAATGTTGAAAGTAACTGGGCTGAGGCTCGTGAATTTGAAGAACGCCCTCCAAAGCCTAGAGGACCTACTCAACGCAGTGCTAATTGGAAAGCACGTATACAAGAGAAAAAGCAACAGCAGCAGGTCAAGAAAGACGACGCCGCTGCAGCCTACGACTTCAAGGCTACCGTCGAGACCGCTCCCGTGGATGAGCCATTATATGACATCGGCCCTCACAGCAGTTCAATTCCAGTTCAGGAGAATTATTCCCAGAACTTCGAATTCTCTGGGTACATCGATCAAGTTGAACGATCTTATGAAGCGATGAGGGGCATCGACCCCAGGCTGGACAGACGCCTTCCGTTTTCGATGTTCCAACACTCTATGTGCACCATCCTTAACTGCTATCTCATGGATATAGCATTGGAGAACGGCGAGAGGAAGTTGGGTACCGGGAAATGCCAGGACCTACTACCTGAGGACTTGTGTATTCCAGACAACCTCTACCATTTTCTTGCTAATATCGGAAACACTACAACAGTGAACGGTGAGGAAATTAAAATAAACATCCCGGATATTGCAGTGCCACAACCCCAAGCGGATGATATACCCGCCGGCTCATTTGGCGCTATTACGCCTGAGAATCATAACGTCTATGAGTGTTATGTTTCACCTTTAGTGACGATGAACAGGGTGCTCAATTCCCGACGACCGCAGGGTGCACCAGAAATACCGCCTCTGCCTATGGCGATGATCCCTGCCGGAGGAGTGCCCACAGAAAACCTTCTAGGCCATGGACCGCCCGATATTCTCCAGATGGAAGCGAAACAACTAGATCTGGAAGGAAAGTTCGTTTTCCTGATTTTTATCGCCCTTAACCAGGTCTCTGGAGGGGAGTGATGTGGGCAACACATTTATTACAATACTTATTTATATTCCTAATATTTATAACAACATATTTACAATATTAAACATATTTATTTACATAAAATAACACTAAACACTTATACTAAAATATTTATTTACAATGCAAAATACAGTTCATTTCAATATTACACATAATACATTCATTCATCACACTTGCACATCATTATTAACATTAAAACACTAAAACATAAATAAAATTAATTGCACGAGCAAACCCGCGCGATACTCGTAGTATGCAGCGAGTGTTGTATATCGATGCGCTATAGCTACGCGCGAACACCGCGCACCGATCGGAAGTTCGTTCGACTCCTGCGCATTGCGAATGCTCGCCAGTCGAGAGAACATCGTTAGACACATTACCCGTACTCCTCACCGCGCGCCGCCGATGCCTACGCGCTCGGTTACGTAATTCGTATTTAGTCGTTTCATTGTGCGCGTTAATCTTCTTATATTTTGTGCATCGTACTTTGCTTTCTACTGTGAAATTCGTCTCCTATATGTACTCCTTCTTGTATGTTCTGTGTATTGTGAATAAACAATATTAATAGTGCAGTTGGACTTGTTCACTTTAACTCCACACATACATAATTAACCGGAAGTGCCTCAAACACATCCATATATCAACCAACTTCTCCATATTTGTTACAAAATAATAAACCACAAAAATGTTGGCTTTCGATAAAAGCCATCCAAAATCATTCATAAATTGTGTTAGGTATGTACCTATATTTGATGATTGATTAAAAAGTTTTGGGTTAGGTACATGCGTTTTTCCTTTTTGTTACAAAGCTAATAAAAATTGTAATTAACTGTTGATATTTTTACCTCGCATGATGTAGGCATGTTGCCAACGTAGGTACCTTTTAAAATGGTTTTTTTATCGAAAAAACTCCAAGGAACCTGCAATACGGACTACAGCTCTTCTAAGAAAAGAAATTTGTCATCATTCATTATACAACGATTTGCTGCAATATTGATTGATTTACTGTTTTCGCAATAATGAGCAATTCAATTTTACATTTCACGATCTGTCAAAAAGCAATCCGGTCATAGATTGTGTATGGCAATAGAGAACCATGTTGTCAGTATTAGGTCTGTATACCCATATGTCTAACGTTTTACTGGTTTCAAAGAAATTTAATATCTTTTTGAATATTTTAAATTTATTCGTTTTTTTGCAGGCAATTAATCAGATGTAATTTAATTGGATTAGTGTCTTTGTATTCTTTGTTGAAGTTGTCAACCACCCAATCGTCATCGCGTAAAATCATCACCTAAAAATAAGACTATTGTTCTAAATGTTCTCATCATTTGGTGATTCAATCGTGAATGATGATAAACCTCTTAGGAAAAGTCATCGAATAAACACATCATTCTATAACGAGAATATAAAATGTACAAGACTTTACAATGTCTAGGTTCACATAAATTTACGCGTGTCTTGACTATTTTGAATCCCTTTATATATTTTTAAATATGTAAAAACAATAAACTTTATGCTTAACCTAACTTAATATTTTTCATAATCAGTCCACTGATGGTCAAAGGCTTGTTCAAAAGTCTCCGTAATCCCCAGGCTCGGTTTTTGGCGACGGTGGTACAGGAATCAATTTATTCAAGTTACCACAGCAATGATGGGTACTGGCATAATCACCACGCTTGATAAATGCGGGTTGGTAATCACAAACCCTAGTAATGTAGGAAAATTCGAAACTAAAGGTTGTCCGACCAGGGGATCGAACCAGGGACCCCGGGATCTTGGTCGGGTATTTAAAACACTAGAAGCGCAGTTAAGTCAACGGGAAAAGAGATTATTTTCTTCGGGCGGTACTCCTTTAGATACTTCTTATACTTTTGGTTTTCAGGCTGGCACCTTTTTTTATAATCAATGTGCTTGCTCTTGACTACATGCTTTAACTTAACTCTACAGTTAAGAAGAAGCTAAAGATAGAGCGAGCTTACCCAGAAGCAGCCCATTCACTCTTGCTTTAAACATTTTAGGATTATTATTATAACTATAATGCCCTATGTATTAGGGACTTAAGTCTTCTGGATTACATTACATTGGATTATCTTATGCATTACAAATTTACAGGACAATATAAGTATGTTTCTTTATATGTATTTTGAACGCACTATGCCATGGACTGTTGATGGAACAATACGCACAACTTCCTAATAAGCAGAAAACGATTAGGATTAATCTCAGTGCGACGTTAGCAGTAATAAAATCTCAGGGATTCTATGAAATGTTTCCTGTTTGTTAATGAATATTTTACTAGACCTAAATTCCAATTGGGTATTTGATGGAAAATATTTCTGCGTTGACAACATTCTCAACTAATACGAAGAGACCATACCTCTGAACTTGTATATGATTTTGTATGAAAACATAATTTAAATTATCTGTCAAGAGAGAACTACAAAAAAATATTGAGGTTTGTTCCCGCCGATATGGGGACACGTTATTCGAAAAATAGAAAACCTGCGCTTAACAGTGGGATACGAAATAGTCTATGTCCTTTCACAAAGTGTAATCTATCTATGTACATTTCGTCAAAATCAATCAAGTAGTTTAGGTGTGAAAGCTTCACAGACAGACAGAGTTACTTTTGCATTAATAATATTAGTACGCATGTTCATGTTTTTAAAATTGTTCTAAAAATCTCGACTGATTGAGATGGAACGGAAGTTTGTGGATTGTTTATTCAAGGTATTGTATTAATAAGGATGTTTTTGCTTTGGGCTAAACATTTAATTAACTATTGGTACCCTAATTACATTTGGAGTTTGTAGACCATATTGTTTTAGCTAAGAACACTTGTTCTAAGTTACCCTGCAAAAGTAAATCTGTCTGTCTGTTACGTTTATACGTACAGTCCTGAAGATATCAAATATTTGTAATCACGAATACCTCGTCGAGGTCATAATGTAATTACTTTCACCATCTTTTGTACCTAAATGTTTGTTGCGGTTCTAATTATGTTATGAGTGAATAAATGAATATGAATATGAATATAAAACAAACAAATTTCCTTGTAGCATTTATAGCAAAAAAATAATATGAATACAGTATTTGAATCACAATACCTATTACTCGGGGACAAGTATAAGTAGGGGGTAAGAATATTTTGTGTCTGATTCAAACAAAAGTTATTGTATTTTAAAAGTACACATTTAACAGATCTATACCTAACTATAATAATTAACAAACAATCCTAAGTAACCTCGTTTTAACAAAGTTTTTAGAAACCAATATTTTCCTCCTAAAATCACGCCAACATTGATTTGCTTGAGTTTGTGAGCAATTGCGTTGTCCTTACGAGTTAATTCTTGTAAACAACATTATCAGTTACAGGATAATGACCATTTAGTTCAAATGTGATTCAATTTTAACTAATAGGAATCATCAATTTAGCAGGAAATAAACTGTTTACACAGCAGCTTTTTAAGGATAACATCGATACAACTACATAATAGTCTAAAAGCCCCATTACAGCAAGCCACTTGTTAATTATAAAGATTGGTAAACAACAAACAGGATGAAATTTTAATATCCTTTAAATGTTTTAATTCCACAATCTACGAGATAAAAACAAATAACATATTTTTTCATTCGGTATAGCCCAGTACAAGAATGAGAATTAGAACATGTCCGCCAAAATACCTACATTTTGGATGCCTACGACCTTCTAGCAAAACTTTTTTGACGCGATGCGCAACTTATTCATTCATTACGATACTATTCATAACTAATTGATTTTCCCTTCATACCTTCACAGGATACGGACATTAAAAATTTAAAATTATGTTGCGAAAAATATTTATAACTACATAAATGGGCTCTAAATACCGCACTTAATGTAACGCATATAAAAAATAGGGTTATGAAAATGTCATTCTGAATGCCTAGGAACATGACTACTAGGTATGAAGTTTGGTTCCACGTAGCTTTAGCCAGTATGTCAGTAACAAAGCTCTCAGTTTAAAAGAGATTACATTCAAAAATAACTTTGAATTAAGGATCTATCCTTTTGCTGATTTAATCGTAATAAAGACCCTGCGTTTGTCGTATATCAGAATAAACGTTAAACAACGTTCCCTAACGCACCGTTACGCGTTGGTCTAGTGGTTTAAATACCGGGCAAAGATCTCGGGGTCCCGGGTTCAATCCCCGGGTCGGGCAACAAAAGTTTCGAATTTTTGAACATTACTCGGTTTTATGATCACCAACCCGCATCTGGCAAGCGTGGTTATTATGCCAATACACATCATTGATGTGGTAACTTGTATTCAATGATGGAGGCCTTTTCCCTGCAGTGGGATGATTATAGGTTGTTACTTCCTTTTTTACTTCAATCTTCCCTAATAAATGATTCTACTCAGATTAATATGAATAAGAACGTGCCAGCCCTCAGGACAACAATTCAGTAGGTAGAGGAAAACCGCTTAACTATAGTCGCTCGCATCAGATGACGCGCGTCACCGATAAGGCTGCGCGCGCGCCGCTTCGGTCAGTCGCGCCCTGACCTCTGACCGGGGACGTATACACTATGTACTCTCTACCGATTCTTTCGAGCTGGTTGCAAAACTTTCGAAATGATATAGGTCTGTTCCTATCGCTCAATTTGTGTCCCTAATTATATTTTTTTAATTTATTATATTCCAACTGTGTAAGATCAGAATAGTGCTTTGAAATCAATATTCAATAATACAGTCATGATTGCGAACGTGATAAAAATGCATCGACATTTATGCACGTTTCGTCTCACTAACTAAACATTGTATCGTTTAGTTATTTTAAGAGATCATAGTGATGTAATGCGTGCAGGTGGCGGCGGCGTGGGCGGCGTTGGCGGCGTGGGCGGCGTGCCCTCCGTGGCCGGCGGCCTGTACTCCCAGAACGTGGTCATGGGGTCCTGGTGTGCGCCCTACGACGCGCTACAGCGGCCTCCTGGCTATGGTGAGTAAATTTCTATAGATTCTTATGTGTTTTACAAACTGTTTTGTTATAGAAAACCATCAGTTGGTAGCTTAGTTTTTATTTGTTAGTGTCGCCTGCAGGGTTTTGGAATGTTGTCATACCTTACAGTCGATATGTTGCGACAAATGTGTAACTATATAAATATGACTTTTTTTAAAGATTTGATGAGTAATTAAGATGGTTGCGGTTTAATTGGAAACTATTTCATCTTAGTTGATTAATTATTTACCTACAGGATGTGGTTAGTCAGGTAACTGTCAAAACAAATAACACCGTGCAGTGTGTTTGAACTGTGGTTAGAAAAAAGCAAGCAAATTTTTTTCAATCGTGATTTAATTACAATTATTAGCAATGAATCTTTTGAATCAATGAATTGTTAATTAACCTAGAATCAAAATTAAATACGGTTAATTTGGTTTGTGCAAGTCCCAAACGTTTTTTCAAGTCCCATTCAGATAAAAAAAATATATTGACAAATCGATTGAAAGTGGATTTCTTTCAGCTGTAGTAAAAAAATTCCTAGTACTGAGGTTAAAGTCGGACGACCTTCGTGGAGTCGTGGCGTATGCACTGGTTTTCCAGGTGACGCCTGCTCCAGGGTCCCGGGTTCGATACCCGGACAGTACAAATATTTGTGTGCATGAACATGTCTGTTTGTACTGGTCTGGGTGTTTTCTATGTATTATAAGTATGTATTTACAAAAAAAAAGTATATAAGTAAGATTATCGGTTGTCTAGTACCCCATACGACAGGGTACTTAATACTACCTTAATTTGGGACTAGATGGCTCTGTGTGGCCCAGTGAGGCATGTCTTAAAATATTTAAAAAAAAAAATTAAAAAAAAATTATTTATTTATTTAAATTGGTTTATCTACATTTTCTCTGGTTTAGGTGTTTGTGTACCTTTGTTTTTTCTGATTTCCACAATACGAGTGCTTCTAATTGTTACTACCCTTGGATCAGAACATTGTATGTGATGTTGTCCACATTAAAAAAAAGTGATGGTGAGAGGCTTGTTGGTTAGTTGCCTACATTCTAAAATATGTCGTAATCTCATCTCATATCAGATAACTCTAAAAATCTCAACTCAAGCTTATGATTATCAAGTAATGTTTATTGTTAGTAAATTCTGATTTAGACATCAACGCGTTTTTTACAGATTTACGAGTAAATTGATCCTTGATAATTTACATATAAAAATATTCTAAGTAGACAATTTTAAGTAGGTACTTGTCATAACTACTCAATTGAATTAAAAAAAATATAATTAAGTTCATTAGTGTCTAAAATACGAAGTATCTATATCTCATTGCAATAAATCTATGTATGTTCTATTAACAGTCTCAGAATAACAATAAACTTTATATTACTGCATTCTTACTTAGTAGGTAATTAGTAATTTAATTTTTTACTGAATTTTCACTTCATTTTTTGGTATTAAGTAATCTTGCATTATTTATCACATGGTCGTATTCAAGGATGCACTGTATTTAAATAACTTTTATGCCAGAGACAATGCAAATAATATTGACAGATAACAAATGAGTCACAGTCGATATCTGAGAACAAACAAGTAGCAGATCTGTGAATCAGGCTTCAGACTGACGTCAGCTTTGACCAATGGGACTTTTTTGGTTTCAGTAGTGAGTTACTCTGATTATTTAGGGAATAATGATTAATGGAGCATATTTACGTAAATTAAAAAAATCAGCGAAGTTTTGTAACAAATACTTGTTGTTACGCCATCATGTGTACCCTATACTTTATTAAACACTTATCTTATTTATGTTTTACTGTTTTGTTATTAAGTTCCAAGACTTACAAAAACTTTCCACCATTTAGCGCTCGATCAGCAGAAAAAAGTACAGTGACAGCTCCTAGTGATGTGCACTAGGCATCAATTGATCACTGATGGGAAATGTACAATTAAACGTACAATTTCGTGTCACTAACAGTATAACTATTGGTTTACTTTGAACAAACCTATTTATTAAATTTTGATAAAGCTAGTTATTTACAAGTTATCCCAACAAAATCAAAAAGTTACACGTTCAGGGAAAGGTGCTGACAACTATTTAATATAACTTCAGTGAAGGGCATGTTGCAAAACTTTATGTTTAAAAACATGAAAGTGTCACGAGGTAGGTACTTTAACGAACTTCATTTTTTTTTTGCACACGGACGACCGGTCGTTTCCTATTGAAACGATCGCTCAACCGCAACCCTCCCACGGGGGAAGGAGGTGGTGAATCCTCATGGATACCTCACAGCCGGCTGTGAGGTATATGTATACCACAATATAAATAGGAGACAGTGACGGTTTAACGCGGTGTATGTGTGGATGGTTATTTTTATTTATCATTATTTTAAATATTATACTGATCTTTAGGTAGGTGTATGTATTTTAAGTAGGTATATTATTTTGTATCATGTGTATTGTATATTAGGTATTAATATGTAGGTATATGTGTATTGTATTTTATTTTTTATTTATTTTATTTACACTTTTTTGCACATGTAAAATCAAGTACAAAATGGCGGACTTAATGCTAAAAGCATTCTCTAACAGTCAGCCATTGGCCCAAACAGAAATATCACAGGCGGTTTAGTAACATGTATGTTATTGTATCTGTTATACATCGCTTGTCTTGCACAGTGCTACCCCTACTCTACTAAAACTAAATTTCCTCTACTCAAAGGTTGTCTGGTAGAGATCGCTTAGCAATAAGGCCGCCTATTTGTACATTTTTCTCTTTTTCTCTCTTTGTAATTTATTTGTTTTCTTGTATTTTGTGCAATAAAGTGTTAACTAACTATCTATCTAACGCACCAGTAACAATAGCTAGCCATGGTATCGGCAGTAGGTAGCGATTTCTGCGCTTATCAGTCGCTAACTCGCGATATAATAAGTCGCCGGCGCACGATAAAACTATTATAAACAAATATCAGTTCGTGTCTGACACACTCTGACACATCTGCGTACAGGCTGTGCTCTTACATTACTGAATAATTTACTTTTGGTCGTGGTAGGTTTAAATATTGGCACGTATAAAAGCGCCTCCTGGGGACTATTTGCAGAAATATAACTGATCTTACTGATATCGCAAAAATAATTGGCTACAGAAAGGTCATATTTCTAAAAAAACATTTAAGTATTTTATTTAGATACAATTTCTAAATGAAAATGTTTTGCAAGTTATTATAATATACATATTGATTCCATACTCAAAATATTTAGCTAACTTAAAACTGAATGAAAAATGCCAAACCAAACCATTCAATTTATTGGTTTATCACTTTATTGCGTTAATTAGTTAGCGGATTTATTTTTCAGGCCCTAAATAGTGTTATCCAGTCAAGCATGTATTACAGTTACCGTGGTTTGTAAATAAGATTATGGGTCATCCATAAATTACGTCACACGTATTTTTAAGATTTTCAGACCACCCCCCTTCCCCCCTTGTCCCACATTTTTACGAAAACTCCCATACTATTTTACCCAATGTCACAAAAAGTAAGACCCCCCCCCTTAATGTGTGACGTAATTTGTGGACAGCCCCTTACCTATATCACATTAGTACCTATCAAGAAAATTGACATTGTTTCTATAATGAATGTCTTTTTGAATTCGAGTACAATCTAACAGGTATCGTATTTTTTCGGGATTAAAAGTGATTCTAGCGTACCGTTTATCTCTATGCCAAATTCAATTCAGATCTTTCAGCCATTTATGCAGGATTTAGTAACAAATATACATGTGCAGCCCGGAGCTCTTCCACGCACGAGGAGATGGACTCCGCGATACTCTGTATGGCCTGCCGAACGCGAGGCCGAAGATCTACCTATGCAAACTTTAGCATTTATACTTATTATAGTTAGATTACTTAAACGCCTAGTGGTTTAAGACGCTGACTGCAGCCGATGACCTTGAGCAATAAATACGCCCACAAATTTATTTGTCTTTGAATTTCTTTGCAACACGCCGCAGCTATCACTGTCGATTTCTATAGGAGTGACAGAGAAAAAGCGCATGGAATAGAAGGGCCTAGGTGCCAAACAACAAAATTCGTTGTGCAATTTAAAATTGCCATTTTATTAAAAATCTAAATCAGCCATTTGCTTAAGCAACATGTACGAGTAATATACAATATACCAAATTTTTTTTGTCATTGTAATACGAACTGCTGAGGAAAATGGTAATTTATGTATTTTCAGAGGCTACTTTGATATTATTTTCTATTGAGAAAAGTTTTTAGAATCGTGTTTTGGAAACAACCACCTGGTCAAAAATATGATCAATTACAACTACATAGAATTTGGGCAAGTACTTGGGGTCCCAGGTTCGACTCCGGGTCGGCCAACAAAACGTTTTGAACATTGCTCGGGTTTGTGATCACCAACCCGCATTTGACAAGCGTAGTGATTATGCCTGTACCCATCATTGCTGTGGTAAATTGAATTCAATGATGGAGGCCTTTGCCCTGCAGTGGGCTGATTATAGGCTGTTACTGTTATTTACTTTATAGTTAGATTAGTGAAATAGTAAGATTAACATGATCTTGCTTAATAACTGAGCAGCCTGTAATAATTTTGTTCAGTGGTTATCTGTCCCGATGTGTCAGTATGTAAAACCCGACCGCAAGTATCGTTACAGATTAGCTCCCGATACGCCAGGAAACAATAACATTATAACAATAGAATGGAATTCGAACAAATGATTAAAATGGACGATGATGTTACCCCAGACATAAGGATAAGAAGCTAAATAACTTGTTTATATGTGACATTATTGAATTAGGTAACTGGCTGGCATTAATATTAGAACAGTCATCATGTGTTCACGATGGAACAAAGGAAAACTAGGTTTTTGTTCTAAATTAGATTTATATTGATCAAGCTAAAATTATAACAATAAATTGGATATAATAGGCCGAGTTTTTGAGAGTTGAAGTCTAAGTGAGTAGTGACACAACTGTCGGTCTGGGGATAGTCCTAGTTGGTCCCACGCAATTGGGCCCCGCCTAATGACGTGATGAACGGCGCTAGTGATTGGTGGATCAGTGGTTGCAGTGTGGGGGTCCGCCGTTCGAGGCGGTGGTGGTAAAATAGGTCCGTCGTAGACATCCTCCCAGGCGTTGAAAGCTCTTGCTTTCAAGATTGGTCGTCTGCATTTGGGTTCGGCAGCAAGCAGATCTTGTTGATGGCCCTTCGGATAGTTCCCTTGTTCGTTGCTATGTCGGCGACTCGAGGCACGCCGTCAGAGCCAGGGTACAATTTGGCAACTCTACCAAGCTTCCAGCATAGCGGCGGGACGCTTTCGTCCTTGACTACCACGAGATCATCCAGTTTCAACTCCTTGCACCTGACGCGCCACTTGGTACGTTGCTGAAGTTCGCTGACGTACTCTGCAGACCACCGTTGCCAGAAGTGTTGTCGTGCTTGCTCCAGGCGCTGAAATCTGTTGAGACGATTGGGATTGTAGTCCAGCAGGCTTGATGATGGCATCGAGGTAAGCGGCCTACCTATCAAAAAGTGGCCCGGGGTAAGGGGGGAAAAGTCGTTAGGAGAAGGACTCAACGGACAAAGGGGGCGACTATTGAGGATGGCTTCGATTTGAGAGAATAGTGAGCACAACTCCTCAAAGGTTAGATGAGTGTTTTTGAGTACTCTGTGTAGATGAAACTTGGCCGATCTAATACCTGCCTCAAAAAGACCTCCAAAGTGAGGAGCGTATACTGGCGAGAAGCGGAACTCTATACCCTCACGAGTTGCAGAGTCAATAATAGAATTAGTGTGGGCGTTCAAAAAGGAATTAATTTCTTTAGAAGCTGCGACAAAATTTCTTCCATTGTCACAATAAATAGTTTTAGGTTTGCCTCTGCGACCAATAAAACGCTTGAGAGTAAGTAAGAATGCATCCATTGAGAGGTCACTTACTAATTCGAGATGTATGCATTTGTAACGAAAGCAAATAAAAATACATAAATAACACTTAGTTATCTTACATCCACGTCCCTTTCGATCCGTGATATAAAAGGGACCGGCAAAGTCCGTGCCAACGGTAGAAAACGGAAAGTCTGGTTCAACACGGTCAGCGGGCAGGTTTCCCATTATATTTTTTAAAGTTCGGCCTTGTAAGCGACGACATACTATGCATTCACGTGAAGTGCGTCTTGCTAAGTCTCTACCTCCTATAGGCCAATAGCTTTCCCTGATAGAAGCAAGAAGATGTTGAGGACCAGCGTGTAGTAGGCGCTGGTGTTCTTGTGTAAAAAGTAATTTCGTTAGGGCGTGGTCGGCCTTTAATACTATGGGGTGCTTTTTTTCGAATGGGTATGATGACGTTTTAAGGCGCCCTCCGACGCGTATAATGCCATTAGAGTCAATAAATGGGTTAAGGGACGTAAGAGCAGCTTGAGACTTTAAACATCTGCCTTTATTTAAAAAATTTAACTCATTTGAGAAAGAGTCCTTTTGAGAAAACTTAATTAGTACACTGAGAGCTTTTTCAAGCTCTGTTACTTGAAGAGGACCTGTATGTTTATCATTTGGCGTTTTACAATTGTGAATAAATCGTAGAACTCGAGCAGCTACTTTGTTTAGAGTAGAGAGTTTAGAAAATCTAGAAAAATCGAAAATACAGTCACTGTGCATGGAAGATGCAGACTCCCCTACCAAAGCGGGGTGAGCTTTTAACTCGGGCAAATCAACATTTACATTTACCGGCTGCGGCCAGGAAAGCTCGGACTGAGAAAGGAAAGGTGGTCCATTCCACCAAATAGGTAAATCGCAAACTTGATCAGGGTCAACGCCGCGGGAAACAAGATCCGCAGGGTTGGCACCTGTTGGGACGTAGCGCCAACATACAGGATCAGTCAGCTCTTGAATAGCGGCTACTCTATTGGCAACAAAAGTTTTAGCTGCAGAGTTTGAACGCAACCATCCAAGGACGACGGTAGAGTCTGTCCAATAAACATAGCGATCGACAGTGCAACGTAGAGCTTTTGAGACTGTAGAGGTGAGTTGAGCTCCAAATAGGGCGGCACAGAGTTCAAGCCTGGGTATGGTTGTAGGTTTAATAGGCGCGACACGCGATTTAGCACACACCAGGCTGACGAGTACGTTGCCGTCTTTGTCGAGGGATCTTAGATAGATGCAGCTACCGTAAGCTCGTTGCGATGCGTCGCAAAAACAGTGAATCTCTTGAAAAATCGGATTATCTATTACAACACGTCTTTTGATTTTTAAAGTAGATAGTTTGGGTGAGCTTTCGACAAATTTTAACCAAGAAGCTCTTATATTGGGAGGCACTGGTTCATCCCAGTCAATTTTGAGATTCCATAATTCTTGTAGTAGAATTTTTGGCTTAATAGTGCATAGTGCAAGTAGACCGAGAGGGTCAAAAACTTTAAAGGTTGAAGATAATATAGTTCGTTTTGATATAACATCTGTAGGCTCATAAATATGAGGGAAATGAAAGGTATCTGTAGAAGGGTCCCATCCTACGCCAAGAGTGCTAGTGGAGTTGCTAATCATAAGGTTGTTTTCCTCTAAACCGACAGATTGAAAGGCTAAGAGTTCGGGTAAATTGGAACGATACTTGCGTAGGTGAAAACCACCACCAGCTAACACTCCAGATACTGAGCTTTGAATGTGGCATAGTGCCTCTGCTGAGTCAGCGCCTGTTAGTAGGTCATCACAATAAAGGTCACTTTTAATTACATTTGCAATAGTCTCATTTTCACAATCTTCACCCAACTGCCAAAGACAGCGAGTAGTTAAAAAACTTGCGCTAGCGAAGCCATAGGTTACTGTGTTTAGACGTAAAATTCTTATAGGTTTATGTTCCTCATCTCGCCATAGAATAAACTGTAAATTGCGATCCGAATCTTGTACAAGAACCAGACGAAACATTTTCTCTATGTCTCCAGTAACAACATATTTGTGCTTTCTAAAGCGAGCGAGAATATTGAAAAGAGAGTCTTGGATAACTGGACCGACCATTTGTAGATCATTTACTGATAGTCCAGAAGTAGAACGAGCCGATGCGTCGAAAACAACACGTAACTTTGTCGACTCGCTTTGTTCTCTAAATACGGGATGATGAGGAAGAAAATAGACTCCGCGTTGTGATCTAGCTGACCAATCTGTGAAATCAGTAAGATGGCCAAGAGCTTCATATTCGTTGATGAAGTTAGTATACAAAGCTTTAAGCTCCGGCTGTCGTTTAAAACGAGACTCTAAATTTAAAAATCGCTTAAGTGCCATATTATAGGAGTCGCCTAATTGGCTAGGACTTTGATGAAGAGGCAACAATACGCAAAAGCGGCCATCACTCTCGCGGCGAGTATTAGATGCAAAATGTTCTTGACACAGCCTTTCTTCTTTAGTTAGAGGAACGGAGGTTGGAATGCTTTCAAGCTCCCAAAATTTAGTAAGCTCATCATTGAGATTGTTAAGATTATTTTCCTTAAGAAGAAAATTACAAAAAACATTGTTTGATTTTGACTTAGGTTTAGGTAAACTTGGAATAGGACCTGCAACTAGCCACCCCAAAGCAGAGCTTTGTAGTCTAGGATAGTTAGATCCTAGGTGGTGCTGCTGGGTACCTATGATGTCCCAGAATAGTTCGGCGCCTATAAGCATTTCAATTGGTGAAGATTCGTTGAAGTTAGTATCCGCTAGTTCAAATTGAGATAAATTGAGATGACTTATGTCAAACGACACCTTAGGTATTTTACCTGTAATAGTAGGTAAAACAAGGCAACAAATGACTGCATTATATGAGCTAGTTTGGGAATGTAGATTGAGAACACATTGTTCTGTACTTAGGTTAAGTTTGCTGTCACCAATCCCTATGATGTTTGTGCTAGATGGTCGTGAAGAAAGATTTAGTTGGCGCCTTACAGATTCAGTGACAAATGAGGACTGACTCCCACTGTCAAGCAGAGCTCGTACAATCATAGAATCGTTGGTGACTGGGTTGGTTATTTTTACTCTAGCTGTTGATAAAAGAATTTGAGCCGTAGAGGTTGCTGAAGTTGAAATAGCGCTGTTAACATTTGTACTGTCTGTTTGGTTTATGTGTAACAAGCTATTGTGTCGTTTTTTACAAGATCGACATGAACCCAATAGTTGACAACGCTCAGAACTATGACCGTTTCTAAGACAATTTTGACAAAGACTATGCTGAGTAACAAAGGCTAAGCGCTTCTCAGGAGTATGTGATTTAAAGGTAGAACACTCGTAAAGCCAATGGTTGTCCTTACATAATACACAGACCGGTGAACTCGATTTTGATTGAGTACTATTTTGTTTAGGAGTATGTGTGGCTACTAAAGCTTTCGATGTAGACGGCTTTTGGGGGTACGAAAAAACTGGCTTATTGCTATTTTTGTCATGCCTATGCCGGCTTACAGTTTCTATAACATCAGCCCGACCTTTTAGAAAGTTAAAGAAATCATCTAGTGTAGGAATGTCGTTCAAACAGTTTCTATGCTCCTCCCATTTAAAGTGTGTAGCATTGTCTAACCTTGTTGATACAATATAAATTATCAATACATCCCACTGATCGGTAGGAAGGCCAAGAGTTTTAAGAGCACGCAAGTTTTTAGTTACATGATCAATAGTGTAACGTATCGACTTATCGGAATCGCGCATTGACTCAATATTAAACAATGACTTTAAATGGTTATTTATCAGCTGACGTTTATTGTCAAAACGTTGGCACAACAAACGCCAGGCCTCTGGATAGTTCTTGTTAGATACTTCTAAATTTGTAATAACTCTGGAGGCTTCTCCTTCTAAATAAGAATTTAAATAGTGAAACTTGTGAACGTTTTCTATGTTATCATTACTGTGTACTAAAGAGATAAAAGTTTCCTTGAACTCTAACCATTTGAAATAAGTTCCATCAAATTTAGGAATAGTTATACTAGGTAATTTAAATCCAAGCATTTTTGACTTATTACTATGATTATGACAAATCGTGTCACAGTTAGATGAGTTCGATTTGTTGTGCTCATTGCAGCTATTGGAGTTGTTTTTAATAAGGTCTTGAGCTAGCGCGATACAATCGTAGAAATTTTGTTCAATAAAATCCCTGTTATTTAATTCAGCTTCTTGATCTGGGCCATTAAGAACCTCTATTTGAGTCTGCAACTCGTCGAACTCAATAAACAATGTTTCAAACTTGGATAATTTCATTGAAAGTTTGCTCATCTCAAAGTCCGATATTTTTTCTAAAGTGATTAAAACGTCTAAACTATTTTTAAATCTGGTTAGACGTCCTTTTATAGAACTACGTTTATTAGTAAGGTCCTTTACCTTTTCTTGATCCGACATTTTGTATAAAGTAGTGTCTTTCAATGAAATATCAAATTGAATAAGAGTTATAGTCTAATAAATAATAAAATATCAACAATACGCTCCTCGCTTTGTCTGCCAGACGGGACGGCTAACGGGTTCTATCAGCTGATGCGCCGCCGCAGCAGGTGCGTAGACAAAGGGTGACGTAGATGCGCTCCTCGATCCGAGCTCGACGCACGGCCGGCGGAGCACTGGAATTGTTTATTAATTTCGTCCTAGTATTCAGTCGTAACAATATTTTATTTTAAAATCTATGCAGGTTGAACGATAAAGTAAATTTATTGAGATGTTTATCAGCTGGGTGTGTGGATAGTTGATTAGACAGATAATAGCAATAAAAGTAAATAGTATCAAAGTGAACGTTTATAAAATTAAGATTGTAGCTAGCTGTTTATTGTGCGCAAACAAGTTAACAAGTTATAGGTAAAAGCAGCGGTGTACGATAAGGAGCTTGCTTAAGCTAGTGCGGACTTATGCAGTTATATTATTGGGATTGTAGGTAGGTGATATATAATTTAATATTTAGCAATCGCTTACGGATTTAAATAAATTTAAACTACTAGATAGTTACAAAGGCAAAATAATGATTCTCACTGCCGCTATATCGAATCGTGGTCACTATTCTCTCAAAGCAGGGAAAATGAGGGACATTAAAAATATAGAAAGGTTAGGATAAAGAAATGGAACGGGCTCACAATTATAATAGGCAGGCAGCAATGATGACACGACGTCTTCTAGGACTTGGTCTTCTAGGCGCTGGCTGCGATGTAGGTGAGTCCTTCGGGAACACTGCTAGGCACGGGAGGTTGTAGGCGGTCTCGGTTAGGATAATCGTAGCAATCGTAGCAGTCGTAGCGCAATCCCTTCTTCGGGGTAGCCTTGCACTACTATCTTGGACTTGAAAGCTCGTAGCGCGATGACCTCAAGATGACCTCCACGCGTGAATAAGGATTTGACGAACTTCTTGATAGTCCTTATTCTGCAGGTCCTGTCACGGTCGCCACTTTTTGTTCACGATGGAACAAAGGAAAACTAGGTTTTTGTTCTAAATTAGATTTATATTGATCAAGCTAAAATTATAACAATAAATTGGATATAATAGGCCGAGTTTTTGAGAGTTGAAGTCTAAGTGAGTAGTGACACAACTGTCGGTCTGGGGATAGTCCTAGTTGGTCCCACGCAATTGGGCCCCGCCTAATGACGTGATGAACGGCGCTAGTGATTGGTGGATCAGTGGTTGCAGTGTGGGGGTCCGCCGTTCGAGGCGGTGGTGGTAAAATAGGTCCGTCGTAGACATCATGCCTCATCATCATGATTGTTACGAATCGGTGATAGGACCGGATTTGATACAAATATTTTTATTGTATACCTACTCTTTTGTTTTGCATATTTTTTTCTATGTTAATATTATGTCTTACACCTGTCATTCTTATCAATAACCTTGTTCGTCGCACTGTGATTTTCTTGTTCTCTTTTATAAGTTTTCCACTGAAAGTATAGTTCTCTTTAATATTTCCTTATTTTGATTGTTAGGATTGTTAGGAGCAGGGATGATGCAGGATCATCCCTGCTCCTAACAATACTTAATCATCATCACAATTGTGTTAGCCCAGAAAGAAAAGGTTTTTTTAAATTAATTTCTACTAAGTACTAAACAAAGCGTATCTTCAAAAGAAAGATTTCACCTCTTACGACACATACAAGACGAGACGAGGTGGTCTTAATGATACACTACCTAAATCGTAAACAATTTAGGAAAAACTGCGCACCATTATAACAAAACATTTTCACGGTATATTTTGTTTTTACATACTGTATAGTGCAGTAAGTGCTTAAGAAGATTAACATTCCGTTACTATGATTAATCTATTGAACCAACTCTAAGTAGGCATTTCGTGCCAAAACGCAATATTATTGCTTTAGCTCTTGCCTTTATAGCAACTTAGCACGTACTAACGTTAATTGCATTATGACTCGTGAATACTAAAACATTATAATGTATTAATTATCTATGATGTTACTTACTTAAGAAATACATTTACAGTTTATGTTTGGTGGCCAAGTTAAGCAACATTTTGTTATATCCGCTTTTGGTTTTAATTATAACATGGCTCACAGTTTACAGCACGATCATAGCTCACTGTTTACAGGACTTCCAAGGTCGTAGGGATTTCTTCACGTATCGTTTTATGCGTTTATCGAGGTGAAAGTATCATACATCCCTTCCTGGGTCTCAAATTACATCAGCATTCAGAAATTGTTTTGGCGGCTTAATAAGCGTAGAAAGCTAACAACCAGATAGAATTACTATCGCTCTATATTGTAATGATTAAAGAAAAATAATATATTTCTGACAAAACATATATTATACCGAGTGTTGTCAATATACGCACCTGCCTAAAGCCTTGGAGCCAACGGTTATCGCGAGACAATTACTTAACGGTCGAGATACTCGGCGCCCAATTAATGGATTTGGGTTGAGGCACTATCGGAGCTTTGGGGGCAATGTTGGCCTGTCGAAGGCAGCCAAATGCCAAGGATTAGGCCGGTTAGTTGGTTTGTTGGTTGGTTAACTCCTCGTTGGTCTAGTGGTTTAATCACGGGCCAAGATATCTGGGTCCGGGGCTCGATACCCAAGGGACAACAATAGTTTGGAATTTTTGAACATTGCTTAGGTTTGTGGCCACCAAGACCAACATGCATTAGGCAAGCCATGTGATTATGACTGTACCTATCATTGCTGTGGTAACCTGAGTTCAATGATGGAGGCTTTACTAAACTTTTGAAGGCGCTGTTCACACACGTGACAGACGCGTTGCTCTCGTCCAAACGTGCTCGCTTGCAAATGCACTAGTGGAGTATTGGAGTTTTATAAGGTACCTGTTGAATCAGTTAAAATCAGTTCTGTTTCTACAAATAGACCACAGAAGGCGCTTTTACACGTCCCAATATTTAAACCTACCACTGCTTCGGGACAAGTCTGGGCTAGTGCCGAGAAAAAGAAGCGCAAGAAACTCGGTCACTGTTGTCAGCCTCTTTTTAAATATTTTTTTACAAAAGGTTAAAGCAAGTACGAGTTGGGACAATTTAATGCTATACATTTCTATTGTTTAAATAATCAATAATTAACAGTGTAATAGCCCTTTTTCATTACAATAACTTTGACATACGATTTAAGTGTATGTACAGGGAGTTCAGCAATACCCAGTGGTAATTTGTTGAAAATACGAATACAATTTTCCATGAACGATTTTCCTACTTTTCGCAGTCCGAAGCCTGGAAGTATATATTCTTTATTTCTGGTATTGAAATTGTGTACGTTACTTTTCTTAAGAAATAAATGTAGGTTCTTAAGACGTAAATAGCATCGCTAGCGAAATATGCACCAATTTTCTTCTTCTTATCATCTGATTATGCTCGAATAATGATCTAGAGCCAGAGTTATTCGAGCTGTAACAGGCCTCTGACAAGACTTTGTTGTTGATGAGTGAGAATGAGCTTTCACGACTTGCGTCAGAAACCGGGACCAATGCAACGGTTTAACTTAATCTTCTCCCCTTTAAGACCCAAAAAACATAAGTTTCTAACACAGCGTTTCCTATTTGCCAGGTCGCGACCCGGTACCGGGCCATCAAAAATAAATACAGGGTCGCAACATTTCCACCTTGTTTCAAAAATATATAAAAAAACTTCTTTCGTCATTTTGCGCGAACTTGGATTCTTTAGTAAGCAAAAATAAGCAGCAGCTCCATACTTCGCTCTAAAATTTAGTGACTAAATAGTGTATAATAATATTTCTACCATTGATAAATGTATATTATTATTTTCCTTTATGGGTTTAAAAGTATTAAGTGGGCACAAAGGGGCAGTGTGAAGATTACCGGGCCATGGCGGAACAATGTTTGGGAAACACTGTTCTAACACGTTACAACTAAAATTAACCTACATTTTGGATACGACTTTATTCAAAATCAATAAACTACTATCTAAATAAAGAAACTTAATCCCTAACAAATTAAAAGAACTTTTGATATCAAAACACTATTATAGAATAAGCGAATATTTAAATGATAATTTATAATACAATAATAATAACAATAAAATATGAATAATTGCTAAATTCATGAATATGATTCTCCCCTCACCTAATTGCCGTGCCCTACAGGGCCCATTATGTTATTCATTATTGTGTTACATTATGGAAGCAATAAATAATCGAGTACTGAGTATTGAGTACCTACAACGTTACTTTACACAAATTAACTTTACAGTAGGTATACTGTTCCTCTATAGGTTTTCTATTTCTGTAGTACTTAGATGCGTCAGAATTAAAACGCTTTATAGGTATGCCAAGAAATATGTATCTATTATGTGTCTGGGTTTGTATCAAACGTAAACATCAAGCTTTCTAATAATTTCATTGCATTGAACTCTCGCTAGAGCGTATGTTACAGTGAAAGATCAAATTATAATCTGGCTTGATTTGTAGTCGTGTACAAAACAACTGGTGTGCTTGTAAGTGGCAGAACACAGGGCAGCTTGTTTAGCGCGCGTTCTCAGAACTGATAACAGATTACCAACAATGTTTTGATATTAGGCACACTGTTAGCTAACCGCGACATAAGTAATGTTTATTGCAACACAGCTTATACACATCGGATTTGGTTACAACAAACACGGCAATATAAATAACAAAACGTCACTGACAATCAGTTTAAAAATAAATTTAAAAATCTTTTAATTGAAAAATGCTACTATACTATAACTGACTTCTTTAACGATAAATTTTGACATACAATAATAATAATATAATAATCAATGTTAATTTCTATAATATTATATTCAAATTAATAAAATTTTACATGCAATAATAAGTAACGTAATAATGAGTAATATTTTTTTCTAAATATTCTATTTCAAATTGTGGCTGTGTATGTAATGCTTTGATGTAGGTAATGTAATAATTTAACTGACTTTGTAATATTGATAGGCTAATGTTAAATGAAATCTAACAAATTTAACACTATAAATTTTACACACCGAATATCGGTAAGGCATGTTGATACTAACGACACTAATACCAGTATATCTCTGCCCATGCAATGTATATCTCACACATGTTTTCGTAAATAAATAAATTATCTTATCTTATCTTATCTTACTGACTTGTTTTGACCGAAGAAATTGTTTGTTTTTAAAACAATTGAAAAGCCAGAGTAAATCAAATTTCATTTCCTGGATAAAAATTTTGCTGCCGTTGGTGGGACCAAACACATTTATCCTTCCGATTTCCTTGCTTGATATTTTTCATGCACAATGAATTTAACTCGAACCTACTCGTATATTGACGCAAAGCAACACATGAAAGCTTGACCATCTTTGATTCAAAAGTAACGAGCTTTGCACCTGTAACACCTTTTACGTAAGTTAACTTTTTTTTAGTTGCTGCGTATATGTCCATCTCGGCTTTTCTCTTCTGTATTTTCATTGGCCCTCCACTGAACTTTTTAAAAGTGTGATCCTGACGTATAAGCCTAACATTTCCCCACACCTGTTCTCAATTATTAGCATCTTCTTTTATTTCAACGTCCAGCCCCTCCTCGTTAATCCTCCATTCCACCGAACTTATTCCCTACATTCTTCTTCAACACAACATTTCTAAAGCTTTCAGTCTTTCTCTGTCTCTTATTGTCTTTGTCAACGTCTTGCTCTCCCACAGTCACAAGCCGTACAAAGCAATGCTTCAGAAGTATGATTTAGAGAGTTTCTGTTTACCCATGTTTGATTCGAAAAGGTGTTTGTTATAAAATGCTATATTAGCCATGACTATGATAGCTTTAACATCAGTTATAGATCTGGAATCAGTGTCAATAATAACGGTAGCTAATTAGTAAGTTTTTTTCCAATATCTGGTATTAAAAATTTTAGTCCGGAAATCGAAATGAAGCTATTAAATCGAACAGGAAAGTCTCGTTGTTCGTCATAAACCGGCCGATAAGCGTGATGGGTGCACCTACCTACTTGCTTGCGGTACGCGCGTCGGTACAACTCGCTTATCTAACCCTCTACATATTATTTTAGCGTGTAATTAAATGAATTGAAGATACATATTAATTGTATGTAAATAACATAAATGAGGCTTGAAGTTTCCACGCTTCAAAATATCTTTTGATCCTATCGAAGTAGGTACTGCTGCGATCGCTGCTCTACTTAGATAATTTTAAGTCTATTTTTTAAATATAATTTTAAAAAATTGTACATATTACAGCTAAGATTTAAATGATGATAAATGTTTTAGATTGGAACACCAATACTATCTAAGTAGCTTGGGTATATTAAGTCCATGTTTTAAATGTTTTCTTGCAAGGTAGGTTAGAGTAGGGATAGGGTTTCGAATGCCTTTGTTTTTGTTGTTGTTGTTGGCTACTCTACCCACAATGAGTCGAGTGTCTAGACCCTATTGAAACATAAAAAAGTAGCTTCTTACTATTAGATTAGGGTACCTCCCCCTCCGGGTCAGTTGAAAATGTAGCGTGCACAGATGGCGTCCTGGAGGTGTATGAGGACGGCAGCGGGCGCGAGTGCGTGAACTGCGGCGCGAACAACACGCCGCTGTGGCGCCGCGACGCCACCGGCCACTACCTGTGCAACGCGTGCGGCCTGTACACGCGCATCAACGGCGTCAACCGGCCGCTCGTCAAGCCCACGAAGCGCCTGGTGAGTGAGCGAGACCGCGCTACTAACCTCTCTCTCTGCGACAGGTGCGGACGCGGAGCTGCTTACGCGCTTCTATAAAGACGGCTCCGTGCAGAGATGGATGAGTGTGGAGGGCATGGCCCGCGGCATGAAGAAGGTGAGTCGGTGGCGTGTAGACTACGCATGCCGCCGCACGCACACACACGCTTCGGGTGATAGGACTACACGCTACCGCTCCCCGGTCACTGACGTCGCTTGCGCACTGCTACTAAACTGTTTCTGATGCCTGACTCTGCAATACAAAGCTCGTATTTACGGATATATCTGTCTCTTCCAGATACTTAAAGACATCGGTATGAGTGATATAAGTGAGAGAGACAGATGGACTCGAACTTATGGGCATTGTGATGCGGAGTAAGGCCTCTGATATAAAACACTAAACGAAAACGTTGAGTAACTTTAAATACACAAAATTAAAAAGAGTTACTCACTATATTTCTAATGTAAAATCACATAATACCCTAATAGACTTACTTTTATTAACATTTTCTTAAACACTCCTATTATTTATTACCTAACACATTCAAGGTCTAACTGTTAAACTTGTTTGCAGTTTCATTATTATACCTGTAATACTGGATTATGATACTCAACATTAATCAACGCAAATAAAAGTATGTATGGCGATAACGCCTCTCATAATGAAGGCAGCCGTGTTACGTACTTGTATCAAAGTTGTATCAAATTAATGTCAGTGCGTTTGCGACGATTACCGCGAGATAAGGGCATGCACCGCACTCAAGTAGAATTAACTATCTCATTCAGATTGGATGGGATCTGTAGTTGGTGTACTGTAATATGCATGACGCTTTTTGTAATATTTTTATTTGGTGTCGGTTCTTTGTAATTTGGTGTGGTTCACATCGTAGCACGTAGCCGTAACCTCGTAGCAGTGTATATAGATCATTCGTAGCACGTAGCGGATAATCTGCACACTTTTTATTTCCAATTAAACTTAATTTAATTCTAACGGACTTCGAATTTTCTGATAAAGCAATATATCTTTGCGATCCACTAAAGCGTCGTGCAGCATATAGCTCGAAGACGGCCAATACATATCTATACATCGGATTAGCGATGGGCGTTATTAACCGTAACTGGTTATTTAAGCAGTTACAAGCCCGAACAGTGATCACTCGTTATCCGCAACAACAATAACTAGTTAGATTCATAACGCCATTCAAACGATCAAAATAGGCATCGGTCTTCAATAACTGCTTTTATCACAACGCTCTGAAGTTAAATTGAATTCACTCTTATGTGAAAGGTCTAGCGTAGATATTTGGTTGGCTTCACTCCTCACGCAAAATCACTGGTTTTAAGTTACTCGTTACGACAAGTTGAAAACGACGTTTTACATTGCACATCCCACACATCGTTTTGAGTACATGAAGGAGTAAAACGAGTAATGTATAAAGGGTAAAAAAAAAGAATCGCAACAAAAGAGTGATAGCTTTGTTGCGTGTATGAATGAAACAACTATAGGACGCGAGCGTAAGTGCGAATGAAACAGGTATATGTTCGGCTTTCGGTCAGCAGCTCTCATCCACTCCCTCGCTTGTACTTAATGGAATTTGAGTCTTATTTTGAAGGGCAGAGATTCTTAAAGGATCGATTCGATATTTGACGATACGTGTGCGTGAAGTGATTAAGTTATACCAATAACCAAACTTTTATCCTTATAATAATCACGTTTGCTTTAGAGCGTTGTAAAAATAACTAGTTACAAAAATCACTAGTTATGAAAACAGTTATTGGAAATCACATCACGGTTACGTTAAGTTATCTCAAAAACCTATAACGACCCATCGCTACATCGGATAGTGAACTGTCAGTGAGTTATCACGGCGCGTCGGGCGGGCTGCGCGCGCACCAATAGCGCGCGGCCCCGCCCCACGGCCATCGCGGCAGTAATTGTAATGTAGATCGTATGCGCTGCGGCGGAATACGAACGATCGAATTAAAAATGGCGGTGGTTACTTATTGTACGGTTATTGTCTCGTTAGAGATGTAAACAAAAGTCTACTCGGTTACTTTGTTGCGCAAGAGTTTTGTTTGTGACTGTTGCTATCTTCGAATTATGGTTTGATTTCCTGCCTGTTGCACTTGGTTTGTAGTGTTTTCCTTCTTTTGTTTGCTTTGTTTTCTATATTACATTACCAACTAGTATTCTGCTTTTAACTGGCTTAAATAAGATTAGATCCGTGGGGTGGGATCCACTTCCATTAATTATTTACCTACTGCAGGTACATACCTACTAAGTAGTAAACGCTTCTGAGCCATGAGTTTCGGGTTCGATCCCCGTTATAAATATTTGTGTCCATGAACAAAATAAGTGTTTACAATGTTCTGGTTTGGGTGTTTTGTGTCCCAAGTGCCACTTAAGCTTATACTACATACCTATAATATAGACAACTAATCTCAGTCACGTTAATTACTTAGTTTTGTGACTAGATGGCTCAGTTTGGCGAGTCTTGAAATAAATATTTTGATATGTATTGTTGTGTGTTCCACCTAAGAGTTATGTCAATCATTTCCAATAAGTTAGTTAGTAACTGTGGGCTAATCATAGTGTTGTGCGCAGTCGGCAGCTCGTCGCCACGGCCAGTGCTGCACCAACTGCGGCTCGCGCACCACCACACTGTGGCGCCGCAACAACGACGGCGAGCCCGTCTGCAACGCGTGCGGCCTCTACTACAAGCTGCACGGCATCAACCGGTCAGTACTGCGAACAATACCATCTCACAGAGATTATGCATAGTACTCAGGGATCATTCATGTAAGTTAAAAATAGTAGGGGTCTTAATACTGATCCCTGAGGGACACCCATGATAAGGAGCGACCCTGAAGACTCGGTTCCGAATGCAAACTCGGTAAAACTAGGACCAATCGGTGGGTGTGTAGTGGTGTGATGGTCCACCTGCTAAGCAAGGGTGCCGGGGTTAGACTACCGGTTGGGACAATTTTGATCAGTAGTTTACTAAGTTACAGGTATTCGATTTGTCATGATGAGAAGGTTAGCCCCCTGGATCTACTTGCTGTCTGTAACGAACACGATAGTGTTGTGTGGTCTCCACCATTGCAATTATTAATAATAAACCGCTACCATCCAAAAAAAATAATAGCATCGTTATTGTTATGAGGTTGTCTAAACTGACTAAAGACATACGGCCAGAAGAAGGCTGCAGGCGCAGCTTCTCTTCACCTTTAGCCTAACTCCAAAATCGTCATTTTGAAAAGGCTATGTCCAACAGACTGATGTGGGCTAACCTTGATGATTATGAACTTCATCAGTACGACAACATTATGCAGTAGAATAGCCAAAATGTAGGTCACACAAATACGTATGACTCGATATGCCTAATAACATATAAGAAGTACAATAAAATACAAACTACCCTATTCACAGCACAGTTTGTCCTACTACGACCTACCAAAAACAGTAATGCAGTGTCGACCATTACGACCAGACAAATAGCTAATAACAATTTTAAATGTTTACAGACCACTGGCGATGAGGAAAGACGGCATCCAAACGAGGAAGCGGAAACCCAAGAAATCCGGCAGCGGGAATAAACCACCTCAGGACGCCAAAAAAGAGGGACACAGCTCACCTAGTCTTGATGGTAAGGATTATTTAATAGTAAATGTACTGCGGCTTCAATTAAAACCTAAACAATAGACGAACCATGATATAAACTGGTATGGTTCCCCTGTGTGAGGTTTCGATGGAGTGTCTGCCATCGCTTTAAATTGAATTTAGACACCCACCAAAAGGGACTAGCTGTGCAAAGAATGAAGGAAGAGGCCTAGACTGATAGACTAGAAAAGAATTTTGTCTCTACACATAATAGAAATGCAATGCAAATGACTTTGCAAATAAATAAATATAAATATTTTAAGACATGCCTCACTGGGCCACACAGAGCCATCTAGTCCCAAATTAAGCTACTATTAAGTACCCTGTCGTATGGGGTACTAGACAATCGATAAACTCACATATATACATATATATTTTTTGTAAATATATACTTATAATATATAGAAAACACCCAAACCAGTACAAACAGACATGTTCATGCACACTAGGTACCGCTGATCCAAATGGTCGTCATTTGGATCAGTGGACGTAAACGCTGCTTCTGAGCCATGGGTTGCGGGTTCGATTCCCGCACAGTACAAATATTTGTGTGCATGACAATGTCTGTTTGTACTGGTCTGGGTGTTTTCTATGTATCTTAAGGATATATTTAAAAAAAAAAAACGGTTGTCTAGTAGCTAATACGACAACCTTCTTAGTAGTTGCTTAGTTTAGGACTAGATGGTTCTGTGTAGCACAGTCTGAAAAAAAAAATCTTTACTTACTAAAATGTTTAGTTGTCTGGTTCGTCCGTGGTAAAGTTAGATAGGATTTGAGAAACATTCCATATTCAATCATAAATCAATAGCCATTGTCCGGCCTCCTTCAAGTCACGCCACAATTGTCTATCCGGGCTTTCCCCATCCAGCTGCCGCCAACAGTTCTCTTATGGTCAGCAGACCATCCAGTCGCAGGGCGTCCTTCACTACGCTTGTCTAAACATTCCTTAATGTTGATCTTTTTAAATAATCTTTACAGACAGCAAACCGAGCGTATCCGAAGTACCCCTCCCGCTCAGCTCGTCGATGTCGAGCCACGGCACGCCCAAGCCGCGCGAGCTCGCGGACGCGTCGCCGCACGCACACACGCACGCGCACGCGCACGCACACACGCATGCGCACGCGCACAACGCGCAGTACCCGCTGGGGCTGGCGTCGCCGCCGTTCCTGTCCAACCCGTCGCTGTTCAACATCAAGAGCGAGCCCAGCGCCGCCAACGGGTACGACGGGTACTCGCACACCGGCGGCCATTACCATTCCCAGCAGCATTATCTGCACGCGCTACAGGTAATGCCTTCTTAGCAATCCTTCTCCTTTCTGATATCTAGTAACAGCCTATTTATCCTACTGCAGGGAAAAGGCCTCCATCATTGAATTTAAGTTACCACAGCAATGATGGCCTTTCTGATATCTTTGCATATATATTACATCAATTTACATTAAAACGCCCCGTTGGTTTAGTGATTAAAATACCGGGTCAAGGTCTACGGGTCCCGGGTTCGATCCCCGGGTCGGGCAATAAAAAGATTTGTGATCACCAACCCGCATTTGGCAAGCATGGTGATTATGCCAGTACCCATCATTGCTGTGGTAACATGAATTCAATTATGGAGGCCTCTTCCCTGCAGTGGGATGACAATAGACTGTTACTTACTTACTCGCTTATACCTAGTAACAGTTGAGTAGATTTGACGTAGTTAAAATGTCAGCCAGCAACCAAACGTATCTGCTGACTCTTTCCATAAAAAATCGAATTGCGGTAACTTCGTATACTACCGGGAGGGCGAACTAGGTACTGACCTAGGCGGTGTCGGATTTATCATACATAGTGATACTTGATGCTCAAAATTCAAGGGGAGCGTTCTTACCCGGGTCAAGCCCCTCTTAAACCAAAATCCTGTTATTTATAATTATTTATTTGTATTTCAGTACGGTTTAAGCAATGGTGAAGAAGAAGAAGGCAGCGGCTTCCTGCACCAGCGCAACGTGACCGCGCACGCCAAGCTCATGGCGTCGACGTAGCACAAACGTCAAGTGAAAACGAACAAAGCATTTTTAACTCTGTGTGCCCGTACGTAAGCACGCGTCGGTGACATGATGAATGCGTGTACAGTTCGCACTGTTAGTCAAACGAGGAGCTATTGACGGGAGAAGTAAAGCATTCGGTCACGATAGTATGATGCTAAGCTGAATAGGAATAAGGGTGCGTTTTCATTGAGCGGACTCCACTCAGATTGTCATTAATCATCTGTATAGTTGATATGATTAAAATATTTCCTAGAATAAAAATCTTCGGCTATCTCAGGTGGGACCCACAACCTCAGTAGGTTAGAGCAATCACCTAGTAACCGAGAGTTTGTGAAATGAAGTACCCGATTTAGTCGAAATTTTTATAAGAGGATAAATATTTTAATTTCCTAAAAAACAATGTCAAAACAGTTGACCTGATCTTCCGGGGGGCCTCTTAGTAAACGGACCCTTAAGCTTCTGCATTCCTACAGATTTTATAAATTAAGGAACTAAGCGTTATATGTATAGAGTACAAACAATTTATCGTTTGGCAATTGATCAGATTACGCACCAGTTCGAATTCTGTTTCTGTGTCCATATTTAAACTTCAAGATTTTGTTATAAGCCAAACACTGCAAAATATAATTGTATGAGACATGTGGTACTCCATTGCAATACGCCATGCACTATATAATACACCACTAAAATGTCCAAATAATTATGCAAATATGCCTCTGGTGTGATGCAACTGAACTAAATACGAGTACCTATCCAGTTCTGAATGTGATATAAATTGTATTTTACACATGCTTTACGGATAGAAAACTTTGAAATGTTATTCATAGTGTGGCTATAGTGACGAAAACCCTAACTAAATTGACTTATAAGTCAATAATTGTATTATATGGTTTCGCTTTTCAGATTTCACTGTATAGTTAATCCGCCATGTTTTTCCGCAATACATTAATTACATGGAACATGATATTTTGTAAATGTAAATATTTACCTACTAGAACGTTATATAATATTGGTATTATATATTAGCAACAGGATGTATTTAGGCGTATCTACCGACTGAAATGATAATTACGCAAGTATTATAATTATCCTAGTAATTAGATCACTAACACAATATTCTTGTATCTCATACCCCGCTGTACTAGTCTCATTACTGCACTCTATTCATAGCTCGGGGTAAAATTATGTCAAAACAATACTGCCTTTATGTTAATATGATCTAGATGTTATAATGTTTAAAACAGTATTTTTATTATTCAAACCTTGTTCACTCGCTATTGGAACTAACAAATTATTACAGTCATCCCAAATGTGACGACTTCTGTGAGGTCGCAAGGGAACATAAAAAGTAGAGTAAGATAAACGGCATTTACTAAGTAGTTGTAAATATTAGTGTTAAGCTAGAAAAAAATTATACGAAATAGATTTAGCTAATAAATAGTTTATTTTATACCAACCCTGCATGGATTTTATCACAGAACATTTATTTGGTTAAAGCCGGGCATGTATGGGTCGATTATTATTGTAAGAACAAGCAAAAACTATAAGATGACGTCTGCATATTTGAGCTTTATCTGTCCTATCGGCATCAGTGAAGGAGATGGAGAGAGACAAATATGTTGACATTGTCTTAATGAGTCTCCAGGTAATTACGTCACCCACCAGGCAGTGATTGATGACATTGTATATTAAGATATTTCATAACAATTCTACTTTCTTTGTGCACTGTTTTCTGTCTCCAATCACCAATGGCTTGATAAATAAGTACTTATCTATAATCTGCCCAGTAAATTGAATTACTTTACTGACATATCATCCAACCTAAGCTAAATATATTAATAATCAACCCATGTAAGCCCTGATCAAATGTGAACAAAAGCCGAAAAGATATCTATGTACAAACAGTACTTATAAAAAGAAATACATATTTGAGCACATTGAATGAGTTTGCTATGCCTCCCCCGCATCGCTGGACGCGTTCTGCAGAGCGTCCCCCGTGAGCCGGTAGTAGCACCATTGCTCAGAGTCCGTCAAGTTGACAGCCCCTTTGCCCTCGTAGAAGGAGCGAGCGGGGTTCCAGTCCAAGACATGGAAGTCAAGACGAGAGCAGCCGGTTGTAGATGCTTCCTGTAACAGTAAATGAGTCAGTATTTTACATTCTTTTTTTTATTTATTAATAAGGCACAGCTACAGAAATCAGGATAATACCTACATTATAATAACAAAATGTGACACAACATAATAATAAAAGCTGCACCAACAAATTTCATGAACCAAATATTTGTGTAGAAATTGGAGAGATTTTTTAAGTAATACTAGCTAGAAGCTGAAGGAAGCATTTAATCGTTTCAATTGATTAATATTTTTCACAAATAGATTTTTGAGTTTTTTTTATAGCTCAATAATGGTCCAATTATCATATAAAACTAAACATCTCAAAGAGTAGGAAAAAGGTTGATGGGTTTCAAAGATTTTATCAATTTTGAGTAGGTGCCAAGCACTGACTATAAACTGGACGCTAAATTAATATGTTATTGGTGATATTTTTGTAAATGTTTCTATTTTGTTTAACAAGCTATCATTTATTACCATATATTACTGAACTAGATATCAATGTAAGTTCTAATTTAGCATTCAAACTATGAAAATCAGTACTTCCAAAATGTTATCAAATTAATGTACCAGCTAATAATCATGCTACTGCAGGGAAAAGGCAAGTTACAACAGCAATGATGGGTAAGTGAGAATAACATCAAGATTGATAGATAGATAGATAGATACACTTTATTGCACACCATAAAATTGAAAAATAACACATGAGTAAGATTTAGATTAGTACAATTTAGGCAGTCTTATCGCTTGTAGCGATCTCTACCAGACAACCTTCAGGTAGAGGAAAGATGAAACAGATTTGAAAGGGGAAGGTGGCGGAGAGTATTCAAAAGTACACGTAAAAAAAAGTAATAAAAGAGATGTAAAATTACAATATGAAATATATCTAATATTACACACATAGTAAACTACATAAATAACATTAAAATACAGTATTACATACATGCATAATAAACTACATAAACTATACACTAAATATACATACTTACATAACATATACACATACAACTACAAACCCAAATACATTCAACGAAAGAGGATCACGTGACAAAAAATATCAATAATAGGAATTACATAAGTTAAAATTAGACAGGACAGAAATTAAAGTGAATTTGATGTTATTCTAAGATAAGATTTTGTTAAAAAAAAACTTTAAAATGTCTTAGCACCTTAGCAACAGCATTGAAGAGCCTCTTGCCGATACCGCGGCGTCGCTCGCTGCTGCGCACGTAGAGGTCTTCGAGCATCATCGAGCGACCTTCCCAAGTGGAGTAAGTGGGAAAGTACAGCGCGTAACCCACCAAAGGCTGGGCGGAAGTGGTGTTCAGCTCAGCAATCTTACACTGGAATGCTGGCGGGTCCATCTCGAAGCCATCATGCTCCAGTTCTGTTTAGAGCAAAGACAACAACAACATTAAATAATATAATATTAAGGAATATTGTTTTTGGTATGGTGGTCAGAGAATAACAGTTTAAAGTTATATAATTTCCTACTGCTTATAATAAACTGTAGTATTTTTATTTAGCTGTTTTTTGAGGCCCTTTAATAACAAGACCGGCATTGTTTGAAGGTTATGCTACTTATGTTTACTAACCTTGCACAGACATCTTAGGACCTCCGGGCATCTTTTCGAAATCAGCTAGCTCCTAGAATTTCATGCAAGTAATATTAACCAAAAAGCGAATACTGCAAAATAGACCGCATTCCGCAAAATGTAAGAGATAGTCAATGGGCATTCGTATGATCTACCTGGATCATTTCAGCGACCGCTTTCATGTCTTCTTTTTTAGCAGCACGAATTTGTATTTCTTTATCATTATATTTAGGGTTTACTGGAGCCATCTCGATGTCTTCTATGTATCAAGCAAGTTCTTCTTCTTATTCTTTTATAATAATCAAGCAGGTTTAGCTGAAGGAAGGAAGGAAAACCAATGAATGATTAAAGAAAAAAACAATCAAAACAAAGTGTCAAAGTATTTTTTTTTTGTTTCCTTTTGTTGTTTATGTGTTCCTTGCGGAACCGTCTAAGATCTGTAATCATGCTGCCATGTAATTGTGCGAATTCTAAATTTTTTATAAATACATAATAGTCCGGTCAATAAAGTAGTTAAAGAGTGCATGCGTACTGCGTATCATAAATACTTACTTACACTTAACATAAGCTAACCATACCCTAAACGATTAGTTAGAATATAAGTCTCATAGAAATGTATTGGTGGTTTATACATGTTAACAGGTTACATATTATTATTACAAAGATGACACACGGGTTGACGGGTTCCCATTCACTGTCAACATACGTTGTGAACTTAGGCATTAATGCTCTAAGGTTGCGAACTACACCGCAGGAATGCTTGCCGGTGAACATTGGGTCACCACCGCAATTCTCCGACAAAAGAGCCCCACATAATTTACTGTTGCCCCTGAAGCTGTAGGTATGCCAAACTAAATTTTCCATCGTTAAAATAAAGGGTGACGTTAGGATAAAAAAAAGGGTAAGGTTAGGATAAAAAAAGGGTAAGGTTAGGATAAAAAAAAGAGAAGGTTAGGATAAAAAATGGGTAAGGTTAAGTTAAGATAATAGGTTTAAGTAAGTATTTATGATATTATAAGTATTTATTTGGAATGAATGAATTCTCACTAATGACTTGGTTGGTAGCAATAAATAAAAGTTCTCTGTTGCAGCATTATCTCAGACCTTAGCCGGTTCCGGAAAAGACAAAAAATGGGTTTTGCGCGGGAAACGAAAAGATAATATAATATAGATGGCAGATGGATTTTGTTTCTTAGTTTTTGTGTGAAATTAGCATACACGGCATTTATTGTGATATAGTGGTGGCATTTCTATATTAATGTGTCAGTAAGTAGAAAAAATCAAAGAAAAGTGAGAAACATAGAAAGGCGCTCTTTAAAATGTGTACAAACATCTTTGAAATGTGTACACTACAGTGTGTGTTGGATGGAAGTGCAGTACTTACCATATTTCAGCAAAGAAAGAGTTCATTCGTTAATTATTCGCCGCCAGAATGTCGAGTGGAGTAGCAGGCATTGGCATGGTGAGTGTTCAACAGCTACCTACATTCAAACTGACGCAAATCTCAGTTTCCTTTCTGGTTTACGCCAGCAGAAAATCGAGCTCATACTCATAGAAACTAAAAAGTCAGTAATTACAGTAATTAGAACAAAAAACCGGCCAAGTGCGTGTCGGACTCGCGCAAGAAGGGTTCCGTACCATTGACAAGGTAAACAACAGAAGGAACATTTATATTTAGTTAATGTAGTGCATGTCATTTATTGATATCGAGCAAAAATAGGCAAATATTTTTTTTTTTTAGTATTTGTTGTTATTGTGGCAACAGAAACACATAATTTGCGGAAATTTCAACTGTTTAGCTATCGCGGCTCTTGAGATACAGCCTGGTAACAGACAGACAGACAGGCAGACAGACAGCGTAGTCCTAGTAATAGGGTCCCGTTTTTACCCTTTGGGTACGGAACCCTAAAAATGATCAATCTTGGATATGATGTATATCCTTCCTTTACGTTATAATGGTAATAGTAGCTCCATGCGTGAGCACAAGTAATTAGGTAGTTAATTTCTCGTATTGGACAAAACTCAAAGTATACAGATTACAGGGACAGGGTGTAAGAAAAAGTAGGTACGGGCCAAATTCAAGGGCGTGGTTGTGAATCGAGTTTAAAATAGGTACAGGAAAAATATTTAAAAAAAGTTCATTCACGTTTCATTTTGCGTTCATAATAATTCTGCAATTTACACTTCGATCAGAAAATAGCTTCAATAAGTAAGTCACTTGTTTATTTAAAGACATAATATAAACGATTACTTACAATATAAAATTATATTATAACGCGTTTAGTTAGGTATATTAGTATATTAACAATATACCTAACTAAACGCTTCTGCGCACGACGCTTAGTATGCCAGCGCGTTTAAAAACGCCCATAAAACGTAATGGGTATTGTGGAAAAGTAAGTGCCACTATTACCAGTAATGGTTATTCTCAATGAAAATAGTGGGACTGACCCAATTTTTGAATTTATAACAATAAACGTCCTAACTATAAGACTACCTAGATCCATTTAAACATTTGGGTAAACATTTTAATCTTAGTAGCATTTATCTCTAAGCTATGTGAGTGAGTAAGGTTGAATTTACAGTATGGCATGGTAGGTATGACCATGGTATGTCACATGACGTTAGCTGATATTTTCTAAGGGACTGATTAGTTCTTACACATTTTATCAAGCAAGGATATTACTTAAATTTATTTAAATCGTGTGAGACGACCACTACGAGGCAAAGCCACTATCCCCTTGTCTGACATCATAGTACTTGAAGTATGCGAAATGACACTAGGAACATTGTTATAATAACTTTATTCATTAATATAATTATAATACAAATACTATAGTTATTTGTAACGTTAAATATAATTAAATTACATACATGTAATTAAACTCTCAGTCGGCTTAAAGTTGAAACTAATCAATAAAGGAAACTATTTAACATTTATGTTATTCCAGTATAAAAATACAACTTTCTGTTACCGTTACATACATTAATATTTAATGTACTAAATTGCATATTACCTATCATAATTCTTCTAAATATAGGTACTTTATAATACAGTGAAAATGCAAGAGAAAAGTTTATCTAATATTTACACTAACTTTACCATTACCTACAGTTAGGTAGTTACCTTCACTATGATCCATTTTAATCAAATGGCGTGTTATAAATTCACTCCATTTAATTAACGTTATTGCTTGGGTATGGAAACATAAACTTTAGGATTTCTTATATCCAAAAAGATACATCAAAAATTTTTACCTATTTAATCATTAAATAAAAATAATGTTATCAGTTTATAATATGCTACAAGAATCGCATATTAGAGGAGATTCTTCTTGCAAATTATTTGTATTTTTAGGATTTGCAATTTTAAACGACCGAACTATTTCGGATCGCATGGTACAGCAGGGAAGACATTTTGTATCATGATAGTTAAACAGCCGATATAAATTTTGCATACGCAGATCTAACATTCAAACATAAAACTTAATCAATATCTCTCTTTCAGAACATAAAAAACAAACTAAAAGCAAGGTTTTTTTTTCGTGTGCAGACGACAGCATATAACGCCCCAGTCTACCAAGGGACCTTATGTGCTTAGAATGCTTATAGCTTTTGCAACGATATTGTTTAGTCTAAAATATGGCTACTGTACATTCCGCTGTAGGTTGCTCGTATAGTGCAAGTCCATGGGCCTAATTCGCGTAACCGAATCGCAGTTCGATCGTGATTGAATTGGACGATTTTGACATTTAGCCCATACTAGAACTGTCAAAAACCTGTCGTTCAATTACGATTGTGATACGATTTGGTCACGCGAATTAGGGGCCAGCAGCTGTAATGTGCTATGGCACTACAACGCCATCACCTGATCTACATCACACATACATAGGCACATAATCAATTATTTACACATCAATTCTTCTATCATTGTGACATAACATTAACGTGAAAACAATTTAAAATTGTGACTACACCTCTCTGACCATAGATTTCCGTATTCAGCAGTCATTTTAGGAATAAAATAGCCCGACATCCCATCGCTCAGCTCTGCAGATAATTTATTTTATTTTAATAATTTAAATGAACACGTAATCCAATAGTACTAATGTTTAATAATTAATTAAAATTACATACCTGCAGAGGCGAGCAACCAACTTAGGCATCTCTTTGATGTACTTCATTTCGTTCAATAATCAAATTGACTGATCTGTATTGCTTGAAATACAAGCTTATCTATACTAATAATAATATTATAAAGCTGAAGAGTTTGTTTGTTTGAACGCGCTAATCTCTGGAAGTACTGGTTTGAATTCTTTTTGTGTTGGATAGTCCATTTATCGAGGAAGACTTTAGTATATAACATCATCGCTGCGACCAATAGGAGCGAAGCATCAGTGAAAAAAGTTACAAAAATAATCGCGATCTTAATAACAGAAATTGATGCGTACGAAGTCGCGGGCAACAGCTAGTGTGTTATATCAAACATTTGCAGTTTTGATGGGATTAGAAAAAGAAGTTATTCGCAAAATATTTATTGTTGTTACGAATTTTGTAGACGCGCTGCAGATACTTGAAGTATTGGTTTTGTCGTATTACAGATATTGAATTAATACATCCGTATTTAATTCTGCGACATTTCGTTACCAATCAAATTGAATCCTGATCCATTTTTAAAGCAGGTAGACAGTCAAGAATAGATTTTAATGACATCATTGTAAACCACAAAATGATGGTTAATGATGATGGATAAACCATAACTTTCTTTAGAGAGGCTAAGGATGCCTGTAAGTACAAAATTGCAACATAAAGCACATTTTAAATAAATTACAAGTTTCACATTAAAATGAAAGACATGTTCACGGATTTCAACTGGCGTTTATTTTACTTTACACTGTACAGTTTTCCAAAATAGACTACCCGGCACAGACATTGATAGGCCTAGATGCCACAAATGCACTCATTTCTATAAAACCCGCTCGTGCCTAAATTTGCGTTCACTGCTTATTTCAATGAACAGGTACAACACCTTTAAAACTAAATGCAGCAATGTGATTTAAACATGTAGTATGCACACAGGTACATGTATTTACATAGTAAAAGAAACAAATAAGATAAAATAATTGTTTTTTAAATAAAATACGCTCATTTTAATAACAAGCGCGGTCAAAAGTTGAACATGTTCAACCTTTTTTTTGACACGCGCAGTACGTACACTTGGGGCATCTATCCTATCAATGTCTGTGCTAGCCGGGATAGACTGACAGACGATCTTATTATTACTATGAAAAATGTGAAAGTTTGGGACTTATTTTGTTTTATACTCGATTACGCCAAAACAACTGAACAGATCTAGATTAAATTTAGCAAGCATATAGATTAAAAGGCTGGAAAGGCACATAGGCTACTTTTTGTTTCCCACAAAAGTACGGTTCCCATGGGATAGTGTCCATATGGGTATATAGTCGCGGTCTTCAGCTAGTGTGAAATAAACGCGAGTTTAAATCCGTAAACACATCTTTCATTTTAACTTATAGCGTCCGCGTAAACTCAAGAAAACAGTAAAATTTTTCATCTTTATTGTGAATCAAAGCATTCTGATGAAGGTCTATTCAGACATAAGCGGTTTTCGCTACCGTAAAAAACGGCAGGGAAAACTCATTGGGTACGCGGTAATGTTCAAATAAATTCTGCTCTAGCCGCGGAACTTGATACTGAATACCTGAGCGAAACCCACGTACGCCTCTACCACGGCGTCAGCGAATAGCGCTCATGTTTGAACATGCCGGGACTACTAGAGCTAAGCGCTGCACCCAATTCATTTAATATTCTTACTTCGAAACAAAATCAATTCCTCTAGTATTTATTGAATCACTGTTAACTGCTTTTCATTCTGGCATCCTTTCGTATTGTGCATTATTGCTTAAAGTGGCCGCTTTTGGCATTAGCGACAAATTCGACTTTACAAACAACTAAATGAGAAGTTTACTGCGATCCAATAAATACTAGAGGTAATTTGCTAAAATTATACTGTTCTAGTTTTTTGAGAATTGATTTTGTTCGTAAGTAATAAAATTAAATCAATCGGGGGCAGCGCTTAGGTCTAGTAGTAGCCTTAATCGTTCACGCTCAGAATGCCAACTTCGCCAAATGCCAACCACTCGCAAATAGCCAACTTCTCGAAATGACAACTTCTCATAATTTGCATTCCGCGAAGTTGGCATTCCGCGAAGTTGGCATTTCGAGAAGTCGGCTATTTGCGAGCGGTTGACATTTTGCGAAGTCGGCATACTGAGCGTGAACGGCCTTAATGATTAGTTTTCGTCTCGTGTGTTCGTTAAGTCGTTCAGTGCGGGAACTCTGCGCGCAGGTTGAACTCCGCGTACGCGCTGGACCACGAGGCCGCCCCCGCCCCCGCGCCCGCGCCCGCGCCCGCCCCCGCCTGCGCCGCTGCACACACACACACGCGCACGCGTCACACATGGGTACAGAAAAACAATTCAAGGGGGACTACCGTTGCTCACCAGTTGGCGCCACTGTTGACTCGAGGTCCAGAAGTATAGCTGTCAAAGGCTACTATCTTAGATCGGCGCCGAAACAAAGTTTTAAATCTTGAATCTAATTACGTTTATTAAGCTATTGCATAGCTTCTATAGCGGGCCTTGAGCGTGGAGACCGAATCCAGAAATTCCGTAACGAAAATAACCTAACCTAACACTCGGGGCGAGGCACGATCGAACAATTTTGAATTTCCGAAGTTTAAAAGAATTTAGAAGAAATAAGGATTCTGACAGTATGGTTGCCTATGGTAACCATATCTGCCAAAATAACAGAAAAATTTAATTACAAAAGTCAAAATTAGAAAATACATAAAATTATAAAATTAAGCTATTACATAACTTCTATCGCGGGCCTTGAGCGTGGAGACCGAATCCAGAAATTCCGTAACGAGAATAACCTAACACCCCCCACTCCGACCGGCACAGCGGTGATACTTTTTAGTTTTATAATTGCATAAGTTGATAAAAAATGCTATGCAATAGCTCTACCGCGGCAGTCTCCGAGTGCCACACGTCTTTTTATTTATAAATAACTATCTTCATAATCAATAAACTAACTTCTGAAATACTTGCTCTTTGAGGCCGCCTATTTTTGCGCTTTTTCTTAATTCCGCTTTCAAAGCATTCACATTCATCACCAAATAATCTATAATTGCGAATAAAATTATGTCACGAAGCCCGCAAAAACCAGTGAAAATTGAATGATAATGGACCTCATGCAACAGAAGCGCCTCTAATGGCAAATTCATTAGCGATAGTCCCCATTAGCACTTGGTTAAAGTTTATGTATCAACATCTGCTGATGATAACAAACATGATCCGTGCTTTTTTAACCACCTGGAAAACGAAGCCCACATCATTGGCCCATAAAAAAAGTTAAGTAAACTAACAGCCAATTTTATCATCCCACTGCAGGGAAAAGGCCTTCATCATTGAATTCAAGTTACCACAAAAATGATGGGTACTGGCTTAATCACCACACTTGCCATATGCGGGTTGGTGATCACAAACCCGAACAACGTTCGAAAATTCGAAACTTTTTTGTTGCCTAACCCGGGAATCGAACCTGGGACCCCGAGATCTTGGCCCGGTTTTTAAACCACTAGACCAACGGGGCGTTATTTATAACAGACTTTTAATTTTATAACACGCTGTGACGCGCACAGACGTATTTATTATTTCGCTGCGGCGGGGTCTCGGTTGAATGGACCTTACACAGCGACATCTGTGCGTGAAACAGCGTGTTATAAATAAATAGCTGAACCAACATTTAGTATTTTTATAAATTCAATTTTTGGTAAAAACAAATATTGCCAAAAAAATAACAATTCATAATGGTAACACAACGTGGGCTTCGTTTTACAGGTGGTTGAAAATGCACCGTGTATATTCATTTAATCACATTATGTTAATAGTTTCAGGCCAAGAAATTGGTAAAATAAATGTTTTTTTAAGCTTGGTGCAACTTCAAAATATAATTCATTGAATAATAATTTTTCGTTGTCTCAGGTGGGACTAAACAATTGTTTACCCAATAGGTTGAAGATTTACCGTTTTAGGCATTGTAAATTTTGATGACAAATTAAAATCAGATAGAATTAAAGTCATTATTAGATATTAAGTCCACCGGCCTTTCCAAAGGAGGGTTTTGCCTTAATTGCCAGGCTTGACAGGCGAGCAGGCGATCGCACTTTGGCTTCTCATTACGACAATGAGGAAGGGAAGGGGTTGCGCTATTCTTTTAATATACTGGCACCACACGACACTTAATTTTACCGGGTTATGAATGCCACCTCCGTGAAACTACTTCGTGGTACATCTAAAACGCAACTTTAACACGAACGTGATCAAATATCGCGAAAGACTCACCAGTTTTAAATCCCGGCAAAATTAAAGCTACTTGAATTTACCAAAGTAAAAATAAAACTTTTGTTTCCTGATACATGAATTTCAGAAAATTAAGAAGAATTAGAATTAAGAAATACCTTATAGTGAAGACATTTATTGACTCATTGTTCAGAGCTTCATGCGAAAACTTCATAATTCAGAATTCTATTTTTGTATATTAAACTGGTATCTCTTTTAAAGTTTTAAAACAAAACCTGCAATAGGTGAGTTAAGCTTTTTTCCTAATCGTTCGTGAATAGCAACAACTATCAATATAAAGTTATAAAAGTCCGACTTACAAAGTTGCGCCATGATTTTTTGTGGAGTGACTATAGGTGAGCGTGATTCCGGACTTCTGGCCTCTTTTGAGTCGCCATCTGAAAATATAAGCGAGTATTTTTATTGATTTGATTCCATACATACAGGATGTAAAAAAACTAAACGCAGATCCTGAAGCTACGTAATCTGTAAAGCAAAACAAGTTATGTTACAAAATATTATAGCTGGGAAATGGTTTTTATTTTTGGGACTCAAAAAATATTATAGCGTGGACCGCTGTGCTGGAGATGGCTGCTAAGTTCAAAATTCGTCCGCGCTGAGCCGTACATTGCGTATTGTAATTAAAAAAGCCTTATTATGAACGAAATAATTAAAAAAAAACACTATGTTTGTAAGAAGAAAAGTTTTTAAATAACCTTTGGCAACAGTTTTCGTAATAAAATGGAAAACAAAATAGTGACTTTGACCCTCAATATCTTCGGAACGAGCAGTTTCCCAGTTATGGTCCTGAAGAAAAAAATGATCCTAGTGATGGGGACAATACGTGGTTTTCGGATCTGCGTTTGATTTTTTTACACCCGTTATGTGTCTATGTATACCTACCTGCGTCACAGTATTAGTTCGGCCAAATTCGGCGCGGTAATGTGGCTATTCTGCTAGCTAGATATTTTATTTGTAGGTTTTTAATCTAGGTTAACCTATAAAGCAACCCTAGATAAAAACGGATGTAGTTTAAGATTATATTTTTAGACATGTTAAAAGTAAAATCTTTTCTTTAACTATCCTATCAAATACAGGTGACTTTTTCATCACCGTCAAAATTTTTTATAGGCGTTAAGTATCGTTTTTAGAGCCTATTTCTGAAGTAAAAAATGTAGGTCAAGTTTTTTATCTCGTAGATTGTTGTATCAAAATTAGGAAAGTGACTAAAATTTTATCCTGAATAATTACAGTATTAGTGAACTAACAATAACATTCGCGGGTGTATATTTATGATTATATTTATGAATTCAGGAACGTTGTAATATCTGAAGCGTTAATGAAAATGTCTTCCAATTACAACTGAAGATAGTGTTTCATCTGTTTTGAACTACGAGTGTGACAAAAAATATCTATTTGACTTTAGTGTCTTGTAAATGAGCTTTAAAGTTGACACTGATCTGGTTGGCGAGTAATTGGGTGAATGACTGAGTGAGTGAGTGAATGACTGAGTGAGTGAGTGGGTGGGTGGGTGAATGAATGACTGAGTGAATAAATGAATGAGTGAGTGAGAGAGTGAATGAACGACTTATTGTGTGAGCGGGTGAATGAATGAGTGAGTGAGTGAGTGAACGAGTGAGCGAGTGGGGTCGCGGTACCGTGGTGCCGGCGGGGGCCCTGCGCCTGCGCCTTGAGCAGCTTGCTCATGGTGTTGCGCGGCGTGGGCGGCGGCCGCTCCAGCGCGCGCCCGTGCACCACCGACATGTGCCGCTCCAGCATGTACCTGCGAACAGGATACACATTAGACGCTGGACGATACCGGTAGGGCTAAGATGCGAAACCACTTAAATTGTCGCACGACATCAGAAAATTTGTCTACTTGTCTTATTTTATCATTTTTCGTAACATGGCAACCACGTGAAAGAAGATATTGTCACAAGGATTGAGAAAGGGATGCTAAGATGGTTTGGGCATGTAGAGAGGATGAATGAGAGAAGAATGACTAGACAGATCTACAAGACGAGTGTGAAAGGGAACGTTGGAAGAGGAAGGCCTAGACGAACCTATCACGATCAAATCGGGGATGTTCTGAAGAAAGGTCAGGTCAAGAGTACTCTAAACCGACGAGCATGCATGAAAAGATTGATGAATGTGGAAGAAGCGAAAGATGTATGCTAAGATCGTAGTAAGTGGAAGGCCTTGGTCTCTGCCTACCCCGTTGGGAAGGAGGCGTGATAATATGTATGTATGTATGGCAACCACCCGCGATAAAAATTCTTCGCTAGACAAATGTTTAAATATCTACATGACAAACGGATGTAGCCATATTACATAACTAGCTGTTGCCCGCGACTTTTTATGATAATATGATCGCGATTATTTTTGCAACATTTTTCACTGCTGCTTCGCTCCTATTGGTCGCAGCGTGATGTTATAAATGGACTATCCAACATTCGAACTAGTACTTCCTGTGATTAGCGCGTTTAAACAAACAAACTCTTAAGCTTTATAATTAGTATCGATCATAGTCTTCTGTGTAGACAGAAACATTGGTTAGTAATAATCATTCGTTAAATTTTACGTCCGATTTGGCTAAAACACTTCTGGTCTAATGTGGTGAGTCACATCTTAGCCTATTTATCGTAAGTGTAAAGCTTTGTATGGACTAAGCGTTTCAAAGGTAGCGTACTAACTAAGGCTCCTTGCAAGTTTATTAAACGCATTGTGTCAATGCACGAATAGATGCGTCACGGGATTCTGTACGCGTTGTGCAAGTCGGTCAGCCAGTATTCACATGCGCTGTCAAAAGCAGACTGTCTGAATTCGACTCGTATCGATTCTATACGAGGGTTTAAATTATGCACGCGTGCTAAAGGTAACCTTAAGCCAGCGAGGCGCGTTGATCACGCCAAGAAAAAAAAAAAGTGTATAAGTGGTTTGGGCTACGTGACACTCTTTCTGGCCTAGGATCTAACAACATGTGAAAACAAACATAATGTTGGTTTTAACAAAGTCAAAACAGTCGGCCTTGACAGGTTGTGGTTTCAAAGTTTTAGGGGAGCCTCGGGCATTCGAAATTGTTATTTAGGGAATTTTATTTTGAATTTACGACTGTAGTTTTATAGCTTAAAAGAATAGTTTCAACTGTACACCGTTGTCTACGACTCATTCGCCCATTCAGTTTTATCAGTTCATTTCTCTACCTGTCATTCTTTTTGTGTGTCATTTCATTCTTTCTCACTTCAATAAATATGTTGCACCGCTGAAGGTTATAAAATTAAATTTTAAACTGTTTTATCCAAAGTACCTATACGAAGATCAAGTCGAATTTGGCCTTTGATTTCAGCATGAACGTGCATTATGAACATCCTTACGAACGAAGCCCACGTTATATAACCATTATGTATACATCTTGGCAGTGTTTTTTTTTTTACTTGACGATTAATTAATTTAGTAACGTCCGTACGTATCATTCATCCAGGACTCACCTGCGTTCGAACCGGTCGGGGCAGAAGGGGCAGCGGAACAGATGCCGCTTGGGCAGCACCTGCGGCGCCGCGCCCGGCGTCGCCTCGTGCGACTTGCTGTGCGCCGCCAGGTTGTACCTGAGAGACGGGGAATAATGTACTTCTAACACCCATAACTATTTTCTCTTACTTTACACGCCCCAACTTAGCACGGGTGCTATGTGCGCCGCTGGGTTATATACCTGCGGGACAGATTTTGATGTACTTCTTGGTCACATCTTACTAACATTATCACTCTTAATATTTTATTTTTTTTAATTTTTTTTATTTTATTATTTAAACAATATCCCAGGTACTTGAATTTGAAAGTTTGTATGATACTGCAGGGAGAATGCCTCCATCATTGAATTCAAGTTACTAGCAATGATGGGTAAAAACGGTGTGGTATGTGATGACGAATTGTATCACGTACTTATGGGACGTGATATTGAGTTATAACTTCCTTGAAGATAATCACGCTTGCCTCTCTTGTCACGTATTATTATATAGTATATAAGGCTAGCCATCATTGGTGAATAAAGAACTATTCCACGGAAGACTTGTGTATCATTTAGAGTCTACGTCCCGATCCATTACAACGGCATAACAGGTTTTAGTTAAGTTTTTGGTCTGGAATAGAACATAAGAAACTCGAAATCCCGGAACAATTTACGATTCCCGTGAGATCACTATTATTATTATTTATTATTATAATCTTTATTGAAGTGAAAACTTCTTTAGCGGCGCTGAGCACTTTTTGTTGGATGGGTAAAAACTTCCAAACTCGCGTCAGGGTCACGTGATGCTGATCGAAAAAGCGTAAGATCGAGGGGAAGGGAGAGAAACTAGTATCTCCCACTCTTTCTACCGTGCCTGAGTGTGCTGTTTTCTATTATTTTTGAAGTGAAACTTCTTTATCGGCGTTGGAAAAAATTTACCGTCACGTTTTGCGTCAAATTTTCGTCACATTTTTCGGTTACGCGCCATCTTTTTCTTGCCCCTACCACGGTTGGTTCAGACGATAGCAAAAAGGTAAAGTGAAATAATATTTAACCAATTTAACCAACTTAACCAACTTAACCAATTTAACCAATTTAACCAATTTAACCAATTTAACCAATTTAACCAATGTAACCAATTTAACCAATTTAACCAATTTAACCAATTTAACCAATTTAACCAATGTAACCAATTTAACCAATTTAACCAATGTAACCAATTTAACCAATTTAACCAATGTAACCAATTTAACCAATTTAACTAATTTAACCAATTTCTGGAAAGTTGCATGTAGATCATTTTTCGAAAAATAAGGCCATAAAGAAGTTTCACTTCTTACGTGTGTACACTAGTACACGCACAACTTTTTTTAGACCTAGATCCATAGTGTTAGTAACAATTTTCTTAAATACTAGGGTTAGTAACAATTTAACATAATGAAAACCAATATTATTATAAAATGTGGAGGTGTACCCATCTCCGTAATAAGGGTGAGTCCCACCTGTCCAGAAACACCCTCAGGATGTTTGTTATTCATATTTAGAAGGATCATGGTGATATTTTGTACAGTTTTCGTTTGGAGAAAAAAATGACATGGTGTAATTGTTATCGTTATAAAAAGTTGCCATGGACCATATGAAATATTTTTTGCATTGTGGTAGTTTAAAAATCAATGTATTATGATTTTAACTGCTGTTCATTGTGGTATGTAGATACCTTTTAACATATGTAAATACCTTACCATTTGTTTCTGGTTCATCTCATTAAATACATTCTCTTATTTTTATCATAATTTCTTGTAATTTTATTTGTTTACTAATTTTGACACTAATATTAAAATTTTCTTGTTATTTTGACAGACATCGTTACCACTGGCAACCACCTTGTCAAATGATATATATTTTTTAATTATGTAAATTTCATCTAAATTTCGGTTAGGAGATATTGTATTTTGGCCAATTTTATATTAAACTTACCTTCTTTATGTAATTTTTATAACTGCTTATGTAAATATAGCTATAATTTTGAAATGTTTAAAAATAAATTATGGTTCCATCAATTTTGATATAAATAGACGTTTTTATGTCAAGAAAGGATCACTTCTTCTTATTCTATTGTTGTGAACTTAATATTATTATTGAGAAAATTATCTACTACTACACTATTTATTCATTACTCCTGGACCCTGGTACGGTCACGTAGACCGCTGGGTCTTCTCCATCTAGTGCTGTTGGATCCTGGCGGTCACGTAGACCGCCGGGCCATCTCCATCATTTCGGTTGGATCAGGCAGATCGCCGGACTATCTCACCTCCGCTGCGCAATTGGATCCTGGCGTGGTCGACCGCCGGGCCACCTCTATTTATCAAACCACTAAATTGGACCTACCCGTGTAAATTTAAGTTACGTATATATATATTTTATCATACTTTTAATTTTAATATATTTAATTTATATCTTGTCTTGTATTTTATTTAACTCTTAGGGAATAATTATAGGGAGGTAGGTTCCCATTAACTTCTCTCTTTCCAAATTTTCTTTTGTAGCGTAGCAGAACCTAGGTTTCTGGGGGTATTCCTCTTCAAGGGTACCCCAGATATTCTGTTACGTTATAAAGTGGCGCCCCTCTTTTTCGAACCTCACCCTCCTTTTTCAAAATTCTAAAAGGTCATCTGTGATCCTCTTTAATTTGAATACTTATTTTTGGCATAGATTCTTTAAATTTTATTCTTACCCTTCTTTAGACCACAACGACCCTGAGATATTTCCTAAATTTTTCAGCTCACACATACCTCGGCACTACTCTCGTCTTCATCTCCAGTCGACTACTTCCTACGCTTCGACTCCAGACGCTCACACCTACCTCGACGACACTACTCCTGTCTTCGTCTGCGGTTACCATCTCCCTACACTTCGACTTCAGGCGGTAACTTCTCAAAGCAATACAAGGTACAATTTCACTCAATATATTGAAAAGTTAAACTCTTGGTAATGAAACGGAACTTTGTGTTTTACTATTTATTCAATTCTCTTCTCTAACTAGTAATTTGAAACACATTTTTTTTTAAACTCTACTCTGCTATTGCCTTTTAATAAACTAGTTTCGTAACTTAACTTCTCTTCTTTATGATAGGTGATTATCTTAACTCGACTTTTCATTTTTACTAAACTAGTTTCTTTACTCGACTTTTCCTCTTCTCGAAAGGCGAGTTTCTTAACGTATCCTTACTTGATTTAATCTCTCTTTGAAAAGCGAGTTTCCGAACTCGACTTTTCCTTTCGAAAAGTGATTTAGTTAATTAGACTATTCCCCTCTTAGAAGTGGTTTTCTTAACTTGTCATTTTCTTTCTTTGAAACGCATTTTTCTTAAACGCGATTTTTATAACTCTACTCTTCCTATTACTTCAATATGGATAGATTAATAAAATTTAACCTTCTTAATAAGAATGAACTTCAATATGAAGTATTGATTAGATCTGAGACACCTGCTAATACTGTTTCCGCTTTAAAAGAGCAATTAATAACATTAAATATTCCCTCTGAAGAAATTACGTCCTCACCTCTTCCTTTAAAGGATGACTTAGACCAAGCAGAAGATACTCTTTCTTATATCGAAAGTAAAATAATCAATCTAGAATCTCATAAAGATAAAACTCTATTGTCAAAAACAGAAACATTTATCAATCACTTATATTATAGATTAGAACGTCTTAAGGCACTTCCACCTTATGTCGAATTGTGTTCTAATATTAGATCTAAATTCTATCTAATAAATAAACGTTTTGACAAAGTTATTGAAACTGAAGAACAACCTGATTCATTATTAGATCCAAATTCCTTTAGGCAACCCAATGTTCTTATATCAAATGATAATGATTCACCCCCTTTTAAAACAACTACTCAATCCCCAACAGTTCAACCTATTTCTTTATTTAGTGATCAAAACAAATCTCCTCAAGTTCCCTCTATTGATAATGTTCTTGAACCTACTAATTCCTGTTTTAATGCTAGTAATACAAATTTTGTTAGAGAGTTGAAATCCTTAAGCTTTAATGGTAAAACTTGTCCTAGATCTTTTATTCAAAAACTTGAAGAGTTTCGTTTACCTCGTCACATCTCTGATGATCTTTTAATTAAATATGCATTTGAATTCTTCTCTGGCGATGCTCTTCACTGGTTTCGTTTTCAATATCTTAGAGGTTGTGTTTCAAATTGGAAAGATCTTCGTGATAAGTTGATAAAAGATTTTGGTTACCACGATTATGATTTTCAACTATTACAATCCATTAGGAAACGAACCCAAGGTCCTAACGAATCTATTATTGTTTACGTTTCTATAATGTTTGGTATGTTTAATCGTCTGACTAATAAGCTTTCTGAAACTGAACAATTAAATATTTTACTTAGGAATATTAGACCTTGCTATTCAGTTTTTATCGCTTTGAATGATATTTCTTCTATAGATAATTTAATTGATATTTGTCAGAGATTTGAAAAGACTGCTGATAGAGATAAACAATTTGTTGAACCTAAATTTGATGATAATCCATTCGTTTCTGAATTCACTTACCGTCCTCCTACTGCTTCTACTTCAAAAGTTAGTTCTAATAAAGCTGTTCCAAATAATAATTTTCAATATTCTAATAACCCTAAATTTAATTATAATTCGAAACCCATCAATGCAGTTTCTAATTCTAATACTCCTCAATATAATAATAATTTATTTTGCCTTCGTTGTCGTACTAATGACCACTCTTTAAGAAATTGTTCTCAACCTAGATTTTTAATTTGTTTTAATTGTGGTTTAAAAGGTTTTAAGATTATAAATTGCCCTAATTGTTCAACTTCTAGTCAAACAAAAAAACTAACTTCTGACTTGAATAACTACTTTGATCCTCTTGATTGGGAAAATTGGCTTATAACTATTAAAAACTTTTCTTCTTGTTATAAAACAACTTCCGTACTTTTCGATAAAGAAGTTGATTATGAAAGACCCTTTGTTAACATCTTGATTAATGACATAGCTTTTTCAGGCTTGTTAGATAGTGGTAGTTGTATCACTATCTTGGGCAATAATTCCCACTTAAGCATCTTAAAGTTAGGATTTAAGTTATTCAAGTCATCAATTCAAGTTGCTGTCGCTAATAGACAAAAATCCAAATCTCTTGGATATTTCAATTTACCAATTACTTTTAACAATCAAACTCATATTATTAAGGCTTTTGTTTTTCCTGACATTTTTCCTTCGCTTATCTTAGGATGGGATTTTTGGAAAGTCTTTAACGTTTCTTCTAAACTATCTTCTCTTAATTTAATATATAATAATCAAACTCAATTGAATACTGTCGATGCTAAGGTCCTTGATATTGACCATTTATCTGAAAATCAGAAAAATATTGCCTTAGACATTATAAATCGTTTTAAAAGTATTTCTTTTGAAGATAGAGGTAAACTTGGTCGTACTTCTCTCATTATGCATCGTATCGATACCGGTGATGCTCTTCCTATTAAACAGCGTTGCTATCGCCTATCTTTATGTAAACAGAAAGGCCTGATTTCTGAAGTCGATAAAATGCTAAAACTTGGCGTTATTGAAAGTTGTGAAAGCCCCTGGTTATCTCCGGTTTTAATTACTCCTAAAAAGAATGGAGAGTGGCGTTTTTGCATTGATAGTAGGAAATTAAACTCCATAACACGAAAGGACTCTTATAGTCTTCCTTACATTTCTGAAATACTTGACAGTCTTAGGAACGCTAAATTCTTATCCAGTATCGATATTGCAAAAGCATTTTGGGAAATTCCTTTAAATCCCCTTGATAAAGACAAAACTGCGTTCTACGTTCCCACTAAAGGAATGTATAGATTCAATGTCATGCCATTTGGTCTTACTAATGCTCCAGCTACTCAGCAAAGACTTATGGATACTCTATTTACTCCTGAATTCGATAATAAAGTTTTTTGTTATTTAGATGACATTGTAGTTGTCAGTTCTACTTTTGAGGAACATATTTCTTTATTACTTAAAGTTCTTGCAAAATTAACTTATGCTAATTTAACTATTAACTATGAAAAGAGTCAATTTTTCCGTAAGGAGCTTAAATATCTAGGTTATGTTGTGGATGAACATGGTTTACGCGCTGATCCATCTAAAATTCAACCAATTCTTGATTACCCAATCCCTACTTCACCTAAAGAGGTCAGAAGATTCCTTGGAACATGTAGTTGGTTCAGACGGTTTATCCCTAACTTCAGTTCTATTGCTGCTCCTCTAAATAAATTAACCTCTACTAGTAAGAAAAAGGTCACTAAATTTATATGGTCTGATGATGCAAATTCTGCTTTTATTCAGCTTAAAAACTGTTTAGTTTCAACTCCTGTTCTTGCTTGTCCTGATTTTGAACTTCCTTTTTCTGTTCATTGTGATGCTTCAAATTTTGGTGTAGGTGCAATGTTGACTCAAATTCGTGATGGCAATGAAGTTGTAATTGCCTATATGAGCAAATCTCTTAATAAACACGAACAGAATTATTCTACTACTGAACGTGAGACTCTAGCTGTTATTACAGCTCTCGAACATTGGCGTTGTTACCTTGATAACGGCTTACAATTTACGGTGTACACCGATCATTCAGCCTTAAAATGGTTCTTGAATCTCAATAACCCAACTGGTAGATTAGCTCGCTGGTCTGTTCGTCTGTCTTGTTTTAATATGATTTTAAAACATAAAAAAGGAAATCATAATGTTGTTCCAGATTTCTTATCTCGAAATTCAGACAATTTGAAAATGGTTCAACCTATTTCTAGAAACCCATTATCTTCTTCTGAACAGTTTAATCAACTTTATGATAGCTGTCGCAATAATCCTGATGCTTTTCCTAATTATCAAATTATTGATGATAAACTCTATAAGCATCTTCCTGCTTCTTATCCTCTCATTGATGATTTTGCTTGGAAACAAGTTCCTCCTCCGTCTGAAAGGTTAAATCTCATTAAAATAGCTCATGGAGAAAGTGACACTCCACATGTAGGTATTTTTAAAACTTATAAGAAATTGTCACTCCTCTATTATTGGAAAGGTATGTTTAAAGATGTGTCGATTTTTATTTCTAAGTGTGAGACTTGTCTAACCTACAAACATTCCAATCATTCTCCTTTTGGCCCAATGGGTAAACCAAAAATTTGCTCAAGACCATTTCAATCTATTTCTCTAGACCTAATGGGTCCTTTACCAATGACTAGACGTCGTAATCAATTTATTTTAGTAATTACTTGTACATTTACTAAATATTGTTTAATTTTTCCTATCAAACGAGCTACTACATCTAATATTATTCTACATCTTGAAAATTCAGTTTTTCTTGTTCACGGGGTACCTCAAACTATAATTATGGACAATGGATCACAATTTCAATCCAATGAATTTAAAAGACTATTAGAAAAATACAATGTTCCATTTCCTTTCTATTCACCAAATTACTGTCCACAGATTAACCCAACCGAAAGGTATAACAGAACCATCGTTACTGCATTAGCTTCATTAGTCAATGATGACCATAGATCTTGGGATCTTTACTTACCAAAAATTCAATTAGTCATCAATAATTCTGTTAATCTTTCGACTGGCTTCACTCCATCATTTCTTGTTTTTGGTAGAGAACTTGTACCTTGTGGATCTCACTACTCTCAATGTTCAAATCTTGATGAGCTTATCTTCCTGCCTCGTGACATTTACGCTGCAAATTTAGGATTATTATCTTCTATTTTTGATAAAGTCCAAGTTGCATTACATATCGCTCACTTAAAGTACGCTAAATATTACGATCAGAAACGATCATTTAAAGAATTTAATGTTGGTGATACTGTATGGCGTAAAAATTATGTACAAAGTAATGCTGGAACCTATTTTTCAGCTAAATTGGCTCCTCGTTATATCAAAGCAAAAGTTATTCAAAAATTATCACCTTTGGTTTACTTGCTCGAAGATTGTAATAATAATCATAGAGGGAGATGGCATATCAAAGACTTGAAGATCTAAACAATTCTTCCAAATTATTACACACACTCTTTCGGATTTTCATTCATACACTCTTTATATTTTGGCAGTCTCAGTCGTTATTCCAAATTTTTTTCTGGTTCCTATACTTTCTGTAATGATTCCCTAACTATTTTTTATATTAATTTGTATATACTGTATAATTTTATTTTACTTTCTTGTTCTTTTTTTTAACTTGTTACTAATGTTTAATTCTTTTTATCTCATGTCATTCATCTTCCATTCATAAACCTTTTCGGCCTTGTAAATATCCCTTTCCCAATCATTTTTTTTTCTCTCCCTTTCCCTTCTTTGTAAATATTTTTTCGTGAGCGGTGCATAACTCACCCTATATTTAAAAAAGCCTTTATGCCGGATGGATCTGTCACTTTCTGACACCATTCGTAACTTTTCTCTTGTTTGGGAACCCTAGGTGTTCCCAAGCACTACTGAGTCCTTTAGCTCCATTTCTACTTCTTTGAGCCCTTTTTTAAGCTCTCCTTTTCTACCTTCTCTACCTTGTTTCAATACAGAGGTGCGGATCGCAACACCTCTTTAAACTAAATAAGCCTATCGTGTCCCATGCCCTTAGAGCGAATGTGTATCCAATTGAGTTTGGGTCATGGATTTTCTGAAATCGTGAACCCTTACCCTAATGTATGAAAGGTCGTATGAAAGATTTTGAAAGATTGTATGAAAGATTTTGGAACACATTCTCAACCTCTAAATTTCTGTGTACTCATAAAAAAAATTCCCTTAAGTAGTCGAAAATTTTTTTTTACTATTTTTGGGGAATATGTGGTATGTAGATACCTTTTAACATATGTAAATACCTTACCATTTGTTTCTGGTTCATCTCATTAAATACATTCTCTTATTTTTATCATAATTTCTTGTAATTTTATTTGTTTACTAATTTTGACACTAATATTACAATTTTCTTGTTATTTTGACAGACATCGTTACCACTGGCAACCACCTTGTCAAATGATATATATTTTTTAATTATGTAAATTTCATCTAAATTTCGGTTAGGAGATATTGTATTTTGGCCAATTTTATATTAAACTTACCTTCTTTATGTAATTTTTATAACTGCTTATGTAAATATAGCTATAATTTTGAAATGTTTAAAAATAAATTATGGTTCCATCAATTTTGATATAAATAGACGTTTTTATGTCAAGAAAGGATCACTTCTTCTTATTCTATTGTTGTGAACTTAATATTATTATTGAGAAAATTATCTACTACTACACTATTTATTCATTACTCCTGGACCCTGGTACGGTCACGTAGACCGCTGGGTCTTCTCCATCTAGTGCTGTTGGATCCTGGCGGTCACGTAGACCGCCGGGCCATCTCCATCATTTCGGTTGGATCAGGCAGATCGCCGGACTATCTCACCTCCGCTGCGCAATTGGATCCTGGCGTGGTCGACCGCCGGGCCACCTCTATTTATCAAACCACTAAATTGGACCTACCCGTGTAAATTTAAGTTACGTATATATATATTTTATCATACTTTTAATTTTAATATATTTAATTTATATCTTGTCTTGTATTTTATTTAACTCTTAGGGAATAATTATAGGGAGGTAGGTTCCCATTAACTTCTCTCTTTCCAAATTTTCTTTTGTAGCGTAGCAGAACCTAGGTTTCTGGGGGTATTCCTCTTCAAGGGTACCCCAGATATTCTGTTACGTTATATCATTCGGTACAGTCGCCGCTGTGCACACTGCACACTGCACACTCACCACTCGCTGAACCGCTTCCCGCACACGGCGCACTAGTGCCGCTTCTCGCCGCTGTGCACACTGCACACTGCACACTGCACACTGCACACTCACCGCTCGCTGAACCGCTTCCCGCACACGGCGCACTAGTGCCGCTTCTCGCCGCTGTGCACACTGCACACTGCACACTGCACACTCACCGCTCGCTGAACCGCTTCCCGCACACGGCGCACTCGTGCCGCTTCTTGCCGCTGTGCACACTGCACACTGCACACTGCACACTCACCGCTCGCTGAAGCGCTTCCCGCACACGGCGCACTCGTGCCGCTTCTCGCCGCTGTGCACACTGCACACTGCACACTCACCGCTCGCTGAAGCGCTTCCCGCACACGGCGCACTCGTGCCGCTTCTCGCCGCTGTGCACACTGCACACTGCACACTCACCGCTCGCTGAACCGCTTCCCGCACACGGCGCACTCGTGCCGATTCTCGCCGCTGTGCACACTGCAAACTGCACACTGCACACTCACCGCTCGCTGAACCGCTTCCCGCACACGGCGCACTCGTGCCGCTTCTCGCCGCTGTGCACACTGCACACTGCACACTCACCGCTCGCTGAACCGCTTCCCGCACACGGCGCACTCGTGCCGCTTCTCGCCGCTGTGCACACTGCACACTCACCGCTCGCTGAACCGCTTCCCGCACACGGCGCACTCGTGCCGCTTCTCGCCGCTGTGCACACTGCACACTGCACACTCACCGCTCGCTGAACCGCTTCCCGCACACGGCGCACTCGTGCCGATTCTCGCCGCTGTGCACACTGCAAACTGCACACTGCACACTCACCGCTCGCTGAACCGCTTCCCGCACACGGCGCACTCGTGCCGCTTCTCGCCGCTGTGCACACTGCACACTGCACACTGCACACTCACCGCTCGCTGAACCGCTTCCCGCACACGGCGCACTCGTGCCGCTTCTCGCCGCTGTGCACACTGCAAACTGCACACTGCACACTGCACACTCACCGCTCGCTGAACCGCTTCCCGCACACGGCGCACTCGTGCCGCTTCTCGCCGCTGTGCACACTGCACACTGCACACTCACCGCTCGCTGAACCGCTTCCCGCACACGGCGCACTCGTGCCGCTTCTCGCCGCTGTGCACACTGCACACTGCACACTGCACACTCACCGCTCGCTGAACCGCTTCCCGCACACGGCGCACTCGTGCCGCTTCTCGCCGTTGTGCACACTGCACACTGCACACTCACCGCTCGCTGAACCGCTTCCCGCACACGGCGCACTCGTGCCGCTTCTCGCCGCTGTGCACACTGCACACTGCACACTGCACACTCACCGCTCGCTGAAGCGCTTCCCGCACACGGCGCACTCGTGCCGCTTCTCGCCGTTGTGCACACTGCACACTGCACACTCACCGCTCGCTGAACCGCTTCCCGCACACGGCGCACTCGTGCCGCTTCTCGCCGCTGTGCACACTGCACACTGCACACTGCACACTCACCGCTCGCTGAAGCGCTTCCCGCACACGGCGCACTCGTGCCGCTTCTCGCCGCTGTGCACACTGCACACTGCACACTGCACACTCACCGCTCGCTGAAGCGCTTCCCGCACACGGCGCACTCGTGCCGCTTCTCGCCGCTGTGCACACTGCACACTGCACACTCACCGCTCGCTGAACCGCTTCCCGCACACGGCGCACTCGTGCCGCTTCTCGCCGCTGTGCACACTGCACACTCACCGCTCGCTGAACCGCTTCCCGCACACGGCGCACTCGTGCCGCTTCTCGCCGCTGTGCACACTGCACACTGCACACTCACCGCTCGCTGAACCGCTTCCCGCACACGGCGCACTCGTGCCGATTCTCGCCGCTGTGCACACTGCAAACTGCACACTGCACACTCACCGCTCGCTGAACCGCTTCCCGCACACGGCGCACTCGTGCCGCTTCTCGCCGCTGTGCACACTGCACACTGCACACTCACCGCTCGCTGAACCGCTTCCCGCACACGGCGCACTCGTGCCGCTTCTCGCCGCTGTGCACACTGCACACTGCACACTGCACACTCACCGCTCGCTGAAGCGCTTCCCGCACACGGCGCACTCGTGCCGCTTCTCGCCGCTGTGCACACTGCACACTGCACACTGCACACTCACCGCTCGCTGAAGCGCTTCCCGCACACGGCGCACTCGTGCCGCTTCTCGCCGCTGTGCACACTGCACACTGCACACTCACCGCTCGCTGAAGCGCTTCCCGCACACGGCGCACTCGTGCCGCTTCTCGCCGCTGTGCACACTGCACACTGCACACTCACCGCTCGCTGAAGCGCTTCCCGCACACGGCGCACTCGTGCCGCTTCTCGCCGCTGTGCACGCGCTTGTGCCGCTTGAGGTGCGAGCGCGTCATGAGCGCGAGGCCGCACACGTCGCACGCGTGCGGCTTCACGCCCGAGTGCGACAGCTTGTGCATCTTGAACGACGACGTGTGGATGAACGACTTGCCGCACAGGTCGCACTGCAACACGAAACACGAACGCTTTTAAAATTAACCCTTAACTTAAAACTTTTTTTTATTTTTTTTATTCGGAACACCAACCAGCACTGATACATTACATAAGAACAAATTTTCTTATAAACTTAGCCATTTAAAGGTACTCGCACATAGAAAGCGAAATGTAAATAAACCATAATAGGTAACTATTGCATAGATTATTAGAGAATCATTGACATTCAAGAATAAATATACACAAATAGAAAAAATGTTGCACCTTTGGAGAGGGGACCGTGAAACTCAGAAGTAAGCAATTTGTTTATAGACCAGGCCTCTAATTCGCGTAACCGAATCGTATCACAATCGTAATTGAACGACAGGTTTTTGACAGTTCTAGTATGAGCTAAATGTCAAAATCGTCCAATTCAATCACGATCAAAGTGCGATTAGGTTACGCGAATTAGGCCTAAGGGTTTAGTCCGAAAAAGTTCAAGTTCAATATTGCTTTCCGAGAGGTTATTGAACAAGTTACTCGATCGGATAAAAAAAGAATTGCGGCGGTAATTGGTGTTGACCCTGGGTATTGCTAGAGGTTGAGTACGTCTAATTGGTAACTTACGTGGCACCCAGATGTTAACCTGCTCTAATGAAGCAGGGCAATCAATAGTGCCATTAACAATTTTTAGTAGACACTTACTGCGTTGAACATCTGACTGTGGAGAAGTACCAGCTTTAATTACTCGTCGTTATGCGCGATCGGAAGCGGACGTGTCCGTTGCATAATAGAATTATTTTAATTCGCGACTAGCGCAGCCAGCCAGCGCGCGCCGTCTGTTAACAATGAGTTCTCAACAACTCATTGCTAATGAATTATTGGCGTTCATACAGCATGCCATCGATACCATGGACGAGGTCAGCATCATGCAGATCTGCAAATCTAATTTCAAAGAAGAAGAGATTTGCAGTGGCAAGGCGCTCCTGTTCCAGACGCTCGGGAAGAGTGCCCAGATGCCGTCTCGCCGGAGGGACGGGGGTGAAAAAAGTGTGCAGGACATAATAACCCTGCTAAAGGAGACAGATCCTGACGAAGTGCCTGCGTTCGTGGCAAAGGAGCTACAGAAACTGCCCCCTGTCACGTTCGATCACGTCGACGTCACCAGGCTGTTGAGGGACATCACGTTCCTGAAAACAAGTCTGGCCGAAGTGCAAGCAAAGTTGGAGGCCTCAGAGAACACCATAGGTGACTTGCGTGCCAAAGTGTTGCTATTAAGCAACACCGCTCCGGTAAGTAGGTCACATGAGGCCTGCAATGTCAACACACGTCGCGGGGCGCAAAATGCATCGGTCTGCAGTTTTGGGTCGGCGCGAACTGATGCGTCGCCCGTCGCGGTCACCGACATCGTCGCCGCTACTGCGCGCCCCGCTGCACCGCAGGACACATCGCGCGTTGTGACGTCAACCCCGACGCGTGCATATGCTGCAGCTGCCGCTAGGAAAAGCAGCTCCCTGGCGGCTCCGAAGACGCTGGCATCACAGGCTGATAAGTGTGATGAGGAGGGTTTTACGAAGGTTGAGAGGAAGAAAAAAAAGCCCTCCACTCGCAACCAGTGCGGCAACGCACCGACCGGACCGAACCACCTGCTTCGGCCTGCAATTCCAGTGACGCTGCTATACGTGTCCCGGCTTCATTACTCTACAAAGGTCGAGGAGATTGTAGAGTACGTGCGATTGAAGACCAAATACACCTTGAGGGTTGAGCGTTTGGAATCTCGACACAACACGAATTTAAATTCGTTTGTGGTTAGGGTTTCAGGACAGCTGTCGACCTTCATTAGAACCAGGAGACCAGGTAGAATTTTGGCCGAAGGGTGTTGTGTATCGTCGGTTTCGTGGACGGTTACCTGACACCAAGTTGCGTAACACAACGCCGTGAAAATTGTGTGTTTATAGTGTAATTTATCTTGATATAAATATTGTATGTATGTTAGTCTTTAAGGTATTTATTTTAAGGGCCTGTATCTTTTTACTCTGTTGCCTGAAATAAATGATAAAATAAAATAAAATTAATTATGTGATTTTGCCAAAATATTCGAGAAAATCGTTTATCGTAGGTATATGCCGCATTACAGTCTACTTTTACTCCGCAGCGGCACGGTTTTTTGCAACAGAGATCGACTGTATCCAATCTCCTGGTTTTTAACGATTACATCTCACCACAAATGGACACAAGACCAAACGGCAAGCAGATTGCATATTAGTGCCATGCCACACTGGCCACAAGCGTTTTCAAAGCGGAGCTGCAACGCAGCAAACACGCCGCGGGTGCGCGGCGAAAACGTTGCGGCTGCGCAGCGAACACGTTGCGGACACGGAGCGTACGCGTCGCGGATTCGCATCGTTTCCGCCTTGAGTGAGCGGCGAACGATACACTCAGTAACAGAATGGATTCCAACGAGGAAATACTGCTGTTAGCTTTTTTACTTCGACGACGCAAGAAACGTAAACCAATACTTCGAAGATATTGGGAGGATCCAATAACCCAATCGACTGAATGAAAGCGACTACTATGTGTTGTTTTGATAAGGAATAAAAAATAATACTAAATTAAAACTACTAATAAAAAATGAAACTAAAGTAGCGCGGGAGCGGGGGTTTCGGTATGCGAGTGTACAAAGTGGTGGCCACGCTTCTCTCCGCGGCGAAATCGTTGCGCGTCCGCAACGTATTCGCTGCGTGGCCGCTCCGCTTTGAAAACGCTTGTAATCCGCCCGTGTGGCATGGCCCTTACTGATTTCAGCCTTTCCTTTTGATCGCATATATCACTGATTGACCGTCCATAGATCGCATGCTACAAAGCTGGTATCCACGGTAATTGTTTGGGTGGTTGTCGTCACACGTCAAAAATAGTTCCCAAGCGGTCACAGTTAACGGATTCACATCTGCGTGGTTATCAATACCTTCTGGCGTCCCTCAAGGCTCTTTACTAGGGATTTTGTTACTCGTTATAGTTATTAACGACATTGTGTTGTATCTTAAATACGTTAAAATGTCAATATACGCTGACAACACTAAAAATTTTATGACCATCAACAATCGTAATGACTGTAACTTAATACAACACGATCTAGACAATAATGTGCAATACTGTATTCTGAATAAGCTTGACTTGAACGTCACTAAATGATTTGCAAAAACTTTTTCACGAAAATATAACCCTATAAAACACTATTGAAATAATAAATCACTTTCTAAAGATTCATCTATGAAAGATCTGGGACTTATCCAAGACTCAAAACTTTTGTTAGATAAGCACATTGAATACGCAGTAAAAAGGGTCTCTAAGGCTCCATAGGCTTCATTATAAGATCCACTTGTAATATTTAAAAAAACTAAATATTCATTTAGCGGCAAAAAGTGTCTCAACTAACTGCCGGTTCCAATAACCTATCTATCTTCAGTTTTGGCATATCGGAGATAGCAAACAGTTTCTATCTCTGTTATGGCCGTCCAGAGAAACAAAGACAGAAGTTGTTTTCTATCTCCGATATGCCAAAACTGAATATAGATGGCAAAAAGTGTCTCAACTAACTGCCGGTTCCAATAACCTATCTATCTTTGTTTTGATGCCAAATAAGTAAAGATACGGTCATTCACCTGATAGTTAAGTTTTCCGGTGTGTATGTTGTTATGCCTCTGAAGCGCGCCTTTCGAAGGAAATAACTTATTGCACTCTTCGCACTTCCAGTCACTTATACCTGTAGAAACAAACATCTACATTTAAAGACGTGCGATTATGGCAAATTCTTCCTTTTGGAAAGGCCTAAATCTATAAATAGACTATACCAATACACGTACATTTGTTGAAAACCCCCTAAAACCGTTGGACTAGTAGTGTAACCGTTGGCCGAGATCTCGGGTTCATTTCAATCCACGGGTCGGCAAAACGAATTTCCAATTTTCCAACATTGCTCAGACTTGTGATCACCAACCCGCTTTGGGAAGGCGTGATGATCACCCATCGTTATTGTGGTAACTTGAATTCAATGATGAAGGCCTTTGCTCTGCAATGGGGCGATTGCAGGCTGTTACTTAGCAGAAAAAACTCATCAAGTATCCAGATGTACGGCAGAATCTCATTAGAATCTGATTGGGGGGAGAGGGGGAGCTGTATCTTTACCAATAGGGGGGATGGGGGGGGTGTTGTACCTTTGTGCAGCTGGATGTGTATGTCGCAGGCGCGCTTGTGCTTGTAGTGCGCGCCGCACACCTCGCAGATGTAGGGCGGCTTGGACCCGTCGTGCTTGCGCTTGTGCTGCTCCAGGCGGGCTGAGGACAATTAATAAAAAACACTTAAAAAATACTACAAATCCATAAATAAACATTTTTCGACAGGTGGGAAATGGGAACCCATCTTTGAAGGTCAGTCGTGTGTCAATCCGCACTTAATATTGTGAATGTGAGTATTTTTTTTACGCTTTCACGCAGGAACTACTGAGATTATTCTAATAAAAGCCCACGTTATATAACCATTATGTATAACATCTTGGCAGTGTAATTTTCATTATTTTACCAAAATTTGATTTATGAAAATATTAAATATTGATTCTTGAAGGACTTGAAGCAGGCCTACGTCTAGCACTGAACGGACAATGGCTGTTGATTCATTGATTGATTAATACAGATATTTATTTTTAAACACACTGTGACGCGCACGGATGTAGTTTTGTAGAGGCCCATTCCAACCGAGAACCCACCGCAGCAAAATAATACGTCTGTGCGCGCGCCACAGCGTGTTACAAACTTAAGACTGAATCAAAATTTAATCTAACGTGGGCTTCGTTTTCCAGGTGTTTCAAAAAGCACAGTAGTTCACGCGGACAAAGCTCATGGCGAAAAGCAAGTAAGTCATAAAAAGAAGAAAACTCACCCAGCGACGAATATTTCGCATCGCACTCATCGCACTTGTGCAACTCTTTGCACTCTCTCGGCTTCCTGGGCTTCTTCTGTACGGGAGCTTTGCTCTTCAACGGTCTACCTAATAATATTTTATTCTTCTTTGTCGCCCTGATGCTCTCCTCCTCGGGAACGAAGGTGGAGCTGTCGTCGTCGTCGTCTTCGTCGTCGCAGACGCCGTCTCCATCGAACCCCATGTCCATATCCATCTCTATCTTCGGTTCGAAGCCATTGAACTGGTTTTGGGACCTGGAACAATAGCAATATTGTAATGAATATACGTCAACTATGCAAACATTTTTCATGCTGTAACTGATTTCCAGTAATATCACATTAACTACGAACACATAAAGTTACGGCTTATAATCATCCTAAAGCAGGACAAAGACCTCAATCATTGAAGCCAAGTTACCACAGCAAGGATGGGTACGGGCATAACCACCACGCTTGCCAAATGCGGGTTGGTGATCACAAACACGAGCAATGTTCGAAAATTCTAAACTGTTTTGTTGTCCGACCAAATGAAAACTGGTACACAGAGATCCTGGTTTGGTATTTAAACTTTGGAGTTGATTGAATATCTTGGTTTGCGAACCCATAGTACATTCAAAACTCTGTTTATGTTAGCTATTGTCAACCGCATGCTCAGCTGGGGACAATTGTATCTAACACTATACGAATAGAGCACAATATTCTTTACTATAGAGGTCTATATTTTAAAAACAGGCTTGAAAAACTAATAATATAAACAGTTTTTAAGGTACTATGGGTTCTATAGTACAGACAATAGCACGTCAACCTACCACAAAACGTAAAATTTTCTGAATTGATATTCATCTCTATTTGTTGGACTTAAAGTTGAAAATCAATTCAATGACCTTTAACTTTTTGGGTAGGTTGACCTGCTGTTCTCTGTACTTTAAAAACTCTGTTATATTCGAAAATTTGGATAGATGTTTGTTACTCAATCACGTCAAAGTGGCTGTACAGATCTAGATGAAACTTACTGATACTATTAACAGCTTTTCAAGTATTATTGGTAAAAAAAGGTTTTGCTAAGTGAAAAATAGTAAGTAAAATCAACAATCCGTTATCATTGTCAAAAAAAGTGTCTAGTACAAGTGCACTTTTAGTACAACCTATATCAATCGAATTTGATCCATCGAACATATCAACATCGACAGTTTGAGATGTCGGACTGTGTATTTAGTTCCCTTACTAATATTATTAATGTGAATTTAAGTTTATTTGTTTTTTTCGCTATCATGCGAAAACTACTTATCCGATCATCATGAAACTTTGTACACTTATTTTTGGAGATATTAGAAGTAACATAGGCACGCGTAGGGTTGCCAGGTCGCCAAACCTAATAGTCGGTCAGACCAGCCAGTTTGGCCTGACATTTGGGTATAATGTCTGGACACCCTACATTATTGTGGATTTTGTGTCTCAATATTAATAAGAAGTAAGTAAGTAATTTTATGTAAAATCAAGCTTTTTGATTATTATCATAAATTTTTGTAAATGCGAGAGTGGCCGACAGTGGGCTCGGCGCTCGCTCGTTTGAGAAATTTAAAAAATCAGTTAAAATCAGTTTTATTTCTGCAAATAGGCCCCAGGAGGCGCTTTTACACGTCCCAATTTAAACCTACCACTGCTTCGGGACAAGTCTGGGCTAGTGCCGAGAAGAAGCAGCGCAAGAAACTCGGTCACTATTGTCAGCCTCTTTTTAAATACATTTTTACAAGGTAAGGTAATTTTTACAAGGTTTAAGCAAGTACGAGCTGGGACAACTTAATGCCATACATTTCTATCATTTAAATAATCATTAACAGTGTAATAGCCCTTTTTCATTAAAATTACTTTGACATACGATTTAAGTTTATGTACAGGGAGTTCAGCAATATCCTTTGGTAATTTGTTGAAAATACGGATACAATTTCCCATAAACGGCAAACGGCCTGGAACGGCAAGTTTATCTTTATTTCTGGTATTGAAATTGTGTACGTTACTTTTCTTAAGAAATAAATGTATGTTCTTACGAACGTAAACAATATTCTCGAGAATGTATTGAGAAGACACTGTAAGTATATTAATCTCTTTGAAGAGCTCTTTCAGCGAGTCACGGGGTCGAAGGCCGTAAATAGCCCGTACAGCACGTTTTTGTAATATAAAAATTGACTCAATATCCGCCGCTGAGCCCCACAACAGAATTCCGTATGACATTATGCTATGAAAGTAGCTAAAATATACTAATCTTGCCGTTTCAACATCAGTCAATTGCCTTATCTTTCTCACAGCATAAGCAGCAGAACTAAGTCTTCCAGACAGCACCCTAATATGAGCACCCCATTGCAAATGAGAGTCTACAGTTATACCTAAAAAGGTAGTTAAATCTACAGAGTTTAGTGGTTCATCTTTAACAATTATATGAGTAGCAGCAAATCTTACATTGGGCATGGTAAATTTTACACATTTTGTTTTATTTGCATTTAGTAAAAGATTATTTGTTGTAAACCAATGTAATAATTTAGAGAGGGTATTGTTAACATCATTAAATGAACATTTGCCCCTCTTAGTTTTAAAAATCATTGATGTGTCATCTGCAAACAATACCATCTCACAAAGATTATGTAAATAACACGGAAGGTCATTTATATAAATTAAAAATAGCAGGGGTCCTAATACTGATCCCTGAGGGACACCCATAATAAGGGCAGACCCTGAAGACTCAGCTCCATTTATGCAAACCTTTTGTGTTCTGTCCTTAAGGTAAGAACTTATTAGATCCAAGGAATCATTCGATGCACCATAATGTTTAAGTTTTTTAAGTAATGTTACATGGTCTACACAATCGAAAGCCTTTGAAAGGTCACAAAATACTCCTATGGCATCTAGCTTACTCTCCCAAGCATTAAACACATGTTGTAGAAGAGCAACTCCAGCATCGGTAGTATTTCTACCTTTTCTGAAACCATATTGGTTGCTATTTAATAATTTATTTACACTAAAGTGTGATAAAAGCTGATTAAACATTATTTTCTCGAAGATTTTACTTAGCACTGGCAAGATAGATATAGGTCGAAAATTGGAGGGGTCACATTTTTCGCCAGACTTAAATAAAGGAATGATTTTGCTAAACTTCATTAAAGTTGGAAACTGTCTATCATCAATACATTTGTTAAAAATAATAGCGAGTTGAGGGGCTAATGAACTTATAATTGTATTGATAATGCTGACAGAAATTCCCCAAAGATCCTCCGTTTTTTTCATATTGAATTCTCTAAAAGTTTTTGTAATTATGTCAGGGTTTATATGCCTAAAATTAAATAAAGAATTGCACTCATCGACAACAGACTTGAGAAGGGATTCAGCTAGATCAGCAGAAGAAGCAAGCCCTTTAGTAGTAGAGGGTGCTATATTTGAAAAAAAAAATCTCAAATGTATTTGCAACCTCTGTGCTCGTGTTTATTAGCTTATCCCCTAACTTGAGAGAGTAAGCAGGATTATTTGGTTTTACTCTACATGTCTCTTTATTAATAATATTCCAAGTAGTTTTTGCCTTATTGTTGGAAGCCGAAATTAAATTATAAAGATAGATTGACTTCGCTTTTGCACATACTAATTTAAATAACTTAGAGTATTTTTTAACATGTTCTATAATATGTGGGTTTTGAGAATCTGCCTTTAAACTATATAAATCATATAATGTTTTTCTGCTTTTATAAATACCAGGTGTAGCCCATTCATTAAACTTACACTTCTGTTTATTTATTTTTACTTTTTTCTGTTTAAAATGTTCATCAAATTCATTTTTAACTAAACCAAAAAGATTCTTATATAATTCATCAACATTCTGATCATCATGCTTTAGCAAATTTACACCCTCTTTAATTTTTTCTTTAAATTTTTCTATTTTATTAATAGTAAATTGCCTATACACAGAATCTACTTTATTAGAGACATAATGGTGCTCGAACGATGCCTCTTGTCCACTGTGGTCCGAAATAAGACAATTTAAAATGGATTTTTTTAACACTCCACCATCACAAAAAATATTATCTAAGCAAGTAGCTGATGTGGGCGTTACTCTGGTGGGTTCATTAAAAAGATTAATTAGATTATACGACTTAAAGAGATTAAGAAACCGGGTGGAAGACTGCGTTTCTTCTAATATATTAACGTTGAAATCCCTACATACGACTACTTTCTTATTCGATTTTGAGAGCTTTTTCAGAGCCTCATCCATAACAGATTCAAAAACGTGGTAGTTAGCTTTGAGGGGGCTATACACGCTAATTATGATATATTGTTCCAGCTCAGCACACGCTAGTTCAATAGTTCAAATTGCAAAACAAAAGCCTAATAAAAGCGGGACAGGCCGGACACCGTTTATTTATGCCGGACACGATATTAAAAAGCCTAACCATGTCCGGCTTTATCCGGACGGCTGACAACTCTCACGCGCGATATATAAAGTGTAGGTTTACACTTGCAGAGCGCGGATGAAATGCTAGTTATATTATATGGATGATTCCTCACCAATCGCTCGAGTCCTCCTTCTTGACGTCGGGCAAAGCGTTTGTGTCCACCACGTGCGCGGCCAGCCGGTGCGCCGCCTCGGCCGCCGCGCCGCCCGCGCCCCGCGCCCCGCACTCGCCGCACTCCCAGCTGGGGACATTGGCATTTAACACTATACGAATAGGGCACAATATTGTTTACTATAGAAAGGACTATATTTTAAAAAAAACAGGCTTGCTAAACTAAAGATATTTGGTACAGATAGGAAATATTTTGAGTTTTTCAATGACATGTACAAGTACATGTATAAAATACAAAAATAGTACTGAAACCAAAACTTGATCCTTTTTTCGCTGAATGCTTTATGTGAAATGCTGAAAACTATTTTTTCGATGAGCCCTCAAAATCATACACAAAAACAGTTGAATTGCTCCACAGGTGCAAAACTTGGCAACCACGCGTTGCATTTGTAATTATTCACATCTCTGCAGGTAAGCAGATTTTTCAAAATAATCAATTCTCTACTGGAAATGCGGAAAACCGGGCACACTAAGTTTTTATGGAAAAGGAGTCTCTTTACTTATTTCCTCTTACGATCTATAGTTTTATTTAAATTAACTAAGCACAAAGAAAAAGAAAAGTCAGTTGTATGCTGAATATTTTTACTACTAAGTTAAATATTACAACTATTTCTGTTTTCGTCTTCGCATAACTTTCGGAGAAGATATTAAAAAAACCTTATAATGTCCCATGATTATAAATTAATTGGACACAAAATAGCAAATAATTAACACTTAAGGACTCGCTAATAGGTCCAGTGGAACCAGTCGCTTATTTTGTTAAATTACTTAAAAATTACGAAGTTTTTGATGTTGCCGTTATTAGTACCTTTTCGACCATAGTATAGGGCATGTGAAAATGATTTGTGCAAATTTTTATAGTTTCATGAAGAAAATTGTAGAACTCTGTTGGAAAGTGATTTTATCCTAAAAATTATAATCCTTAATTTGTTAATTTTGAAAGTTGATTTTGCTTGTTCCTATGATGATTCATATCTTATCCATTTCTTTTAGTAGATACATCATTAAAGTAAAGATTAAGTTAAAAATATATCATTACAGAATTTATAACTATTAGTTTAGAGTTTTAATCAAGAAAATATAAGGGATTTTGGCATAGTTTTAAGACTAAACTTAGGTTTAGTCATAATGCCAAAATTCCTTATATTTTTTACTGACTATTTTTGATTAAGTTAAAACAATATATTCGTATTTATTAAATATTTGTTTAGTTTTTATACATTATTAACAATATTGAAAGGTACCAACTATCATTCAGCAGTTTTGAAATAAAAACGTGATATTTTCGGGGTCCGCTGGACGCGAGCATTTGTGTTGCAATTTGAAGTGCAAGTCCTCAAAATTAATAGTAAACATTTTGGAAAACAAATAGGTACACATAAATAGGTAATTATTTTGTTTCTCTATATATTGTTTAAATAAACACATTAACTTTCCAATGATGGTGGGTGCATTAATAATAGTCAGTTAAATGATAAATGATAAAAAATTAGCCTACTGATAACAATGAGATTAAATTTTATAAACATTTTTAGGAATGTTTTACTATTTGATTTATTTAATCCCTCAACCCCCAAGAGGCACTTGGGTGCCATGATAACAATTGATTTTAATTGTGTCTGGAATAACTCACTATTGAGGGATTAAGGTATTTTGTTCAACAGCAAAAAAATGTCAGCATATAAACTTGAAAAATTAAGTCTCAGGCAGGACTCGAACCCGCATCTCCTCGCATGCCGGGTGGGCGCTATACCATTAAGCTACCGAGACCCTGAGACTCAGCGCAAATTTTTCAAGCATATTTTTAACGCTGTAAGCCAGCGTCGCTTCATCAAATGTTAGGAGTTTGCACCCTTAACACCTGAAAGAAACATCTTTGCAGATGTCAGTCAGACAGTCAGTTAAGATGAAACAGCTATTTATATACTTTATTTGATATTTTAGCAATTAAATTGCTAAAATATCAAATAAAGTAAGCAAAAAAATGTATTGTCTTATGTAATTCTTGGTTTGATATATGTATCGTGGACATACAGATATAATTAAGCATTCTCCAGAAGAAACCTGTAGGTAACTGTATTAAGCTATAGAAAAAACATTTTACACCATACCTCTCATCCAAAGCTGGTTTGACTTTAGTCTTGCGCCTAATGGGTGCATTTTTTTTTCGCTTCTTTTCTGGTTTGCGCCTTTTCTTTTTTGTAAGTGATAGGGGCTCATCTTCAGAGTCAATGTCATAATCATCAAACTTGTTTGTATGTCCCACCAGTTCATCCTTAACAGATGTCAACTGAAGTGGTTGCACTAAATCTGTTTGAAATAGGGGATTTTTACTGATGATAGCCTCAAATGTTTCCTTCAGTTTGTGATACTCGATTTCTGCCTGCTCCAGCACATTGATGAGGTCGCAGCAGCTCTTGCACACATATTTCGAGCTTGGCTGTGCGTTGGCGAGCTCATTGCGAGTGTATTTCGACAGGAAACTATGCAGTGGAGCGCCCGACGAGCTAGTATTCGTACAGTAGATGTCAAACGTGTCCTGGCTCCTAACCAAACACACCACACACTCGTCAGGCTCCGGTTTAACCTCTACTTCCTTTTTGATCGCAACTACAATGTCTTCCTTGGCAATCGAAACGGTTCTCTCTTCTTTATTTTGCAATTGGCTTACACTTTCAGCCATTCTGAATTACACTACCGTGACGTGACCGAGTGCATCAAAGGCAAATCATATTCATGTAGGATTGTTCTCAATTTAAGTAGCACTGTGGCTCACATCGTTCAAATAATATGGCCAATTTGGAATAGATTTCAGAACAATTTTTTTGTCACAAAAAGTAAAACAAAAAGCCGTGTGACAAGCGATTGACTCGACAACTGTCGACATTCGAGTTCGAGATTCGACAAGCAAGGAATGTGACAGTTTGTTTTTTAATTATGTAGTTGATGGTTAAGGAAGTTTTTAGATGTTATATTAATATTTATTTAAATCTTTCTTCTTCTTTATTAAAATTCATTTTTACTAATATCTTGTTTTATCTTCTTCTCATCTTCTACTTACATAATCAGAAAATAGAACCTACAGCAGCGCCATCTCTTAATACTTTTTCAAACTAAGTTCTTACTGAAGATACCAAAAATAGTCTATGACAAGGAAGAGTAATCCTAGCTCTTAAGTCCACTGCAAGTTCTTAGGTTCGATCCAGAGGGGCCTTATTCAGCTATTTCAATCGCAGTTCGATCGTGATTGAATTGGACGATTTTGACATTTAGCCCATACTAGAAATATCTAAATATATAAAAGTGAAAACTGATTTAATGACTGACTGACTGACATATCAACGCACAGCCCAAACTACTGGGAATTAAAATCTGAAAATTTTCACCGTGCTTCCTTTTATAGTGTAGGTGAGCACTAAGAAAGGAATTTCGGAAATTCCGCCTCTAAGGGGGTAAAAAGGGCCCCATAAGTTTGTATGAAACTCCGTCAGTTTTGAAGCTAAGTCGATAAAAATTGGTATCCAGCTAACTGATTAGAAATTATGAATGATGTCTTTCAGGATTTTTAAAAATTTAATCTTCAAGGGGATAAAAAATGGGGGCAAAGTTTGTTCGGTTTCGCGTTATATCCATACTCTTTACATATTTGTACTCTCTGACTTCACTTAGTTTGTTATGACATTCAATGTGTCAGTCAGAAAATAAATATCATTTCTTACAAATAGAACAGTATTATTTTAGAATTTAATAATAGGCACCGAAATGGATGAATTAAACTAAGTTAAAATGTACACGAACTTCATTAAAGGCTGCATTATAAAATTCCAGATACAAACCCTACGAGAAATTTCTGATTATGAATTAAAATTAGTGAGTGACCAGTGACAAATGTACAAAATTACCAAGAATAATTCAGAAGAGATAAGAAATCAAATAATTACTGATGACCCACAGTTGGAAAATGTGATTGAAGGAAAAAATTACCTTCAGAAAATTACAACACAGCTTAAACTAAAACTGCAGAGTTTGAATTCGATAGCACGAAACAATTCCATGTATGCAGAAGGTACTGAGGAGCAAAGGTCGGCCACAAACAAACCTTAGGACATATAAATTAAACTCAGTACCATTAGACAAGGACGAAACGTTCAAAAACATTATTAAACGGTTGGATATTTACTTAAAACTTAACAGAATATGTGATGATATCGATACAAGGAAATACACGTTTCTAACATGTTTGAGCCCAGAATTACATCAGAAAACGTATTATATTATATTTATGTGGTCAACGGGAGTTAGTTAAAATTCAGTAAGTAAATTATCAACAACAACTCAAAATGGACAGATTACTAGAGGATATTTTATCAATAGTGTTTGACGGAACTCTTGTTTGCATATCAAACTATAAAGCTCAATTAGTGCTTCAAGAAAATGTGACACCTATTTTCATCAAGACTTATTCCATACGCCCTAAAGGACAAAGTTGACGAAGAAATACTTGATAATTCCTATTGGCTGTCTTATTTATATTTAGGTACATATTCAGGCAATAAATATCAGTACTAACAAATATAATGGTATTATTTAGAACTTAATCATTTTTGTTTATACGGTAGAGACAAATGTTGAGAAATCGAAAAGAGTGTATAGAATAAAATTGGTGAGTGAATTTATTTATTTGTACAACCAAAACTACAATATACGTATAATAAAATTCCTTTACATGCAATATGCATGCAAAACTTATTAAGTAAGTAAAAATGGAATAGGTAATAAAATTAATATCAAATCTTATAAACTACACTGTTGTACCTAATGAAATTATCAACTATATTAAGCAGTACAAAAAACTGGGCAGAGACCCGTATCTCAGGCAGGATAAGGTAACAGGTGTGTTGCAACAACACTGAGCAGTTGACTGGTGGTTAAATCAATATAGACTGGTAGACCATTTGACAAGCTTCCCTTTATTCTGGTTTGCTGTACTTGGCCAAAGTGTATCTTACAGGAAAAAAGCGGGGATTGTTAAAAAGTGTATCTACGACGAAAGTGTATCTTAGAGGAATGATTCGATAATTTGATAAACTTCTATTTAGTAACGATTTTTTTTTCTAGGATGCACAGGTTTTGACGGTTTGGCGTAGTTTGTTTATTGAAACTGCCTATCTAACGCATCCAAATGGAATTTTTATTTAATTTCCACCATATTTAAAAAAATACACTTTTAAAACATGAAAATAAAACAGTGAGAAAAAAAATCACCTCACTTCATAATTCCGTGTTGTTTAAATTAAGAATAGCTACCACCACCCACCCACTAATGACAGTGGCAGTAGTAATTAATAATGTTTCGCTGACATCATTGAAGCTGAAGAAATAAGTAACAATTTTATTTATAGACACAGTGGTCAGTACAGACGAATCAGTTCTCTATCCTGTAAAGTTTCTGAACACTATTAATCCTGCTGATCATCCTCCATCCATCCATGCATCGAACCCACATCCCACATAAAAGTTTTGTGAAACTGCGTCAGCTTTATGCTATACTAGCTGTTGCCCGCGACTTCGTCCGCGTCAAGTTCTGTTATTATGATTACGATTATTTTTGCAACATTTTTCACTGATGCTCCGCTTCTATTGGTCGCAGCGTGATGTTATATTTAACCTAAAGCCTTTCTTTATAAATGGACTATCCAAAAAACAAAAATATTTTTTCATTTTTGAACCAGTACTCCCTGAGATTAGTGCGTTTAATAAACAAACAAACAAACTGTTTTATAATATTAGTATAGATGTTGTATAAATTTTGTAATGTTGTTTATAAGTTATGAAAAACGGTGAAAAATTGTGTGGTTGATTGTTTGTGTTTAATATCAATTTGAAGTACTTGAAACTTCGTCTATCGATCATGAAGGGATAATGACATAGGACTGCCTTTTCCAGAGCTCTACACCGATGCTGGTACTACACCGTCTAGGTCCGACGTCCACCGTCCGATTTAGGTTTTTTATCCAAACGTAGTATGCAAGCAAATTGTCTTTGTAAAATCGCCTTTTTATCGCTTATGGATCGAGAAAAATGGATTTACCTACTTGGTTGGAAACTAAGAATTTGGTTTTTACACAGGGCCACTTCTTCCAGGGCTCTACGCCAGTGTCGATCATATTCGAATAAAGCTTTGCAAGCTGCTATGAATGGTTTGTTACAACAAACCATGTTGCTAATGCTGTAGTACACTACAGCATTGACAGTTTTTTAAGCTTCAAATGATATTGTTCTTCAAATTTCATGTAAATGCAAACAGATGTGGTGCGAGCTCGCTTGGACCATGATACGCTAGGAGAACCAACACAGGATCCCTAAAACGATAGTATAAATCGGCCCCTTTCATTCAACTATTGTATCAACGGTCCCCGGTAAGCCAGCAACGACGTATTGGCTCCCACTAAGTGCCTACCACCACCTCGCTCGAGATGGCCACCCCCGGCACCGTAGACAAAGGAAGTGGAGGAAACGAGGGGAGGACAGGGGGTTGAGTCATGACGAAAACTGTGTAACAGATAAAATAACAACGCGCGAAGCCGCGGGCATTAGCTAGTCAGTATATAAACTTGAAAAATTATATACTGATATTATAAGTGCAATTAAGTTGCTAAAATATCAAATAAAGTACATACTAGAACTGTCAAAAACCTGCAATTCAATTACGATTGTGATACGATGTTCATTGTAGGAAACTAATTTTAATATTTCTGAGTCACGAAAACGTATGTATCACGAGAGTCTATTAAGATTCCATAATCTTAGTTTATCAAGGTTCTAGGTTTTCGAATCTAGTGATACCTAATAAAATATGGTAAATGTACCAGTAGTAGGTAGGTAATAGAGATTGTGTTTTGGGTTATACAAACAAAGTTGACCTGTACTTACACTTCTGTGAAGTTTTCTTTTGTTATAACTAGTAGATAGATAGTCATCTGTATTCGCAGCGGGTAAGTATCATCTTTTTTTTTATGAGCCTATAGAACAAGCGTCTCGTCAGCTCGTGTAATACTTAAGCCATCAGACAACACTCACAGTACCAGCTGGTCTAAAGGGTCATTTCCTCATTTCCATCAACCTGCGCAACTACCCTTCAGTTGAACAGTCAACGGTAAGCGAGCGGTGCCGCGGTGGGCAGCGGTCCGTGGCGGCCTCAGCCCCACCCTCGCAGCGCGCCTCACTGACCCGCCACTACGCACTCGGTACTCGGTACTCTGCCCGGCACGGCACGATACCGCGCGAAACCCGCGATTTTTTAAATTTCGAACCCACGCGGAACGCAACGAATTAATTTGCGCTCTCGTTGTGAGTGATAATTAACTGTGGCCAGTTTCTCTGATGCTTTTAAAAATAAAAAAGTGAAAAGTTAGTTCTAGTTTTTCAGTGATATTTATTTTTGGTGGGAAAAAAGTTTCCGAATTGGCGGTACGAGAAAAATTAGGTAAGAAAAGAAAGGGTTCTGGACTAAGGTCCTGTCATCGTATTAATTAATGTAGGTACATATTAAGATTCATAGTTCTCTCTGATGTTCCATAAGTAGGTAAGTGTTTATACACAGTAAAATATAAGCTTACGTTTTTAAAAGATGAACACTAATGTGAGTTGTGCAAAACTTCTAATTTGCTCCGAAACTGATACTTATCAACATACTACTTACTACTTAGAAGTAGGTATCTTTTTGTTCAATGGGTTGGTTTGGTTCCATATTATAAATTTCCCAAAAATGTCCTAGACTGCAATAATTTTTAAGTAAAAACTTCTTACAGTGAACTACAACTAGGTACTTACCGGTTACTTTTGATATTGAAAATATTAGGATCTAGATTTCGATAGTTTGCTAACTTACATGTAAGTTGTACGCTAAGTATGATTTGAAAGAAGGGACGGCGATCAAAAACTCAAGTTTTTGAAATAAAGATTTCCTAGTAATTGTAGGTACCTACTGATTCATTTGTTTATTTTTTTACGGAGTACTTTAGTCCCTCAACCCCCAGGAGGCACTCGGGTGCCACGATAACAATTAATTTCAATTGTGCCTGTCAAACAAAATTCTACACATATACTACAGCTAAGAATAAGCGTTATTATTCTAAGTACTACAGTATTTCCTTTATTTAATTTTCGAATTAGCTTTATATCAATATTCTTGATAGCGACCTTATTAATTGAGTTATTCCAGTTTTTGTTTTTATTATTTCCTATCAAAATTGGTTTCCCTTCTGTCACGCTCGGCGCCGCGGGCCACGGGGTGTGAGTTGCACTTCCTCCACACACCCCTCGCAACTCAACCGGTTCGCATGTAGGTACTTACACAGGTACAGCTTAATTCGTTCCACTTCATATAATATTATATGAAGCGGAACCAATTTTAGTAGGTTAGGATAAAAACGTTGCTTTGTTGACAATTTGGATCTTTACCACTGCCGAATTAATTCAGTAATAACTTTTTAAAATGCTACCACCTCAAATGGGAATAAAACCCTAATCAAAACACAAATAAATTGGCCAAATGAATAGTATCGAATGAATCGAATAGTATAGTAGAATTCCCGTCCCTGGCAGACGATTTTTTAAACATTTTAGATATGTTAATTCAGTAACACAAAAAATAAACTCGATTACAAATGTTATAAATGCGACACCAACTCTGGCAGTTTTTCTGTCAGTATGTCCGCCCGTCTGTCTGTTACGCTTGCAAACCTAAACTAATGAACAAATTTTAGGAAAATTTTGTACAAAGATAGATGAGACCTTAAAGAAGGATATAGGCTATTTGATATCCCACGGCTAGGCATAGGTATCGCTGGCACGATGTATTTTGTAGTTCACGCGAGTAGAGCCGCGGGCGGGCAAATAAGCTAGTTTCAGAAATAACTTGAATGTAATTGCAAAAACAAAAAAATATCTGGGAGCTTTAAAGAACGTAGTCTGGAATAATTATTTTGAAGCTGAATAGGTACTTAGTAATGCATTTATCAAACGGTCGAGATCATTAAAAGAGTTGGCAATGAGCATTATGCTGAACTAGATAAATTATTTTAAATCCACCCAAAAATTGCCTATTGTATCGTAAACGTTATGCGTTTTATGCTTGATTTAATAGAGATTAGTGGACCCTTCACACTTCTAATGCTCGGTTATTGTGTTAACTCATGTGGGAACATAATTCAAGGCCGTGCGAACTAACCGAGGGTCGTATGAGTTGATAACAATTAAAATACTGTCTTAGATAACACGCATTTTTCTTGGTTAGGCATTGCTTGTGCTGTAACTTATTGTTTTTGCAAAGGAGTGGACTGTATTTTGTGGTGATAAAATGATAGGCGTGAATGTAAATGTAAATAATATATTATGAAAAGGAGAGCACAAGAGAAATATAGTGACAGTAACACAACGATATTAACAATGACAAACCAAAAACTAAACCAAAACAGTACTTTTTAAATATAAATCAAAAAAGGAATACAAACCAAAAATAATCCAAATAAGGTTTGTAACAGTTTTGATCACTCGTTCAACAGAGCCTCGAGTTTTTCAGATTTAAAAAAGCTTATTTGAAAAGGCTCATCATTTTATTCATTTTGCGTGATTTCGCGGAAGCAAAAATGGCTGCCATTTGGCAGATTTTACCACAACAGCTTTTAAAATTTCATTGTACGTTAATGGTGTAACGTTAGACATTATTCTCTATTTATAATACTTTTGATACGCGTTTTAAAATACAAATGAAATAATTTAAAAACAAAAACTTCAGAATTGACTCCCCTACAATGGCGGATTTGGGATCTTGATTTTGGAAGGGCTTAACTTGTTTTAGCGTATGCACTTTACGAGGTGAAAAAAAACTACTGACCTTGAAGCGGCACTAACTACGTACTATGCCTATGCAAACGCGTGGCTTAACTATGGCATTATTTTATGGGGAAATTGCACAGATACATCCAGCCTTTTCATTATACAAAAAAAGTTAATTCGAGTTCTTGCGAATACAAAGCAGACGGAAAGCTGCAAACCATATTTAATTATCCGGCAAAGTGCGAGTCGGACTCGCGCACGAAGGGTTCCGTACCAAAAAGCCCAAAAAAACGGGTTTTTTTGTATGGGAGCCCCCCTTAAATATTTATTTTATTTTGTTTTTAGTATTTTTTGTTATTGCGGCAATAGAAATACATAATTTGTGAAAATTTCAACTCTCTAGCTATCGCGGCTCTTGAGATACAGCCTGGTGACAGAGCGACGGACAGACGGACAGACAGCGAAGTCTCAGTAATAGGGTCCCGTTTTTACCCTTTGGGTACGGAACCCTAAAAAAATTAACATACACAATTTTACATTTCAGATTTCCACTATGAGTATCTATTTAAAGCACTTATCCCTAGTGGAAATCTGAAACAACGAAGGTGCCACAAACACCCAGACCCGAGAAGATGTACAAAAACACTTTTTATTCTACATTGACCCATCCGGGAATCGAACCTGAGACCTCGGAGCAGGCGACACCTTGAAAACTGGTGTGTACACCACTCCGCCACGGAGGTCGTCAGTTGACCAGTCCAGGAACCGAACCCAGGACCTTTGCATGTACACAAAACGCTTTGTCAAACTCTTAAGAGGAAACAGTACGGGCGAGAGATTTGAAAAATAGGTATTTGTAAAATCTATTGCTGTCGCGCAGAGCCAAACACCTTCACCGCAGAGCGTGATAGAGACAACTACTTCTTGGACCGAAAATACCTACTAAAAGCACACCAAATCAACGTTTCGTAGTCCCCTGATTACTTTTCCAAAACTAGACCGATTTAAATACTTTTTTTTATTAGAAATTAAAGAAATACTTTTGGCCGTGTTCGTATATCTTGCTTTTTTCTAAAATTTAGCCAAATTTGTTTTCTGGATGTTTGAACACAGCGGAAAAACTGGCGTATTTTGTCGATTTTTGGGGGCTCATATTTCTTTTATTAATTAATTTATGAAAAAACATAAAACATAGAAACATGCTAATAGTGGCCATAGATTTTTGTAATAAAAATTATTGCTCTACTGGCTTCATCCAGTGAGGAAATAATGGACTAAATTTGCATGGAAAAACGGCCCTTGTGTTTCCTCTTAACTATTACACACCTGAATCAGGTGTTCGCACAGACAAGCATACAAACCAAACACTGTTCTTTCTAAGCGGTGAACTACCTTATGTTTGTGAGCATTACTGAGCATCGCTCGCGTCGCCCAACGGAGAGCCCCAGATGGGCACGAAGCGCGCCTGCGCAGGCTGTCGCGTCGTATGTCGGTAGCACTTTCATAAGTTCATTATGAGTTTCATACCACTGAGATGTGAATGTTAAGAAAGAAGGTCACATATATATGCTGCAATACGTTTAGATCTTTTCTTCCTGTGAGTATAAGTTAGTTATACTTTATTTGATATTTTAGCAACTTAATTGCACTTATAATATCAGTATATAAACTTGAAAAATTTTTTGTCTCAGGCGGGACTCGATCCCGCATCTCCTCGCATGCCGGGCGGGCGCCATACCATTAGGCCACCGAGACACTGCGACACGGCGCGAATTTTTCAAGCATATTCTTACGCTTACGGGTGTTAAGGGTGCAAACTCCTAACATTTGATGAAACAACGCTGGCTCACAGCGTAAGAATATGCTTGAAAAATTCGCGCCGTGTCGCAGTGTCTCGGTGGCCTAATGGTATGGCGCCCGCCCGGCATGCGAGGAGATGCGGGTTCGAGTCCCGCCTGAGACAAAATTTTTCAAGTTTATAAACTGATATTATAAGTGCAATCAAGTTGCTAAAATATCAAATAAAGTAAGTTAGTTTATATGTAGTGAAAAGAGAGCAATTTTTGGACAAATCTAACCGTTTCGAGTCTTACTTCTTACCGTGATTCCATTTGTACATTAGGTACTCGTATATCTTACAAAGCCTAGACAGATTCAGTAAAATAAAAATGTTTTATTTGTGCAAATAGGCCCCAGTAGGGGCTTTTACACGTCCCAATGTAACCTAACCTAACCTTTTACTGCTTTAATTGGGACACGAGTCGGGTAGTACCGATAAGAATCAGGTTTTATAATAGAATTTATTGAATATCTATTTATACTATGCTACATCTGGTGTCGTGTCTCATATTGTAAAAACACATTACCTGTACTTAAGTATAAAGAAACCTACATTTTCCGACTGTTTTTCTTTAAGTTGCTCTTTTTTTTTTTATTTATGACATGCCTCACTGGGCCACACAGAGCCATCTAGTCCCAAATTAAGCTACTTTAAGTACCCTGTCGTGTGGGGTACTAGACAACCGATAAACTTAATTTATTTTTTTTTGTAAATACATACTTATAATACATAGCAAAACACCCAGACCAGTACAAATAGACATGTTTATGCACACAAATATTTGTACTGTGCGGGGATCGAACCCGCGACCCATGGCTCAGAAGCAGCGTTTACTACCGCTGATCCAAATGGTCGTTCTGCCCTTTTATAATGGGTTATCATAAAAAGGCAGATCAATCGTTAGTCCCCGCTACATAATTTTTATTAGGTTTTCCGCTCACTACACCAGGTAACCTCATCTCCAGTTTACCATCAATCTGTATCAGCACTCGCACATGCTGGCTGTACTTACGCTATATAGTGAACGTAACGTACGGTGCGCAAAACACGGGGTAACAGTGGTTCCGAGTGAGTTGCGCGGGCGCCGGCAAGCGAAGCGCAACGCGGTCATGTCTAGTAGGCTCTTTTACTTGCACTCCCTTGATTTTCTTCTGTTTTCAATACCTAAAAATTAATTTTATACATTCTACTTTCTGGATGCTAAGATAAGCATATATATTGGCTCACTCAGCTCAAGTAGAATGTATCATATTAGTTTTATGGAAAACAAGAGGGTAAACGATCCATAGCATCAAATGTATTTCTTGCACCAGTAGATTTCGGCGGGAACCGCAGTTCATTCTACCACTATTTGTTTTTTACCATTGTTTCACTAACTTTACAAGTAATGTTCCATAGCATTCGAACAAGCAGGCATAGAGTTGTAGGATTGTATGTACAGATTATTGCACAAATAAAGATATTGATCAATTATTACTAATCTAAATCACTATACACCATAACTTTCAAATTCTGGCATGGTTTTATGACTATTTTCTCGGTTTAGTATTACGTTACGAATTATTTTTGTAGTACATCTATTAGTTTATTACTTTGAGTAGTTACACATTAAGAAATATCATATCATTAGCGCCTCATTTCTGTTTAACTACTCCATTCCGATCTGTATCATGAAAAAAAAAACTTATATCTGCCAATTTATGTAAATTACAGATCAAGCAAGTCATATTCTATCATTGCCATTAAGTAGAAACACCTGTCTTTTAAAAAAGTACACTCGGTAAAACATAAAGTCACAGTTAGTGACAGTAGCGCGCCACAGGGCGTGACGCCCCTCAATATCAGATCACGCGTGGTGCCGTGAAGGCTTCGGCTGCCTTATTAATTTCAATTCAAGTCAAATATTTATAACGTTCTATAATATGGTACAATAGGTGTCTGTATAAAATGGAATAGCATCTTGTCTTCTATAGGCATCGTCTGAAGCGACTAAAAGAGTATGACCAGATTCCACCATTGGCCTCGCTGAGCGGTGATATAACCATAAGTCCTTTTAGGAAGTAAAAATATATGCTAGAAGTAATGATGATTAAAATGACATTATAGAAATTAAAAAGATTGAATGAATGGCCGACGTCACACAATTTGCCGGTATTCCTATAGTCGTCCTCTTTCGACACCCATAGAGCGAGAAGCTGCTACAGGAACTCTATTTTCTTTTACTATTCTCTCTCTAATTCTACGTGTTTATAAGACACACAACCAAAAAATACAGCGTAGCTCATATAGGTTTTGATCAGCCTTCTCAAAATCGTTTCTTGGATATTGTTTTATACTTTTAATAACTTGACTTTATTTCTGGTTGGTTGTTATGAGTGAAGATGAGCCGGGTCGGTACTGTTGCGCATTTGAATAAATTGCTCGAATAATTGGAAATTTACGGCAGCTTTCACCAATCTGAGCGTATAATGAATTTCGGCAGCCATCTTAGAGCCTTCCAACCTGTACAATTCCATTGTATATTGCTCAAGTATTACAATAATTCGATTCTACTACTTACATAATTTTGGACCAATCCTTTCCAAAGCTTAATGTGCATGCTTTGGCTGAATTTCAATTATAAAATGAGAATGGGCGAGCATTTTGACGACCATTTGGATCAGCGGTAGTTAAAGCTGCTTCTGAGCCATGGGTCGCGGGTTCGATCCCCGCACAGTACAAATATTTGTGTGCATGAACATGTCGTGTACCCCATACGACAGGGTACTTAATAGTACCTTAATTTGGGACTAGATGGCTCTGTGTGGCCCAGTGAGGCATGTCTTAAATATTTATTTATTTATTTGAATATTTATTTTATACTCCGGTCCGTACATAGTTTAGGTATCATTAATTATCGATCTGTGGTTCTTATCTGTGGATCCTTTTCCATTCTTCTCAAAATAAATTTGGAAACGATTCGGCGCCAATTAAGAATCAGCAACTTGCCTATTTTATGTTTATATGCTAAAACTTATTCCAACTATCCATTTTTAATTCCCTCGCCATGAGTGATTTTACTACTTAGTTATCTGCTCCACCTTCCCCTTACTTTTTATTGTATCCTACCTAACCCAAAGGTTGTCTGGAAGAAATCGCTCTTAGCGATAAGGCCGCCTATATTGTACATCTTTTTATACGCATTTGATTGGAATTACCTTGTTTGGTGTGCAATAAAGAATATTCTATCTATCTATCTATCTGTATAGAAAAAATTGTTTAAATGCAAAATTATATTTTTATTTTTGTTCAATTGCTGTCGACCATATTTTCTCTCCTCGGGGGCAGAATTTTCTTATTAATTTGAGATAAGACCTTTGAGCGATAGCTACAAAAATGTATCGAAGTCGGTTGAAAATAATCTTGTGGGTACTTCTTTTGTAATTTAGTATTACTGTGTAACGGCCGGTCCTAATAACCTATGTATCTTCAGTTTTGGCATTTCGGAGATAGAAAACAACTTCTGTCTTTGTTTCTCTGGACGGCAAAATCAGAGACAGAAGATGTTTTCTATCTCCGATATTCCAAAACTGAAGATAGATAGATTATTGGGACCGGCCGTAAGAGAATGTAGCATGTTCTTTTTTTGATGTTTCCGTCATTTTTAGAAGGCAGACATACCTAGGCAGTTAACATTAGTAGGGAACATTAGCATGCACCTGCCTTTACATTTAATCTTGCCTAGGTATAAAAATCCAAAGCGCTTAAAAGACTTAATTACATTCAATATAGCTTTTATTTAAGGCAGATTAACGTTAAGTCGTTTGTAAGTAGGAATGAAATATTTGAGCAAAGAATATTTATTTCCCTTGGTGGTGCCGTGAAAAATATTACCGCGTTACTACCGGAACTGTGCCCTACTTACACCACCGCCAAGACAAATACGTACCCTATTGAATAAGAGAGTATTCAATGTTTTCGTGCGAACATTTCCTTGTTTAAACCCTTATATTGGATAGCTGTATTTGCATCTTTAATACAAGATTTAATACTTCTTTTAAAATATTTTTCCTCCAACGAATAAAGAGGAACAACCACACCTAGCTTTTTGAGTAGTAAAACGATTTATCTATTGTTCAACTTTAAATGGACATATTTCAAGTCCTAATGAAACATAAAAGAGATTTTCACCCGCCTAAGGCACTATCCACAGGGATGGAAATCATGTTTTTTTATTGTATTTTAGGACTTAGCTCCTGGCTAGCTGGCTGGCCCTTTTAATATACATATAAATAAGAAGCGAAAATCTTGAAAACCATATTATTGAGCTTAAATTAACAGTCAAGCCAAGCAAGTATTACAATTTGGGCAATTAAAAAAAATGTGGATTATATTCGTCGGTTCAATTGTTGTCAAAAAGAAAAGTCACACGTCAAACATACATGCAGTAGTAAAGCTCTGATTTTGGGAATATTTCCATATTGTTACATAATTGTACGAAGTTACTTAGGTATTGCTGTATTTGTAGCATTTGATTGATCCGTGAAACAATGGTCATATGCAAATGTTCCGTAGAAAGCGAATGCGTCTGCGCCGCTTGGTGCGATTTTGACGCTCTTTTTTCCGCTTTCTAAACGCACAGCCTTAGACGCCTCACATGCCTCACTGCTAGTGTTCGAAATACATACTATACTATACCAACTAGATCAAAATTTGAATTCAAATTGTGTAGGATTTATGAATTAGCTTAGATGGTCTTGACAAGGGTAACTTAGTACATGAAGATATTGCTCGTAGAGTTTCTAATGAACAATTTTTTATGGTCTATCTATTTAATGATATTTTTAAACTTAAGTAATCATCACATCTGATTTGGGGTCACCAAACTAATCAGACCATAGCAAGTTGTTTAAAAGGTTGTATCTGTGCAATACCTGCATTGGTGAAGTTTGTCGGTAAAGAGGACTACTTATACAAATTCATTTGTCAATGTTTGCTCGCAAGTAGGTGTAAACACGTAAACGTAGCGAAAGCGATTCTGCGCTGATTGTAGTGTTTATTTGATAAGTATCTAGAAAATGCCATAGGCATTATGTTTGGCGAGCGTGACCGTGCTATATGCCACACTTCTGTGAAACGTGTTCTAAATGCGGCTAGGTTTAAATTGGAACTTTATCTATACTTTAATATTATAAAGCTGAAAAGTTTGTTTGTTTGTTTGAACGCGCTAATCTCAGGAAGTACTGGTCCGATTTGAAAAATTCTTTTTGTGTTGGATAGTCCATTTATCGAGGAAGGCTTTAGGCTATATAACATTACGCTGCGACCAATAAGAGCGAAGCATCAGTGAAAAATGTTGCAAAAATAATCGAATTCTTATTAACAGAAATTGACGCGGACGACGTCGCGGGAAACAGCTAGTAATTGATATCAGTTGCAATTTCATAACATTTGCTTGCCTTTTCACATCGATGTATGTCTAACAAGAACTAGTTAACATAGTCAAACACAAAAATGATACTTAAAATTGTCCTCATTTCAATGATTGTCGTTAATTTAATGCCAGTGTCAACTTTATACCCTGCTAAATTATGTCAACATGCAATAATAAGGATATTTAAGTCATTTTGTATCTATTCGATTGATATAGGTCATATTAAAAGTCCCTCTGGACCACCTGTGCCATTACACACTACCGTTGGTGGTACAAATGGTACTCTAATTTATCCCGTTAGTACCAGGGAAATAAATACAAGCGTTACACTCGACATTACTTCAATAAAAAACGTGATGGTACACAACCTACCCGAAAAGTTAAAGGTCATTGAATTGATTTTCAACTTTAGGTCCAACAAATAGAGATCAATATCAATTGAGAAAATTTGACGTTTTGTGGTAGGTTGACGTGCTGTTGTCTGTACAATTGGCACTACTTTATTTTATTAGTAACCTATATTTTACTGTCTTAGTTATTATTTTTAATTTATCTTTTATTTATAAGTGCCTTTCTAGTTGGGACACTTTTTGTTGTTGAATTTCTATCTAGTTTGTTATCATCATCATCATCATCATCAGCCTATCTCAGTGGACTGCTGGACATAGGCCTCTCCAGTTGCACGCCACTGAGGTCAATCCTCGGCTTCTCGCATCCAGCTCCTGCGCAAATCTTCCTTCCACCTGGCCTGAGGGCGTCCTACTTATTACATGCTTAAACAATATAAAATTTAATCGGTAGATCAGCATAAAGGAATTTATTACCCAATTATGAGGCGTTATTGAAAAGGAATTTGAAAAATGAGGCCATAGAGTCATACCACGTAAGGTTTCATACAAGGCTACATCCGAATTCTTATATCATTCATGCCATAAACTAAATATTTCAACCTGCGTAATAAGTGTTTCCTTTGTGGTTAGGTACAATGCTTACGAAACCAGTGGTTACGGGTTCGAATCCCGCAAGATGCACATGTTTTAGTAATAATCACACGCATTTGGACTTGAATGATATTTGTTTAAACAAATGCATATTCATCCGTTATCTAGATGCCAAAAAATAATCTATGCTTAGTGATTGCACTGAACAAGTAATTATTAGGTTTAAGGTGATTGTTTTATGAAATTAACATTTTCTTCCCCTTCCCCTTTCTATACACAGTGCTTTTTTAACGTCTTTTAGAACAAAGCCTACGTTATGTTAACATTTTGTATAACATCGTGGCAGTGTTATTTTTATTTTTTATGAATTATAATGTCTTAGAAAAATGAAAAAAAATAAGACTATTAATTTTAAATCATGCTGTGACGTGCACAGACGTATTATTTTGCTTCGGCCAGGACCTGGATGAATGAACCTAACACAAATACCGTGTGCCACAGCGTGTTCAAAATAAATAGCTAAATCACAATTTTTATATTTTTATAAGATATTATAAAATATTTTTATATATAAATAGTGGAACTTACATAACGTGAGCTTCGTTTTCCAGGAGGTTCAAAATGCACGGTGTAGTACAGGCTGAAATTTTCACCACTTTCCAAAAATTGTATATGCGTTCAGTATCTTATTTATAGCCTATTTATGAAGTAAAAAATGTAAATCAAGTTGTCACTCGTAAATATTTTTCGCGATACAATTTTCAATTTTTACGGTTCTAGACTTGTTAAGGTATAGGCAAAATCAAAAACTTATGAATAGTATCGTAATAAATGAATGAGATGCGCAAAGCGTAAAAAAAACATTGCTACGCGGCCGTATCAAAAATTTTAGATTTTTGGCGGTCATTTTCTAACCCCTGTATTTATAAAGAAGTAATAACTTATTGCTTAAGAAAGTCATAACTTAAAGTGTTCATACCTAGTGCTTAAGTGAAAGAAATTGGTCACCATTAATAGTCATATTATTTGGCTGAAAATGCTTACTTTTGGTAGATAACTTCTAGTAATTTCTTGATTAAGGCATACAAATTGTCTCTTAAGTAATTACTTTTACTTGTTTATAAATACGGGGGTTAGTGCTTTATCTTGACATTTTTGTACTGGGCTATACCAAACGAAAAAATACGTCATTTGTTTTTTGTATCGTAGATAAAATTTCACCCTGTATAGTTTTACCTTTACCTAAAAGTGGTCTGTTGTCGTTTCTCAGCACTTACCTACACTTTTCCCGTAGGATAAATTATAAGCATTGTCTGGGGCCTATTTGCAGCTACAGTTTTTTCTTTCAGATCTCAATCGCGGCGCTGTGTGCGAAGGCGGGCTCGCGGCATGCGGCCGCAGCGGTAGCGGCAGTATGGCCGCCGTCCTCGCCGCGGTGCTCGCGCTGCTGCCGCTGCTGCACGCGCAAGGTATGTCTGTCTATGATTTGACGAATGCACTCATCTTGGATACTAATGCAATAGCATTTGACTGATGCAAATAACTAACTAGCGCCCCGTTTAAGAGGAAATACAAGGGCCGTTTTTCCATACAAACGTAGTCCCCTGTTTCCTCCCTGGATAAAGCCAGTAGAGCAATAATTTTTATTACAAAAATCTATGGCCACTATTAGCATGTTTCTGTTTTCTGTTTTTTCATAAATTAATTAATAAAAAAGATATGAGCCTCCAAAAATCTAAAAAACTCGCCAGATTTTCGGCTGTGTTCAAACATCCAGAAAAAAAAATTTGGCAAAATTTTAGAAAAAAAGGATTTTAATTTTTTTTTTATTTTTAATGAAAAAAGTATTTAAATCGGTCTAGTTTTGGAAAAGTAATCGGGGAACTACGAAACGTTGATTTGGTGTGCTTTTAGTAGGTATTTTCGGTCCAAGAAGCAGTTGTCTCTATCACACTCTGCGGTGAAGGCGTTTGGCACTGCGCGACAGCAATGGATTTTACAAATACCTATTTTTCAATTCTCTCGCCCTCCTCTTAAGTTTCCTCTTAAGTGCTGAAATTGCTAAAAATACTGGGCCAATATCTCGGGGTCCCGGGTTCGGTCGGGCAACAAAAGTTTCGGTTTTCCGAACATTGCCCAGGACAATCCTGGGCAATTGCAGCAATTGCGGGTGCAATGGGCAAGCGTAGTGATTATGCCTGTACCCATCATTGCTCCATAGCAAGGTACCATTACCTTGTATAATTCAATGTAGTAGGCCTTTTCCTGTAGTGGGATGGTTGTATGCCGTTTTAGGGTTCCGTAGCCAAATGGCAAAAAACGGAACCCTTATAGATTCGTCAAGTCAGTCTGTCTGTCTGTCTGTCTGTCCGTCCGTATGTCACAGCCACTTTATTCTGAAAGTATTAGCATTACACAGTTGAAACCTACGCTTATGGGGTATCAATAGATAGGTCTTTAAAAATGACAGAGGTTTTCAAAACCATTTTTTCCAAAAGTCTAACGTTTGGAAGATAGACGCTTCCAAAGTGGTAAAATAAGTGTCCCCCCCTCTAACTTTCAAACTAAGCAAGTGAAAATTTTGTAAAAAATACGTAATGTAAATCTTATCAAATACTTTCAACGGAAATTGGTTTCAACGAGATCAAACCGGTGGTTTTGGAGATCTAACACATTTTCAACAACCGCAAATATAACTTTGTCTTTTATACAAATACTATAAAAAACAAAGTTATCAAGCAGTCAACAAAATATTGTAGTATTTTAGTAAAAGTTGGTACGGAACCCTCAGTGCGCGATTCCGACTCGCATTTGGCCGGTTTTTTTACTAATACTCATCTTAGATACTGTTGTAGAAGACTTGCTTCGACAGATGCTTTGGCCCTTCGAAAGAATTTTCGGGCCACATGCATATACGGTCATGGTCCAATCCGTTAATAGATAGGGAAGATTCCAGAGTGCTGTTGTCTTGCTGTTACTAAAAATCTTGTTCTTGGGAGGCTTGAAACCTGGTTGGTTGGGCTGACCCCTTAGAAGACTAAGGTTTTATCAGTAATATCAAAGCAGAGATAATACATAGGAGCAATTTTAACTACCTCCTCGTGATTTTACTACTTTACACATTAAAATTTGTTACTGCTAAAAACTAAAAGCCTTACTGCACTTTTACTTTCATAATCGTGCAAGCTTTCCCAATTTGACAGCATGTCTCAATACTCATAGGGTCTCTGTTCTACTAGTTTTCCAAATTCGCGTGCCGATGCCCAATATGCATCCAATAAAGTTTTGAGCAATGGCGCATGTCGCAAGTCGTATTGAATAGCGGACGAACTAATTGGCGCCTAATAGATGTTTTACAAGCAATATACAACGGTAATAATGAATATTGCAAAGTTTGAGTGTCCGCAGCACGCTATGACCCGACACAGATCTTAATTAACGACTTAGGTGTTATTTGTGGCTTTATTTTTGAATGCAATAGGTAAGCGATAACGTTTACTATTGCAAACACAACTACTCGACGAGTCAATTTTTATATTGCAAAATCGTGCTGTACGGGCTATTTACGGCCTTCGACCCCGTGACTCGCTGAAAGAGCTCTTCAAAGAGATTAATATACTTACAGTGTCTTCTCAATACATTCTCGAGAATATTATTTACGTTCGTAAGGACATACATTTATTTCTTAAAAAAAGTAACGTACACAATTTAAATACTAGAAATAAAGATAAACTCGCCGTTCCAGGCTTCAGACTGCAAAAAGTAGGAAAATCGTTTATGGGAAATTGTATTCGTATTTTCAACAAATTACCAAAGGATATTGCTGAACTCCCTATACATAAACTTAAATCGTATGTTAAAGTTATTTTAATGAAAAAGGGCTATTACACTGTTAATGATTATTTAAATTATAGAAATGTATGGCATTAAGTTGTCCCAGCTCGTACTTGCTTAAACCTTGTAAAAATTACCTTACCTTGTAAAAATTTATTTAAAAAGAGGATGACAATAGTGACCGAGTTTCTTGCGCTGCTTCTTCTTGGCTAGCCCAGACTTGTCCCAAAGCAGTGGTAGGTTTAAATATTGGGACGTATAAAAGCGCCTCCTGGGGCCTATTTGCAGAAATAAAACTGATTTTAACTGATTTTAACTGAATGATTTTTAGGGTATTAAAAAATTTGCTTTAAATCAGGTCAAAACGAGTTGATTGAAACAGGCAAATAAATTACAATTGCCCTTCTGGGAATGCTTGAATTTACTCTACATTCGTGATTGCTGCCCTCGCGTGCTTCACTCGGGTGTTATGCCTCTTATAATTCTGTTTGGACTGCTGGAGCACGTCGCTCAGTTGATATAAAATAGTTTAGTAATTTTAACGAAGGCGATCTTACTGACAAAACGGTGGTAAAATTAATTTTACGTGTAAGATACACACGAACGTACATCTCTTATCACACTAAAAATATATGGTGTATTGTAATGTGATAAAAATAGGGATAAAAAGATTGAAATTTATTTTTTATTTTTGAGTTAACTAAATGTGCATCTTCGAATAGTCTTGTATCTCATCACTTCAGCTAATTATATCCTGTCCTAGTAATTAGTGTAGGTACCAGTAGGTACTCTTGAAAGGAAGTAATTGTACTTCGTAGGTTTTGTTCAAGTCTGACTCGATAGAAAGCCGGACCAATACTTTTATCTTGAGAAAATAAATGTAGGGATCAACTTTTTATGTCATCCTGTCAAGTCGTGGTATAAAGTCTGTTTTCTATAAAACATTTTACAATGTTATTAATCATCCCTTTATTCCTCGCACATTGCGTCTAATCATAAGAATTTAGTAATATTTTGCATATTAAGTGTCATGTTTTTTCAGTGTAGGTAAATAACTGTTTCTTTTATTTTTGGAAAGTGCTGAGTACATGGAACTGAATCTATTCTTTTTTAATATGCATACCTACAAACGCCTATTGAACGTCTCAAGAGTAAACCATGATTTTTCTGTTACAAACCGATTTGATATTAAGTCTCTAGCACCATCCACACATTCAGTTTAAGTTAAGAAATTAAAAAAATGCAGCAAAACCTTTTAGTATTATTGATCCAAAACAAACATTAGCTCACCTACTAACTGCTGAATGACAAGAATCAGGGCAGCTCACAATCAAATACAAAACGCTGGCCCATAAATTGATTAAACGCAATCAGGGTGAGTGACCGCGGCGAGAACAAAGGCCTTTAGCCTCTTACACATGACTTAGGCATTTACATGATGCGACTTTCTGCACTGATATGAATAAAAAAAAAAAAATTAATCGATATTGATCTTCGTGTTTTCTGTTTAAAGTACAAATTAGCTTGCTTTACGATTGTAATCTGTTGACTTATTTAATATTATGAGTTGAATAAACTGTACAAATCGACTTAGAAAAATATTTTACTGTCAAATCATAATAATAATAAATAATAAATAAATCAATGTGGACAACATCACATACATTGTTCTGATCTCAATTTGAATAACTATTTAAAGCATTCGTATTTTGGAAACCAGAAACAACGAAGGTACCACAAAGAAAATGTAGAAAAACACTTTTTTTTTTCAACATTGACCCGTCCGGGAATCTAACCCGGGACCTCAGAGCAGGCGACACCTTGAAAACCGGTGTGTACGCCACTCCGCCACGGAGGTCGTCGCTAATGTAATCTTCGATAATGCAGACACTGTATTCTACTTGAATATGTATAGAGTTTGTCTCATTATGGTAATTTTGTAAAGCTGTAAGACATGTATAAAAAATTAATGACACAACGAGAGAAGCTTTCCAGATGTAGTGTAGGTATAATGTAAGTTGGATGGAATGGAAGACGAAGGTAGAGGTGCTAGGTAAGGAAATGCTTGATTCAAATGTGCTTGATGCAGCACCTCCACTTTCCTCACTTCTGTTTTAAATATTACTTAGAACAGGAGTGGGACAATACTGGGATACTTTGTTAGTACGACACTCTTTTAAAACATTACTGGATGGAAAAATAGGGAGAGGAAGGCTAAAAAGAACATATACGCAGCCACTGAATCGACGACCATTTGGATCAGCGGTAGTTAACGCTGCTTCTGAGCCATGGGTCGCGGGTTCGATCCCCGCACAGTACAAATATTTGTGTGCATGAACATGTCTGTTTGTACTGGTCTGGGTGTTTTCTATGTATTATAAGTATGTATTTACAAAAAAAAAGTATATAAGTAAGATTATCGGTTGTCTAGTACCCCATACGACAGGGTACTTAATACTACCTTAATTTAGGACAGTGAGGCATGTCTTAAAATATTTATTTATTTTATTTATATACTGAAAGAAAAGGTTAATGTCATGAGGAATAAAAAGTTGAACGTGCTGCACCGACAAGAGCAATGAGTATATAAAAGTTTTGACGGATAGATTTTATTGTAGATACGAGTAGGTAGTTTTAAATACGCAAAGGGATTACTAAACCATGAGTAAAGTTTTGGGGTGGTGGGATCTACCTCCTAGTGGTCCACCCTGGGCAACGGCATCTTTGGTTGTCTAACCAATGATGACGGCTAACAGATCCCTCTGCGGTGGTAGGCTTCGTAAGAGGCCGCCTGGATGCTACTACCCTTCTGCCGGAGTCTAGCGCCAAACAGTTTTTCTGTGTTCTGCTGGTGTGTGGGAGAACCAGTACCTCTGGGTAAGCTCGCTCCATCGTAGGCTTCTTCTTAACCGTATAGTTAAGTATGTAGTCAAGAGCAAGCCCATTATTTATAAAAAAAAAAGTATGGTGATCTATATAAACGTGTAACAGCCAGTAAGGCTGTGGCGTCGCATGCACTCGCTTGCATGGTGCGCTATGCAAATGACTGCTAAGGTACGTCGAACATACGCTACTTCCTTGCAGGGATGAACACTTTTCTTAGGTTTTCATTTGACTTTGTATTACTTTCGCACTTGGAGTTACTTTCATTAGTTCAATCCAATTAACACGAGTAAGAAAGTTTGGTAGAAGGTTATTAAATGCTTACTGAAATACATACTAAGTTAATAATGTCGCATTAATAAGTTAAGTTGTAAGTTAGCACATATAGTTCTCTCCGCCTAATAACCTGTAGGTCATAATAAATACAAAATACAAAATATTTTATTTGTGATTATAACATTGAACAGAAACATATTCACGATAATAACTGCAATTAGTCATAGAAATTACTTTTCTAATCTAATCTGGTCCTGCCTCTGGATTTTCTTTCTAATCTAATTTATTCCAGCCTCTGATAACATAGAAATAAAGATATTTTTCCGACGACCTCCGTGGCGGAGTGGCGTACACACCGGTTTTCAAGGTGTCGCCTGTTCCGAGGTCCCCAGTTCGATTCTCGGACGGGTCAATGTAGAAAAAAACTGTTTCTCTACATTGTCTCGGGTCTGGGTGTTGTGTTGTGGTACCTGCGTTGTTTCTGAGTTCCACAATACGAGTGCTTTAAATAGTTACGTACTTACTTTGGGATCAGAACAATGTATGTGATGTTTTCCACATTTATTTATTTATTTTTAAATTACAGCATTTGCAGTGATATTACAGACCTAGAATTGGAAACCCTATATTTCCGCTGCATGCCACAAACAAGTTGCGTAAGAATATTAATAAACTACTGGGTTTTTTAACACATGTGCATGCTAGGAGAATAACATCATGAATGAATTGTTTAGTTTATTTATTCAGTAATGCATGTTAAGGAATATAGGTTACAGTTAGCTCCATTACTTATTCATACTTGAGTGCATTGCTTTGATGTGAGTAAGTGGAATCAAGGTGGTAAAATACTAGGTACTACTACCATTTGGAACATGTTATATTGCTGCCTAGACTCTAGCTAGACCCTTCACTCACAACTAGAGGAGCTGTAGACTGAGACCAAAGTTCAGTAGGTAGAGGTATATAAACAACTTATGAGTTTAACATGCAAGCAGAGACTCATTTAGACACCTGATGAGGCGTGAAATATTAAAGTCACACTACACAATTTTTAAATCAGACAAAGGAAACCTTACCGTTTTAGATGTCAGACTACATGGAAAATTTTATATGTTATGTTTGTATTAAGTTTCTGCCAAGAAGAGCCTAGCTACGATAGGTCTTCCTATCTTTCAAGGATAGCCTGGTATAAGAGCTAAGAGTCCTAGCTGCCTATTAAAGGTATCGGGAACAAAGTTGTCAAAACAATATATTCTTGAGAGAACGTAGGTAGGTAATTATTCTTTGATCTGAACTAGTTTGTCTTTTATTTAGCTATTTATTGAAGTATAATTATTTCTGTGTTAAGTGACCCTCATAATAACCATTAGCCTACATTAGTCCACTGCTGGATACAAGCTTCTCCAAAAAAGCCATTTCACCATAATCGCCAGGCATGGTAAGTTGGCGATCTAAGTGTGTTTCCAATAGTGAAAAGAAGACGCCGCTGCCCGTTTTCTGGTGGTACTCCTTAAGACACCCAAAGGAAAAGGTGGGGTGGTACTATTCTATTTATGAGCCGATACCACACGCCACGGCAGGGTTAAGTGATCACATGCCATAATTGATAAAATACTTATCGATTACGCCGTATCAGTATTGCGCTAGAGGATTTTAACCTTACGTTCAAATTACGCCTCCATTACGTTGAAAACTCATGTCAATGGAAATTAAATCGAATTAATTAAGATCTAGATTCTATAAGTCAATAAATAGTAATTTCCTCCACTTTTCCGATGATTGGCGTTGCGTCAGTCGAATGACCGCGAATAGATTCGTACATGCGGATTCCTGCCCCTAATCGTAGTGTTCCGATGACACAATACCGGAGTGATGCTAAGTATACACATCTATCATGAAACGAATGACGTGCCTACAATTATTATTGGGGCAACAAGAAACAGATATTTCGCAAAAGACATGCTGTAGGCCAACTACATAGTAATGATATACCTAATGTTATCTTTAAATATACACCGTTTCTTAAAAATTATAATATCAGAGTGACTGATCAATTCTTCTTCACCATCATCATCAGCTCAGCAACCTTCACCATATCGCCGGTCCACCTGGAAGGAGTCCTACCCACAGATCTTTGTCCGCTGCATTCCAGAAATTTTCCGCCGCAACGGCCACCGTTTCTCCTTACTTTGTGTCCCGCCCATTGCCACTTCAGGTATTCCGCTTATTTCTCTTACCGATTAGAAAATGTAAGTACACATTTTTAGTAAGCAATTAAAAAAAGGCGTGTGGCACTCGGAGACTGCCGCGGTAAAGCTATTTGCATATCATTTTTTATCAACTTATGCAATTATAAAACTAAAAAGTATCACCGCTGTGCCGGTCGGAGTGGGGGGTGTTAGGTTATTTTCGTTACGGAATTTCTGGATTCGGTCTCCACGCTCAAGGCCCGCGATAGAAGCTATGCAATAGCTTAAAAACTTCAAAGCATTTTGTATATTTCACCAATAAATCAAGGTGTCCTAATTGCAGGCAAGTTAATCTCGCAACACAGCTTTTGTTTGGATTTACAATTAGGAACACTTATAAAACAAACGGTAAGTTGACACAGTTCGAAGTGGATAGGAAATATTGGTCCACTCTGACCCGAGGCGGTGGGCCGTCACTTCCTCCAATTTAGCCCTGGAGGCAATACAGTTACGCGACTCGGCGACAGCTGTGACGAAATGGGATATCGCAAGAGATGTAAGACCGACTAAATGGTTTTAGATACGGTAAAGCTACTAAGGCAAATTAGTGCTTTACAGTCGAAGGAATAAGGAAGAGGTTTTCATTTCGATTTTTCCGAAATGTAGTTTTTAATAATGACGAACCATAAGATTTGACGATTGAGCTGGTGGTACAGTGATCCGTGTACTAGGTAAGGGTCCCAGGTGCGATGTCTAGACGGGTCAATTTAGTAAAATATATTGAAATGAAAGTTAAGTTTACGGATTTAGAACGCGTTATTTTTGACTAGCTGTTGCCCGCGACTTCGTCCGCGTCAATTTCTGTTATTATGGTCGCGATTAATATCAATATTTTTTCCCGTTTTCGCAACATTTTTCACTAATGCTTCGCTCCTATTGGTCGTAGCGTGATGTTATATAGTCTAAAGCCTTCCTCATTAAATGGACTATCCAACGCAAAAATATATTTTCAATTCGAACCAGTACTTCCGGAGATTAGCGCGTACAAACAAACAAACAAACAAACTCTTCAGCTTTATAATATTAGTATAGATTTCACCCGACGTTTCGAACCCTTTACAGCGTTCATGGTCACGGGTAGACTAAGGTGTTTAAAAATTACCTAAGGTGTAGTAAAATTTTTACAAATTACCATCTTAAAGACGAATAGTCTTTAAGATGGTAATTTCTAAAAAAAATTACTACCGCCTAAAAATTAGAGGCGGTTCTAAATCCGTAAACTTACCTTTCATTTCAATGTATAGTGTTCGCGTAAACTCAAGAAAACAGTAAGAAAATATAGTTTCTTACTGGGGTATTGTCGTGCTTCTGGAAGGTTTCTTAGGCCATTGGTCATAGCTTATTGTGGAAGAGTACAAAGAAGTGACTTCGAAGATTGTAATAGGTGGTTTGACAAACTATTGACATGACTTCTGATCAGCAGATTAAAAAGTAGCGTTGATAATTACCAAAAAATAAAAAATAAACTGAACCAAACACTTAAGTAGGTGCCCAACTAACTATTAAAGACGATCATCCTCCATTGACCATGTTCTCATAAATTAGATAATAATGTCATTTTATAAAAATAAAATAAAAAATAAAATAAAAATAAAAATAAAAATAAAAAATCATTTATTTTCAGACCAAAGATCCATAGATTGTTAGTAACAATATAACTTATGACTATGTTAGTAGTATAATAATAACAGAAAAGGTATATTAACACCCCAGTAGGTAGGCTCACCGCACCTTAGTCACGTGCAACTCAGTGAACCTGCCCACCAAGGCCGAATCAAGCCGATCACCCACCATCCTCAGGACTCGGTTCGAGCTCCACTGCACCCTGTTTACCAGCGAGGCAACCTTTTTTCGCATTAATGCGTAAAAGTCATCCACGCTGGCATCGGCGAACATACCCGACGCACTACAGTAGCGTGGAAGCCGGAACAGAGCCCTGAAGATGTTGTTGTATTGAACATTTTATAGAGTTCATTGTAAAAACAACATAAATAACGTCCTGTTCAGCGTTCACGGAAGGTCGTACTATACAAGTAATAAGACAATACGTACCTAAAAGGTTTTGTAATTGTAATAAGGGAGAGATTGCGAAATATGATCCAATGCTTCAAGGCGATCTATGGAAAGTGTGGAGCCATTGTTGCTCGCAACCACTGAGGCAGTTCAACAAACCGTACGGCTTTGTTGCACACGTGCTCGAAGGTATTATAGTAGTTAAGTATACATTTCAGGGTATAGCACGCATTCTACCCTGACGACACCTAAGTTTTTTTTAATGGAGCATCCTTGTTTTGTGAAATTGTTTTTGAAAGTAATCTTAGTGAAAAAGGGCTACTAATCTACATAATGTGAATGATTATGTAAATGATACAAATGCATGGCATTAAATTTAGGAAAAGATCGTCCTAAGTCATCATTATTTAAAAGGAATCTGACAAAAATTGTAGTTTCACTGTACGTGATAGGTTAATATGTTGAGTGTCAAAACTTATTCTGGGGCCCATTTGCAAAAATAAAACTGATTTAGCTGATATTATTAGACAAGACCTTATTAGTCTGTCAGGGGGCTGTACTTATCTCGCAAATATACTTTTAAGTTTTATTGCAAACAAATTAGTCCACTGCTAAACTCAGGCCATTCCATAGGGCTTTGATATTATTGACATGCTTGGAGTTGGCAGGTTATTTGGCGATCGTAATGGCGTGATCGTAAATGGCCAATGGTGACGAGAAGACGATGCTGCCCGTTTTCTGGAATTAATCCTTTAGTCGTATTTTACGTAGTTAGAAAGAAAGTGGTGGGATTCTTTTAATGGGTCGGCACCATTCGACACTTTATTAAGTCCATATTTGTTTGGATCTACATCATCTTAACACTCAGAACATTTCCTTCCCTGCTTCAAACTTAATTACAATAGCACAAATGCACATTAATTTCCTAACTATTACTCGTACAGGAACCTGATATCACCTGATCTGTTAACACACGTAAACATTTAACAACCTTCGTCCCCAGTCGCCGCAGGATGCTAAACACACGCGCGTCGGATGCGCATTGTTCTCGCTTCTTTACTAATATCTGCGCTAAACTGACACTTCCCTGATAAAGCTTTTAATTTAATTTGTCACCGGAACCGTTTGTACCCGCCTGACGTTCACTTAATCTTCGCTTAGATGTGTGCTAAAACAATTATGTGGTTTAATGTGTTTGAAGTTGTCCTTCATGTTTACAGCACAAGGCTCTGGGATGACGGTGACGCAAATTATTCTAGACAAGCTCCGCCCGCGACTCTGTTTGCGTGGAATCGGCTTTCTATTTTAGCTGTTTGATCTCTTTAACAAATTAAGAATATTTTGATTTACTTTATACACTGCTAACTTTCTTTCAGTACCTGTAATCAACCATTTGTCATTACAAGTAGTTGTTTTTTAATCATTGTAATATCTGCACATTTGCTGAGTTCTAAACCATCTTCCGACCTTATTTCGAAATACAAAAACATAAAATATAATGGTATGATTTGTAGGGTTGCACCCTATATTTCTGCCATAAAAGATGAATTATTTTCTTTACCTTTGGCCTATAAATATCCCATTTCAGGGAAAATGCCTACATTATTGAATTCAAGTTACCATAGCAATGATGGGTACTTGCATAATCATCACGCCTACCAAATGTGGGTTGATGATCGCTGCCACAATTTATGCGCTACAAAAATTATCACAGTTAACTCGTAAATTCCTTTTACAATCGATTATTATCTGATATTCTAATCAGCCTCGGTTAAGTCACAACATGTGAGTGCATCGTCCCTCCGCCGGAAGTAATTAGTGAATCAGCAAGTTCAGTTTAAACGGATATCATAATATCGTCTAAGATATTTTACAGCCCAAAAAATACAGCCATCCCATACAAATATCCCATCCCATTCAGGTTAAGTTTTTTTTAAAGTACTTCATTATTAATTTGAAATATTAAAACACATTTCATCAAAGACTATGGTATAAAATCCACAAAGTGCACTGCTTTATGTCCACACTAGGATTTTTATACAGAATACCAAGCTATCCAGCTACTAGAGAAGGAAAAAAATTGTTAAGATAGGCAATAAATCAATATTTTATCTTTTATATGCTGCCAATCCTTTCTAAAATTTGTGTTTGATATTAATTGTCCCTTAGCATCAAAACTGCAAGATATTATTCACCGGAAATTAGAACACACCACCTTAAATAACAACTGAGTTAAGCTACGTACATACCACATTACATCTGTCCATTAATTCAAATAAAGAATATTTAAATTGTATAACGAAACCTTTGACAATCACTAATAAGTCGATTGAAACGGAGTATGTCTGTAGTGCATTGGCTATGTCTTAGCCCCATGGTGGTGCATCAAACAGATTTGCATGGTCCGGCCATCGCTGTTCAGATACGATTGTTTGCGTTGATTAACATTTAGTTATGTGGAGCGAAACGTTGGGTAATCGGGACCTCGTTCCAAACGTTTTCTTGAACCATTTGGCACATCATTTTGGTGTGAAAATTTTGATTGGTATAAATCAAAATCATTATTTCGTTTGCCATGGATGTTATGTAAATTACTTATCGGTTTTCGATTGGAATCGATAATGGTGTGTTTTTTGTGTTATTAGAGGAATGCTAATTTTTAAAACTTTCTTCATCGATCAAGTTTGGATCAGTAAATAGCCAGACTTCCTCAATTAGTTTGTCGGATCAAGTCGTTATGAAGTTGTAGTAACTGTCTTGATAATTCTCGTGTATCATTATACTTAATCATACTTTAGCAATATGTTTCGACTACCGAATGGCGAATTTGATTGACAGCAGTTACCGTGGGACTATATCGAACTATAAAAAAATACTCTCTTTAATTTGTATAAATTATTACTGCGTTTTTTTTTAATAAATAATGGGCTTGCGTATATGCAAACTGCACGTCCGATAGCTGGATAGATTGTGGAGACCAAATTCTCAGATCATTTTAGAAAAATGTTTGCTTTGGTGTAGTTGGAGGCGTGTTTGGCAAAATAAATAAAAGTACAACTTCACAAAAGTATGTCCACTTTTCACTTACTAAAAATTTATTAACTCATAGTAATTATTTATTGGGCTAACGCTAAAAATATGTGTGTGTCTTCAACGTAAATTTACTCGACATTAAAACACCTTACTGTTGTTATTGCGTTTGGCTGAACCAAAATACGATACTACTATTACAGTAGCTAGACGGTCGGTCGGTAAAGGCGTGCGCGGGCGCAGCGCAGGAAACACGCATCACGGCGCGCGACCCCTCGCGCCGTCGCGTCGGCTCAGCACTGCGCCGTGACCGCGGCAAGTGCCACACACTTCTAGAGTCCACTAGCTTTAGCCGGTGGCTTCATCTTCGCAGACTTTAGCATTTGGTTTAGTTAGAGAGTAACAAATATTGTGCTGGAAAAAAAGATAATATGTAGGTAGTAAGCAAAGGGAAGCGCGCTCTATCGTCTGTGTCACGTGGCTTTATACAAAATGCCACGGTTATGCTGTTTTCTTAAATAAATTGCAAGGAGTTAATTGATACGGGGTTGATATCATGTATACCTTAGTTTTTTTGAGTACGGAAGAACTTTTCCTTAGCTCTCCCGTGATCATGGCGTTTGCACCAGTGCTGAAATATCAACAAAAAGAAAACAACTAAAATAATCATCTCATGTACCAGCCATCATATTAATTTGCTGAACAATTAATACAATGCCGAAGTAACGAGTTCGTTTGCTTCCTAAAGATTTCTGAAAGCAATTGATTAATGGTTGCTCTGAAATTTTACTAAGTTTTATCATGACCGGACTACAAACAATTTATAATGCATGTTAGTTGATCAAAGCGCACTTGCCCGCTCGCTTCCCATGAATGAACAAACATTTATGCGCAGACTTTACAAAATGAGCAAGTAATTTTCCGTAAACATGACTCGCAGGTGCTACTTTACATAGGAATACGTAAATAACTTACCGTAACTGCGTATAGTCTACATACGAAAAGAATTCATCTTTTCGAAATGGAGATGAAAAGATGTCACAAAAAGACATCAACGCGTTACATACTTACTTGTGTATCATTTGTTAAGAAACCTGTGAAAATACGTATATCCGAATGTAATAGTGATTGGATTGTTTTAATATTTGACGAGTACCTTTAAACGAGCAAATATCTATTTAAATGTCGAAAACGGCTCAAACAATTTTCATGAAATTAAGTATGCAGGGGGCGATAAATCGTCTAGGTTTTATTTTTAGAAAATTTATTTTTCATTTATTTATTATTATAAATCGGGCAATGCTCTATCGCCCCGCTCTCATGAAAGCTGTGTTTGAAAGAAAAAAATGCGTCACACTGTTAAAAAATATAAACAAATGTGGACAACAGCATTACAATATACTGTTCCAGCCCAAATTAAGTGGCTATTTAAAGCAGTTGTTTTGTGGGAATCAGAAACTTCGAAGGTACCACAAACACCAGGACTCGAAAAATATAGAGTAATACTTCTTTTTACATTGACCCTTCCGTGAATCGAACCCGGGATCTTGGAGCAGGCGACATCTCAAAAACAAGCGTGTTCATACACCACTCCACTACGGAGGTCATAATGTTAAAAAAAGTCTTTTTAACTAACAAATTTTACGTATAAAAAATGTGGCTTATGATACAGCTTAATACTCGTAATTATAATAGAATGGTGCTAAGAGGAAGCGATAGTAATTTCAGTTATGATGGATATGACACAACACACTTGTGTCAGCTCCTAATCCGTCAAGCCTGCTATCGGATCAATCACGCCTCACCGCTAATCATGTTAAGTAGATAAGCGAGTGCGTAATTATTGTATAACGCGGCCAATACTATTAGGGCTGCCTCTTAGTGTAATTATGATAGGATCTGTTTAGTTTACATCCAAATGAAAACTTTTAAAAAACAACTTTGAAAGGTGTAAATTAAAAATACAATTCCATAACAAATATTCGTCAGTTGTTTAATTTTTGAATAAATTAACTACACACAAGATTCATGTCTCATCATCATCATCATCATCAGCCTATCACAGTCCACTGCTGAACATAGGCCTCTCCAGTTGCACGCCACTTAGGTCGATCCTCGGCTTCTCGTATCCAGCTCCTGCTAGCCACCTTGCTCAAATCATCACTCCACCTAGCCTGAGGGCGTCCTACACTACGTTTGCCGAGACGCGGTCTCCACTCAAGAACTTGTTTACCTCAGCGGTTGTTGGTTCAGCGGCTGTCGGTAACTTTAGATTAATGCCTATTGTAATACAATTCAAAAAGGAAGACTGTGTAAGCATCAAAATGGCGGGATAAAATTTTAATCAACATGCAGTATATCAGTATTATGATAGACTTACTGTTAGATATACATATAATAGACAGCCAATACATAAATCATAGTGGCGTGGTTCATGCACTGACTGACAGTCAGATCTCATAACCAGCCCATAACAGTCCACTGCTGAACACTTAGCCTTGGCCGCAGTTCGAGCAATGGCGGACAGAAGACGCTGCTGACCGTCTTTTTCTGACAGCAGGTCTGTACTTATACGAGTCGCCTCTTACGTAACCCATTAAAAGATAATGTTAATTAATAGACTCAGGCGTTACTTTGCGGAAATCCATACCTAAATGTGGATTTTGAAAATTATTTTGCATATGATTTCCGCTTGTTAACAACGGCCCAGGTACCTTCACCACCACACTACCACCAAGAATTGAAAGAGTACAAGAGATGTTGTACTCTTTAAATCCTAGTGTGAGCTAAGTAACTCAGTGGCCAGCCCTGCAGTTCCGCCGCGGGTCGGATACGAGCCGAATGATCTGTAATTCGATAAATTGACATCTAATGCGCCGCCCGCGCCGCCTTTCTCCGGTCGGCAATCTGTTCGATTATTATAGAAAATATTGGAAAAGCCGAAATTGCTGTCATCAATTTTGTTGCTTTCCATTTTTAGAACATTTTGTGAGACTCTTTCTTTAGTAAATCTTTTGTAAGTGTGAAACTTGCTATCTAATGGGCTAGTTAAATCTTTAAGTATATCAAAACTTATTGGTAGCATAGCATTTTATCTATACTAACTAGCGACCCGCCCCGGCTTCGCACGGGTGCAATTCTGATACTAAATACACTACAGAAAAACTGTGAACGTTGTATATAAAAACATAACGGCCCGCTCCGGCTTCGCACGGGTATAAAATATATAGCATATGTGATTAAAATCGATCCAGTAGTTTTGATTTATTCATTACTGCCCGTGGCCCGCACGCGTTAAATTTGGAGTAAAACAATCCCCCTTTCCCTATACCATGAAGATTTCCTGCTATCTTTGGAATATCTAAATTCATACACTACATTTTTACTTATTTACTTTTTACATTTTTAACTATTTATTTTATATCAGTATATAAACTTGAAAAATTTTGTCTCAGGCGGGACTCGAACCCGCATCTCCTCGCATGCCGGGCGGGCGCCATACCATTTTTTTCAAGTTTATATACTGATATTAAAAGTGCAATTAAGTTGCTAAAATATCAAATAAAGTATATAAATAGCTGTTTCATCTTAACCGACTGTCAAACATCTGCAAAGATGTTTCTTTCGGGTGTTAAGGGTGCAAACTCCTAACATTTGATGAAACAACGCTGGCTTTCAGCGTAAGAATATGCTTGAAAAATTCGCACCGTGTCGCAGTGTCTCGGTTGCCTAATGGTATGGCGCCCGCCCGGTATGCGAGGAGATGCGGGTTCGAGTCCCGCCTGAGACAAAATTTTTCAAGTTTATATACTGATATTAAAAGTGCAATTAAGTTGCTAAAATATCAAATAAAGTATATTTATTTTATTTTTACAACATATTACAGAATGTCTTTATAAACAACGTTCACAGCTTTCTTGTCATTAGACAATACAAACATGTTTTCTCTGGAGGTCACTCTTGAAAGAGCGACATACAGTTGTCCATGTGAAAAACAGTCAACGCTCAAATCTAAGCCTGCAACGTTGAAGGTTTGACCTTGCGATTTATTAATGGTCATTGCAAAAGATGTCTTTACCGGAAACTGTAAACGTTTAAATTGGAAGGGTAAATCCGATGGTATCAGAGGGATTCGGGGAATCAATACATCTTCTCCGGTACCACATCCTGTGAGTATTGTGCACTCTATTATGAAGGTTTTCATAATTTATATTTTAAAACTACTATCATACAATTATTTATCGTAACTTACTTATAATTACTGATACGTTGTCGCGCTGAAAAGCACGTTTTTATAATAAACGCGTCCGATCGCTGCTAAATTCAAAGTGCTGTAGGGAAAACCGCGGCCTCAGACGCGCTATTTATAGGCACGCTCTTACCGCACCGGGCGGCCAGCCGGTACCGCCGCAAACGCTACGATCTTCGAAAATATTCACTTAAATCATACGGTGTAAAGGGCCATATAGATCTATATTAAATGAACAATGTATTCAAGGTATTTAATTGGTTAAGGATTAATGCTGTATTGGTTAAAATCGCTTCGAAAATTAGCCATTATTTGTCGTAAAAAGTAAATGACAAAAAAAAGTTATTGTGGGTTATCCATAAGAGATAGACATATACCATCACGGACTTTTCTGTAGACCTTTTCAATGTGTACAATACTTAGTACATTATTTTGATAAAACTCGTAGGGTTCAGCCTGCGTTTGCAATGTAAGCGGAAAAAATGTAATTATTTACGACATCACATTAGAAACCTCAAAAATAACAGTACTTCTCCACTATTTTATGGATGTTATTATACATATAAACCTTCCTCTTGAATCACTCTATCTATTAAAAAAAACCGCATCAAAATCCGTTCCGTAGTTTCAAAGATTTAAGCATACAAAGGGACATAGGGACAGAGAAAGCGACTTTGTTTTATACTATGTAGTGATAGTGATATTATAAAGCTGAAGAGTTTGTTTGTTTGTTTGAACGCACTAATCTCAAGAAGTACTGATTCGAATTGAAAAAATATTTTTGTATCGGGTTGTCCGTTTATCGAGGAAGGCTTTAGGCTATATAAAATCACGCTGAGACCAATAGGAGAGAAGCATGAGTGAAAAATGTTGCAAAAATAGTCGCGATCATAATAACAGAAATTGACGCGGACGAAGTCGCGGGCAACAGCTAGTTTGTAATATACTGCTTTCTTGAATTTGTATGAACACTGCACATTGAAACGTAAGATTTCTTTACGGATTTATACTCGCGGTGATTTCACATTATGTTTTGGTTTATCCTGACTTTTGTTGACACGGGACGGAATATAACGTAGTTTACACAGGCTGAGTCGCAGGCAAAAAGCTAGTATTTGTTGAATCAAAAGTTTCGTGAGCTAAAATTTCAGTTCACGTTTATTCACGGTCATATATGGTCATTTGAAAATATAAACATTTGGAACAGCTAAAAAGAAACGTTAAGTAGAGAAAGTGTATAACATACACACAGCTTATTTAGGCTTCACACTGCAAATAACACAATTTTATATTTTTTAATGATTAAAAAAACTATAGCTCCGCAGAACGTACCTAGTTAACCAACGCAATAAAATCACCTCGCATAATAAGTTACGTGCACTCATAATAAAGGAGCTTACCCGATAATCAATCGACTCACTTACCACGGAGGAAGCCTACAGGACAGTGGCCTGGCTTTCACTATTATTACCACGTAATCGCCGTTCATCACGAGGTTAAGAGTTCACCACTGTTAATCTGATCAATGAAAGAACTGATTTTATTATTTGCTTTTCTATTTTCACTGATTAACTAGCTGGCAAAAGCTAGATCACGGTTGCCAGATTAGAGGGAATCCCTCCAAATTCGGGGAGTTTTTATAGTCATGTGGGACAATTAGGGGGAAAAGACTTTTGGGGGGTTTTTGGAGTGAAGAAAAAGGTAGGTTTTTATGACTAAAACGAATGTAGTAAATGAAGCTATTTTAAAAGTAAGTGATAGACCTACAATATCTTTTGGTTAGCGAGTGCATCAAAACAACAAAAACGCATAAAACTGCAGGCGACGACTGTTAAAGATGCTGATACAATAATAAGTGGGTTTATAGTGTAGTTTATCATGATATAAATAATGTATATATGTTAGTTTTTAAAGTATTTATTTTATGGGCCTGTATCTTTTTACTCTGTTGCCTGAAATAAATGATAAATAAATAAAATAATGGAACTATTGCGGAAATAGCGTAAAATCGTATTTTAATAATAAATATTTAGTTAAGTATTTTTTGGGGTTTTTTTTTCTTGAAAACCTGATTTTTGTGGGGATTTTGGTAAAATTTTGGGGAGAACGAAAAACGGACATCTATCAGCACTGAGCTAGATTGGATATGCTATCAATTTGAAGTTGAATCTTACGCTTAAGTTAGGTAATAATTGACAACATTGATGAAACAACATTGGTTTCAAGCGTAGAAAGCATTGAATAAATTCGTCGAAATGTCTTGGTAGGTTAATTGATTAGAGCATTCGCATACCTAAGACAGTTGAAATTTTGATTCAAGGAATTGTATTATTAATTTGAAATGAAGTCACAGAAACCATTAGAAAAATCGCTTTTGTTAATCTTAAGACGCTCCTGTTTTCTTCTGGCAGTATTCCTTTAGTCGCTTCCAACGACACCTTTAGAGGAAACACTAAGAGCGAGAGAATTGAAAAATAGGTATTTGTAAAATCTATTGCTGTCGCGCAGTGCCAAACACCTTCACCGCAGAGTGTGATAGAGACAACTGCTTCTTGGACCGAAAATTCCTAATAAAAACACACAAAATCAAAGTTTCGTAGTCCCTCGATTACTTTTCCAAAACTAGACCGATTTAAATACTTTTTTCATTAAAAATTAAAGAAAGGCTTTGGCCATGTTTGTATATTTTCTTTTTTTCCTAAAATTTAGCCAAATTTGTTTTCTGGATGTTTGAACACAGCGGAAAATCTGTTAAATTTTTTCGATTTTTAGGGGCTCATATCTTTTTTATTAATTAATTTATGAAAAAACAGAAAACATAAAAACATGCTAATAGTGGCCATAGATTTTTGTAATAAAAATTATTGCTCTACTGGCTTTTTTTTTCTCTTTGTTTAGGACAACAAACAGTTACATAAATGGCTTAATTAGGGATTATTCTAGTTTAAACTTACTTATTATGTAACCAGCACCGTTGTCCACAGATAGGATATTAAAATTAAGTATAAATAATACGTACGTTCATCACATTTACGGCGGGGTGTTGCTTCGCCTTTAAAACATGTTTTTACGAATTATTCGCACCAGGATACGGAGAGCCTTACAGACATTTTTCCTAAAGGTAGTAGGTGACCTTGAGAAAATATCGACATCACAAAAAGGCTTTAGGCAGAGAGGAAACAGGGGACTACGTTTGTATGGAAAAACGGCCCTTGTATTTCCTCTTAAGATAAGAAGGGACAGCCTTTATTTTAAGCTGATACGGTACGGGAATCATCCACAATTCAAACATTGTTTACTGAGCACACTTTTGACCGTTCCCATTATCGTGACGTCTGACACCCTTGCGGCGTTATCACTTTTGGTTATTCAGTTCGATCGCTCGCTGTCGGGGTGACTAATTGCCGGGGTACTCCCATACCCACCTTGCACGGTAACTAATATAATATGCAAATATCCATTAGACAAGTCAAAAAAAATAATAGAATTATCTATAGTATTGACTTTATTTTCGTAATAAACCACAATAAAATTAATTTCTAAACTTTAGTAACACAGTCGGCACATTAAAAGGCCATCCTTCCTCTTCCTATAGGTGTCGTAAGCAGGGACCGGAAAACCCCTTTTTAAGATTAACTCTATTAAAAAGAAAAGCCTATTGAAAAGGTTATACATGTGATAGGGTTACCTATACCTTTGATTGTGTTAGCTTATTAGTTCGGTAACCTTTTAAATGAGGTTTAACCCCTTACCTTAACTTAAATTATGGGTTGCGCATAGAAACTAAACTGCATTCCAAAACACTTTATAGGTTAAGCCTATTAAGGGGTTTTCAGTATTGGTAAGGGCTTACCTGGATTAATCTAAAGTATTGTTTGGTTTAGCATATCGTTGGGGTAGGCCCGATGATAAGCTTACCTTTCGGATAGGGTTTTTAAAAACCCGAACAAATACCCCTTTAAAGGTAAGCGGTTACGGTCCCTGGTCGTAAGAAGAAGTGATCAAAAGAAAACTGCTTGAGAAAGACGTCCATTAGCGTCTTTTCTCTACCACTTACTATTGACCAAGCCGCGATCGCTAACCCGCCTGCCAAACGTAAGAAATAAAGTAAAGTCCTCCTTTTGGAGAAGGCAGCAGTGGACTGATATAGGTTAGTATTTTAAGCGGACCCAACAGCGGATTCCGAAACGCTTAGAGTATAATCAAAGCCGAAACGGGAACAGGCGACAGACATAACTGGCCATGTGCAAAATTCAATTTTTTTTACTCCCTGTTTGACAATATTTGCAACACGCATTCAGTCAATGTTATGTCAAACGCCATACATTAAAAAAGTTTAAATTGTCAAAAGCGATAAGGTTTCATTAAAATAATGTAGGTAGTATGGTGATTAAGTTTTCTTAAATTTTCTTATTTTTTGCGCAATTTCCTTATTTTTTCTTTTACAAAATTGTTTTCCTATCAGTGACAAACAAAACAAAAAAGAATCAGCGAAATCGGCCAGCTGTTTACGCGTGATGTCGTGACCAAGGGAATTAGGGATAATTTATATAAGTACAAAGAAAAATTACACGCAAATACTTTATTTTCATCTTTTGCTTGTTGTTCATCCTAATAAAACTTGGGATTCCTTACTAAGGAAAATCTAACGGTGTTATTACAAAAAAATAAAACGGTGTTTAAGCCTTGTCTAATTTAAGGACGACTAATTTGAAAATATGCATCCATGATATTAATTCAGTAATATGTCAAACAACTCTAATTGGCCGTCTTACAATAATTGGACACGGTTTGAGAGTTGTTTTATTTTTTTGTAACAACACCGCTATATTTCTTCCAAAACATCGCAATTCTTCACATCAAGTCCTAAATAAAATACTCCGCGGTGGCACAGTGAACCAGGTCGTCGCGTATCATATCCATCTCCACCCCGAACTGCGGTCACCACGAAACCGAAAGTGGTCGTCCCACATCGCGGCCGACCCGCGGCCATTTTGAATTTCAAATCAACCGGAAGTGCGGGGAGGGGGATTTATTGCGAGGCCGTCTTCCGGCCGCTTGTCTCTGCGCACCTGCCGTGGAAAACTTCGGCTTGTATTGTAATCGGTACTAATAATGAAAAAAATCTTTAAACCTATAACGAAATACCTACTTGGCATGTACACGTTACTAAGTAAATTTTTCCTAGACAAAAGTAGAAGCATCAGCATAGTACAAATACGAATAAATCTTGAGCATAATAAGTCCACTGCTGGCTCAGGCCACTCCAAAAATTGGATTTTGCCGTAATCGCTTTGGCAAGCAGGTTGGGCCAATGGTTAGAAGACGCTGTTGCCCGTCTTCTCATCACAGTACTCCTTTAGTCGCCTCCTACGACACCCATAGGAAGGGAAGGGCTGGCGCTATATGTGCCGGCTTCATACGACATTAGCCTCTGCCGTTAAAAGTATCAATGGACATCTATCTATACTAATATTATAAAGCTGAAGAGTTTGTTTGTTTGTTTGTTTAAACGCGCTAATCTCTGGGAGTACTGGTTCGAATTGAAAAATTATTTTTGTGTTGGATAGTCCATTTATCGAGGAAGGCTTTAGGCTATATAACATCAAGCTGCGACTAATAATAGAAGCGAAGTATCAGTGAAAAATGTTGCAAAAATAATCGCAACCATAATAACAGAAATTGACGCGGACGAAGTTGCGGGCAACAGCTAGTAAAATGATAAAACCTCAATATTGTAATAGAGTTTTAGTATTTAAACTTGAATAATTACGTCTCAGGCGGGACTCGAACCCACATCTCCTTATTTTCAAGCACCCCATTTTTCAAGCATATTCTTATCGCTGTAAGCCAGCGTTGTTTCATCAAATCTTAGGGGTTTGCACCCTTAACACCCGAAAGAAACATCTTTGCAGATGTCTGACAGTCAGTTAAGATGAAACAGCTATTTATATACTTTATATGATATGATAATATGTAAGCAATTTAATTGCAATTATAATATCAGTATTTAATAACTAACCTAGATGAGGTTGAGTATTTTAAAATACAATTTAAATAGCCATGAAACGCGAGTTATATCTAGTGAAATCGATAATTCTGTTACTGTTATTCTCAGTGTTGGGACCAACAAAAACCAATGAAAACCGTTTCTTCTGTACTATAAGCTTCATTAAACGTGCAAGACATACTTAGCGGCGAAACTACAATTGCATAACGTATCATATAAATATGTGGTGATAACATCGATATAATAAGAACTATAAACACAGTCCGTACAAAAATGACACATAAAACTGTATTCGATTGAATGATTAACGTTAATTTTATGGCAGTGTCAGGTTTATGACCCGGCTAAATTATATCGATATGCATTAGTACGGATATTTATGTCATATTATTATGCGATTGATATAGGTTATACTCGTACCAAATGTGTATCATTAAGTTAAATGTGTGCACATTTAGTTGGGACGAGTTTCTGAGGCTGTTTTTGTATCGAATTTTTCATAATACATCTGGGTAATAACGTGATTTATGTTGCCGGTGTGCAGTGCAGACGTCGGCGCGGCCCGCCACGGTGGCGGCTAGCGATGGGCGTTATTAACCGTAACTAGTTATTTAAGCAGTTACAAGCCCAAACAGTGATCACTCGTTATCCGCAACAACAATAACTAGTTAGATTCATAACGCCATTCAAACGATCGAAATAGGCATAGGTCTTCAATAACTGCTTTTTATCACAACGCTCTGAATTTAAATTGAATTCACTCTTATGTGAAAGGTCTAGCGTAGTTATTTGGTTGGCTTCACTCCTCACGAAAAATCACTGGTTTTAAGTTACTCGTTACGACAAGTTGAAAACGACGTTTTACATTGCACATCCCACACATCGTTTTGATTACATGAAGGAGTAAAACGAGTAATGTATAAAGGGTCCAAAAAAAGAATCGCAACAAAAGAGTGATAGCTTTGTTGCGTGTATGAATGAAACAACTAGAGGACGCGAGCGTAAGTGTGAATGAAACAGGTATATGTTCGGCTTTTGGTCAGCAGCGTGAAGTGATTAAGTTATACCTGCTATCTAACCAAACGTTTTAACCTTATAATAATCACGTTTGCTTCAGAGCGTTGTAAAAATAACTAGTTACAAAAATCACTAGTTATTAAACCAGTTATTGGAAATCACATCACGGTTAGGTTACGTTATCTCAAAAACCGATAACGACCCATCGCTAGTGGCGGCCATAGCGCTCTCGATCAGGTCCCGGGGTGAGTGCCCCTTATAGATGCAATTGCAATTAGGCACTGGTTCACTTTGTATTGTTTATGCACATTAAGATGCGGGTTCGAGTCCTGCCTGAGACATAATTTTTCAAGTTTATATACTGACATTATAATTGCAATTGTTGTTGTTTACAATTACAGTCAATTTGAATAGGCTATTGTTTAGACTGTTCAATTTCATTCATTCAAAGAAATAAACTAGTCTAGTAATAAACTAGGTCTAGTGGTTTAAATACCGAGCCAAGATCTCGGGGTCCCGGGTTCGATTCCCGGGTTGGGCAACAAAAAGTTTCGAATTTTTGAACGTTGCTCGGGTTTGTGATCACCAACCCGCATTTGGCAAGCGTGGTGATTATGCCAGTACCCATCATTGCTGTGGTAACTTGAATTCAATGATGGAGGCCTTTTCCCTGCAGTGGGATGATTATAAGCTGTTACTTTACTTTGCTTACTAAAGAAATAAAAAGCTTTTCTGTTGTTTGTAAACATGCTTAATAAGGTTGATAGGGGGATTCCCGACCCATCCGTAATAACACCAAATAGGCACACTAGTGTGACTATCGTAATTTTATTTAACTTCGAATACACTTTATTACCAATTCAATGATAGGTACTGGTATAATAACCAGGTTTTCCGAATGCGAGTTGGTGATCACACAACCGAGCAATGTTAGAAAATTTTAATTTTTAGTTGTCCGACCCAGGGACCGAACCCGGGACCCCGGGATCTTGGCCCGGTATCCAAACCAATAGGCCAACGCTGCAACGCGGTGTTACCACTAGACCCATCATTGCTGTGGTGACTTGAATTCAATGATGGAGGCCTTTTCCCTGCAGTGGGTCGATTTCAGACTTTTATCTTTACACTTTATTATTTAAAAAGATCCGTACTTACACTGTTATCTGTGATTTTATTGCTTACTGTTATAGTAGGTATATCTAAATGTTCAACGTTTATGTTACGGTAATTTAATGGTGGTTCTGAAATATAAATATAAATTCATTTGGGTAATTAAGGACTTCATTATCGGTTTGTTCGCCGTAACAGCGAACGTATCCATTCTTCTAATCAAACATAATCCTATCATAGTGACAGAATGTTTATACTAAAGAAAATAATTTAGCAAAAATAGTCTAACTAAGTACCTTCTAAGAAATTCCGCTCATTTCTTAACAGTGTGCAATGTTATTAATATCAACATGCACTCATGTCAGTGACCAGTGCGCTCTCCCGGGGTGGGTGCACCGTGCACCCCCTAGCTTGTGGCCTCCTGCCACAGACTACTTATACGCAGTATAAACAGACTATGCAGACTACTAAATTGTTGCTTGTTTATAATGTCAGTGCTGTTAGTGGCATTGTTTCAGTGAGGTTAATTAAGCTTTCTTTATTCCATTTAATTATGTTATGAAACTGATTTTTAAGTTGCTGGTGTAAACCAAAACACAATTCGTTGAGTATTTTAAAATACAATTTAAATAGCCATGAAACGCGAATTATATCTAGTGAAATCGATAATTCTGTTACCATTTACTTATTCTGTGTTGGTACCAACATAGGGAAAGAAATATACTAGAGTTCCAATCGCTAGTCAAGGAATGTCCTCCCGAATTATTTTCAAAATATTAGGACAGATTGCGCTAAGAGTCTCGATTTGAATAAAATCATAGACCAAGGTAAATACAATCATAGGGAAAGATGTACCAACAACAACCAATGAAAACTTCTGCACTTTTTTCTTTTTTCTGTATTCTGTACTATTATAAGCTTCATTAAACGTGCAAGACATCCTTAGCGGCGAAACTACAATTTTCATAACGTATCATATAAATATGTGGTGATAACATCGATAAAATAATAACTATAAACACAGTCCGTACAAAAATGACACATTGTAAACTGTATTCGGTTGAATGATTAACGTTGATTTTATGTCAGCGTCAGCTTTATAACCCGGCTAAATTATATCGATATGCATTAGTACGGATATTTATGTCATATTATTATGCGATTGATATAGGTTATATTCGTACCAAATGTGTATCATTAAGTTAAATGTGTGCACATTTAGTTGGGACGAGTTTCTGAGGCTGATTTTGTATCGAATTTTTCATAATACATCTGGGTAATAACGTGATTTATGTTGCCGGTGTGCAGTGCAGACGTCGGCGCGGCCCGCCACGGTGGCGGCCATAGCGCTCTCAATCAGGTCCCGGGGTGAGTGCCCCTTATAGATGCAATTGCAATTAGGCACTGGTTCACTTTATATTGTTTATGCACAGTAATACAGGTTTATTTTTGTTTTGGTGTAGTGTTTTAGACTAATCTTGTAGTAAATATTTTTGGGATATTGCGTTTCTAAAGTCACTTTTGCAATTTTAAGCAATTTGAAAAAAAAGAAGCACTGATGTATAATGTTTCAAGTGACTTAACATAATGATTATACCTTATTGACACAAAGTACAACAAAAAAAACATTTTGAATTGCGTTAGTATCTGTCATAAAACCCAATAGCACATTTCATCAAAGTAATTTTTGCTATTTGCTAAAAAAGTAGTAGCAAATAATGTTTACGGCAACGGCATAATAAAATGATACTTACGATTATACGTTGCTGAAGAAAAGTATACAAAAGCATCAAACATGTTGATTCGTGTTGATATCAAACTCTATACCAAAGCATGCCATAGTTGTGGAGTTATCTAACTGAATGTTCTGTAGACTGTGGCACTCACCTACACCATTGCAGGTAAACGTAACGCTTGCGTGTCTACCTTGCAGCAGTCGCCTTTTCGTTTCGTCATTCAGTCAAGCCTTTTCAATTGACTGTGTCTGTCTATTTTTGTTTTACTCTAATTGCAGACACTTAGCTGATGCTATTTTTGCCGTAGAAATAATATGTTAGCTGCTATTGGATTTTGTTAGTTTTTTAATTGTAAGTAGTACTTTTATTTACTATATAAATGCATTGTTAGTTTATCATTAGCGAAACCGGAAAAATAGTGCATCAGCTATCGTTTTTATATTTTTTTATAAGATTGCAATTACAGTAGTAATTACATCGCCCGCAATAAGTATTAGAATGCTTTGTTTGTCCACTGCTGTGCTATCAGCTCGCATCACGACTGATGTTATTGTTTTATTTATTATCATTCACATTCATCCTACTTTCACATAATTAGCTAGATTATACAGGTAAGTCCATATTGAAGTATGATCGAAGTATAAAGTATTCTTTTAAATTGCATATATTAGGAACGAAGCAAGTGAATTTCCACTTTTGTCCATGTAGATAAAGGTTGTAAATGCTTAACAAACATGCTGTTGGTACTACTCTATATTACATGCGCGGGCGCAGGTCGTGACGGGTCACTCTATGAGTCTGTAACGATAGCTCTCGGTCAACAAAATGATGTTTAAATAATACTATAATTTATGGGAAAGTGTTTTTGCAGGTTATCGTGTTATGAGCCTATTACAAATTCTGCTTTCCAAAGTTTAAAAAGATTTCACGACATGATAGAGATAACAATCGCAGTAAATATGTAATGTTTCTATACACGAGATGAGAACATTGTTACGGACGTTGGGCCCCGATTGGAAGGAAATGAGTTCTTCGAGCTATTATATTGACTTTACAAAGAAATCACTGAACATCTAGAAACTAGCTTGGTGAAAACGTCCTTGACGCAGTTTTAGAAGTCATATATTTTAGAATTGATAAGGAGGTACCGAGATTTCAGGTCCAGATATAAAACTTAATGCCGCACTAACTAAATCGGCTCTAGGAAGAGAAACAATAAAGGTATACATACTAGATATACTTCTACAGTTGACTGAATAAGAATCAATAAAATGGTAAACAATATTCTAAATCATTATGTAATGTCACATAATACACAAGTACAACCAGCAGCTGATTCAGAATCTTGATTGAAGAGGAGCTTGACATGAGTGAGGAAAACCTAGCAAGAAAGTAGTTACTAAGGGCCTTTTTATTGCCACGCGGGTCCGCATGCGGGTGGCGCGCATTTCGAGTACATTGCTAGCTTTATTTGATAGATCACTCGTGCCCAGTATCATCTATCAAATATAGCCTGCAATGTAGGTGAAATGCGCGCCACCCGCATGCGGACCCGCGTGACAGTAAAAAGGCCCTTACTCTCAGTAGTGTAGTAAGTTACCGGAATTTCCGAAATTTGTCAGGGGAACCAAGATGTTTGGAGGGGTCTTAAGCCCCCTTAACTCTTTTTCCCATTCCTGGGAATCCGCCACTAAGTACAAAACAAAATACGAAAAGTGTTTACAGCTTTTATCATCAATTTACCTGTGATGTGATATAACCCGATATGTACAAATTGTACAACCTACAGAAACAAAAAGCCTACTAAGACATTGGAACAAAGGCAGTACTTACTTAGTATTGTCTACTCAGGGATCATAGGTTCATGGTTCAAGTTGAAATCACGGAACTCTTTTTCTGTGTTTTGTTGGGTGCATCATTAGAGCGCATTCACGTAGAAAGCTTGCTACCGGTTCCAACCTGCCAGCGCAGGCAGTCTCTATACTTTGAGCCGAGCCAGAAGTATAGAGACTGCCTGCACTGTCAGATCGGCGCCGGTAGCCAGCCAGCTTTCGGCTTCGTCCCAACTCTACCCGATTTAAAATTAGCTAACAAAAAATCCTAACTCTACCCGGTATGATAAAAAGTACAGTCAAAATGAAAAACCTTTAAACGATCTATACTTTTTTAATCATCAACATTTTTATCATCAATTAGAATGATTGACATTTAAAATGATATAATAAAAATAATTTTTTTAAACAAAACACGTAACAGCAACAACATCCCAATCATTATCATATCATGATTGAAACATTTTTCATACCTACATACAATTTTTATATTTTTCATTTGATCTGTACCCATACTTTTTTCTAATCAAAAATGAAATCGGGTAGAGTTGGGACGAAGCCCAGCTTTCTACGTGAATGCGCCCTTAGATAGGATTGTCTCGGCACGTGGCGCTACGCGCGGGTGCGCGCGCGCCTCTTTTTGCGTCAATAAACGTTTTTATGCGCTTGCGACTTGTAATCACCGCGATAATAATTATTATGATTCACACACTATTAACAGTAACCTGACCTGTGCATCTTCGAATTGGTGCGAGAAATTTAGTTTACACGGATGAAATTAAGGTATTTGATAAATTAATTATCTATTATTGGTGTTTTAGTAAAACTTATTCTTAAAAGCAAATTGCGCAACAACTGTACACTCGACAGCACATCAAGTTAAACAGTTGAACTGCTATAACAGCTTTTATTACGTAGGGCATAAAGGCGGTCTCAAGGTCAACATGTATAGTCTGATGTGATGCCGTGTGTACATAGCAGTGAATCTCAAAATCTAATTGTAAGATACTATATTTAATGAATTTTATCTTTTTTTTTTACAAATAACGACCTCTATGATGGACATACCGATTTTCAAGGTGTCGCCCGCTCCTAGGTCCTGGGTTCGAATCCCGTCCCGGAGGGGTCAATGTAGTACAAAAACAAAAAAGTACTTTTCTACATTTCCACGGGTCTGATGCCTTACTCTGCAACACCAAGCTCGTATTTACGGATATATCTGTCTCTTTTAGATACTTTGTGACATCGGTATGAGTGATAGGGAGAGATGGATTCGAATTAACGGACATTGTGTAGCAGAGTAAGGCCTCTAGGTAACTTCGTCGTAATCGTCGTTACTGATTACAACAAAACAAGTTCTTCAAATAGTTGCTTACTTTGGGGTCAGAGTAATGTTTGTGATTTGAAAATACGATTCCTTTATAAATTGTTTTTCGATAGCCTGTGTCGCAAATCAACCCTCAACCTTTCACAGCCCGGACGACTGCTATAACTAATAAGCTGTACTGACATTTTCTGTTATGTTTCTAAATCTGATTGACCTGACTAAATCAGACTGGTCTCGCCTAATGGACATGTCATCTCCAGCCAAATCAAATTACCACTGTCATTGCTGAACTCCCTGTACATAAACTCAAATCATAATATATCAAAGTTATTTTTATGAAAAAGGGCTATTATACTATTAATGATTATATAAATGATAGGAACGTGTGGCTTTAAATTGTCCAAGCTCGCACTGGCATATATCTTATGTAAACATATTTATCTTAAAAGAGGCTGACAATAGTGACCGAGTTTCTTGCACTGCTTCTTCTCGGCACTAGCCCACATTTGTCCCGAAGCAGTGGTAGTTTTAAATATTGGGAAATGTAAAAGCGCCTCCTGGGGCCTAATTGCAGAAATAAAACTGATTTGAGCTCCCTTTATCGTTAGCACAGAACAGTTCGCGTGAGACCTCACATTTGCTCTCGAGTGAGTGGTGGGTCGTGAGACGGCAGAGCTTCAATTAAAGCATGACGCTTTTATACGGTTGCACGCATTATTAAACCATTTATTGAGCATTAAGCTCCAATTCGAGATCATTAAACAGTTATTTTAAAATTATTTTCTTGATTTTAATCTATTATTAACAAATGTTACAGTTAAGGCTATTGAATAGTTAGATTGCTCAATTAGTTTGAAAATGCTTGGACATGTAAATTTTTTTCAAAGAGAGTTTATACGCTATGTAAAACGAAATTTTCAGCCAATGCCAAAACCATTGTTTTCTGATTCTATAATTTTTTCAAGTTCTATTTAAAAGATCTAAAGACATGTTGATATTTGAAACGAGCTTTATATGCAAATACAAATACTCGTATTTAATAAAATAAGTAACCGCCTATAATCATCCAAATGCAGGGAAAAGGCCTTCATCATTGAATTCAAGTTACCACAGCAATGATGGGTGTACTGGCATAATCATCACGCTTGCACAATGCGAGCAACGTTCGGAAATTCGAAACTTTTTGTTGCCCGACCTGGAGATCGAACCTGGGACCCCGAGATCTTAGCCCGGTATTTAAACCACTAAACCAACGGGGCGTTTAATAACATACTAACTACTAGAGTTGATTGATACGGGGTTTATACCATGTACCTTAGTTTTCATGAGTTCCCGATATTTCGGCACTGTTGCAAGCGCCATGATCACGGGAGAACTGACGGCGCTTGCAACAGTGCCGAAATATCGGGAACTCATGAAAACTAAGGTACATGGTATAAACCCCGTATCAATCAACTCTAGTAATAGTGACCATGGAAGTTTAAATCAGTATAATACTAACTATAATATTTTACGTTCAAAAATAAACAGTTTTGACAAGTTATTCACGTGACTGCCTGACCCAAATAATTAAATTCAATGCAAATTATCTACCACCCACATGAATCAACCGGCATCGGAAGCGGCACAAAACCGGACGAAACAAAAGCGGGTAAACGTTCAATTTCCTTATTTATAGGGGGTGACTCCTCAGAAGAGGGGGTATGTCCTGAATTGATATACTTTGGCGACCCGGTTAGCTGACCCCGCTAGACAAACACTAGCTATTACTCTTGATGACATCGAAGCGTGTCGATAATCGCTACAGATTTCGATGTTTCCATTGATAACTAGTTTGAATCAAAGGACGACGCTCCTAATGACAGAATTAACGACATAGTTTCTTCAGTTACTAAAATAGAGACAGGAAATGAAAAAATAAACTATTGCAGAGACGACAGACATTAGCCCATACAACTGAAGCACCCGATGTCTTTGAAAAAAAAAAGTTTATGTTGATGGTCTTGGTACTAGACTCGTATCTTTTACGTGTAGGAGATCAAAGGATTATACCTAATCCATATAGTCTTCTCTATATCTCATACATTTATCAAATTATCTACTGATGGACATAGGCTTCTCTAAACGACAGATTTTACTTTAATCGTCGTGTTGGCAGTATTACCCCCCTCCCCCACTTATTGCCTGATGTTTCGATCAGGTCACAGACTAACTGTCATTTCAACCGACCTTTAACAAGAAAATATCATCAGATGGTCTAAATTGGCTAATATAGGTAGTTCTCTATTGCTCTGTCTTAGAACCATAGCTTTATCACTTATATAGTTCTAGTCATATGAAAAAGTTGTTTCACGTAGCTGAAGCTGACACAACATCCAACAATTTTTTTACTTTTAGTGGCTAAACCACATTTCTTAGCTCGTACTGATTGAGCCGAATATTTTCTCAATATTTACTTAGTTTAAATACTTAATTATTTGATTACTCTCGACTAAATAAATAAGTATGAACTCCTTATAGTTCAGATTACCATTTCATGATATTTCATTTCAACCGTCCTTTAGCAAGAAATCTAATTTCGTATGCAAAACAGCAACTAATGACAGCACCTAAAATACTTCGCTAGAGAAACGTTTGATATTAGAATTTACTATGGGATAACTAGATTATTATTTTTTTATAAATTCCATAGGTAAACATGAGTTGAATTCGTAAACACATCTTTAATTTGAACATTGTTAATATTTTCACAGCCATCCAGGACAGCCGGTGCTACCTGATGAATGGCGGCGCCGTGGAGAGCTTCTTCATCAGCGAGGACACGCCGGTCGGCAGCGTTATTGGTTCGTTTTAATTAAAAGACTTCTGGTGGAATTACATTTTTCGAAAGCGTTATGTGATTCTTAGGAAATTAATTTCGTGTGATCGACCTTATAAATTTTTTATATCAAATTTACTTAAAAAATTCCATCGATGATCCGTAATTAATCAAATGTTTTATTTAAGTTTAATGATTTTAACCTTATTTTTTGTCCGTTAAATTTCATAAGAAAAAAGATCTGATTAAAACTTTTATGATCACTATTACGAGAGTTAATTGATTCAGGGTCTATATCATATCTTGTTTTTTAATGAGTCTCCGATCTTCGGTACTGTTGCAAGCGCCATGACCATGGAATAACTTCCATGAAACTAAAAAACAAGGCACAGGGCTTACAACCTAAATCAATGAAATCTATTAAAATTTAAGCATATTATAATTCTCTTCAAACTGCAACAATATACTTCTAGGCACCCTCAGTGTGAACGGCGATCCCAGCCCCACAGGCGACATCACGCTGCGGCTGCAGGAGGCGGCGGCGGCGCTGGGCGTGGCGCCGGGCAGCAAGAACCTAACGCTGCTGCGAGCGCTGGACCGCGAGGAGAAGCAGGGGCCGTCCAATGTGTACGTGAACGTGCGCTGCGAGAGACGCCGCACTGGAGACCCGGTCAGTATTTTAGCTTAACTCATGCACTATACCAGTATGGCAGGGTTGTGACGAATAGCCTACTCGTAGGCGCCAGGCAATCAGTGCAGTGCGATGCGCGATCGGAAACGGACGCGCACAACTGCCTAAGCGAGAATTATTACTAATTCACGGCACGCGCGGCATTAGCCGTAGCGCGTAATTTTTCACTATGGGCTCACATCAAGTCATAGTGAACGAAGTGTTGGCGTTTATCCAGAACGCCATCGACACAATGGACGAAGTCAGCATCATGCAGATCTGCAAGTCGAACTTCAATGAAGCTGAGATTTGCAGTGGCAAGGCGCTGCTTTATCGGAGCATCGGTAAAGCCGATGAGATGCCATCTCGCCGGAGGGATGGAGGTGCGAAGAGTCTCCAGGATATCATCACCCTGTTGAAAGAGACTGACCCTGACGACGTGCCAACGTTCGTGGCGAAGGATCTGCATAAGCTGCCTCCCATCACTTTCAACCACGTCGACGTCACCAAGCTACTCAAGGACATCATCTTCTTGAAAACGAGTCTGGCTGAGGTTCAGTGCAAATTGGAGGCCTCCGAAAACACTATTAGTGGGTTGCAAACCGAAGTCATGTTGTTAAGAAACACGGCTACGGTAAGTAGGTCACCGGAGGCCGCCAACGTGAACACTCGTCGTGGAGGGCAAAACGCATCCATCAGCAATTTTGCTTCAGCGCATACGGATGCGTCACCGCCTGCCGCCGTCGCGCGCCCCGCCGCCCCTCCACCCCGGCCAAAGAATATTTCCCGGCGGAGACGTCACGCGTCTGTACGTCGACCCCTCAACGTCCATACGCTGCAGTCACCGCTGCTAACCAACCCGCCAAGCGACAACCCGAGCGGGTTAAAAAAGTGGGGCGACACCAAGAACGACCGGTCTCTAAGGATATACCGCAGAGACAAGAAGACGGTTGTGATGACTAAGGTTTTATAAAGGTGAAAAGGAAGAAGAAGCCTGCCCGCCGAAACTTTTGTGGCACCGCCCCGACTGGACAGAACCACCTGCTGCGTCCGGCTATCCCGACAACGCAATTGTACATGTCCCGCCTGCATTACTCCACGAAATCAGAAGATATTGTGGAGTACATCAGAGTGAAAGCCAAATTTACTCTGAGGGTCGAGCGGCTGGTTTCCCGCCATAATGTGAATTTTATTTCATTTGTGGTGAGAGTGCCGACCGAACATCTGTCGACCTTCGTGAAAGAAGATTTTTGGCCCAGAGGTGTTTTGTTTCGACGATTCCGCGGTCGTATACCTGACACTGCATTGCGCAACACGTCGCCGCCTTCTCTACGTGTATTATACAATAAGTAGTTATTTTTTAGTTATGTATATTATGTATGTTAGACTTTAAGGTATATATTGCTTGGGCCTTTTGTTGTCTGGTTTAAATAAAAAAATAAAATAAAAATAATAATAAGAATCTCACGCTGCTGCGAGCGCTGGACCGCGAGAAGAAGCAGGGGCCGTCCAATGTTTACGTGAACGTGCGCTGCGAGAGATGACGTGCCGGGGACCAAGTCTGTGTTCTAGCTTAAGAACAGTCTAGAATAATCGTCGTATCAATAGACGACTGCACTAGGGGTGAAAGATAGCAGCATCCGCAAATGCGGAAAATTCGAATCAATTCTGACATCTTCATTCGTATTCGCAAAAGTCGCATCCGCACCAAATTATTGTACCTTTATGTGACCACATATTCACTTTTCTAACCGTTGTAAACTACTTAGTGCTTTTGACAATCTAAACTTTTCTTACATAATTTTATGGCGTTTGCCACTGTCAGTTGCTTAATGTTTACGCTGAACAAGACTAAGTAATCATCACTCATTATTACTCATTAAATATGAAAACCTCAAAGTATATATTTTCTTTTCATATTTATTTGAATACTAAAGGGAAATTAAAGGAATAAACGCGATCATAATACCGCGTTGGTCTCTGGCTGACTAGCTAGAACGGCGATGCACTCACTCCGCGACAAGTTTTTCTCTCGACTCGATTACTTGTTCAGTGGTAGGACTGGTAGGATTATTCTAAGGTACAAATCTACTCCTAAATGTCTATCAAGCCCCGTCATTAAAACAGGGGGCTTACCATCAGCTTATAGCAAGCCACTCAATTTCCAGGCAGTTCAACAGTAGGGCTGCTTTTGCCCTGCTAAAAATCATACCATAACCGCTGAATAGCTGAACGACTTTAGCACCGCTAAACCAAAAGGTGAACTGCTAAGCTTGTCTATGGTCTGTTTGTCTGCAGATTGCATGAACGAGACAGAGCTATACTGGTTCAGATAAATCTGTCTCTTTTTAGTTGAAAACGTTCAAATACACAAATACATGATTTATTCCAAATTACCGGTTTTTGAAAAACTTTATACTTATTGGATTTTAAAGAGAAAAAGTCGATCTAAATGTTGCTATTTTGCAGGAGATTACTTAAAATACTCAATTCTAGTAAAATTACCTTCTTGGCGGTAGTAATTAATGTACAGTGTTGGGTTATTGAAAATGTGGATAGTTATTTTAACGTGATCATTATTGGAACGGTTCTGCCTGCATTTTTGGCGGTAACATTCAAAAATTGAAGAAATATTCCATTTTCCCGGAGTAGTTCGTACGTTCGACTATTTTATATTTACAGTTAAACATTGAGTTAAACCACATGAGTAAATATTTATTCATGTGGTTAAACCATATTTTCACAATGTCATACTTGTGTGTAAGTATTGAATAAAGTAAAGTGGAATTGTAAGTAATTTTATTAAAATATTAGTATAAAAAAGTGATCATCCATTGACTTTCAGTGAAAACCAACAAAAAAAAAACGCCTAGTTTCTTACACCCAATTGTATAACCTTTGGGAATAACAGTTAACAAATCTTTTACAGCTGGAGACCACTCCAAGCGAATGGAAAGGGTGGCAGAAATTTTAATTCTGCGGGCGATGTAGTCATAAAATTATGGTTTGAATGAAGTTTCTGGTTCAGTTACACTGTGTAGTAAAAGACTACTACTACTTTTTACATGGGTATTATAATAATCTATTCTATTTTAGTACTGACTGGGTAGACTAAATGCAAAAAATAAAACATAAAATAATTAATGATTCAAGGAGAGGAAGAGGAAACAGAAAATTATATTACATATTAGGTATTCTCTACCAGTCGAGCATTTGGTTAAGTAGACATGTTTTGTAGAATTTTTGCAGTAAAAAAAACAAACACATGATTTCATTTAAGTAATATAATTACAAAAAAATATATTTCAAACACATATTAAAATAAAAAAGACATACTTAATATAACAGTACTTCAGTTTTAACCCTAAATTTAAAATCTAACAAAACAACCATAACTTTCTAGGTATATGTATTAACTGGTCGGCTACCGAAGTTGTGGAATCGAGCCATAAGACAATTTATTTGTGTCTGGAATTACAAGGGGTTAAAAAATACATCAATACATAAGCTTATTGGTGAACCTCTTCGTCTGTGAGATAAATTTGCTTAATCTGTGAGATAATTGATTAGCTGCATTGCAAAATGTTATGTAGGATTACAAATGCTTTTGCAATAAGGCTAGCTACCTGAGGTTGGTAATGAACCATTGAATAAGAGTCTGTAGAACACCTATAATTGATCTCTCTCTGTCATTAAGAGTTTTTACATGTCTCTGTATAGGTATAATAGGCTTCAGAAAAATCTAATTCTGCTTTAACAATTGTTGTCATCATAAATTTGAGCAGTGAATATCTAGAATCACCTACAATAAAAGGAAATATTCATTAATTTTATCATCTTTGTAAGACTGCTGCAAATGTGTTATATAAGAACTAAAACTTAGTTGTGTTTTACACCCAGGCAATATTTAAACAAACAAAATCAGCAACATATTCATAACACAAGGGTTTTAGGTGCTATAACCTGTAAAATATGTTTATTTATCTTTTCTTTTTACTCAATTGAACGGAATGGACATATCCTCAAAGTTAAACTAAAATGTGTATTGTATGTTTACCTAAAAGCCATACAGATGCTATAGTGCTCAGTTCATTCAAGTGAGACTACAAAGGATGATGAGACCATATTTTATTGTAAATTAAATGAATCATAGCCATCATTTACACTTATAATTTCCATGTATTTCTTACAAATCTGAAAAAAGTATTACACATAAATATTAGTAAGAAAGAAGAGTTATAAAATTTGAAAGTACAGTTTTTTCAATATATTCTATTGTATATACCTATTACATCACAAAACCATGCTAAAAATTTTGTCGAAATTGTATTTTCATTTTGGTAAATGATGATATAAACATTTTATACAAAATACTAACTCAAAGACCTTCAGGTTTCTTTACACTGTAATAAGGTTCCTTAATCTATAATGAAACATGTAAATTTTCACAAAACTGCTGAAAAAAGTTGTGCGTGTACTAGTGTACACACGTAAGAAGTGAAACTTCTTTATGGCCTTATTTTTCGAAAAATGATCTACATGCAACTTTCCAGAAATTGGTTAAATTAGTTAAATTGGTTAAATTGGTAAAATTGGTTAAATTAGTTAAATTGGTTAAATTGGTTAAATTGGTTAAGTTGGTTAAGTTGGTTAAGTTGGTTAAGTTGGTTAAATTGGTTAAATTGGTTACGTTGGTTAAGTTGGTTAAGTTGGTTAAGTTGGTTAAGTTGGTTAAGTTGGTTAAGTTGGTTAAGTTGGTTAAATTGGTTAAATTGGTTAAATTGGTTAAATTGGTTAAATTGGTTAAATTGGTTCAATTGGTTCAATTGGTTAAGTTGGTTAAGTTGGTTAAGTTGGTTAAGTTGGTTAAGTTGGTTATTTTATTTTTTATTTTTATTTTATATTCCAACAAAATCCACAGCTCTTAAAAAAACTAATACAAAACACTTATACAGATCGTACTTACAGCCAATTACGGATTTCCAATTTATTACTGGAACATGATACAGTCAAAGGGCCAAAAAGTTAAAATCTAAATAAATAATAAATTATAAAAGTAATACGGAATACTGAGTGTGTGTGTGTGTGTGTGTGAGTGTGTGTGTGTGTTTGAGTGTGTAGGTAAGTATGTGTGTGAGTGCGTTCGGGTGAAAGTGGTTATCCTTAACTCGTTAATAATTTTTGGATCTTCCTCCTAAACGAATGTTTAGTAGTGCAAAATAAATCGATTGAGGTCATTCTCTTATTATACGTACGGTGCATTCTAGATACAATCGAATTATGAGCATACCTACTGTGTGTCAACGAACTGACAAAAAGCTTAGTGTGTCTGGTTCTAGTGCGCGGAGCACCGATCATAAGTATTCTAGAAGTGAGCTCAGGACTATCTATTTTATTGTTGCAGATTTTATGCAAAAAGGTCATGTCTAAAAGACAGCGGCGATCTTCCAGTGACATAATATTAAAGGTTTCACATGCGCTTTTATAATCAGAGTACCTCTGCTGACTGCGGTAGCCCAGATGCTTAAAGAATTTTTGTTGAATTTTTTCTAACTTATTTTTGTATGTATTATATTGTGGATTCCAAATACTGCTACAGTACTCCAAAACACTTCGGACATATGTAAAGTAAAGGTACTTTAAACAACTTACATCAGAAAAGGGTCTACTTACCCTCAAAATGAAACCAAGATTACGGAAAGCTCGAGATAACACAGCCTCAAGATGTTCCGCAAAAGTCAATTTTGAATCCAGTAGCACGCCCAAATCTCTTACCGTTGATGATTGTTTGATAGTAAGATTATCAATACTATAGTTGTATAAAGTGGGATTTCTTTTGCGAGTGAACGATAAGAAGGAGCATTTATCGACATTAATGTTTATTCTATTATCGTTGAAGAATAAACTAAGTCTATTCAAATCCTCTTGTAAGCAGATGCAATCTTGAATATCTTTTACCTTTAAATATATTTTTGTATCATCAGCATACATTAAAAATTTGGAATACTTAAAACATTTATTTATGTCGTATAAATAGCAAGCATATAACAGCGGGCCCAGTATTGATCCTTGAGGAACGCCTGACAAGACATTTACATAGTCTGAACGATATCCACCAACCACCACAGCTTGACATCTGTTACGTAGATATGACTCAAACCATCTAAGGAGGTTACCCCGTATACCCAACTCAAAAAGCTTTCTGATAAGTATGATATGATCAACACGATCGAAGGCCTTTTCAAAGTCCGTGTAAATCACATCAACTTGATGACCTTTGTCCATACCATGCAGAACATCCTCAGAAAAGATTGCCAAGTTGGTCAGAGTTGAACGATTCTTAAAGAAACCATGCTGCTCAATCGGAATCATTGCACATACGAAAGGATAAACATGGTTATGTACCACTCTTTCAAGCGACTTACTTAACACATTGAGTATTGATATAGGGCGATAGTTCAAGACGGAAGAGGTAGAACCTTTTTTGTGAACGGGCACCACATGTGCAATTTTCCAGATATCAGGAAGGCAACCCTCACGTAGACATCTATTGAAAATTAAAGCAATAGGTACAGCCAATGCTTTAGAGCACCGCGAGAAAAAAAGAGGTGGAATGTTATCACTGCCGGCACCCTTTGAGATGTCCAGCTTGCTTAGGATCTTATGTATGTCTGTCGGTGTAACCTCGATCGAGTGAACAACATCCTGGGACGCATTTATGTCTGAAGAGATATTAGAAAAGTTGTTTAATGTTTCCCTAAAGTTTTTACGAAAAAAATCATTAAATGCATTACATATGTCTAATTGATTATCTAAAACTTTGTCTTCATATTTCATAACACTAGGGTAATTTGAAAGTCTTTTTTTTTGCGTTTTTACAAAAGACCAAAAACATTTGGGTTTAGTTTTTATAGCATCCTGAGTTTTTTTGATATATATGTCATAACAACTCTTTTGTAAGACTTTTAGTTTAATTCTTAAATTAGAAAATAGCTGGTAATCAACTGGATTATTATGAAGTTTCCAATTATGGTGATGTCTTGACTTTTCTTTTATTAAATTAATAAGAGCCCTGTTATACCAAGATGGATAACAACGAGAAGAAGAAGTATGTAATTTTGGAACGTATAAGTCAATTACCATATATAGAATCTGATAAAATCGTTCAGTGATGTTAAATTGGTTAAATTGGTTAAATTGGTTAAGTTGGTTAAGTTGGTTAAGTTGGTTAAGTTGGTTAAGTTGGTTAAATTGGTTAAATTGGTTAAGTTGGTTAAGTTGGTTAAGTTGGTTAAGTTGGTTAAATTGGTTACGTTGGTTAAGTTGGTTAAGTTGGTTAAATTGGTTAAGTTGGTTAAATTGGTTAAATTGGTTAAATTGGTTAAATTGGTTAAATTGGTTAAATTGGTTAAATTGGTTAAGTTGGTTAAGTTGGTTAAGTTGGTTAAGTTGGTTAAGTTGGTTAAATTGGTTAAATTGGTTAAGTTGGTTAAATTGGTTAAATTGGTTAAGTTGGTTAAGTTGGTTAAGTTGGTTAAGTTGGTTAAGTTGGTTAAGTTGGTTAAGTTGGTTAAATTGGTTAAATTGGTTAAATTGGTTAAGTTGGTTAAGTTGGTTAAGTTGGTTAAGTTGGTTAAGTTGGTTAAGTTGGTTAAGTTGCGAGCTCAGTGGAGCGAAAGAGATGGCTTAACGCCGGATCGAGTGAGAGAGAAACGCACAGTCGATTGCGCGTGGCGACGCGTCGCCACGCCAGAAATCGGTCTCACGTGCGCCTATAGATGTTTCACATCAAAAAGTCTGAGAAACGCATAAAATATGTCGAAAAAGTTAGTCTCCTAGTAACTTCTTCAAGATGGCTAGGATGACATTAGCTTCGCTCAAAAGGACGTTTACCTGCTGTCAAATTGAGTGTCATGGTATGAAAAGATTGAAAAGTTCATAGCAAAAAAATGGTGAACGGTTTAGAAACGTCAACGTAAATTGGCCTGCCACAGGCCTGCTAAAAACGATGTCATAGTACAAAAGAGCAATGCAGTCCAATAGCAGTCCTGCTTTAAGAGCTAATGGTAAGGCCCCAGATGACCAAATCTCATGAAGTTATGACCGTGGGCCTAAGAAAGTGTAATTTGTATTCTATCAGGATTATCAGGATTACGTATTTTTGAAATACATTCGAAAGCAAATATGATTTAAGGAACACCAATAATATACTGATATTAAAAGACCTTTACAGCAAGGAGCTTCCTGCTATCAATTGCTGTACGTAAGCCTCCCCCAACGTGCGTCACTTGCCCTTCTCATTTAGTCATCGCCAGCAGTTTTCACTTCAGGTCTTTCAAACAATGCTATTTATACCGGTCCGTGGTCTCCTCTAGAACACGTCGTCTGTTCGCCCCCATCGTTTCTCAGTCACATCTAATTTGTGTTATTATGACGATATTTATTTAGTCGCTTCTTATGAAGTCACAGGCTGAACGCTAGGATCCCAATTAAGAATTATCCTTGTCGTATCATGTGGAAAAATTCCTGGAACTGATCGATTTCGTAATTCAAATTCCAGAGCTTCATAATCCCCGTATCGGTGCGCGTGTGGGACGTGAACGACAACGCGCCGGCGTGGGTGGGCGCGCCCTACCGCGTGCGCCTGTCCGAGCTCAGCGCCGTCGGCGCGCGCGTGCTGCACGTGCGCGCCGTCGACGCCGACCAGCCCGGCCCGCACTCCGCGCTCGCCTACGCCGTGCGCCCCGCCCCGCATGCCGTGAGTGTAGCACACGCCCCACGCGACCAGCCCGGCCCGCACTCCGCGCTCGCCTACGCCGTGCGCCCCGCCCCGCATGCCGTGAGTGTAGCACACGCCCCACGCGACCAGCCCGGCCCGCACTCCGCGCTCGCCTACGCCGTGCGCCCCGCCCCGCATGCCGTGAGTGTAGCACACGCCCCACGCGACCAGCCCGGCCCGCACTCCGCGCTCGCCTACGCCGTGCGCCCCGCCCCGCATGCCGTGAGTGTAGCACACGCCCCACGCGACCAGCCCGGCCCGCACTCCGCGCTCGCCTACGCCGTGCGCCCCGCCCCGCATGCCGTGAGTGTAGCACACGCCCCACGCGACCAGCCCGGCCCGCACTCCGCGCTCGCCTACGCCGTGCGCCCCGCCCCGCATGCCGTGAGTGTAGCACACGCCCCACGCGACCAGCCCGGCCCGCACTCCGCGCTCGCCTACGCCGTGCGCCCGGGCCAAGGCCAGCGACAAGTAACAACAAAATTCTATCTTGTCAGCACGCATAGTAAAAAAGTATCCTGAAGTCCTAAGAGAAGAAGACGAGTATTGAAAACACACAATACAAAAATCATTCTAGAAAAACACTGGTAGTACATATATTGAACACTGTGTCAACACTTCTGCGGAACAGGTACAACTTTTGTTAAAAGATATCAAATTTTGAAAGGTTCACAGCCAAATCATTTTTGATTCTACGGATTTTGTAAATATTTTTTTTAGACGTTCACTGTGAACTACCTACCTAGGACATCTGCATTTATATCAAAAGTTGAAAACTCAGTTCCCAGCTGATCATAACCAGGACCATCAATATCGGAATGTAATATTTGAGCAGAAATATAATGTCAAGCTTTAGTCATATATTTCCAAACAAAAAACACTCTTTATTCATTAATAACTTTAGCTCTCCTGACCTTTCATCTATAAAATGTTAATGCAACATCATCGACAGGAATACTTCGGCTTCCTCAACGAGCTGGACGGCGTGTTGGTCGTCAAGAAGCCCCTCGACTACGAGACCCTGCGCAACTTCTCGCTGACACTCCGCGTGAAGGACCAGGGCACGCCGCCGCTGCACAACGACACCACGCTTGAAGTGGAGCTCCTGGACGCTGATGACCAGAACCCCAAGTTCACGCACGAACACTACACGGCTATACTGCCTGATGACGCGCAGCCCGTGAGTATTCTGTTGCAATGTGGGGACCAGGAGTAGTAAATGAAAAGACGTGTTGACTCTATGATGCGTCTATAATTGTGTGTCAATTAATACATATACACGTTTATATACTAGGTTCGGTATGTAAGTGTGGGTTGGGTGTACAACACACTACACTGTAGCAAGTGGCTTCAAATTGTCCTCGTTTACACTGGCATGTCTTATGTAAACATATTTATTTATAAAGAGGCTGAAAAGAGTGACCGTGTTTCTTACGCTGCTTCTTCGCGGCACTTGCCCACACTTGACCCAAAAGAGGAAAAGGTTTAAATATTGGGACGTTTAAAATTGTTTTCAGGGGCCTATTTGCAGCTATAAACTGGTTTTTCTGATTGAGCATTATCAACTTTTATATTGCAAATAATTCTCACTAGTTAACACCGGCCCTGCCTAACCTCTTTTAAACGAAAATAGTGCATTGCCACACAAAAAAGGATGTCACTTCAAAAAAATATACCAATCATCATCTCAACTAAATCAGTTGGGATATGGGCTTTCCATAGGATCTCCACAACCATTAGTCTTGCGCCACCCGCATCCAGCGGCCTCCAGTAACCCTCACCAGATCGTAGGTCCACCTAGTGGAGGACCCACAAATCATCGAGTTGTTCGCGTAAAGTGACTCGATATCGAAACTCAGGGGGCAATAAGAGTTCCGAATCTTCGAACATTATTTGCCTTTGTGATCACTAACCTGCATTTGGAAAGTGTGGTGATTTATGCCTGTACAATCATTGCTGCAGTAACTTGAATTCAATTATGCAGACCTTTGCCCTACAGTGTGGTGATTATAGGCCCTTACATTAGTTTTTCTGGATTTATAAAGACCAAAAAAAAGAAACACTGATGGACTCCCAAAAATTTTCCAGGGTTCGATATTAGAAACATCTCCCGGGCCGATCTCAGCGGCAGACCAGGACGTGGGCATCAACGCCCCGCTGCAGTACTCCACGACGGGCGACAACAAGCGGCTGGTCGCAGTAGACCGGGACAGCGGACGAGTAATGGTCACCGAAGAGCTTTTGAAGCAATTGGCACCAGTTACAGTAGTTATTAAGGTAAAAATACTTGTACTTTTTATGACAGTCTTTTGGACTTATTAAAAAGTAATAGTTATTTATATATTTGTAATGAAATGACATTTCATTAATTAAAATTTGCCGCGTGTGTATTTGGAGTTATATTGTCTTTGGAAGTTGTTAGAGGGCGCATCGGAGTGAAGCGTGATTAAAATGGCGGATGATGTTTAGATTATTTTGTGTATTCTATTATTATAAAAACTTGTAGAGAGATATGAAAGGATATAATTGGGGAAGCGATATTAGTGAACTTTAAATGTCGTTTCTTTGTATTTTCAGGTGAGATAAAAGTGTAATAAAATTATTATAGTTAAATGATAATTATTGCAATGTTGTAAAGGCATGTTAAATAAAACAAACTTTGTATTTTCAGAGAAACAATTTGTGGTTTATTTTGGAAATCCTCAATAATATATCTTATAAAACGACATGTTTAATTATGGATTTAGAAAATTATTTTGCTAATGATTTCCGCTTGTTAATATACCGGCCTAGATACCTTCACCACACTACCCGCACTAACACTGATTGAGCAAGCACTATTTCATGCAGGAAAACCGCCCGCCCTCCCTCAAAAATGCATGCAGTACAGTTAATGCAATTATTAGTACCCAACACCAATATAATAAAAACCTCGACGCGTTTCGCCACTTCACGTGGCATCCTCAGGAGATGTTGTCGCCTTCGCTGCGCTCCGACGACTAAGCTGTGAAAACTGGCGAACAGGCCTTTTATAGAAACTCCCCACTACGACAACAGGTTGTGACGTTCAATCTGCGTTGTTATTGAAATTGGTTTGATTTGATTGAAAGTGGTTTGAGTTTTAATTTAAATGATAATTATGATTTTAAATTAAATAAATTTGAATTTAAATTATAATTATTGTGATTTGAATTTAAATTTTTAATTGTGATTTGAATTTGAAAAAATATTGAGTAGTGGGGAAGTGACGAAACTGACCTGTTCATTCAACAATGTAAGCGTGTTGTCTTTTTTATGTTTTACAATTTCTAATTGTTCTAACACCGACAGTTTTAAACTTTTTTTACATGTGTGTAAAATTGAAAAAGTATGATCGTCTGGGATACTATGTCCCGAATCTATAAGATGTTTTGCAAAATGAGACTTTTCTGGGTGATTATTTCGATAGGCGGATATGTGTTCTTTATAACGTGTGTTGAAACTACGGCCGGTCTGTCCTATATAAGACGAGTTACACTCCCTACAATCTATCTTATAAACACCAGATTTCTGAAGTTTATCTAACCTATCTTTACCGTTACAGAGTTTTCTTAATGAATTATTTGTGTTAAAGGCCGCGTATATGTCGTGATTTTTTAGTGTTTTAGAAATACGTTCTGATAACTGACCTAAGTAAACCATACTAGAACTATACCTATTTTCTTTTTTGTTGGGAATAGAGTATAATAAATTGGTAATGATTTTGTGGATTTTGTTTTTTATTAAATTGTCAATAATGCATCTCCTGTATCCGTTTGATATGGCGATATGATATAATGTATTTAGTTCTTTTGTATAATTTGTTTTGCTAAGTGGTACTGAAAAAAGTCGATGGATGTATGAATTAAACGCGGCCATTTTATGTTGCCACGGATGACAGGAGGACGCATGAATGACAGTGTCCGTATGTGTCGGTTTACGATATATGTTGAAGTTATGTGTACCCTCTGCTTTTGAACATATATCGTAAACCGACACATACGGACACTGTCATTCATGCGTCCTCCTGTCATCCGTGGCAACATAAAATGGCCGCGTTTAATTCATACATCCATCGACTTTTTTCAGTACCACTTAGCAAAACAAATTATACAAAAGAACTAAATACATTATATCATATCGCCATATCAAACGGATACAGGAGATGCATTATTGACAATTTAATAAAAAACAAAATCCACAAAATCATTACCAATTTATTATACTCTATTCCCAACAAAAAAGAAAATAGGTATAGTTCTAGTATGGTTTACTTAGGTCAGTTATCAGAACGTATTTCTAAAACACTAAAAAATCACGACATATACGCGGCCTTTAACACAAATAATTCATTAAGAAAACTCTGTAACGGTAAAGATAGGTTAGATAAACTTCAGAAATCTGGTGTTTATAAGATAGATTGTAGGGAGTGTAACTCGTCTTATATAGGACAGACCGGCCGTAGTTTCAACACACGTTATAAAGAACACATATCCGCCTATCGAAATAATCACCCAGAAAAGTCTCATTTTGCAAAACATCTTATAGATTCGGGACATAGTATCCCAGACGATCATACTTTTTCAATTTTACACACATGTAAAAAAAGTTTAAAACTGTCGGTGTTAGAACAATTAGAAATTGTAAAACATAAAAAAGACAACACGCTTACATTGTTGAATGAACAGGTCAGTTTCGTCACTTCCCCACTACTCAATATTTTTTCAAATTCAAATCACAATTAAAAATTTAAATTCAAATCACAATAATTATAATTTAAATTCAAATTTATTTAATTTAAAATCATAATTATCATTTAAATTAAAACTCAAACCACTTTCAATCAAATCAAACCAATTTCAATAACAACGCAGATTGAACGTCACAACCTGTTGTCGTAGTGGGGAGTTTCTATAAAAGGCCTGTTCGCCAGTTTTCACAGCTTAGTCGTCGGAGCGCAGCGAAGGCGACAACATCTCCTGAGGATGCCACGTGAAGTGGCGAAACGCGTCGAGGTTTTTATTATATTGGTGTTGGGTACTAATAATTGCATTAACTGTACTGCATGCATTTTTGAGGGAGGGCGGGCGGTTTTCCTGCATGAAATAGTGCTTGCTCAATCAGTGTTAGTGCGGGTAGTGTGGTGAAGGTATCTAGGCCGGTATATTAACAAGCGGAAATCATTAGCAAAATAATTTTCTAAATCCATAATTAGTTATGGATTTCCGCAAAGTAACGCCTGAGTCTATTAATTTTAACGACATGTTTGTTAAATAAAAGAAAATGGAACGGCTGCAATTTGAGTTTACCATGATAGCCGCAAATGATGGCAAATCTAATCTACTAGCCTTAACCTCAATATCTACAGAAGAAGGAAAATGTTATGTTTTACCTGATGAGCTGAAGCCGGTAGTACATCATACATATATTGCCAAAATGAACACTTTCTTAAAAATAAAAAATAGCTTAAAGAAAAGGCACCAAAGTAGAAAAATATGGATAAAATTGGATGAAGACCTAAAGAAAACATATATAGATGAGGAAGGTAATATGCAATTCTCAGATCAGTATTTAGAAGAAATCTGCATAAAACAACCAAGAGACAAAGATGACAGTTTGCAACATATCTTGGAAAAATTAATAGAAACTACAACAAAGCCTGAAAATCAACATAACCTAAAACATGTTTCAGAAAATTTTATTATTGAAAAATTTACAAGCAAGAATCCTAATGCAATGTAGTGGATAGAGAATTTTGAAAAAGAGTGTGAGCGCTTTAATATAACAAAAGATGAAACAAAAATAGATATATTGAGGTTATTTTTAGAAAAATCTTGTTTGGATTGTTATAGCTCGATGGTCATAAAACTAACAGTAAATTCTGAATGGAATGAATGGAAAAACAAATTTTTAAAAACTTTTAAAAACAAAGGATGGGACATGGTCACATATGCTCTTGCATTCAGGTATAAAGAAGGACTGTTAATTGATTATGCTATAAAAAAAGAACGGCTACTACTAGATATCAACAAATCGATAGACCCCAAAACAATGATAGACCTTATTGCAACAGGTTTACCTGGGTTTATCTTAAATAAGTTAAACAGGGACGAACTCAACAACACCACCGATTTGTACAATGAGATAAGAAAATATTAAGGTTTGATGTACAAGAAAAACTCAACTATAATAAAGAGTAGTACATTCCTTTATAAAAATAAAACTAATGAGAAGAAGCCATGTAAAACTTGTGAATCTTTAGACAAAGGCATTAGATATCATCCGGACGAGTCATGTTGGTTCAAGAAAAATAAAAATGAATATGAAAAGATTTTTAAAACGAAAAATGTAAATAATAACTCCATTATTGAAGTAGATATGATAACTGATAAAAAAAACGAGTAAGTACACCATTAATCAAAATCAAGCTTTTATTAGAAAATAAACTAGAAGTTAGCGGCATTTATGATTCAGGCTCACAGATTTCTTTAATAAATTCAAGACTGATTAAAGTAAAAGAGAAAAAAGACAATGTAAATATAGCATATATGAAAACGGTTAATGGTGTGAAGAAGACGGATGGCTTGATAACAATAAAAATAAAAATCTTTGATTCTAAGAAGAAGTGGATGTCTATATAGTAGAAAATGAAGATTTCGAAGATTTTATAATTGGATTGGATATGATAAAGAAATTCAAATTATCCCAAAATGAGGACTTGGAGATAGAACAAAAAAAAAAAACAAATAAAGTAGACAGGATGTTTAAAGATAATGGAAATGAAGATAAGAATATAAAAACTCATGCAATTAATTTCAATGAACACATAGAAACAGAGGAATTTGTAAGTACGACAGAGCATTTAGATAATAAAAAGAAAATTGAGATAGAGAAAATTATAAAGGAATTTAAATCGATTTTTGCCAAGGACAAGTATGATATAGGATCAGTTAGCGATTATGAAGTCCACATAGATTTACTAGTAAATAGATACTGTAGTAAAAGACCATACAGATGTACAATACAAGATAAATTAGAGATTGAAGAGCAAATATCCATGTTATTAAAGAATAATTTAATAGAAGAATCTTACAGTCCTTTTGCTGCACCAGTGACATTGGCATTTAAAAAAGGTGAAAATAGAAAATCCCGCTTATGTGTAGATTTCAGAGAACTGAACAAAATTGTTGTACCACAAGCTCAACCTTTCCCATTAATAGATGATTTGATTATTAAAACTAGAAATTGTAAGTACTTTACTACACTTGATATTAATTCAGCATTTTGGGCAATACCACTGCGGGTAGAAGATAGAAATAAAACAGGATTTGTCACACAAGATGGCCACTTCCAGTGGACTTGCCTCCCTTTTGGCTTAAAAACATCACCAGCAATTTTCCAAAGAATTTTAAGCAATATTCTAAGAAAACATGATCTTACAGGATACTCCGTAAACTATATCGATGATATTTTGATACACTCGTCTACTTTCGAGGAACATATAATACACATAAGAAATGTATTAGAGGCAATAATAAAAGAAGGCTTTAGATTGAAGTTTAAGAAATGTACCTTTGCTTCAGACTCAGTAAAGTATCTTGGTCATGTCATACAGAACAATTCAGTAAGACCACTAAAGGACAATTTGATTTCAATAAGACATTTTCCAACTCCTAAGACGCAAAAGAATGTTAGACAATTTTTGGGTAAAATAAACTTCTACCATGAATACATACCAAAAAGCACAATTATCTTGGATCCATTACATAATTTATTAAGAAAATGGTTGCCTGTAAAGTCGGTTTTACGGGCGAAGATTTTACGTGACAACGTCTTTTTCTCGGTAGAATATTTATTGATATGAATATAATTAAATTGCACAATAGGAACAAGGAATTGAATGAAAATAAGAATTGCACAAATTTTAACTATAGAAATATATTTTGTTTACTAAAACATTGTACATGTAAACTTAAACTTAACTAATTCCTATTTGAGTGATTTTGTTGAGGATAGGACGATGATAGGAGAAATATGAAATGAAAGGAAGTGTTTCTGCTGTAATGTGTCTTGCGAAAGTCAAGTCTTTTTCCAACGCCAAGAACGTTCGAGAAAGACAAAGACAGAGACACAAGCATGCGCCGATTCAATGCGCCTAATTCTCTAGTGCTGCGCGCGCGGCAGACCGATCATAGTTGAGTGGGAGAGAGACGCAAGGCATTCGGCGGGCCTCTCTCTCGTTCGGTGACTCATCGTAACGTTACCGAGCGTTACACTTTTTCATAAGTGACTCCCAGCCGCAACCTAATTTAAGACGTTGTCACGTCAAAAACGAAAAGTTTGTATGGTCAGAGAAGTGTGAAGAATCATTTAATCAAATAAAAAGATATTTATGTTCTCAACCAGTGCTGGAAATACAGGGTGTAAAAAAAGGCTTAACGAAGCCGAATACCACATATTCTACTCATTTGTAGAATATTTTTTTTCAGGAAACCATACCTGGGAAATGAATAGTTCCTGAGATAATTAGGGTCAAAGTGAAAGTTTTTTTTTCAAGATCTTTGCATGAAAATCTTCTGTTTGTTGTAACAAAACTTTTTTCTTTAGAAACATGTTGAAAATGTTCGCAACTTTTTCATAAAAATCGCTTTAAAGAGAGCAACCCGCAATAAACCGCGCGCACGCACACAACCACGAATGTCCTTCATTGTGTGCGCGCACTCGCTGTGTAACGCTTGCGTTGAGGTCGATGAACGTTCGTTCAATGCCCGCACCCCGCACGATCAGCTGGTAGCTGTGCTGTTGTGTCGTTCTTCGAAAAGTTAAATGAACGGCTTGCTGACTTTACCACTTGATCCTGATTTTAATGAACTAACAAAATATCTAATCACCAGTTATTGATAGATTAAGTAGGTAGGTATTTTTCTGACTCTGTTTGCGTTGCCAGCCTAGGTTTCGAACGTCGAACCTTAGGATCAAAAGCCTACACTTTAACCATTAGAAAGATTAAGACATGCCTCGTAGTTTCTTACCACCTACACCTACTCAAGTTTTACAAATTACAGTTTATTGGCTTTATTTTCGGATAATTTGGTCGATTAAATTAACATCAAAAATGTATAGTTTAAAAAACTAAAAATCCACGCTTTTAAAACAGATTGAACTAAAAAATTAAAAATAAAACTGTAGTAATCAATTGAAAAATTCATATTATTGTACAAAAAGCGTGGGGTGCTTGTTATGATATCCACAGATATAGTAAATTATTGATAAAATATTTACAACAATCTAAATCAAGCCCCCCACGCTTTTTGTACAATAATATGAATTTTTCAATTGATTACTACAGTTTTATTTTTAATTTTTTAGTTCAATCTGTTTTAAAAGCGTGGTTTTTTAGTTTTTTAAACTATAATTTATTTTTTACTTTTTAGTTTAGTTTATAAGATTTGATTCCTTCTTTACCGACTGTAAGTCCAAACCTATGCAGGAAACATAATTGATACAGATCGCGCGCTAGCTCTATCTCTTTTACTCCCTCTTACAGAGGAAAACTGGGAAAACTGTTATTAAATTATTGCATTGTCATCGGTCCTTGATACGTGTGCAAAGTTTCAAATTAATCAAACTTCTGGAAATCGGTCAAATTTATGCTCAAAGATTCCATTACATACATAGATACATAGATAGATACAACCCAAGCTAAAAAGCGTGGTAAAAAGGGCTTTAGCCGTTGCGTAGTAGGTACCACATCATGACTTAAGTTTTTTTTTCGTTTCATACGAGTAATGAGTACTTTACAGTTCCAATGGTTGATAAGTTACTGAATGCGTATGATTCAAGTCCTGTTGATGAAAACGCGCAGGCTGCATGCAGATGCATAAAAGGATTTGGCAACATTCCATCCAAATGATTGGTTTGGTTAATTTATAACTAAGCTCGTATCCAAAAACAAAAATAAAGTTTAATATCAATTCAATTGCTATGCTATCTGTGTAACCTACTTTGATCAACAATTTTTCATTCGACCTTCATTAAAACCGTACAATTTGTAAGCTGTTAGTTTAATTTGAATAATTCGGTCGATTACACGAATGAAAACAAGCTATCAAATTATTTTACTCTCACAACGAGCTTACCATAACTCTTATGTTTACCTTTTTTCTCTTACTTACGTAAATGGGATACGGAAATTTTAAGTCCTGTACGCCTAGCTAAAAAGGTTTAGCAACATTTTCGAGCGCAAACCTACGCGCATATCAATGAGGTTTCTCCTTTCGTAAAATTAAGCTCATAACTAAAAAAAACATTAAGGTTCTTAGTACTTCTTTTCACCATTCTAATTACTACAGTCAGCAAGAAAATAACTTCTCTGAGATACAAAAATTCACATAATTGTAGCGAATAGTTTGTTCATTTTAAACGTACCAAACAAAAATAAATCTGTATGTCTGCATTAGTACTGTCATTTGACTGAATTTTTTTTTTTTCGGTACTACAATAATACTTACAAATGATAAAATGTACTGAACATGGTATGCCTTAACAATTCATTCATGTCCCTTTGATCGAAATCCTTACCAAAACAGATAGCAATCATTCTAACGCTACTAAATAACCGAACAATTTCGGAAGGGAGTTAAAAAAAGCTCGCTAGTAAATAAATTGACATCTTAATGAATCTAACTTTAGGTAGATTCATTATTTATTTACTACACAGCATTGTGAGTACATTTCACACAAACGTTACAACATACTCATACATTTACATAATCATCACTTATTGATACATTAAGTAGGTAGGTGATTTTCTGACTTTGTTTGCGTTGCCAGCCTAGGATTCGAACCTTAGGATCAAAAGCCTACACTTTAACCATTAGAAGATTAAGACATGCCTCGTACCACCTACACCCACTACAGTTTCACAAATTACACTTTACTGGCTTTAATTTCGGATAATTTGGTCGATTAAACTAACATCAAATGAGGCGTAGCGTAGTACCACATCATGACTTAAGATTTTTTTTTCGTTTCATACGAGTAATGAGTACTTTACAGTTCCATCAGTTAATAAATTACTGAAAAATGGATAATACGTAAGATTCAAGTCCTGTTGATGAAAACGCCTGCATTAAAGGATTTAGCAACATTCCATCTAAATGATTGGTTTAGTTAATTTATAGCTAGGCATTAAGATCTAATCCGACAATAAAATAAAGTTTCATATCATTTCAATTGCTATGCTATCTGTGTAGTTTTATCAACAATTTTGCATTCGATCTTCATTTAAACCGTACAATTGCAATAAGGTTTCTTCTTTCGTAAAATTAAACTCAACTAAAAACAACATTAATGTTCTTTGAATTTCTTTTTACCATTCTAATTACTATTTACTACAGTAAGCAACCAAATGACTTCTTTGAGATACAAAAAATCACGAATTGCAAATTTTAGCGAATATTTTGTTCGATTTAAATGTACTAAAACAAAAATAAAGCTGTAAGGCTGTATTAGTACCGCCATTTGACTGAATTCCTTCTTTTTTCGGTTTAAAATAATACTTACAAATGATGAAATGTACTGAGCATGGTATGACTGCCTACTAAACAAACAATTCATTCATGTCCCTTTGATCAAAATCCTTAGCAAAGAAAATAGCAATCATTATAAGTCGGTTAAAAATCTTAGAGCAGCTAGCGCGGATTCGCGGGGAGCGGGGGCTTTCCCCGCGCCGCAAGCGATGCGGCGCGCGCGCGAGCCAATAGGAAACCGCGAGCGCCGGCCGCAAGGCCGGCGTTTGTCGGCGTCGGTGAAATCAAAAGCAAAAATCATACTTGAAATTTATTTAGTTCGGTTTTTTACGTCATCGAATGCGCTAGCAAATCGCAATTTTCTGTTTTCGCGTGCTTTTTGTTGTTGTTCAGTTATCTTTTCAGTGACTTCACATAACAAAATTACAACCTGCCACAACAGAAGATGAAGATGAAGTAGAAGAAAACGATTAACTTTTAGGTACATTGTATGTATAGACTTATATTATTTAGAATTTTTGCTCTTAAGGGGGGAGATGTAATGAAATGACATTTCATTAATTAAAATTTGCCGCGCTTCGCGCGTGTGTATTTGGAATTATGTTGTCTTTGGAAGTTGTTAGAGGGCGCATCGGAGTGAAGCGTGATTAAAATGGCGGATGATGTTTAGATTATTTTGTGTATTCTATTATTATAAAAACTTGTAGAGAGATATGAAAGGATATAATTGGGGAAGCGATATTAGTGAACTTTAAATGTCGTTTCTTTGTATTTTCAGGTGAGATAAAAGTGTAATAAAATTATTATAGTTAAATGATAATTATTGCAATGTTGTAAAGGCATGTTAAATAAAACAAACTTTGTATTTTCAGAGAAACAATTTGTGGTTTATTTTGGAAATCCTCAATAATATATCTTATATATTTATTTATTCGTATTTCGTACATGGAAAACTAACAGCATTTACATATAAAAGATATAGGTAGAGATGTTTTAGAGCAAATATACCTCAAGCAGTTCTCACAAATAGCATATTATACAATCCAAAAATTATACATGCAATACATAACTTTAAAAAAATCAATTCAATACAACAGCCAAATACAGCCAATACGTCACTGATAAAGCCACATCAAAGCATTTCACATAAATGGGCTTGTCTCAAAAAAAGTGTACCTTTGACAAAAACTTGCGTCCTTCATATTACCAAGTAATTTTCACCAACTAAATAACACATTAGATTAAGAAACCAAAGTGATAACATTAAAGAGGTGTGTTTTGTACAGAATTAACGTGAAATCTACAAAGATTATTAAATGAAATCGGTTTTATAAGCCTTTCTATAAACTTCATTTTTCACTCTCCATACAAAATTACTGTGTCCATCGACCGACGTTTGTAACAAAACGACAAAAATAATTGTGAAATAATTTTGATGGGGATGAATTGTTTAGGACAGTTGTTGAACTACCATATAAGCATACATATTAAATATACATTTAGTATCTACTGTTTACTAACATTGATTTATCATACAATTTATTTTGTCCTTCGATTTTAACATGTGCGTAACCGAAAAAAATATGAAAACCAAATGAACCGATTTTTCTGTAATGGCAACCCTCACCCGCGCGACGACCTTTATACATGGCGGACCATGTTGAATTCTCTTGCCAAAAAAGTCTAACAAGTGGAGTGCGCTGCTGTTTACAAATATTTTACATGGGTTTAACTGGCGGATTTCTCAAATAAAAATTGAGTGATTTCAGATATTTAATTGCTACTATCGAAAGAGGTCATACGTCTTTTCAAAATAAGCTAAAAACAATCGAGTTTCAGCGTTTTGTTTTGGCTACAATCACAATTTTTAGGTTATTTGACATGCGCGTAACAAACATGTGCGTCACATTAGTACTAAAGGCGTCTTCACATAGATGAATTTAAATGTCGTTACGCACATGTTGCTATGCACATGTATGCAAATATATATATATATATACACTATATATGTATTTTTCTGTTAATTTAATACTTTAGCGATATTATATTGTAGAAATTTTTGTTCAAAATTTAACACAACCTACCGTGCATCCACCAATAACTACAAACTCATTTATACCATCTGACAATTTCTGTGAAAGCTTATAATAATATGATGAGTGGCAGGGGCATGAAAATGAAAGAACAGAGGCAGAAATTGGAAAAGATAGTTGGGTAGTGATTCGGCGTAAACAAAATTATTATATTGGTAAGGTCATAAGTGAATCTTATGGTGTTTATAAGATCTTGCCTTTAAAATATTTGAGAGCAAATGAGTTTACGTATTTGGCGTGTGATGAAATTGACGAAGTTCGACAATCTCATATTGTTACATGGTTACACTTGGAACCTAAATATTAAATAAAAGCATTATTTAAGACGGTCTGCCTAATTTTAATTTTGTATAAGTATTTAATAAATTGCGAAAGTATCCTAGGCAATAATTTGTTATTGTATGAATGTGGCCATCTAATTCTTTTGTTTTTTTAATAAAAATTACTGAATACTCAATTTGTGCTTTTATTATGAACATGCCTTAATATCAACACGTGCGGAACTTTTTGTACATGTGCGTAGCAAACATGTGCGTAACTACTCCTTGACATGAACGTAACGGTACACTTTTTATGAGACAAGCCCAAATACATAACTGTAAACGAGAAAAGACGTGTGGCACTCGGAGACTGCCGCGGTAAAGCTATTGTATAGCTTGCGTGCGTCAAACAGCACCCACCTCGTTAAACAGCACCCCGCTCGTCGAACAGCACCTACCTCGTTAAACAGCACCCCACCCGTCAAACAGCACCCCACCCGTCAAACAGCACCCACCTAGTTAAACAGCACCCCGCTCGTCAAACAGCATCCACCTAGTTAAACAGCACCCCGCTCGTCAAACAGCAACCACCTCGTTAAACAGCACCCCGCTCGTCAAACAGCAACCACCTCGTTAAACAGCACCACGCTCTTCAAACAGCAACCACCTCGTTAAACAGCACCCCACCCGTCAAACAGCACCCACCTAGTTAAACAGCACCCCGCTCGTCAAACAGCATCCACCTAGTTAAACAGCACCCCGCTCGTCAAACAGCAACCACCTCGTTAAACAGCACCCCGCTCGTCAAACAGCACCCACCTCGTTAAACAGCACCTTGCTCGTTGAACAGCACCCACCTCGTTAAACAGCACCCTGCTCGTCGAACAGCACCCACCTCGTTAAACAGCACCTTGCTCGTTGAACAGCACTCACCTTGTTAAACAGCACCCCATCTGTCAAACGGCATCCACCTCGTCGAACGGCACCTGCCTCGTCGAACGGCACCCACTTAGTTAAACGGCACCCACTTCGTCGAATGGCAAACGCCCCCCGCTTTTCGAACAGCACCCACCTCGTTAATCAGCACCCCGCTCGTCGAACGGCACCCACCTCGTTAAACAGCACCCTATCTGTCAAACAGCACCCACCTCGTAAAACAGCACCCGCTTGTCAAACAGCACCCACCTCGTTAAACAGCACCTCGCTCGTTGAACAGCACTTACCTCGTTAAACAGCGTACCCGCCAAACAGCACCCCTCTCGTCAAACAGCACCCACCTCGAAAAACAGCACCCCTCTCGTCAAACAGCACCCACCTCGTTAAACAACACCCCACCCGTCAAACGGCATCCACCTCGTCGAACGGCACCCACCTCATCAAACGGCACCCACCTCGTCGAACAGCACCCACCTCATCAAACAGCACCCCACTCGTCAAACAGCACCCAACTTTTCGAACGGCACCTGCCTCGTCGAACGGCACCCACTTCGTCGAACGGCACCCACTTAGTTAAACTTCGTCGAATGGCAAACGCCTCGTCAAACCGCACGCACCTCGTCGAACAGCCGTATCACCGCTGCCGGTCGAAGTGGGGAGCGTGAGGTTTTTTCAGGGAATTTCTGGATTCGGTCCCCGCGCTCAAGGCCCGCGATAGAAGCTATGCAATAGCTTAAAAAAAAGTACAACATTGTATAATAATAATGTAATAATATTTAAACAAAGACGTTATATCGACATTTCTAATGAATAATTTGAAATTAATTCTTTCGGACAACTCATTTTTGATTCAATTGTAGTTTTAATATTTGGAGGATCTTCGCTAGTCCACCAGTTTATGGTCTCGTGGGCTACCTCTATGCTCGATTGTGACATTATTTTTACTATGGGTTTTGGAGTTCCTCATATTTTTAAGTAAAAATAATTGAATGAATTTGATGAAAACAATTAAAAAACGGAGTAAGAAAGAACTTTGATTTCTGCGGTACATTTGAAATTTCTAAGATTCGTGCTTTCCATATAAGTATGGTTGAAACATGTTCCAATTTTTGTGTAGCAGTATACATGGTGTCATAACTGTATAATGGTACAGGCGACCCGGTTAGTGTAGCGGTTCGGTATTCAAAGGCCCTGGGTCCCATTTCCGGTTAGGTTAATATAGGAAATGTTTTTTCTAAATTCTATCCGGTCTAAAAATGTAGAGGAATATAGTGGAATACTTACGTCAGAACCCTGCAATGCTTTAGTGGTTTGGAAAACTGACTTGATGTAGTTTGTGTACGGAGCACCCACACATTTACATAGTCGGTGCCTTTATACTATGCATCGTCATTTGATAAGGAGGACTAATCATACGCGGTGTAACGATTACAACCATTCCTTTTATGCATTGTCATTCTGGGCGAGCGGAGACGAATAAAACAAAGGAGTCGTCGGAGGGGAGGTATAATCATGCGATAAGGAAGACCCTATAGGTACTGTATCATTATTCGACACTAGGTCAGGGTAGTCATAATCATAATATAAGAAAGACTAACTGCCCTGTGTCATTATTCTGCAGGCGACGCAAGTGGATAACGCAGATCGCTACGCGCTCGCCACGCTGGCCGTCTCCCGCCTCGCCGCCGCCCCTAGCGCGTCCCCGGTGCGCTTCACGCGGCGCCAGTACACGGCGCTGGCGGCCGAGGACACGCCGCCGGGCTCTGTGCTGGCCACACTGCACACTAGCACGCCTCAGGTAAATAAATCAGTTTACAGATAATAAACAGGTGACGCAGGTAGACGACGCTGCTTCACGCTGCTGAATCTTCGATAGAGCAGGTCACGGTTGAGCGCCAACAGTGAACGCAATACTCTGTTTCGAGCCTCGGACGCTCTCATACTTTGTGTTTGGTGTTCAGAAGCCTTTAGCTACAAAATTACTCGCTACTCGACTAATACTGACCTAACACGAACTAGGCTTTAGGTCTTTTAAATTCGAGTTAATAAGATCGGGCCAAATAAACTGGTAGCGTCAGCTCTTATTTTGTATGAGGTTGTTGAGGTGGGTAACACCTCCTGTTAGGACGATTATGGCAAAACCTCATTTTGTAGACACCTAATGTCTAGTAATAAACTAATTTTAATTAGTGGCGATGATGATTAGCAGGTCGACTACTTGGATAAAAACATTGATAGAACTCCGCTGCCTTACAGTGAATAGCCTTAAACCAATTCGTCGACAAAATATATTTCTTGATAAATAAATAAATTAGAGAAATCACCCGGTAAGCCAAAGATCAAAGATTGTGGTTGAGGTGGGCCTATTGCAGTCGTCATTCCTACTCAAAGGATTGTATTATATTATCATATGAAAAAATTTAAGGATCCTACAAATAGTAAGCGGCGGGTATCGTTCCAGGGCCCGCTGCAGTTCTACGTGTCTGACCGCAGCTTCCTGGACAAGTTCGCCATCAACGGCGTGGGGGAGGTTTTACTGAGACGAGCGTTAGACTATGAGGAGGCTGATTCCTACCTCTACCAGGTCATGGTCACGGATGGGATCTCGGTAAGCCTTAGTTGTTTTCCTTTATTTTCAGTTTTTAAACTTGAAAAATTATGTCTAAGGCAGGACTCCAACCCGCAGATACTGATATTATAATCGCAATTCAATTGCTAAAAAAACATAAAGTAAGATACTTATTTGTACTGATTTAAAGTTTCATAGTCACTATCACTAGAGTTATTTAATTCGGAATTTATACCATGTACCTTAATTATTATGAGTTTCCGATATTATGAAGATCAAATGGTCCGACAGAGTGCGAAATACCGAAGTCTTGCGACTAGCCCATGTTGGTGGCATTGAGGCTTATCTTATGCGTCGGCAGCTTCGGTGGTGCGGACACGTATCACGTATGGCGGACGAAAGAGTGGCAAAGCGCATCTTCTTCTCTGAGTTGGAGGAGGGCAAGCGAAAGCATGGCGGACAACTCCTTCGGTACAAGGATGTCTTAAAACGACACATGAAGAGATGCAAAATAGAGCCCTCTGAGTGGGAGCGTTTTGCGGCACAGCGGCCAGAATGGCGCAGGATGGTGAACGGACAAGTGCGCGAGTTTGAGGAGCAGCGTAAAGCTGACCTCGATACCAGACGCGACCAGTTAAAGGCCCGCCCACCTGCTGCCATCACATACAATTACGACAGCGGCGTGCTTACGTGCCCTGAATGTGCACGAAGTTTTGCCGCTAAGATAGGCTACATAAGCCATATTCGGGCGCACGAGCGCCAAATCACTAGCTAGGAGTCGAAGTGGTCGCCATGGCCGAAATCGGTCGGAAATCATCATCATCATGACTGTTGCAAGCGCCATGATCACTGGAGAACTGAGTTCTCCCGTGATCAATCTCGGGTATAAATCCCGAATTAAATAACTCTAGCGACTTATTTGTGTTCCTTCAGTTCCACGGTTGATGTAGGTGAGTGGTGGACCGCCTACTGCGGTTTAGAATCCCGGTTGGATCAATTTAGAAACCAACCTTTCCTAAATTCAATTCAGGTTTAGAAAGGGTGATGGTTGTAGTCATGTTTTGGAAGACACGTTAAGCTGTTGGTCTTGGCATTTGTCGTAATAGGGAAGACATAAAAATAAGTCACTTCAGAGGCTTTTAATAGGTGACTTAAATAACTCTGAAATCCTTGTAAGATATCTTACGAAAAGAAGATCAAATTGGGTATTGTAACTAACATCTTGTAATACCCTTGTTTATGGAATAATAAATGAAATGAAAAATGAAATGAGATAGGACATACACTTCTTCAAAAGGAAGACGCAAAGCATAGTTATAGGGCTGGCGATCGTAGTTCTCAACCTCTTCCAGTAAAAATAAAGTAAATATTAGAGGCCTATAATTATCCTACTGAGGGCAAAGGCAATGACGGATCATTGAATTTAAATTACCATAGCAACGATGGGTATGATGTGCATATTTACAAACTCAGCAATTTTCGAAAATTCAAAATTCTTATTGCCACACTTGGGGTTTGAACTTAGGACTCCTGGCCCGGTATTTAAACTAATAGACCAACGGAGCGTCGATCCTTTCCAAACCCAAGTCAATTTAGTAAAGATTATTCCCTAAGTTGACCCGACCGGTCCGACAGACCGAAAGATGACCCGACCAGTCGATCGACCAATCCACTTTGACACCGACTATTTGACGGTAAACGTTTCAGAACGATACAGCAACCATCAACATCACGGTGCTTAATGTAAACGAGTGGGAGCCGAGGTTCCGCTTCCCGCAGTACGAGTTCCGCGTCGAGGGGGAGGCGGCGGGCCGGGGGGCCGCGGGGGGGCTGCTGCCGGTGGGGCGGCTGGACGTGCACGACGGGGACAAGCCGGACACGGTGTCCTTGTCGCTGCGGGGGCCTGACGCTAGGTGAGACTCGAACTCAGTTTAAACAACAACTGTCGAAAAAAAATTTCGATGGATTTCAATGTGTTATTTTCTAAAGAAAGGGTGCTTCTTTAAGCGAGAAGTAATAAAACTGAAGAATTTTGCAAATGACGGTAAAGTATTTTCTCCATACTTTTCGATTCTCTTGACCACAACATACGACACAGTTAACTTACCTTAATTTGTTGCATTTCAGATCTTTCTCGGTCCCTTTTCCTTCTGTTCTTCCCTCTATTATACCTTTGATGAAGTGGTCGTTTTAATCTGTGTCTCATGATTTACTATTTTCTAGCTTTATTTTAATTTTAAATTCTCCTTTGACGTGTTCAAGTCTTCAGCATTCGTTTTTTTCTATTCATCACTCTATCAAGTACTACATTTTAAATTTATTTCTATTTTCTCCTTACCTCTCTTACTTAATGTAAACGTTTCACATCCTAAAAATGCTATACTTTAAATATACACTTTTACAAGTTCTTTCCAAACTCTGATAGATATCCTACGCTGGCTTTCAGTAAAGGTTTTTGGGTGTTAGAAGCTTTTCTTACCACCGATATTTTTTTCCCTAAAAGAAACAAAATAAAATTGAAATTTATAACAAACAATAAATTATGGACAAATATATATCATTTTATTTACTAAAAAGTACTTTGTCAACAGTTCTTTTTTAATCCACCATAAATAATAGCTATTCTTGGACAAATTTAAATTTTGGACATGGATGTTTTGGGATATGGACGTGTTGCATTCTCTTGATATTTCTTTCTTTGGGATTTAGTCATTAAGAACCTAAAGGGGTTAAAAGCAATAGTGTTTTTCTTTTCAATAATGGTCTGCACGAACATTCAAAAGTTTATTTTAAGTCTGCCTCATTTATAAGATTTTGTAGTAATATTGATGTCTATTATATTAAAAATTAGTTAGTCTTTCTTAAGTATCAAGTTATCATTATCATACAAAATAAAATAAATACCTATAACAATAAATAATAAAGATCCCAACACACTTCCTTGCGGAACACCAAATTTGTCAAGTATCGTAAACTGATGTATATTGCAGTATGCTGACTGTGAACGAGCTGGGCGAGGTGTTCATGCGCGCCGACGCCCTGCGCCGCCTCAACGCGTCCGCGCTGCACGTCGTGGCCACCGCCGTCGACTCCGGCCGCCCGCCCCGACAGGTAATCACTAGCCGAGACAGGTAACTATACCCTTTCCAATCGTTTATTTAAGTTTTGGCAGCTCTAATTCTTAATCAAATAGTGATACCGAATCGAACCGAAAGAAATCGAATCGGTAACGGGTCAATTACCGATTCGATTTCTTTTATCGATCGATTTTATTCATGAAGAAGTTTTGATCAATTTAACACACCTATTATCTTAACATTCATTTTCATTATTGCTACTATGAATTTCAAAATTTTGCACCTGTTCATTACAAGTAGGTACCGCAGTTCATTCACATGCTTTTTATTTGAACCAACTACAGTAAGTCTAAACGATTATTTTAAATTCATTAATTTGCAGCGAATAAATTCGATCCCATTACTAGGTACTAGGCACACAGCGACGGTGACCTACGACAACGCTGTACACAATGAAAACCTATACGGGACTGGTCGATGCATAGCAGTGGAGCAATGTTTGATCAACGATTTCTTTGCCTAAATATTATACAGAATGAAATTTTAACCACCTTCCAAATTTTAATACAACAATTTACGAGACAAAAACAAATGACGTATTTTTTCTTTTAGTCTAGCGCAGTACAAAAATATTGAGATAAAGTACCTAGAAAATGTTCGCCAAAAATCTAAAATTTTTGGTACGGTCTCCTAGCAATACCTTTTATCTCGTTCGCATCTCATTCATTCAATAAGATACTTTTCATAAGTTGTTGATTTTCTCTTTATATCTTCACGGGCTTAGGACTGTAAAAATTGAAAATACTATGTTGTGAAAAATATTTTCGGGTGAAAACTTGACCTATATTTTTTATTTCATAAATGGACTCTAAATACGATACTTAACACTTATAAAAAAAGACGTGTGGCACTCGGAGACTGCCGCGGTAAAGCTATTGCATAGCTTGCGTGCGTCAAACAGCACCCACCTCGTTAAACAGCACCCCGCTCGTCGAACAGCACCTACCTCGTTAAACAGCACCCCACCCGTCAAACAGCACCCCACCCGTCAAACAGCACCCACCTAGTTAAACAGCACCCCGCTCGTCAAACAGCAACCACCTAGTTAAACAGCACCCCGCTCGTCAAACAGCAACCACCTCGTTAAACAGCACCCCGCTCGTCAAACAGCAACCACCTCGTTAAACAGCACCCCGCTCGTCAAACAGCACCCACCTCGTTAAACAGCACCTTGCTCGTTGAACAGCACCCACCTCGTTAAACAGCACCCCATCTGTCAAACAGCACCCACCTTGTAAAACAGCACTCGCTCGTCAAACAGCACCCACCTCGTTAAACAGCACCCCACCCGTCAAACGGCACCCACCTAGTTAAACAGCACCCCGCTCGTCAAACAGCATCCACCTAGTTAAACAGCACCCCGCTCGTCAAACAGCACCCCGCTCGTCAAACAGCACCCACCTCGTTAAACAGCACCCACCTCGTTAAACAGCACCCCACCCGTCAAACGGCATCCACCTCGTCGAACGGCACCCAACTTGTCGAACGGCACCCACTTAGTTAAACGGCACCCACTTCGTCGAATGGCAAATGCCCTCCGCTCGTCGAACGGCACCCACCTCGTTAAACAGCACCCCGCTGGTTGAAAAGCACCCACCTCGTTAAACAGCACCCCACTCGTCAAACAGCACCCACCTCGTTAAACAGCACCTCGCTCGTCGAACAGCACCCACCTCGTGAAACAGCACCTCATCCGTCAAACAGCACCCACCTCGTTAAACAGCACCCCACCTCATCAAACAGCACCCCACTCGTCAAACAACACCCAACTTCTCGAACGGCACTTGCCTCGTCGAACGGCACCCACTTCGTCCAACGGCACCCACTTGTTAAACGGCACCCACTTCGTCGAATGGCAAACGCCCCCCGCTTTTCGAACAGCACCCACCTCGTTAATCAGCACCCCGCTCGTCGAACGGCACCCACCTCGTTAAACAGCACCTCGCTCGTCGAACAGCACCCACCTCGTTAAACAGCACCCCATCCGTCAAACAGCACCCACCTCGTAAAACAGCACCCGCTTGTCAAACAGCACCCACCTCGTTAAACAGCACCTCGCTCGTTAAACAGCACTTACCTCGTTAAACAGCGTACCCGCCAAACAGCGCCCCTCTCGTCAAACAGCACCCACCTCGTTAAACAGTACCCCACCCGTCAAACGGCATCCACCTCGTCGAACGGCACCCACCTCATCAAACGGCACCCACCTCGTCGAACAGCACCCACCTCATCAAACAGCACCCCACTCGTCAAACAGCACCCAACTTGTCGAACGGCACCCACTTCGTCGAACGGCACCCACTTCGTCGAACGGCACCCACTTAGTTAAACGGCACCCACTTCGTCGAATGGCAAACGCCTCGTCAAACCGCACGCACCTCGTCGAACAGCCGTGTCACCGCTGTGCCGGTCGAAGTGGGGAGCGTGCAGAGGTTTTTTCGTTACGGAATTTCTGGATTCGGTCCCCGCGCTCATGGCCCGCGATAGAAGCTATGCAATAGCTTAAAAAAATTTGATGGTGGTGATAATGTTATTTTGTATATTTTTACCAAACAAATTATGTTACTTTTATAAATTAAGTCTGATAATTTGCCTTGTTTGTAATACGGCACTATATGATGTGGCTGTGTTATTTTGGTATGTATGTTAAACTGACAAGTTGATCTCACAAATACGTAATAATTTTTAGCAGTTATAACAAAAGAGTTGATTGTTTCGAGATTTTTTTTGCATGTGATCGGAGGGTTATCCGTAATCGTAGCGTTTGCAATAGTGTTTAAATTTTATAAAGTAAAGCATTTCGGAACAATTAATTCTTGTATTTATTGTGGTTTTAAAATGTTTTAAATTGTTCTATTTTAAGCAAATAAATGCTACTGTTATTATAAGTTACCGATATTTCGGCACCGTTGCAAGCGTCATGATCACGGGAGAACTCATAATAAATAAGGTACATGGTATAAATCCCGATTCTAATGACTGTGAACGTGAATGAAAGTGAACATTAAATTTTAAATCAGTAAATAAATGCAAGTTTTTAGATTTATTTCTTTGTATAGACAACAGTTCGTCAACCTACTACAAATTGTCTTCAATTTTCTCAATCGATATTGATCTCTCCTTGGGTAGGTTGACCTGCCGTTGTCTGGACGAAGTTTTATTCGATGAATTGGCTTTTTAGTGAACATGAAAGCTGTAATCAATTTACCGTATCTACATTGCCTACAGACGTCAGTACCGGTGATAGTGCACGTGGGCCCCGGGCTGCGGGCGGGGGCGGCGGCGGGGGGCGCGGCGGCGGCGGGGGCGGCGGGGGCGGGCGGGCTGCTGGGCGCGTGCGCGGCGGCGCTGGCGCTGCTGGCGCTGCTGGTGTGCGGCCTGCTGGCGTACATATACCGCAGGTATGACATACTGTAGGCTCAACACATTTCACAAACGTCATAATGTTTGCACTGTATTTTATCAACCGACGGCGTTGCCTGTGGTTTAGCTCTCGATATGTTTTGGTTTTTTTGAATTACTTATGTTAAAGAGAACTATTACTATGTTGCTTCTGCCTAGTATAAAGCGAAGTTTAATACATTTGATACTTTCTTAATAATTCGATGTTTTGTGAGTGGCCTATGACCACAAGGTTATATACACATTATTATCGATTACATTAGAAACCACACCCAAGTTACACATCAGAAACTAACAAATACACCGTGGCCAACGTGTTAAGTAAATGTATAAAAAACCGAAACCAACCTATGTTAACATAAATGCATACAAAATATTATAATGAAGACAGAAATTTCATACAATCATTCTTTTTTCAATCGGAACCGGTTTCTCAAAGAAATCGGAATCTCAACATTTTAGTATATATGAAAATAAAAACGATAATATCAAATTTCTGACTTCTCCATATTAGGTATTTGCCTACATAAATTCTTAAATTAACAAAGGCTGATTCCGACTTGTTATACCATTTACCGACACCTATATATGTATAATATTTAAATAAGACAATTCCATGAAACTCTTCATAAAACTTAACACTTCAACGAATTTACTGCGATCACATTAATTATTTAAAACGCTACGAACCCCTTCTTCTAGCAAACGACGAAAATCCTCAAGCGAGACAGTTCACACCAAGAGCACAGGTTTCGTGACCCACGAGAAGCCGCGGCCGCCCAGCGCTGGGGCCGGGAATCCCCCCGCGGCGGCCCCAGCGCTGGGCGCGTCGGGCTCGCTGCTGAGCGTGAGCGCGGGCGCCAGCACTATCCTGGCCGCCTCCACCAGCAGCCTCGACCTGAGGGCAGATCACAACGGGAACTCTGCTGGTAAGTCTTAACAAGAATTATTTAATCAATAACAGAATAACTGTTAGATTAAATATTAATAAGATACTATAGAGTTGATATATTCGCAGGTTGGAAACCCCGCAATAAAATATTTTTATATATATTTTTTTTTTTTTTTAGTATCGCTTACAAATGGTTCTCTATTTTGTCTCATAAATTTTTTATCCATAATCTAACGTGTCATAATGTTTTGTGACCTAATCATCATTGTCCGAATGATCATTAGCCCTAACTCAATGTCTCATAATATCACTTGCCCTAAAATCGAAATCCCTAAATAAAATTTGTCCTAAAATTTTTTGCTATAAATATATAATGTTTAAAAGACATAAAAGGTTTTTCTATAACAGTTATAAGTCCTAATGTAATGTATCATAATTCATTTAGAATTGCGTGCGCTCCGGCGCTACGGGAAGTGCAGCCCCTCCGCCCTAGCGTAACAAAGTACAGGCACCCGCGCTCTCCTCCGCAGCTCCGGCTCGCTGCAGCCTCAGCCGCTGCGGAGAGCCCGGGCGCCTGAACGTTGCTACAGCGGGCGGGGGCCGCCTCCCTCCGCGCCTCCGCCTTTTTGAATTACACTCTAGGGGTAGGGCAGACAAGTACCACGTGAAGTCGGGGTTGGCTGATTCGGTTCTGAGACAGATTTGACACGAAATCCTAAATCCATATGATTACAAGTGTATGATAATGTGACTTATAATAACTAAACTACATGTGGATAACTAACCAAGATAAACCTATAAACATATGTCTTAGGACTAACAATATTAATATAAACCATCATTGGGACTAACAATATTACTATAAGCCATCATTAGACTTTAGTAATATCTTATCTGTGTTAGAACTAACAATATTATCATAAACCACCATTCGGACTAACATACATTATAAAATTTAACACTTAGGACATGTGACTTTATAGCAAGAAAAATTAGGATATCTTATTATTATAACACCCGATATTATGACACAAAAGGATTAGAATTAAAGACAATTAGGCATAATAAAAGTTCGTATTTTCGAACATTATGGATAGTGAAGATTATAGCAAACGCGTTAGGGATTTTGTATTTCGGACGAATAATTTTCGAGGAAGAAAGAGACTACCCTTAGAAATTGACGACACTTACGATAACGTTGTAAGATCGACTTCATTGAGGAGTAGGTCATAAGAATTGGTAATCATGATTTCCTTAGATCTAATAAACTCTTATTTCACAGACAGAACACAGTTTTGTATAATGAAAGTAGACCTTCAAGGTCGGCAGTTACCATAAGTATTCCGCAGGGAACATTATTAGGCCCTCTGCTTTTATGTATTAGGGGCCATGACTGACCTTTACTATTATGTATTCTATCACCGAATTTAACAACTAAGAGAGGCAAAGAATCATTGGACTGTGTAAACAATAATTTTCTGCTCAATGCGAGTAAAACAAAATACATAAGTTAAAATCATTATAATTGTAAGAAATCCGGCTCGAAGGACCAATTAGTTGGGTGTAAGTCAAATGATTAGAAATGGTAAAAGTGATAAAAGTTGGTTTTGAGTGCACTAGGAATATAGTATTGATAAATTGGTGGTAGTGGTTAGAGTACACGCGACAAGGTTGATGATCGATCGTGAACTCTCTTATAACTAATTGCAACACTAAAACTAAATATTTAGGTCAGTACGTAAGTGCTGACCGCGCGCGCTTCAACGTAAATCGCTGTACTTCGTACAAATAACAAGGACAATTTAACTGTTGCAAAATGTGAACTTTCATATAATTATTCCAAATTTTTATTTCATTATAGGTACAACTAATGATATCCATGCATAAACTAACTAGGACTAAATGGAATAAATGTAACTGACATTTCAACCTTGGTTTTCGTCAAGTTTTAACTTCGGTTATCAGGTAATTCTTCCTTCATCGTGGTTTATGCCGAGACCTGACGAGTATTTTTTAGGTTTTGCAGTCGAATTATGCTCTATGATGATTATGTGATTTGCTTTTAGGGAATCGTTCACTCATTTATCAGTAAGAGAGAGACTCCGAATACCGTAGACTCATCTACCAGTTTACTCGTATGCTTCTCGATCCAACACATATTTCCTTCACCTAGGCCGGCAATCCCAGCGGTTCCCCAACCGCAGTAAGGTAGCGCCGCAGCCGCCCGCGCCCGCGGACGCTGAAGCGGAAGCGGGCGCGGAGGCGGGCGCGGGCGCGGGCGCGGGGGCGGGGGACGCGGCGCTGATGAGCGACCACCTGCGCGCGCGCGGCGGCCGCTCGGGCGTGGCCTGGCCCGCGCACACCATCCCCGCGCGGGTCAAGAAGCTCAGCTGGGACGAGCCCGCGCCGCCGCACGCTAAGGTAGGCCCCGTGTAGTAGCCCGACACACTAGCCCTGCACACTAGCCCCGCACACTAGCCCCGCACACTAGCCCCGAACACTAGCCCCGCACACAGACTTCGTACACTAGCCCTGCACAATAGCCCCGCACACTAGCCCCGCACACTAGCCCCGCACACTAGCCCCGCACACAGACTTCGTACACTAGCCCTGCACAATAGCCCCGCACACTAGCCCCACACACTAGCCCCGCACACTAGCCCCGCACACAGACTTCGTACACTAGCCCTGCACACTAACCCCGCACACTAGCCCCGCACACAGACTTCGTACACTAGCCCTGCACAATAGCCCCGCACACTAGTCCCACACACTAGCCTAAAGTGCTTTACTATATAAAGCACTCGTATTGTGAAAATCAGAATCTACGAAAATACCACTAATCCCACAGCCAAGAAAATGAAGAAAGACACTTTCTTTCTTTTACATTGACCCGCCCGAGAATCGAACCGCGAACCTGAGTGGACGACACCTTGAAAACCAGTGTGCACGCCTCTCTAAATAAAACGTAACGGCATGGAGTCGTAAATATAAAACTGCTTTTTTACCAACACCGAATTACAAAATAATTAAAAATTTTCGTAACATCTCTGTGTCTAATTTGATATAAAAAAATCTAGGGACCTAGCTTCATTGCTGCCACCTCGTTACCTTGAGCCAATAAATCATACGGCAAAGTATAGTAAGTGTACGTTTGCAGGGCAGCGGGGAGGAGGAGGTGCACTCAGCCACCAACCCCGCCGCGGCCGACCACATGAACCTCACGGTCTACTTCTAGACGCTCAACCGACACACCATACACAAACGGCTGAACCGAATAAGGAATATGTATTACCAGATTCGACTACTGATACACTTGAAAATACTAACACTCTACACCTAAATGATTTTCAGGAAAAACACGATTACAGAGACTCACAACAACACCATCTACCGAAGGCTACTGCTAGACCTTTAGGAACAAGCGAGTTACAAAATTCACAGCGACAAACGCGTGTAGGGCCTAAGTTATCGAGAGAGGAAAACTTACCAGGTTCCACCTGCAATACTGATCGATCGAACCCTCTTTACGACCATACGGAACACCAGATGCCTCACCGATCACATAAAAATAATAAGAACAGAGTAATCCAAAATCTAAACCAGTATACGACACCTGACCCGCAATCCAATATTCCATTTTCTAGTATCCTCGATAAACACACTGCAGTTTATAGACAATATGCTTTGCCAGACACTGTGAATACAAAAAATAGCGTTGTAACTGATAATCTGAACAATCGAGATCCTTCTATGAGTCCCGATGATTTACAAGAATTTTATCATAATCTCAGAAAAGAAAGCAAAACGAATTCAAATAAATCTGTAAGTTCCTACTCGATGGAAAGTACACCAAGTCCGTACAAATCAAAAAATGAAAATCATATAACACAGTACGATGCGCCGATCATCCAGGCGCCATCAGAATTTTCCGATGCAGAGCAAAGTCCTTTGGCTCCAATGAGCATTTCTTTTAGTAACATGAGGACGATGCCTGTCAGTAACGTCAATTTAACTGAGCGACATCTACCAACTGAGTATGTTCCTGTACCGGTTAAGAAAATATCACAAAGTTCAAAGCAAAGTAAATCCAAAAAGAAAAACACTCCTCCAAAAGTTCCTATGAAACCAAACATGTCCACGACAGCCCCTGTCAAATATATTCCTATTAATTTAGACAACCCTATGGTTAATCCGGAATTCCAACCGAATGTCAAAGGGCAGAATACGCCGACGAAGAAAGTAACTCCTCCTAAACGACCTCCAGCGCCGATTGAATACATTCCTATTCCTGTTAATCCCAAAAATGGAAAAATAATGAATCGTCCTCAAAATGGTGTGAGGCCTCCTTACTCTGGCCCTGGGCTTTATCGGCCCAGAACCAGAACTCCTGTAGAAGCTCCTCTGTTCGTGGCCCAACCTCACGAAAATCAAAGATATGTGATGCATCCCTCTGCTCCTAGATTATCCTTTAACTCTGTGGAGGGATGGAGAAGTGAGGGGCCTTCGTCTTTTGCTAGCATTGACCCTCGCAAGTTGAGAACTCAGCGCGTTAGTCCCTTGTTATTTGTTCAGACACTTCCAATTTATAAACCGTTATAGTAGTTCTGCCGCATAAAACGCAAAATTATTACTCTCCCAACTTAATGTTTTGAGGAAGCAGAAGACTTAAGGCAATCAGTTGATGCTATAGAGTATTACCTAATAGAGTACGTAAGTTCCTACTTTTTTACCTATGATTGATGTCCATACTGACACAGATAATATAATACTAGTAATCTTGATGTCCATTTTCGATCAAGAAAACTTGTTTAGAGAATCGTCTTTAAGTGAAAGCTTGAAGCGAGACTTCAAGCGTGATGAAATTCTCGAAATGTTTAGTGAAATTACCTAGAACACTGTGATATTATTGCTATTCATGATAACGATACGGGTTAAAAGGACTTCGGCAGATAGTGTTGTTGAATAGTTACCATATTATATTTGAACGAAACAGTCTTTCACTTAGTTTCTCACATTATGAATACTTATGCAGTTGTCCCACCGAGGAAGCGAGTTACTATTGGCTATGCTTATGAAACGTGCAATAGATATACATTCGTTGTAATCAAAAGAGATACATATTATATTAATTGATCGCTGACTGTTCACACTGCCGGCGAGGACTCTTTCCACTAGTTTACCATAAAAATTTGAAAATTCGTTTCCAGTTTCCAGCGCTTCTCGTTGATCATCGCCGGTGGGACAACTGCTTCAAGGGGACTACTAGAGCTAAGTGCTACCACCAATTGACTTAATTTTATTTCTTCTAAACAAAATCAATTTTCAAAAAGCTGGAACAGTATCATTTTAGCAAATTACCTCTAGTATTTATTGAATCACTGCTTTTCATTCTGGAATTCTTTCATATTGTACATTATTGCTAAAAGTGGCCGCTTTTGGCGTTAGCGGCAATTTCGACTTTATAAACAACGAAAGGAAAAGTTTACTGTGATTCAATAAATTTTAATACTAGAGGTAATTTGCTAAAATGATACTGTTCTAGTTTTTTGAGAATTGATTTTGTTTAAAAGTAATAAAATTAAAACAATTAAGGGCAGCACTGAGCTCTAGTCGTCGCCTTAACGCTTTTAACTTTATTGTTAGCTTAGACGTGTAGAGCGTTAGTTTATTTATTTATGTTGTTATTATCTTTTAAATTATTTGCTATTATAACGCTTATTATTGGCTTCATAAGGGCTATCATCAGAATTAGTTGTAACATTCTTCAATGTTTAGGTTGTTTTGTCTTCCCCAGTGTTAAGCGGTTGCTGGTGCCGACCAAATGTGATGGTGAATAAAATGTAATATTATTACACTTTTTGTAATTATAATAAAGTAAAAGGAGTGTAACCCCCGTATTTATAAAGAAGTAATTACATATTGCTAAGTGAAAGAAATTGGTCACCATTAATAGTCATATTATTTGGCTGAAAATACTAACTTCTGGTAGTTATAACTTCTAGTAATTTCTTGATTAAGGCATGCAAGTTGTCTCTCAAGTAATTACTTGCACGTAGTCAAGTAATTACTTTTACTTGTTTATAAATACGGGGGTAAGACTTCAGTACTTTAGCCTTTTGTACTTTTACATGTGTTTTGTATTGAACTTCTTAGGTAAGTACACGATGTAAATAATTATTAATGACGAAATACTTTTTGTAATGTAGCCTAAATTTCTAAGGAATGTGCCCCAATTTCTTTCTAGATGTCTTTAATATGACTTAGTTTAGAAACAAAACTTTACGAACTAGTTTTAAACAGTTGACAAAGGAATCCAAATAAAAGTATCAATAGTTACTTTGTATGATATTTTTAGCAATTTAATTGCAATTATAATATCAGAATTTAAACTTGAAAAGTTTTGTCTCTCCTTTGTCCTTTAAGCTATTTAGATAAGTTCTAAGTCTCGGTAGCTTAACGGAGAAAGCACCGCGCACGGTTCGCATGGGGATGCGAAGTCGATTCCCGCCTGAGACAAAACTTTTCAAGTTTAAATACTGTTAGTATCTATTGTTATTTGTATCTAACTAATATCTATATCTATACTAATATTATAAAGCTGAAGAGTTTGTTTGTTTGTTTGTTTGTTTGAACGCGCTAATCTCTGGAAGTACTGGTTCGAATTGAAAAATTCTTTTTGTGTTGGATAGTCCATGCCTCGAGGAAGGCTTTAGGCTATATAACATCACGCTGCGACCAGTAGGAGCGAAGCATCAGTGAAAAATGTTGAAAAAATAATCGCGATCTTAAAAACTGAAATTGACGCGTACGAAGTCGCGGGGAACAGCTAGTGTTATTATAATTCCAGTGAGCTTAGTTGTTATGTATGTACTTATTGTGATTTATTGAATATCAATGGTAGTTGTAAAATCAGCTTTTGTATGCATTCAGCATAATTATTCTATATTGTGCTGCTTGTTCTTACTGCAGCCCTACCGAGTACCCTAAGCCTATTTGTTGCCCTATAAATAATACAGTATGTTATAATACCGACTGTGCAGCATGAGATAAGGTATGCATTTATGTTTGCACTCTGCTTAAAAAACGAGAAAGGATTTTCAAATTACATATGTATTAAAACTGTTAATAATTTTAGCACGCAATAAACAAGAGGCAGAAAAATAATCTACCTAAACATAAAAAAAACTTAGATGGATGCTTTTTTTCTTTATTAATCCCATACCATTATATTTTTATTTGTGATATAGTGTCATCATAATATCATGACAAAAAGTGAGGGAGGCAGAATATAAATTATACATCTAATTATGTACTTTTTTATATTTACGTTATTACATTTCCGTTTTGCCTCGTATTACGAAACGTGGGCTAAGTAAGAGACATAGTGTGAACAGAAAACGAAATACGAGTAAGTTGCAAAATCTTTTCTTTTAAAAGCTACAGATAAATAAACCGGTTTGTAATGAGGAGAATATGGGGTACTCGGCTTTGTTCTGTTCGTTTTACTTTACTTACTGTAATTATATTAATTATTCAAGTCCACTTGCGAGGTTGGATAATAGTTACACACTAAATGACGATTTATGAAAGACTAGCTGTTCCCCGCGACTTCGTACGCGTCAATTTCGGTTTTTATGATCGCGATTATTTTTGCAACATTTTTCACTGATGCTTCGCTCCTATTGGTTGCAGCGTGATGTTATATAGTCTAAATCCTACCTCGATACATGGACTATCCAACACAAAAAGATTTTTTCTATTCCAACTAGTATTTCCAGAGATTAGCCCGTTCAAACAAACAAACAAACTCTTCAGCTTTATAATATTAGTATAGATTTTCAAGTAGTAACCTACTATGAAGAATAAATAAACTGTTAATATTATTTCTTTCTAGAGATTTTTAGATTAATGTAAGTAATATTGTACACATATTTATGTATTATAGAGGTTAAGAATTGTTATTATATTTTTTGTTGACGCTAGCTAGCTGTTTAATGTTTATTTGTGACCTTTCCTCTATCTAAAGTTATTCCAGAGCGATATAACTAAAGGTACTAGTATACCTACTGTCCTGAAGGTAAGATTCATGAAAAATCCGATGAAATTTTATCCTTTAAAATTAGTAGGTACAGTGCATTAGATCAAGCCTGTGTTAAGTTTTAAATAGTTAATTGTAGTCTTGCAGTCAGGACATTTTACTTTCTTTTCAATAACTATCTATATTTTAGTTACAGAACGTAAACATTACATAGAATTAAGTTAATTTTAAAATGGTGAGACGTACCGTGGACCGCGGTAGAGTCCACGACCTCGCGGCCTTGTAAAGAAAGTTGTTACGCAACACTCACGCGCATACACGCATGGTCACCACGCTAGTCGACGGAAATACTTCTTTAATTTCGTATCAATAAAGTTTAATGTTGTTTGACGAGTGAACGGATGCCCTGGTAAATAAAAGAAACACCTAGAAATATGAAACTGCAGGAAGTTGATTCTTCCGATTACATGACTTCCATAATATTAGAAATGGCCACCTTAACTTCACATAAAATTCTAATATAAATAAAAATGAGTCACCGAAATGCATGTACAGACAGCAGTTGCACGTCAACCTACCAAAAAACGTAAAATTTTCTTAATTGATATTGATCTCTACTTGTTGGAATCAAAGTTGAAAATCAATTCAATGACCTTTAACTTTTTGCGTAGTCTGTACCTGCCGCCATTGTCTGTACCTACCTGATTACGAGCTACTGCATTAAAGGATATTTTTTTTGTTATGTTTTAGTGGTCAGAAAAAAGTTTTTAACGGCAGAATTTAGTAAGTCAGTAGCTAAAGTAATATTCCTACATATACCTACCTAGGTAGGCCACAGGAGGCGCTTGTACACATCTCAGTTAGATAACTGTGGAAAAAAAACTGTTTTAGTAATATCTACGTAAACTGAGTAATGTAGAGTGTCTTAAACAGACTATTTGCATTATCTCAATCAAAATTTATCCAAATACGTTTAGCGGTTGTTGTGACATGATTGAGTTACAAATATACATCCAAAGATATACTTACAAAGAAAGATACTTACTCAAAAGCAAAGATTAATTTTTATAGGTTTGAGTTTTAAAAATGATTCTTTATGATTCTTTGTAACCCCAGATAACTGTATAAAGTATTGTTTTCACCAATCAGGTTCAAGTAGTGTAGCACCACATTATTACCAGTCATTGTAGGTTTTATGTTGTAAGCCAAAGGTATTTCATCGATGTTGACTGTTATATTAGGGGTTAAAGTTTCCGAGATAAATATGTCCACAAAACCAAAATGAGGCTACTCGTACACGCATAAATGTGTGAAAGGCGATACACAGTAAGTTTCTATGTGAAAATAACCACTTTCATCGTACATAAAAACTTTTCCTTAGAGAAGAAATAATAGAAGAAAAATATAAAATTAGCCACGTTTTTTTTAAGTTTCCGTACCCAAAGGGTAAAAACAGAACCCTATTACTTAGACTTTCTTCGCTGTCTGTCCTTCTGTCCGTCTGTCTGTCACCAGGCTGTATCTCAAGAGCCGCGATAGCTAGACAGTTGAAATTTTCACAAATTATGTATTTCTGTTGCCGCAATAACAACAAATACTAAAATCAAAATAAAATTTATATTTTTAGGTGGGCTCTCATACAACAAACGCGATTTCTTTGCCCTTTTTTGCTCGATATCTATAACGGCAACAGGTAGGCACTTGAAAGATTCACAAAACATTCAGTTGTATTTTAACTTTGATAATTAATAGTAAAATTAAAATAAAATAAATATTTGAGGGGAAATTACATACAAAAAACGCCATTTTTTGCCTATTTTTACTCGATATCAATAAATGGTAACAAGTAGGCACTACATTAACTAAATGTATGTACCTACCTACTGTTGTTTACCTAGTCAATGGTACGGAACCCTTCGTGCGCGAGTCCGACTCGCACTTGGCGGGTTTTTCTTGTTTGGCAAGGACTCTAGATAGAGTAGCGTATTTCATAATTGTTGTCGGTCAAATATAATTTTATACGAAAGTTTATTTTTGTTTTGTAAACTAACAACTTTTGTTTCAACCCTCATTTTAGACATTAAGGATTGGTATAATTATTTTAAAAAAATGGGACACTTGAGCTTAAACCTCATCAAACAGAAAAATTTAAATAAATAATTATTTTTCCTTTCCTCGTAAATTTAAGGAACCAATAATCATGACATTTCCCCTGGTATAAAGTTCTTTTGACAATTAAACACGAACTATCTAACAAAAGGAGCCCCAGTTTTTTCTGTCGTTTGAAATGGCCATCGTGATTCAGTCAGTTACGTACACTTACATCACAACCTAGGGTTTTCCGTACTATTGCTTCAAGACTCGGAACAATATTGCTTCAAGCACAGCAGTGCTCGTCTGTCCGGTTGCCACTTGCCACTTGCCAGTGGAGTTACAACAACTCGCTCGCAGACTGTTTGCGAGAACCGAGCGGAGAGGTTGTTCAGTAAGTTCTGTGCGGTGAAATTTAGAAAAATAAGTGTTTGTTTTGGATTAGAAAAGTTGAAGGTAAGTCAGTGGGTTACCTTATTTGGTTATTATAGTTAAGCACTAGTTATTATAAAAATGAATTCCTATGAATCGGCTTGATAATTTTTTTTTGGGTATTTTCTAGTAGATTGTTATAAAAACCTAATTAACAAGTTTAATTTTTATTCCGAAAAATGGTACGGTTCTCGTGGGATAATTTAAAACTCTACACGTACGAAATAATGGACAACTTGTATAAAATTTTACAAAATCAAAAGATTTTTTGACCAATTCAGATAAGGAGGTTCTCAGTTTGTCGCGAATTTTTATATTGTTTCGCGCATAGCTTTAAAAAAAGAGGAATTCCTTTTTTTTATTGTTCGTTAGAGTAGGTATTTTATCAGACTTATTATTAAAATCTAAAAGAAAAGTTGCCGAATTCCTCAGCACGAACTTTAAAAATTATAAAATTTTCAGTAATCCAAAAATACTTTGGTATGTACATATCCAACTTTGTATCGATGCAAAGCAAACAATCAGCGAAAATATTCATGCGAAGACATTAGTAAACACCTTTCAATAAAACTATTTTTATTCATACGAAATACGCCTCACAAATTTAGAACTCTAGGTTCTTAAGTCTTGAATAAAAATATCCCCTTAGTACCCTTTCTTTAACTTACTCTGAAGATATTACAATGAAAATAAAGTATAGTGCTACTTTTTAATATTCAGTAAGTAAAGTCTGTAACTATCTTTAGTTAGTTAGTAGTTAATAAAGTCAGTTAATATCTTCCAAATACACGGACGTATATAAGGGGGGGGGGGGGGGGTTGGGGGTCCGGACCCCCCCCCCCCCCATTCATATCCATCTTAATTGTCCAACAGAAAAAAAATATTTGTTATTTTTTAATAAATATTGCAATAAATACATTACATAATAATATAACTTTTAATTTAAAGGCACCTACCTAAGGTATATATTATAGATTACCCGCGACTATACTTGTGTGTTATAGTCGCAGGCATTGTTTTATTTGTAAATGATATACTCAATTGGAGTTAGAGCTCTGTTTTTTTACTCCCCTTATCAAAGCTATAATATCCGTGCTCAAATATTAAGTACGTTTAGCGAGATTTACTTTATGGGAGATCATCTGTAGATGATGGAATTCGAAAGCATGCTACTGTCAAAGAAAAACATGTTCTTTTCGACTTTTATGTGAAAGAAAAGTTAACAAGTCATCAAATAGCTTACATAGGCTGAAGTCACATGAGTAAATATTTATTCATGTGCTAAAGTACCTACCTACTCGAACTGTGCAGGCAATTAAGGACATATTATTATGAAATCAAATAGGTAAATTAGTCCTATATTATTTCCAATATAAAGTCGTGTGAAACCAAACCCGTGGTGTCGAGAAAGGTGATTCCCGCGATAGCGCGGATCGAGCGGATGTGAGAGATCCTTGTTTGCGCTGCGCTTTCACCGATGCGCGTGCGCAAGGCGTAACTCCATACGTTTGATAAACCATCTGCGCGTATAGGTCATTCGGGTACAAAACTACAATTAATTAATATGATATTTTAGCAACGTGATTGCGACGTTCTGAAAATAAGCATCAGCACCATGGAGATGTATGCATGGAGATGCGGTTTTTTTTAAGAGTTTTAGATATGACGACAATGAAAGTTAAAACAAGTTTATTGAACTTTCATGGTCACTATCGTAAGAGTTATTTCGAGATTTCTACCATGTACCTTGTTTTTTATGAGTTTCCGATATTTCGGCACCGTTGCAAGCGCCATGATCGCGAAAGAACTGATCAGTTCTAACTCTTAAGTTTATTGAAGTGTCAAGTGTGTGTTTAAAATGTTTAATAAAAAGCTTTTCACTGAATGCATAATGAAAGTACAGTTACCTACAAAAAAAAATACATTCTTAAATTTTATTTCTATAGGTCTGTTTGTTCAAATGAGACATAAGTTTTCAAATTTAAATACCTTAATGTCAAAGAATATTAAAGAAACTATTCTTTGTTAATAGAGAGGGCTATTAACTACGCTTCGAGTCGAGCGGTTTCGGTACCGGACCGAGATCTCGGGGTTCGATCCCTAGGTCGGGCAGCGAGAATTTCGAATTCGAACATTGCTCGGGTTTGTGATCACCGACCCGTATTCGACAAGCGTGGTGATTATGCATACACCCATCATTGCTTTGGTAACTTGAATTCAATGATGTAGGCCTTTGCCTGTAGTGGAATGATTATAGGCGTTATTTAATTACTATTAATTAGCCCAAACTAGCAGTATCTCAAGCTGGCCAGTGAAGGCAAGCCAGAGGTGAGGAACAACCGAACAGGGCTTCTCCGGGCAGCAATCAGGTCCGTACTTGGCAGTAAATGCTGCCCTGCGGGGTTATGATTATTGTTTTTGTAACAATAACTGAGTAGTAGTACGAGTATAGAGTCTATTTCTGTTAGCGTTAAAGTTTTTCCAATTTGATCGTATTCATTAGAAAGAAACATTTATTTGACACACATTTGACAATTACACAGAAACATAACAAATAAAACCGGTCAAGTGCGAGTCGGACTCGCGCACGAAGGGTTCCGTACCAAAATGGCCAAAAAAACGGTTTTGTTGTATGGGAGCCCCCCTTACATATTTATTTTATTTTGTTTTTAGTATTTGTTGTTATTGCGGTAACAGAAATACATAATCTGTGAAAATTTCAACTGCCTAGCTATCGCGGCTCTTGAGATACAGCCTGGTGATAGAGCGACGGACAGACGGACAGACAGCGAAGTCTTAGTAATAGGGTCCCGTTTTTACCCTTTGTGTACGGAACCCTAATAAAAAGGCGTCAAAGGACAGCTCAGCATATATCGCGCTGATATTCTGCATTAGGTTTTGTTGACATGACAATGTGATAGTAAACCATGCGGGTGATGTAATGAGAATTTAATCCCTCGATCGTGAGTTATTCCAGACACAATTAAAATCAATTGTTATCGCGACAACCGGTTGTCGCTTGGGGTTCGAAGCGTAAAGGTTTCGTATTTAAGCAATATTACGCATTACACATAGATTTAATATACTGTTGATAGTACTACCAACATTACTAGCTGTGCGCGCCAACTTTGTTGGCCGACCACAGGATGCTTGGCGTGAGCCACCCTAGTTTTTTTATTAATTAAAATTTCCGATAGAAAGGTAGCAACTCCTTATAACATAAAGTATTTGCGAGTGAAAGTCCCGTCGAAAACGGTCCAGCCGTTTCATAGATTAGTTGGTGAACTGACATACAGAAATAAAATTTAAGGATGGATTTTTTGATGTAAGTAATTACATCAAAAAATACCGTATACTATGCTTTCATCATGCATTCAGTGAATAGCTGATTATTTAAATAAAATTTAAAACAGACACTTCATTATAAGTACCTACCTACTGGTATAAACGTTCATGGTCTTTATCCAAAACTCATAAAAAACACTACATGGTAGAAATATCGAAGCAACTCATACAGACACTTATATGTATTTTTATATTAAAAACGTCACGGACTTGTATTTGCGAGAATCGAACGCCGCTGTTGCGCGCGCGCATCATCGACCCCGGCGCTTACGTAAGCCGCGTCACCGCGACGTAACGATGCGACGTGTGCCGAATACGCTGACTCAGTGTTGTTTAGAAACAATAAGCGGGTCAGTAGCAGGTTAAACACGTGCGAATAATTGCAAATGGCTTTGTGAAGTGCCATAAAATTTTCGTAATAGAGAAATTAAGGCAGGATACGTGTCTATGTGTGACCACACCGCTTCCTCGATCATAATTAGGGTTAAGAGATAGTGAATGGAGAAGCGAGTGCTGATTTCGCAATGAATTTTTACAGGGTGAATTTGAAATCAGTCAACAAAATTTTAAAGGTGTTCTATTAATATCGCTGATTAACCAAAAAATAAGTTTTATACGTAAATAGAAAAAGGAATTAATAAATAAAATAAAATGTTTATCAACAGACTAAGTATATAAGCGTTTTGTACGCTAATCTGCCATAGACTGTACCGAAATGCAGCCGTCTAGCTTTACGCCGCCATGCTATACGCAAGCAAAAGTATGTTCCTACTTCCTAAGCTTTATTTGGTTGCATTAATAGAATCCAAGTTTCGTCAAATAACATTCAAAAATATCGACTCTTCCTATTCTAATTTAGCGTTACACAATGATTGTTTATATTTTTTTTATTGGTTTCAATATCACCGTTATTCATTATTAGTTTTATTATATTGTATCTATAATAATTTGTTAAAATATCAGTTTGTGCATTAAAATTCCAGATGAAAGTGTTTTACGCCTTAGCGGCGCTAATAGTTTCATGCGCGCGCGCATCCAACGACACACTGGCGGAGTCCTGCGCGCCGCGGCTGTGGAGCTCGCTCCTCGAGGAGTGGGCGACCACGCCCGAGCACAGCGGGAGACACGGTGAGGGTATACTTACAAAAGTAGTTACACAGACGAAAAACAGACATATGACCGCTTAGGGCTCTTACACACGAACAGAAGTTTGCTGTCGACGTATGTAACTGCAGCCGACGTTAGAAGTCGGCAGCTAGCTGTCGACATGCCGTCGAGTGCTGTCGACGCGTTGGCGGCTGCCGCCGGATGATGTCGACAGCTAGCCGCGTCCGCCATTTTGACAGTCGAATGCAGTTAGCCCAGGAGCGAGGACGTGCACAAAACGAGCCTTATAGAAGAAATTGATTCTGAATTGCTTATTGGTGTTGTCAAAAAAAATGAAATAATTTGGAACTTGAACCTAGAAGATTACCACAAAAAAATAATAAAAAATAGAGCATGGGCTGTTTGAATTGCATAGAAATGTGTTCTTTCTCTTGCGTCGACGACGACAGTGTAAAATCAACAACAGTGTTTCTACTTTATTTGATATTTTAGCAACTTAATTGCACTTATATCAGTATATAAACTTGAAAAATTTTGTCTCAGGCGGGACTCGAACCCGCATCTCCTCGCATGCCGGGCGGGCGCCATACCATTAGGCCACCGAGACACTGCGACACGGCGCGAATTTTTCAAGCATATTCTTACGCTGTGAGCCAGCGTTGTTTCATCAAATGTTAGGAGTTTGCACCCTTAACACCCGAAAGAAACATCTTTGCAGATGTTTGACAGTCAGTTAAGATGAAACAGCTATTTATATACTTTATTTGATATTTTAGCAACTTAATTGCACTTATATCAGTATATAAACTTGAAAAATTTTGTCTCAGGCGGGACTCGAACCCGCATCTCCTCGCATGCCGGGCGGGCGCCATACCATTAGGCCACCGAGACACTGCGACACGGCGCGAATTTTTCAAGCATATTCTTACGCTGTGAGCCAGCGTTGTTTCATCAAATGTTAGGAGTTTGCACCCTTAACACCCGAAAGAAACATCTTTGCAGATGTTTGACAGTCAGTTAAGATGAAACAGCTATTTATATACTTTATTTGATATTTTAGCAACTTAATTGCACTTATATCAGTATATAAACTTGAAAAATTTTGTCTCAGGCGGGACTCGAACCCGCATCTCCTCGCATGCCGGGCGGGCGCCATACCATTAGGCCACCGAGACACTGCGACACGGCGCGAATTTTTCAAGCATATTCTTACGCTGTGAGCCAGCGTTGTTTCATCAAATGTTAGGAGTTTGCACCCTTAACACCCGAAAGAAACATCTTTGCAGATGTTTGACAGTCAGTTAAGATGAAACAGCTATTTATATACTTTATTTGATATTTTAGCAACTTAATTGCACTTATATCAGTATATAAACTTGAAAAATTTTGTCTCAGGCGGGACTCGAACCCGCATCTCCTCGCATGCCGGGCGGGCGCCATACCATTAGGCCACCGAGACACTGCGACACGGCGCGAATTTTTCAAGCATATTCTTACGCTGTGAGCCAGCGTTGTTTCATCAAATGTTAGGAGTTTGCACCCTTAACACCCGAAAGAAACATCTTTGCAGATGTTTGACAGTCAGTTAAGATGAAACAGCTATTTATATACTTTATTTGATATTTTAGCAACTTAATTGCACTTATATCAGTATATAAACTTGAAAAATTTTGTCTCAGGCGGGACTCGAACCCGCATCTCCTCGCCCGGCATGCGAGCTGCATAAATAGCATAAATAGCTGTTTCATCTTAACTGACTGTCAAACATCTGCAAAGATGTTTCTTTCGGGTGTTAAGGGTGCAAACTCCTAACATTTGATGAAACAACGCTGGCTCACAGCGTAAGAATATGCTTGAAAAATTCGCGCCGTGTCGCAGTGTCTCGGTGGCCTAATGGTATGGCGCCCGCCCGGCATGCGAGGAGATGCGGGTTCGAGTCCCGCCTGAGACAAAATTTTTCAAGTTTATATACTGATATAAGTGCAATTAAGTTGCTAAAATATCAAATAAAGTATATAAATAGCTGTTTCATCTTAACTGACTGTCAAACATCTGCAAAGATGTTTCTTTCGGGTGTTAAGGGTGCAAACTCCTAACATTTGATGAAACAACGCTGGCTCACAGCGTAAGAATATGCTTGAAAAATTCGCGCCGTGTCGCAGTGTCTCGGTGGCCTAATGGTATGGCGCCCGCCCGGCATGCGAGGAGATGCGGGTTCGAGTCCCGCCTGAGACAAAATTTTTCAAGTTTATATACTGATATAAGTGCAATTAAGTTGCTAAAATATCAAATAAAGTATATAAATAGCTGTTTCATCTTAACTGACTGTCAAACATCTGCAAAGATGTTTCTTTCGGGTGTTAAGGGTGCAAACTCCTAACATTTGATGAAACAACGCTGGCTCACAGCGTAAGAATATGCTTGAAAAATTCGCGCCGTGTCGCAGTGTCTCGGTGGCCTAATGGTATGGCGCCCGCCCGGCATGCGAGGAGATGCGGGTTCGAGTCCCGCCTGAGACAAAATTTTTCAAGTTTATATACTGATAACAGTGTTTCTTCAACGAAATCCATTTTCAACTGGCTCTTGAATAAAGATAGTCGACAACATCGGCGTCGTTGGCAAGCTGTCGACGTGTCGACCGCTTGCCGTAGGCAGGTCGACAGCTAGCTGCCGACAGGTGACGGCGACTGCAGTCGCCTCTGCCGTCGTCAACGTGCTGCTCGTGTGTTAGAGCCCTTAAGCCGTAGGGAATGATGTTTTTTGTTTTATATGTCCAGCTGTAAGTATGTGGACGTAATAAACATGCTGAAAAAACCTAACCTAGAAATATGTTAAGGTTTTAAGAAATTAAATTACTTGCGTATCAGCTGGCATACAGAATTACAGAGTAAGGCCTTGAATAATTTCGACGACAAAAACAATGCCTATGCGGGCGATTAACTACAGAACATGGAAAAAGATAGAAAGGCGATGTAGGCGTGTCAGGCGTGCCACAGAGCTTTTGAGCAAATGCTTGTAAGTGAGCGCTGTGAATGGCTTCTTGATTGGCGATCTTTGAACTCGTTTATGTGTAGTGGAGCGCAAGCGGCGACATCTGTTCTCATACAAATGGCGCATGACAGCCTTTCTAACCTTTTTAGGTGTTCTGTGGTTAAAACAGTCGCCCGGTAAGCAGAAGTTTGTGGCTTTGAATCCCACCCAAGTGGCATTCGGGGTTCTATATAAGATGTCTAGTCGTTCACATGTATTCCACAAGCTGTGTAAGTCAGCTGTATAAGAGCAGTATAGCTTGCTATAATGCTCTTATAGAACCAGTTTGGGTACAATTTAGACAGCCTTAAGTTCACTATGGCTGTATATTAGCAGTATAATAGCAGTTTAAGTAGTAACATCGGACTTAAGGCTGACTTACGGCACTATAGGGGACGCCGTACATGAGGGTAATAAAGAGTAACAAGTGGCTAAATACACAGCCTTCACAGTTATAAAATCCGACAGAAGTACTCCAGTGTTACCTAAAATTCACGTGTGTCCTAAACCGACTGCCTCAAATTGAAACTTTTATTGAAGGAGTTAGTTTAACTTTAATATACATTATATTAAAGATAAACTAGCAATGTAATTGTAGGTATAAACAGTTCAGTTTCATCATAATAACCGATTGCTAAATTTCGGTAAAAGTATTACTTTCGGATGCTGTTTGTAGTGTTCTCTTTTGTTACACGGTGTACTGGCTCGATAACACACAATGTGCGCAGGCGATACGACGTCTGCTCTCGCCAACGGCTCGCACAGTTATACCACAGAGTACTATTATGGTTATACCCCCGCTCGCCCCGCCACACCGTGAGCACGAGATAGTGTTGTAGCTATCGTTATGGCTATAGATACTACTAAAGCCTGTACAAACACTACACTGTTAAAAGCATTTAGAAGCTAAGCTGACTTGCTTTACGCTAAGCCTTGATTGAATTCATCCAATAAAGCTTGGTATGGTTAAAGCCATAGATTTTATATTCTACCATATCTATGGTTAGAGCAGTCGCCTGACTAAAGACATTACTTGAAAAAATTTTATTTTTAATATTTATAGGTTGCCTATTGCGTGCCAGTTGAGGATTGTCATAATGAGAGGCCAAATTCTCTATGGCTACTCTCTGTCTATAGTCTTTATTATCGGACATTGCCAAAGTGACAAAAGTTTACAGAATATTTTTTATTCCTTTCTAGTGCATAAAGAATAATATATTATAATATAATATAATTTAATAACCAACAATAACTTTAATAATAATAATAATAAAAAGCCTCGATAAACACCTCAAGAGGCTCACGTTAGGCGCTTGGGTCAAGAGTAGGATACAGAAGGCAGTATAATACTCTTGGACACGGCCCGCATTGTTGTGAGCAGGTTCCTGCAGTCTCTGGAGCCGTTAACCACCGGTAGCTTGGACCCTGATCTCGATGCCGAGTGGGAACCATTTTTTATATTTTTAAATGTTTTATATTTTAGAAAGATATTTAAAAATTTATTTTGTACATATGTTATAAAATTTAAACTTGAAAAATTAAATTTTTTAATTGCTAAAATATCAAATAAAGTATATAAATAGCTGTTTCATCTTAACTGACTGTCAAACATCTGCAAAGATGTTTTTTCGGGTGTTAAGGGTGCAAACTCCTAACATTTGATGAAGCAACGCTGGCTTACAGCGTTAAGGATGGCTTGAAAAATTCGCGCTGAATCGCAGTGTCTCGGTGGCTTAATGGTAGAGCGCCCGCCCGGCATGCGAGGAAATGCGGGTCCGAGTCCCGCCTGAGACATAATTTTTCAAGTTTATATACTGATATTATAATTGCAATTTAATTGCTAAAATATCAAATAAAGTTTATAAAATTTTATTAAGATGATAATAATAATAAATAATAAATGTGGACAACATCACACACATTGTTCTGATCCCAATTTGAATAACTATTTAAAGCATTCGTATTTTGGAAACCAGAAACAACGAAGGTACCACAAACACCCAGACCCGTGAAAATGTAGAAAAACACCTTTTTTCTATATTGATCCGTCCGGGAGTCGAAACCCGGGACCTTGGAGCAGGCGACACCTTGAAAACTGGTGTGTAGGCCACTCCGCCACGGAGGTCATCACCTTTAGATTTAAGCAACAATTATGTTACTATAGTATAAATTTACACCTTTGTTACCCTAATTTTAGGTCGCGTGATGGCTCTACCCCCCACTAAAGGGTACTACGTGTCCGACCGCATGGACCTGAGGCCGCCCCCGCCCCCGCCCCCGCACTACGCGCCGGCCCCGCAGCCCCCGCACGGCCCCGTGTACTCGCAGTACGACGAGTGGCAGGCGTCGCCGCCGCCCGCCCCGCAAGGGGGCAAGATCGTCAACAGACCACCTAACCCTTATAAGGACAAATTCAAGCCTAGCTATGTAAGTAGATCTTAAACATCGTATCAATAGCGGGCTATATCAGTTAATAGCTGGGGATCTTCATCAGCCTATCGCAGTCCACTGCTAAACATAGGCCTCTCCAGTTGCACGCCACTTATATCGATCCTCGGCTCCTCGCACCCAGCTCCTGCCAGCCTTAGCTGCCAGCTATCTTGCGCAAATCATCACACCACCTGGCCTGAGGGCGTCCAACACGTTTGCCGAGACGCGGTCAAGAACTCGTTTACCCCAGTGCTTGTCGGTTCCGCGACTAATATGGCCAGCCCACTGCCACTTTAGCAATCCGGTGGGCTATGTCGATAACTTTAGTGCCCTGCCGGATCAATTCATTTCTCATTTTATTCGTTAGAGAAACTCCGAGCATAGCTCTTCTGAACTAGCCGTACCGTCGGTGTCCACGTTTCGGCTCCGTATGTCATGACGGGTAGGACGCACTGATTTAAGAATTTCGTCTTGAGGCATTGTGGGATCGACGATGAGAAGACTCGACGTAATTTCCTAAATGCTGCCCAACCCAACTGGATTCTTATATTCATCTCATCCTCAAAGTTGTTTCAACCTAACTGCAATGTCTGCCCAAGGTATTTTTACACATATTTTTGAATAGCTTCGAGGACGGTGCCGTGCACATGTTTATTGAACATAACCTTGGTTTTATCGTACAGAAGAGTCAGCCAGGTCTGTTGTAGGTCCTGTAGCGTTTCTGCCATATTGACGATGTCTTGGGATAGGCTTCTTTAATACGTGCCGTTTTACCGAAATGAGTTTTTCTAATGAAAATATCTAAAAATACTAGTTAACCTGGTTATCTAGACAGATTTATATGACTTAAAGTAAATAGTTAATTGTCTAATGGTTTAAGTACCAGGCTACGATCTGGGGGTGCTGTTCGATCCCTTGGGGTAACAAGAATGTTGAATTTTCGAACATTGCTCTGGTTTGTGACTTTCGTATCACCAACCCGCTATTGGCAAACGTGGTGATTATGCTTGGTCAAACTGCGATTGCCAGGTCGGCTGTTAAGCGTTGCGACTTGGCAAAATTCTCTTTTTAGAAAGGCTTACGTCCAGCAGTATACTGAGACAGGCTGATTATGATGATGATGATAATAAATAACTATCCATGACGTAATAGAGCTTTAATAGTAGGAAGGTAATAAAGAGGCTGTGAAACGACGGTGACCGGTAGGCAGACAGACGGACATGGCAAAACATTATCTATCTTCAACCGAACCTTAAAAAGCAATATTTAGTAATAAAAGTGATTGTAATAATATGTTATGTATACCAAATAAATAAAATAAAATAATAACAGCATCTCTACTTTTAAACTTTCTTATTATTTAGCTTGACGTTTCATTTACCATACAAATAATGTTATCTCACTCATACTAATAAAATTGTCATTCCACAGCCGCCTCCATCTCCGAACCAGCCAATCCCCCTGTATCCAGAACATCAGCAACACACACAACAAAAACCGCTGTATCAGCATCAACAACAACAACAACAACAGCAACAACAGCAACAACAAAACGGCGCGGCAGACCGCGTCGACCAGCCCGCGACCCCTACTCCTCAAAAGCAGGTCTCTGAGACCGACCTGTACCTGCTGAGCGCGATAGAGAAGCTGGTCTACCGCGTGGACCTCATGGAAAAGAGGCTGCGGAAGATGGAGGAGACCATGCATTATTTGGTAGCCGGGAAGGACACTATACCAGGTAATGTCAAGTCTTTTAATAATTACTAAATATTACAATTCATGAAAGTAAATGTGGCGCTAGAATTCCGCTACTGGCTTTTCAAAGTCTGTACGGGGGATCTTATTAAGGGCTTTTTGGGCTGCATCCCAGGGCCCCGTGGGTACAGAAGGCCCCCATTAAAATGTTGACAACATCACATACATTGTCCCAATCCCAATCCAATCCATTGAAACAACGCAGATACCACAAACACCCAGACCTGAGAAAATGTACATAAGGGTATTTCTATGATTTGGTGCAATTCGAACAGATTCGTGAGAAATTTTTAAACGCTTTTTTTTTTACTTTCACAAGAATCTATATCAAGAACATAAACTATTTATGTAATTTTTACAACATTATACGCATTAGATAAGTAGATATCGACCGATAAAAATCTATATTGCTGATGGTAATGAAAACTGTAGAGTTGGTAATGAAATTTGGGGATAGGGTAATGAAAAAAAAATTGCTGGTAATGAAATCAGAGACTAAGGTAATGAAAAAAAATTGCCGGTAATGATGATACAAATAATATCACATAAATTATACGTAATCAGAGTTTATTTTTTTAAAAACATAACAAAACATGCAATTCTTCCAAGTAAAATAAAACAATAACCTCTTCACAAAATTCTTCTTCTAAGACATCTCCAATGTTTCTGTTAAAATATTTAAAGAAAACAATTAATAAAAACACACAAGTGTGAAATAATCTTAGTGACTTTTCCCAAAGATTGGTAAACCGCTATTTAATCAACTAAAAATGTAACAAAAAAATAATACTTATATGAAATTATTCATATTAATTTTTTTAAGTAAATACTAAAAACAAATTCACGCTCCAATTGCAAATTAAATAAGTTTGGTTATCTAATCAGTCATGTATTACCTAAAGCTACGAGTTAAATTAATATTAAACTGTATTTGTCTCAGGCGTGCTTTAAAAAATACCACTTATTTTTACATTCCTCACAACTTCAATTTTTAGGATTATAAAATTAAAAAATATTTTCATCAGAATCATCAAAAAACGAGGTAATGCTTGTCTTTTTCTTCACAATTCGAACTTCTTCACTTACTTCTCCTGCACTGCTACTTTCATCTGAATGGTAAAAAAAATGTTTCTTTACATTTCTATCCTTTTTACGTATTTTTCTTACACTGTCACATTCCAAAATATTAACTGGGTTATTTTCGTGTTCTATTTCCACGTTTGCTCCTACATTTCCAGAAATAAACTTTTGGAAGTCAAGTTGAAAATTTGTATTTTCTGTATTTTTCATTTCATTGCCAATAAAAGAAGTGTTGGTCCAATGTAGTTTTACATCAGAGAGTATTTTGATTTTGTTATGTTTAGTAGGAGTAGGAGTTCGAGGATTTGTCACTTCTCGAAGAACATCGTTGGTCGTGTTTTCATTCAAGAAAACTTGTAGATGTTCAGGATCGACATTTTCATAAAGACAAGGTAAGTTCATAAAACCAAGATGGTGTTTATGTGAACAAATTTCACCGTTTTCACATAAGAAACAACTTAATTTTCGGAAGGTCATTCGAAGCTTGTCAAATGACCAAAGCACTTGATGCACAGACATCGTCCCACGAAATCCTTGAACCATCGAGGGAAATTTTCTGTCTTCGATATCTTGCTCTGACACAGAAAGAAGTTTGACATTCTTCACCTTGACTTGAATAAGCTCCCAAAATTCTTCCATTGTGCTAATATCATTACCAAACCGTACAATTTGATCTGCGGTTCTCTTTAGGACAGCACCAACTCCATCGGGCGCTCCTTTGCCATGTCCTGCCTCTAAATAATTCCAGGTTATAAAGTTCAACTCTGGAAAATCCTGTTGCAGTTGACTAATAACGAAGAAAATGTAGCGATTCCTATATTGGCTTGAAGGGCTGTCAGAAACAAAATGTACTGTATCAATCAAAGGTGATATTTCTCTTACATAGGCAAGTAGTGGTATGATATGTGCCCATATAGCCCTTGCATCATGTCTATTGCATTTGCTGATACTGCAAACGCTGTGTGTCTTCATGATTCCAGTTTCTGGATCGATTAAATACGCAACCGCAGTATGTAATGTTATTTGCAATCGACTGCCACCGAAATGATAGCTTTGTATCTCTTCATTAAATTTGACAGAGTAATTTTCAGAAAAATCTATGTGTAGCATAACTTCCTTAGTAGTCATCGTCGCCTTCAGAGATTTAATGTTATTGTACTGGACAAGGATGTTAGTACAATGCTTAAATAATGAATTCAGAGAATTTTCTAATTTTTTAATAATGTTTCTTGGATAATCTTGTAATCGAGTTTTTACGGTAGCAATTTTTGTTTTCTCTTGTCCTTTTACATTGTAGTTTTCTTTTTTTGTGCACCATTGATAATAGTTTATTTTCTCTTCATTGCTAAATTCTAAATAGTTGATCTCTCTGTTTTTGCATACCTCACATGTTCGATTTAAGCATTGTTCATTATTTATATCACAGCACAAGCTTTCCAATATAGCAGTTCCGTTTGCCTCTCTAGTGATTCTTTTTTTATTCAGGCTTTTGACTAACAAATCAAAATTCACGTGTATTTTACAAGAACAAGTGTTACGATCAGATTCTTTTGGATAAAGAACCCAAAATGGTCGATATTTACAAAAGGTAGAATATCCAATATTAATGTTTTTAATTTGTGTGAATTTTTTATGGAGGTTAGTTAATGTGTCAGATAAATAGCGTTTTTGTTTTCTTAGTCCATGTCGTGTGATAAATTCTTTTTTATCAGGAGAGATTTTAGTATTGCAGTCGTCTTCAAAAAAATCTTCTACGTCTTGTTTGATTTTACTCTCTGTATCTATGTTTGATTCATCTATGTGACATATTTTATTTTTATCTCGCACTGTAAATTTTGACGCTTTACCTAACACCTTGTACTTCTTAAAACGTTCTTTGTCCCTTAAGACTATATCGCTGAACTCTCGTTTTTCTTTCTTGCCTAAAGCTTTGAATCCATCCGTTAAATTGTTAGATATGATTTCTCCAAATAATATTTTTTTCTTTACTTCTTCTCGTTTGTCTTCGTCTATTGATTTTATCAAATTATCGACTTTTTTGCCAGTTGATGGTACTTCTGCTTGTATTCTTCGGGTTTTTTTTATTTGCCTAATCAACATTTTTTTCATTGCATCCTTTTCTTTAATAAGTTTTTCTTTTTCCTGTTTCAGTTTACCAATTTCTTTCTTGTAACCATAACGAAGTCTTCTTAATAACTTATCCTTTTTCTGACACTTTTTGCAGTCTATGTTAGGTACCTCTACTGATTGGTGTGACGGGCCTTCTAACGGATCTTGTTCAACATCTACATTTTCTTCTCGATCACTCGTTGGAGGTGAATTATCAATCAGCATCTGTTGTAATACCCTTTCCTTTCTCTTCTTTTCTAAATAACGCTTACTATTTTCGTTCCATTTTTTTCTTTGCAGTCTTTTTTCCCTCGGAGTCATTTTAGCAACAGGCTTAATTTTATTTTGTTCTTTTCTTTTCAAGTATCTATTTCTTTCTTTTTCCTTCTGAATTGCATATTTTTCGGGATCGTTTTTAATTTCTTCATATTTTTTCCTTTTATGCAGCCTTGCTTGAGCAGCCTTTTCTTCGCGAGTTTTTTTAGTTTTCGTTTTAGCCATATTTGTACCTGAAAACGATAATATTTTTCAGAAGTCTATTATGTAATCCTATATTTAGGTGATAATAGAGACTAACTAGCGCTGCCATTTGATTTATTTTAATAAATTCTAAATGAAACTTTTTTTTAAAACTAGATAGACCATATCCTAAAAATTATCTTTCTAAATATGTAATACTAGTTCAAAACTTTTTATTTTGTCGTTTAGTTTTCGATAGCATTTTTAACAAACGAGGATACTTTTTGCAAACAGGCTTAGTTTTATATAAACTAAAAGACAAAATGAAACGTCGTGAAAAGCTTTAAATTATATTTTAAATAAGTATTTCTTGGGACATTTTCTTTGAAGGTTTTTTTATAAATGGTTTATTAAGTTAATACCACATTGTAATATCAGTATATAAACTTAAAAAATTATTATGTCTCAGGGCGGAACTGCCCGCCTGAGACATAATAATTTTTCAAGTTTATATACTGATATTATAATTGCAATTTAATTGCTAAAATATCAAATAAAGTATACTACTACATTGCATTAAAAACTCAATTTCGGCAAAATGGCGATGCCCTTAGAGCCGCAAGGTGATATTTATAGGATTAAAAATATGATTTCACATTGAAATATACGTAAAATTCATTACCTTCATTTTAGTCTCATTACCGTCACCTTTATAGCTGAAGGAAATCGATGGTAATGAAAGTGAGGGTAATGAATTTTTTAAACTGTTTTTACTTTACTCGGCAATTTAATCGATTACCGTACACAATAGTAACAATAATGAATGTGAACATACAAATAACAAATGCTTCAAGACCAAAAGAATAAAAAATGGCAAGTACTTACATGAAAAATCCGATGGAGGTAATGAAATACAAATTGGTTAAAGAACGTAGTTGACGATATTTTTTAACAGCCGGAAAAAATTGACGCGCGTCCCACCTGCTTTGTTGTTGCTGGCCGACTGACCGGCAAGTGAGTTAGCGGGAGGGGGTGCTTGAACGAAGTATAATGCATATACAGCACGATTTTTTATATTTCAAGCCGAGCTGAAGGTAATGAAATACTTTTTGCGACAAATTGTTTTTATCACAATATATCCAAATAATAACAATATTTCAATCTGCAAATTCATATTTTAATTCCTTATTTCATACTTAAGGTTCCTCAAGTTACAATATGCAGTATAAACCTTTACGTATAATGATATAAATTTTTTTCTTACTCGTCGCAAAAAAAGACACCGAAGGTAATGAAATTTAAGCAACTAAAATATTATTTTCAGTCAATAACTCGGCATGATTGATTTTAATTCCATATGGCACTAATAGTTAAGTAACCCAATTATAGAAAAAAAATATTTGTGGGCCCATAAGATATTTAGTTTTGCTAAAATATTCACGGACATGTAATTTGCACGAAATCAGAGAAATACCCATAAACACTTTTTTTCTACATTGTGTCCGGGAATCGAACCCGGATCCTCGGAGCAGGCGACACCTTGAAGCCGGTGTGTACGCCACTCCGCCACGGAATCTATTGAAAATGAGACAATATTACAAGGAAAATAATATTGAATAAACGATATAAAAAATAACAACTGCCTTAGTCGGTAGTCGAATCCACATGCTTTCTTAATTAGCCCAGGGCCTCGCAAACAGACGATCCGCCTCTGCGATGTAATAGGGGTTAAAGTATGAAAATGCCGATTATTTTCCCACTTTTTATTTTGTTTATAGCTCTTAAGTTTAGTCATATTATTGCGTAATTCTTTTTGTATTGTATCAAAAACTAAATAAAGTAACTTTTGACTAAAAAAAAAATGCAATACTAGTGCCTTTTACTTCAAAGGAAGTCGTTGAAAAGACCCCTTACAATGTGTCAGCTGATCTTCTTGCTTCAATTAAGTATATTTGTATTATATATACTTTGATTTTCAGAAATTAAAATACTATAATGCGTAGCTTTATAACCATCTAACTTTCACCTTTAATTGCTTCGAAAACGGTTCAGGCGTTTATAAAAAAACTAAAAAATTGTTAGTATGGAAAAATGACTTTTCTCGATTTCGTCCATACAAAACGGCAATTTCATACTTTAACCCCTAATATCATAAATATGCGAAGCCTGGTTCAACAATCGCAGTTCTGCTAACGACGCGATGGAGAGGACGCTGCTGCCCGTCATATTCTAGCAATAAGAACTTTAGTCACCACTGACTGACTACACCCATAAAAGAAGGGGTCATTTTTATGTGCCGGCACCATACGACTTGATACGACACGTCGCTTATAAACCTCAAAATATTAGTTTTGACCTTAGGTTGTCATATAAACTCTCGATTTACAAACTACCAACACAATATTGTAGCAAACTATCGAAATATGCAAACTCTCTGAATGTCACAGAGAAAGTCCGGCTTCTCGCCCACAAACTTTCCGTTGATAATTCCGAGGATTATAAACTGGTTAGCGTAAACAGCTTACGTAACGTTTGAGCGAAAATGAAACGTTGATTGCGCCATCTTGCATACGGCCGTCATGCTGTGTGCCAGTTGTGATTACTCACGACCTCCTGGCCGTGTCATGACACGGCCAAATCCTGTATTGGGTAATTTTTTTTTAAATATATGCTTATTTGACTAAAGGTAGGTAAAGGTACCTATAGCTCGGCCAAGAGTTTATAAGGCATTTTTAACATGCTAAATTTGTTACAAAACATTATTTTTCTCAGCCATTATACAAGGCCCCGTTGGTCTAGGGTTCGATCACCAGGTCGGCAAACAAGTTTCGTATTTTCGAACATTGCTCGGGATTGTAATCAATACCGTCTTCTCCATAAGGGCACACGGGGCCCTTGCCCAGGGCCCCCATTCTCAGGGGGCCCCGAAGGACCGATAATTTCCCTCACACATTTATTCTCAAAACATTTTTGTTGGGCACATTACACTTTTTTACAAATCAGTCATCAATTATAATAAATGGTCATACTAGTAAAATAAAAGTAGTATGCAGAAAAGAACAGATTGTGGTAGGAACTAAAAATGTCAATAAAATAAAATAAAAAAGTTGTGCGTGTACTAGTGTACACACGTAAGAAGTGAAACTTCTTTATGGCCTTATTTTTCGAAAAATGATCTACATGCAACTTTCCAGAAATTGGTTAAATTAGTTAAATTGGTTAAATTGGTAAAATTGGTTAAATTAGTTAAATTGGTTAAATTGGTTAAATTGGTTAAATTGGTTAAGTTGGTTAAGTTGGTTAAATTGGTTAAATTGGTTACGTTGGTTAAGTTGGTTAAGTTGGTTAAGTTGGTTAAGTTGGTTAAGTTGGTTAAATTGGTTAAATTGGTTAAATTGGTTAAATTGGTTAAGTTGGTTAAGTTGGTTAAGTTGGTTAAGTTGGTTAAGTTGGTTAAATTGGTTAAATTGGTTAAATTGGTTAAATTGGTTAAATTGGTTAAGTTGGTTAAGTTGGTTAAGTTGGTTAAGTTGGTTAAATTGGTTAAATTGGTTAAATTGGTTAAGTTGGTTAAGTTGGTTAAGTTGGTTAAGTTGGTTAAATTGGTTACGTTGGTTAAGTTGGTTAAGTTGGTTAAATTGGTTAAGTTGGTTAAATTGGTTAAATTGGTTAAATTGGTTAAATTGGTTAAATTGGTTCAATTGGTTAAGTTGGTTAAGTTGGTTAAGTTGGTTAAGTTGGTTAAGTTGGTTAAGTTGGTTAAATTGGTTAAATTGGTTAAGTTGGTTAAATTGGTTAAATTGGTTAAATTGGTTAAATTGGTTAAGTTGGTTAAGTTGGTTAAGTTGGTTAAGTTGGTTAAGTTGGTTAAGTTGCGAGCTCAGTGGAGCGAAAGAGATGGCTTAACGCCGGATCGAGTGAGAGAGAAACGCACAGTCGATTGCGCGTGGCGACGCGTCGCCACGCCAGAAATCGGTCTCACGTGCGCCTATAGATGTTTCACATCAAAAAATGTATTATAATACACTTTTTTTACTTTTGTGCCCAAATTCTTTTGTGCCCAAGGGCCCCAGCCTAGTTTAAGACGGCCCTGTGTAATCGTCACCAACTTTCATTTGGTAAGCACCATTTTAGCAACACATTTGGTGTCACCCACCTGATGGTAGAATGGCGCACGGACCGGTTTCCACGATGTCGCTTGCTCCGAGTTCCCGAAGGGTCAATGTAGAAAGGAGGGGATTTTTCTACATTTCCTCGGGTCTGGGTGTTTGTGGTACTACCGTTACCACAAAACAAGTGCTTTGAATAGCTAATTGCTTTGGAATCAGAGCCATGTATGCGATGTGCACATTTATTTTTTTAATAGTAATAAAAAAAACGTTATCATATCCCGTATTGTGGTGTGAAAGAAGATATTGTCACACGGATTGAGAAAGGGATGCTTGGGAGTGATGGTTTGGGCATGTAGAGAGGATGAATGAGAGAAGAATGAAGGCCTAGACGAACTTAACACGATCAAATCAGGGATGTTCTGAAGAAAGGTCAGTTCAAGAGTACTCTAAACCGACGAGCATGCATGAAAAGATTGACGAATGTGGAAGAAGCGAAAGATGTATGCCAGGATCGTAGCAAGTGGAAGGCCTTGGTCTCTGCCTACCCCGTTGGGAAGGAGGCGTGATAATATGTATGTATGTATGTAATGTAGAGCCTTGCAAATCGAACTTCACCCGCGTGGGCTCCGGCTGCTACTACCTGTCCCCGGACGCGGCGGACTGGAAGGCGGCCAGCCTGCGCTGCAGGAAGATGAAGACGCATCTGCTGGAGGTGGACAGCGAAGACGAGAAGCGGTCCGTGTACTCTACGCTACTGACTAACAAGAATTATAAAGGTAAGAAGTTAATGAATCGAGAATTTCATATCAAAGGTGTTTGGTTTCTCAAACGAATGTAATTTGATTTCGATCGATGATAAGATTGAAAAGAACAGTGTCCTGATAAGGAAAAAGTTGTGGGTCCACGTCCCACGAAAGTCATGGTTCTATTAATGAAATCGTATTTCCATATTCCGATAAGTTGGGAGTAATCATTTTTCTACTTAAGTTTTCAAAGGTATTAAGTAACTTGGTACCAGCAGACATGGAGATAACTTGAAGTAGATTGAAATGGCGTAGGTACTATTTATGGCTTAAGCTAAAATTAAATGGCACAAGAAATTTCTTATCTCCATAAAAGACTCACGTACTGCTGCATGTAATTTTATATTGCTTACGTTTTTGTAAGCACGGACTTTGAAAATATCCTCCGGAAACTATTTTTTTTCGTAATTAGAAATAGCCTGTGTGCTATTTTAGCCTCCTATTACAATATCCTTCAATCTCCTTATCAAGTTTTATTTTGATCAATTTTGCAGTTTTGGCGTCATTAAGTAGGCAACAATGATTCTTCCAAATCTTAACATTTAACATCAATAAGAATTACTTCTACTTTTATTTCTAGAAAAGCACATTACTTACCAAGATGTCGTTCGTACGGCATGAAAGGCTACCAATCTGGGCCCCAATTCCGCTAACTTAATCGGTTATAATCGGTATATTTTGACATTACTAACCTTAATAAATGACTGTGTCAAAATATACAATTGAGATGCAATTGCGGTTCTATTTAACCATTTGTAAATTAGCGGAATTGGGGTCCTAGTCCCTAATTCAGCTAACCAAATCGTATCACAACCGTAATTGAATAGCAGGTTTTTGACAGTTCTAGTATGGGCTAATATCAAAATCGCCTAATTCAATCACGATTGAACTGCAATTGGAGTAGCTGAATCCTTATTCCAGGAACCCAATTCTTCTAATTTAGAAATGACTCAATAGAATCGCAATGGCATCGCAATCGTATTTTTTGACATTACTACCATATTAAATGAGTCAAAATATACAATTGCGATTCTATCGAGGCATTTGTAAATTAGCGGAATCGGGGGCCAGATCTGATGTCGTAACCTCAAAATTTAAATTCCATCGGGCGATCCTAAACAAAGTGATTCCACAACCAGGCGCGGACTGGTGGACGGGCGGGCTCAACCCCGGCCTGCTGTGGATCTGGTCGCACTCGGCTCGAGCCGTGCTCGCCAACTCCAGCGCCGGGACGGACAACGCCACGGCCAGCGTCCCGGGCGAGGGCCGGTGCCTGGCCCTGGCCCACGACCCGGCCTTGGCCCGCTACGGGTACAGAGGCCGAGACTGCGCGCTGAGGCTGCACTTCGTCTGTGAAGTGCCCGAGGAGAAGGCCAAGCTGAGCAACGAGGTAGAGAGGGTCGCGAGGGAGCTGAGGACCGTGGGTAAGGACGCTAGGAAGGCGAAGATCATGTGGTCGGATCACTTGACTAAGTTATAAGGAATCAGCCGTTGGCCATGGTCTGTGCAATCAGGTTGCAAGTTAGGCAAAATATTAAGGTATGACAAGGCTTTAAATTATTTTTTGAGTGAAAATAAATTTAACCTATGTGTTTAGGGACTGGTTTACTACTATCAGAAAACGTAAGCAATTCCTTATCTTTATATAGTAACAAGTAACTTGACGATAACTGTTGAGCGTATAATGTTCTGTATATTAAACAAAAAAAAAAGGTTTGTTGTAACCATTAGGAAATTGCTACATTATTCTTCATCATAAAATTATGTTAAGTATCTGTAATTTACATAGCTAAAGTTGTACGCTCAACTACACACCCTGTAGTTTAAGTATTATTTTAATGTTTAAATATTATTTATATTATGACTTTCTAATTCTGTAGAAAACATACAGCAACATGTATGTCGAAATGACATTGAAAGAGTATGCAATTGTATTGTAAAAATATGTCTCTTTATTTTTTAAAGAGAAAAGGGTAACACAAATTAAAGAATGTAATGCTTTGTCGTAATATCTTATTATTCTAAAATATTTACAAGTTATAAGTATCACAACAAAGAAACTTATTTAAAATAAATATTAGCCGTCGGTCTAGGACGCGCCTACAATAAGATTCGAAACTAACGCCATCTATCGGGCTCCACACGGCACTCGCACGCGATAACTGTCAGTCTACGCGCAGTGTTCGTGAGGCCTCGGAGGTTGTTGACCCCATCCGATAAAATGATCTGTCGAAATGATACATATTTCTAACAATAGCAGCAGAAATAGCTTTAACAAAAATTATTTATGATGTGAAGGCATTGCACGGAGAGAATATTTTGGGAACTTCTGCTTTGTTTCAATTTTGACAGATCAGTCGATCGGATGGTAAAACAGTTCAATATGTCAACTACCCCGTTACAATATGTTGGTGCTAATTATGTACATAAGTCCTAATAAGGGCAGTAGTGGCTGCAGGCGACGTGATCGCGCAAACAAAAATATCGCCTTCTCGCTAAAACACTAGTGTGCGACAGAGACGACGATATTCTCTGGGCATATATTCTTATTTGCGCGAACACAAGGTATTTACAATTGATTTTATTATTTTTATATAAAATATCACTAATAATAAGGCTAGATGAAAAAATTTTGTAAAAACATTTAAGTTATTGGCGACGAGCTGTGTTTTAGAAGACTTTCGAGTTTGGAAGATGGCGGAGAGTCATCGCCGTTTACATTGTTTGTGATCGCACTATGCAGCTTTAAATTAATGTCGATTATTATTATAATATTATTTGGATACCCAGCTTGACAGCGCCGAGTAAGCGCACGGATATGTATGGAACTAAGCCATTAACAAACATCTAGAGAAATGACATTTGATGATAATATTTCGATACGTTCGCATCACATCCGCGCGCTAACGCAGGTCATTCTAAACTACGAGTATGATATGAATAGATGGGATTTTGTACTTCTTAAAATAAATAACAATAAGTGTTTAGTGATGAACATTCCAACATGCGGATACGCTTTAACAACTCGTATATTAATGAAACTATGTATTTATAAATGTAGATTACATCGCACCGGTACGCGGATATTCCGCCACAGATTTTTTGTGACAAAACACAAATATTCCTTATATTACTCGTGTACCTATCGACGACAAACATACCCGGAAATTCCGCCTATATATTGTCGTATATGCGGAATTTCCGAGTTCTCTGACGATTAAAATCGTCTCCTATGAAATCGTAATAAACTAACGTTTGACTCGGTTCCGTTAATATGCGAGTTGTTTACAATCTTGTTAGAAAGTATAAACAAGGAGATCAAATGCGTTAATTGCTATTATAGTATTTGAATTAGTAGAAAATTTATTTTGCCAATATTTAGGATTTCATTATAAATTTATCACACAAGTTAAAAAACATATCGTAAAATGCCTAGTTCAATACATGTTAAGAAAAAAAGCCGTTTGAATTAAATAAATCATTTTAAATTCATATCTTTTTTCATTGAATTATTGATGCAAATATCAATAATTTTATTATTAACACAGTGATATGCCGACACACCATAAAGATATTGTTCAGTGGTGTATTAATTTCCTATACGTGGATTGGATATTACATTTGCGACAATAGTAAATGACTGTTGTGGAATTTTAATCAAATTCTCTATAGTTTAACATATAAACAAAGTAGTAGCCGTAAAACAGACAGAAATGATAATTTGGAGTATTTCAATAATACATAAATAAGACCAAAGAGTAACGTGCGAATGTTGCAAGAGAGAAAAAATTGTGTTTTTAATACTTCGTACAGTGCAATATGAAGTGCTCTTCTTATTTATGATTTAATTTGTTATTTATTTTCACTTTAAAATGAATTTAAGCTGTGTAATGCATTACAGAAATAAATAAATATAAATTGAGACGGACATAGATAGCGTCAAATGTCGCTTGGGGTCTTATTGCATAGATAAATTTCACAGCACGGTACCAACTCCGATCGATCCTAGAAGTTAGCGACTTTAACCTTTATAGGGGCTGTCCATTGATCACGTGAGATCCAAAGGGGGAAGGAAGGGTGGGTCCGTGTACCTTCTAAGATATGACGCGTATTATTTTTCGGAATCTAAATACATTCGTTTTTATTTTTGCTGCTCAAAATTGCGTAAATCTATTTAATTAGTATGTATAAAAAAAGATACACACGATATTAGGTGGGGGGAGGGAGGGGTAGTGTAAAACCTTATCAAGCATTGCCCGAATGGGAGGATATTAGGATATGTGTTTTATTTTCCAAAACAAAACATTCGTTGATTAAGAAATTGCCAAAAATATCCCTTCATCTGTATAAAAAAAAACACGTCATTTTAGGTGACCTTTTTCAGTAGAACAAAATCTTACCACGTATCGCCTAACGGCCGGTCCCAATAATCTAGATTCGGAGATAGGAAACAGTTTCTATCTCGGATTTTGGCGTCCAGAGAAACAAAGACAGAGGTCGTTTTCTATCTCCGATATGCCAAAACTGAAGATAGATATGTTACTAGGATCGGCCGTAAGAGAGGTCTAAAAAGTTGCTAAAAACCATCGACGTGATGAATGGCCAGCCGCCAACAAGGCAGTACCGTAATTCCTCCAGCACCAGCGCCGCCCGCTCCGCTATCAGCGTCTAGTTGAAGTGGAACTTGAACTGGAAGGGCGAGCCGTGCTGGAAGTGGTGGAAGGGGCTGTGGAAGGGGCCCCCCCCTCCGCCCCCGCCGCGCTGGGCCTCGGGGTCGAGCGGGTCGCTGCCCGCGTCGAACTGGGCTCGCTTCTCGGGGTCGGTCAGGACCTGCGGAATAAATAAATAAATGTGGACAACATCACATAGACATTGTTCTGATCCTAATTTGAGTTACTGTTTAAAGCATTCGTATTTTGGAAACCGGAAACAACGAAGGTACCACAGACACCCAGACCCGAGAAAATGTAGAAAAAGACATTTTTTTCTACACTGACCCGTCCGGGAAACGAACCCGGGACCTCGGAGCAGGCGACACCTTGAAAACCGGTATGTACGCCACTCCGCCACGGAGGTCGTACATTTACTGATAATAATAGTAATACGAGTATTATACTGATTTAAGCTTCCATGATCACGATCACTAGAGTTAACTGATACGGGGTTTGTACCATGGACGGACAACGACAGGTCAACCTACCCAAAAAGTTGAAGGTGATTCAATTGATTTTCAACTTTAAGTCCAACAAGTAGAAATCAATATCAATTGAGAAAATTTGACGTTTTGTGGTTAGTTGACGTGCAGTTGTTGTCTGTACCTTAGTTTTTAGGGTTCCGTACCCAAAAGGTAAAAACGGGACCCTATTACTAAGACTTCGCTGTCTGTCCGTCTGTCCGTCGCTCTGTCACCAGGCTGTATCTTAAGAGCCGCGATAGCTAGACAGTTCAAATATTCACAAATTGTGTATTTCTGTTGCCGCAATAACAACAATACTAAAACAAAATAAAATAAATATTTAAGGGGGGCTCCCATACAACAAACCCGATTTTTTTGGCCTTTTTGGTACGGAACCCTGCGTGCGCGAGTCAGACTCGCACTTGGCAGGTTTTTTTGTTAATTTCGCCGTCAGCATGGCGCTTGCAACAATGCCGAAATATCGAAAACTAAACTAAGGTACCATAGTATAAACTCCGTATCAATTAACTCTACAATAAATTGATTTGACATTTTCTCGTCTAGCTTCTATATTATTAATGCGAATGTTTGTAACTAAATAACACCAAAACAGTTAACTTATTTGATTCAAATTTGGTTCCAGATAGATTACATTTTACCCCGGAAAAATGTTTGGAAGTTTGGGTTAGTTAAAATTTTCCTGAATTCAATGGTAGGAAACGCAATGTATACAGGATGAAATTTTAAACACCTTCCTAATTTTAATATATCAATCTACGAGGCAAAAACAAATGACGTATTTTTTCTTTTGGTATAGCCCAGTACAAAAATGACAAGATAAAGCACTTAGAAAATGTCCGCTAAAAATCTAAAATTTTTGATACGGCCGCCTAGCAACACTTTTTTTACGCAATGCACATCACATTCATTCTCTACGATACTAAACATAAGTTTTTGATTTTCCCTTTATATCTAAACACGCCTAAAACTGTTAAAATTTAAAACTATATTGCGAAAAATATTTTCGGTTGAAAATTCGATTTACATTTTTACTTCATAAACAGGCTCAAAATACGATACTGAACGCTCACAAAAATTTTGGAAAGTGGTTAAAATTTCATCCTGTATTTATTTGAACTCTTACGGCCGGTCATAATAACCTATCTATCTTCAGTTCTAGCATATCGGAGATAGAAAACATCTTCTGTCTTTGTTTCTCTGGACGGCAAAATCAGAAGAAGATAAATAGATTATTGGGACCGGCCGATAGGCAGTATCGTACGGGGCCGATAGCCACAACCGACCTCCTTGGCGGCGGCGATGTCGATGAACTTCTTCTCGGCGAGCTTCTTCTCGTCGCCCTGGAAGTTGTCGGGGTGCCACTTCTGCGCCGCCTTGCGGTACGCCTTCGTGATCTCCTGCTTGTTCGCCGTCCTACACCAAACACAACACAAATTGATTGCACATGTGTTGAGTATGATATAGATAATATACAATCTAATTATTGTATATAAATAAATAAATATTTTAAGACATGCCTCACTGGGCCACACAGAGCCATCTAGTCCCAAATTAAGCTACTATTAAGTACCCTGTCGTATGGGGTACTAGACAACCGATAAACTTACTTATATACTTTTTTTTGTTAATAAATACTTATAATACATAGAAAACACCCAGACCAGTACAAACAGACATGTTCATGCACACAAATATTTGTACTGTGCGGGGATCGAACCCGCGACCCGTGGCTCAGAAGCAGCGTTTACTACCGCTGATCCAAATGGTGGTCGTATATATATAGATATATAAAAATGAATCCCTATTTCCCTTGCTCATCACATCACGCGTGAACGGCTGGACCGATTTTGCTATTTCTTCTTTTGCTTTGTTTGTTATTGTCAGGAGAATGTTCTTATGAGAGAAAAAAAATGAGAAAATTGCCACTTAATCACCATACTAAATCGCTTTTGACAATTTAAACTTTTTAACGGCCGGTCCCAATAACCTATCTATCTTCAGTTTTGGCATATCGGAGATAGAAAACATCTTCTGTCTCTGATTTTCCCGTCCAGAGAAACAAAGACAGAAGTTGTTTTCTATCTCCGATATGCCAAAACTGAAGATAGATAGGTTATTGGGACCGGCCGTTAATGTATGGCGTTTGACATAACATTGACAGAATGCGTGCTGCTAATGTCGCCCGTGTCGGAATACGAAAAAAGCATATTCTAATAATAAAACAGCCAGCATTTTTTTATTGTACCATTTTGTAATCAATATTCATAGTTAAGACAGGACAACGTCTGTCGGGTCCGCTAGTATTTCATATATCTGTTGGAAGCGACTAAAATTAAAACATACACGGTGCATTTTTAACCACTAGCAAAACGAAGTTGCACTTTATTGGACCATTATGTATAACATCATGGCAGTGTTATATTATTTTTTCTTTTTTTAAATTTAATTTAATGATTAAGTACAGTCATTTAATAAAAATTTTACTAACCTAAATAGGTATCTAAATATTAAACAAATGTCCATAAAATGCACCAAAGAGTTTCAAGCTTAGGACGAAAGACCGCCTTCTTGGGTGACCATGCAACGATGTTCTAGAATAAGGTATTAACTACAGAACATGGAAAAGGTTTTTATTGACGTGACAACGTCTTAAATTAGGTTGCGGCTGGGAGTCACTTATGAAAAAGTGTAACGCTCGGTAACGTTACGATGAGTCACCGAACGAGAGAGAGGCCCGCCGAATGCCTTGCGTCTCTCTCCCACTCAACTATGATCGGTCTGCCGCGCGCGCAGCACTAGAGAATTAGGCGCATTTTAAAATTTGTGCAATTCTTATTTTCATTCAATTCCTTGTTCCTATTGTGCAATTTAATTATATTCATATCAATAAATATTCTACCGAGAAAAAGACGTTGTCACGTAAAATCTTCGCCCGTAAAACCGACTTTACAGGCAACCATTTTTTTTTATTTATTCATTTATATCGGGCAACAAAAGACCCATACAATAAATACCTTACAGACTAACATACATAATATAATAAACTTAACTAAAAATAACTATTTATTACAAGTAACACGTAAAAAATACACACGTATAAAGGCGATGTAAACGGGGCAGGCGTGCCACAGAGGTTATGAGCAAATGCTTATACTTCTGCCCAAACGTGAGTTCTTAGTCTAGTACAAACGGCGACATCGATTCTTATACAAATGACGCCATGGCAGCCTAACCTTTTTTCCATGTTCTGTGGTACTAACTATTTTTTTTATTTTCAGCAATTGTAGTTCTAACTAGCTATTGCCCGCGGTGTCGTCCGCGTCAAGTCATGTTATTACTTGGGTATTAATTTTTTGGGTAACTTGAACCGTCCACGCATCGCATGCAACTGAAGCCTTCAAATAATAGGGGTTAAAGTATGAAATTGCCAATTTTTTTTCCACTTTTTATTTTGTTTATAGCTCTTAAGTATAGTCATATTATTGCGTAATTCTTTTTGTATTGTATCAAAAACTAAATAAAGTAACTTTTGACTAAAAAAAAATGCATTACTAGTGCCTATTACTTCAAAGGAAGTCGTTGAAAAGACCCCTTACAATGTGTCAGCTGACCTTCTTGCTTCAATTAAGTATATTTGTATTATATACTTTGATTTTCAGAAATTTAAATACTTAATGCGTAGCTTTATAACCATCTAACTTTCACCTTTAATTGCTTCGAAAACGGTTGAGGCGTTTTTAAAAAAAACTAAAAAATTATTAGTATGGAAAAAAGACTTTTCTCGATTTCGTCCATACAAAACGGCAATTTCATACTTTAACCCCTAATATAAATAATTTTCCCCGTTCTTGCAACATTTTTCATTGATGCTTCGCTCGTATTGATCGCAGCGTGATGTTATATAGCCTTAAGCCTTCCTCGATAAATGGACTATCCAACACAAAATTAATTTCTCAATTCGAACCAGTACTTTCTGAGATTAGCGCTTTCAAACAAACAAACAAACTCTTCATCTTTACAATATTAGTGCAATTTGTTTCCATTGTTTTCATTGTTTGTTTGCAAGCGTGGTGATTATGCCAGTACACCCATCATTAATGAGGTAATTTGAATTCAATGATGGAGGCCTTTGCCCTGCAGTGGGATGATCATAGGCTGTTACTTTTTTGTTTCCATAAAGAATTTTGAAATAAACTACAAACCTTTTGACGTTGAGTATCTTGTAGTAGTCCCTCTGCTCGGACTGCTTCTGCAGCTTCTGCGCTCGACCGATGCCGTCCTTAGCGCGCTGCAGACCTTCTTCCAGCTCCAGGGCCTCCTTGAACGACTGGATGGCTGGAAACCACCGTGATTTTATTTATTTGTTGCACAAATACTGTTATTTTTTTCACTCATGTTATTTAATATGTTTTGCTTTTTTTATTTATGGGAGTTAATTCTATATTTTTTTTTTCGTTTTTAAATGCAAGCGGTGTTCACCTTAAGGGGACTCCTAGAGCTAAGTGGTGCACCCAATGGGGGCTATCGCTAGTGAATTTGCCACTAGAGGCGCTAGTGTCGCGTGAGGTCCAATATCATTTACTTTGTACTGGTTTTAGCGGAATTTGTTGCATAAATTATAATTTCTTTAATTTACCTGCTGGAAAGTGATCTCCTTCGTAAAATATCGCAAATATGGATTATTTGGCGATTAATGTGAACGCTTTAAAAGCGGAATTAAGAAAAAGCGCAAAAATAGGCGGCCTCAAGAGCAACTATTTCAGAAGTTAGTTTGTTGATATCAAGATAGTTATTTATAAACAATATAACCTTAATTAGATTCAAGATATAACACTTTGTTTCGGCGCCAATCGCCTTTGATAGCTATATCTCCGGACCTCAGTCTACAGTGGCGCCAACTGGTGAGCAAAGAAACGGTAGTCCCCATTGACTTAATATATTTTTTTTTGAACAAAATTAATTCACAAAAAACTAGGACAGTATAATTTTTGCAAATTACCTCTAGTATTCTTTCGTATTGCACATTAATGCTAAAAGTGGTCGCTTTTGGTGTTAGCCTTTTAATATGAATAATTTGGAATTCGGACATAACCAGATTTGTTTTGACATTTTAACGACTATTATTATTTTTCATCTTTTATTGTAACCTGACATTTGCATGCTAATTATTGTAGCCCAAATATGTGATTCTTTATTGTAATCTGACATCTTGTATACCCTATTTGACGCAAATAAATGATTCATTGATTGATTGGACTTTATAAACAGCTAAATGAGAAGTTTACTGTGGTTCAATAAATACTGTTCTAGTTTTTTGAGAATTGATTTTGTTTAGAAGTAATAGAATTATTAAATCAATCGGGGGCCGCAGGTATCTCTAGCGGTCGCCTTGTGGTCAGGCGTCGATGGCTTCATATTCACATTCATTTAATCACATTAAATTTGTAACAAAAGATACAGTAATGTCAGTACTTCGAGGTCAATAAATTGGTTATAAATTTACCTTTTCTAGGCATTGTGAATTTTGATGTCAAATGTAAACATGTAAATGAAAGCGTGCAACTATTATGAAATACGAGTATGTCAATACTTACTTCTAAATACAATAATTAAATCATTTACAATAAATAAATAAATATTAGTATATAAACTTGAAAAATTTTGTCTCAGGCGGGACTCGAACCCGCATCTCCTCGCATGCCGGGCGGGCGCCATACCATTAGGCCACCGAGACACTGCGACACGGCGCGAATTTTTCAAGCACATTCTTACGCTGTGAGCCAGCGTTGCTTCATCAAATGTTAGGAGCTTGCACCCCCAACACCCGAAAGAAACATCTTTGCAGATTTGCCATTGCCATTGCCCGGCAAATGAATGGCAGATTTGTCATTCATTTGCCGGGCGGGCGCCATACCAAACGGTATGGCGCCCGCCCGGCATGCGAGGAGATGCGGGTTCGAGTCTCGCCTGAGACAAAATTTTTCAAGTTTATATACTGATATTATAATTGCAATTTAATTGCTAAAATATCAAATAAAGTAAATAAATAAATATTTTAAGACGTGCCTCACTGGGCCACACAGAGCCATCTAGTCCCAAATTAAGCTACTATTAAGTACCCTGTCGTATGGGGTACTAGGCAACCGATAAATTTACTTATATACCTTTTTTTTTATAACACCCTGATCAGTACAAACAGACATGTCCATGCACACAAATATTTGTACTGTGCGGGGATCGAACCCGCGACCTATGGCTCCGAAGCAGCGTTTACTACCGCTGATCCAAGTGGTCGTCAGGTAACTTATACAATACTTCGATAGTACTCTCATGATTGTATGCTCACCGTCGTCGAACATGTCGAGCCCGAGCAGCGCGTCGGCGCGGTCGCAGAGAACGCGGGCATCTCGCTGTAAGGCTAACGCCGCTCCGCACTCCGCCAGCGCCTCCGTATACAACTCCTCCTGGTGGTAGGAGCGGAGATTGACAACGGTTTTGAAGGTACCAGTAGAGTACGTCTTATCGAGCGTCAGCACTAAACATTGAGCGAATAGTAGGCTCACTGTCGATTGATACTCGAGGTGATTTCAATACATTTTCAATGTCGAATTCGTTCAGTCCCAAACATTTTAATTAACGCCCCGTTAGTCTAGTAGTTTAAGTACCGAGTCAAATTCTCGGGATCCTCAAAGGATGTTTTAACGAAATGAAAATATTCATTAAATTGATACAGCTATGTATTTCCATGTTTTTAATTTAAATAGTCGTATATAGGATTTTCAGTGCAGTGATTCTAGAAAAGACGATCTATATTAAACCAACTTTGACTCAAACCTAAATTGAATTTTCAACAAATGGCAAAAAGTTCATAAAAAATACAAATATTTAACATGTTACCGAAAACCTCAGACACCTCAAATTATTTTTATTATAAAAAAAAATATTTAAATTAAAAAAAATAATTTCTACGGATTATTCACAAACATATTATAAAGTTTTTGTTTTCTTGTGTTCGTATGTAGTTATCGAATAGAGCACATCCAATTTAACACTTTCACTCTTATTGCAACCTGGATATAAATCTTCGGACAGTGAAGGAAGTAATAACATCATACAGCAAAAGATACCAAGTCCAACCAGATCAACACATCAACGAGTTGGTTGCTGAACTACAAGGAATAAGCAATCTAAGTTTCTCTCGTATTAAGAATAATAGCATACCAGACCTAGCGATAAGATTCGCAGACAGAAGACGAGTATGACATCTCTAGATGTACATCTCGGCGAAAGACAATTCGGATGAAAATCAGACAACATTTTAGATTATTGCTTACAATAAGCTGATTGCTAAGTAACAGGATACAAAAGAATAAAAAAATCTTATTGCAACGGAGCAGAGTTGCTTTTTCCACAAGGTGATTGAAAGAATCCAAAGTAGGCATGTATGTTTATGAGATGGTCACGATATAATACTCTAAGCTGTTTTAAGTAATGATTAGACATACATACATACATATTATCACGCCTCCTTCCCAACGGGTAGGCAGAGACCAAGGCCTTCCACTTACTACGATCCTGGCATACATCTTTCGCTTCTTCCACATTCATCAATCTCTTCATGCATGCTCGTCGGTTTAGAGTACTCTTGACCTGACCTTTCTTCAGAACATCCCCGATTTGATCGTGGTAAGTTCGTCTAGGCCTTCCTCTTCCAACTTTCCCTTTCCCATGATTAGACACGACGTAATAAAAATATTTTTCATTAGTGGAATCAATTCTACTATCGATTCTGAACAAACAGATTTTAGATTTTGCGCTTTTTCATTAACACATTATAGATAGATAAATAGAGTACAACAAAATACCTTCACAGAACAGCTGCACAGCCACTTCCGAGCCTCGAACACGACCAGCGTGACGTCGTCTTCGGTCTTCAACACTTTGTTAGCGCTGGCGATGCACCCCGTGAAATCCCTCCCCTCGCTCAACTGTTCACAGTCCAGAAGATACTTGTCCACTTTCTTCACTTTCTTGTAGAACGGAAAACACTTCTTGTGTTCGGGGTCCAGTTTGAGACACTCGCGGATTTCCTGTTATAAATAGATAGATAAAATCGTTATTTGCATGGCAACAAGGCACACTGTACATCAGGAAAATAAAAGCACACAAGTAGTAAATTAAAAATAATAACATAATTCATAAAATTTTAAAAATTGACAAATCCTGTGGAAGGATTTTGAAGTGTTATTCTGGGTGGTGGCAATCAAAATTATAGGTACAGGATGACATTTTAACCACCTTTCAAATTTTAATATAGCAATCTACGAGACAAAAAACAAATGACGTATTTTTTTATTCTGGGATAGCCCAGCACAAAAATGTCAAGATTTAGCCCTTAGAAAATGTCCGCCAATGATAAAAAAAAAAGTTGTGCGTGTACTAGTGTACACACGTAAGAAGTGAAACTTCTTTATGGCCTTATTTTTCGAAAAATGATCTACATGCAACTTTCCAGAAATTGGTTAAATTAGTTAAATTGGTTAAATTGGTTAAATTGGTTACATTGGTTAAATTGGTTAAATTGGTTAAATTGGTTAACTTGGTTAAGTTGGTTAAGTTGGTTAAGTTGGTTAAGTTGGTTAAATTGGTTAAATTGGTTAAATTGGTTAAATTGGTTAAATTGGATAAATTGGATAAATTGGTTAAATTGGATAAATTGGTTAAATTGGTTAAATTGGTTAAATTGGTTAAATTGGTTAAATTGGTTAAATTGGTTAAATTGGTTAAAATGGTTAAATTGGTTAAATTGGTTAAATTGGTTACATTGGTTAAATTGGTTAAATTGGTTAAATTGGTTAAATTGGTTAAATTGGTTAAGTTGGTTAAGTTGGTTAAGTTGGTTAAGTTGGTTAAGTTGGTTAAGTTGGTTAAGTTGGTTAAGTTGGTTAAGTTGGTTAAGTTGGTTAAGTTGGTTAAGTTGGTTAAGTTGGTTAAATTGGTTAAGTTGGTTAAATTGGTTAAATTGGTTAAATATTATTTCACTTTACCTTTTTGCTATCGTCTGAACCAACCGTTGTAGGGGCAAGAAAAAGATGGCGCGTAACCGAAAAATGTGACGAAAATTTGACGCAACTTTCCAGAAATTGGTTAAATTAGTTAAATTGGTTAAATTGGTTAAATTGGTTAAATTGGTTAAATTGGTTAAATTGGTTAAATTGGTTAAATATTATTTCACTTTACCTTTTTGCTATCGTCTGAACCAACCGTGGTAGGGGCAAGAAAAAGATGGCGCGTAACCGAAAAATGTGACGAAAATTTGACGCAAAACGTGACGGTAAATTTTTTCCAACGCCGATAAAGAAGTTTCACTTCAAAAATAATAGAAAACAGCATACTCAGGCACGGTAGAAAGAGTGGGAGATACTAGTTCCTCTCCCTTCCCCTCGATCTTACGCTTTTTCGATCAGCATCACGTGACCCTGACGCGAGTTTGGAAGTTTTTACCCATCCAACAAAAAGTGCTCAGCGCCGCTAAAGAAGTTTTCACTTCAAAAATTTGATACGGCCTCCTAGCATCACTTTTTTTATGCGAGGCGCATCTCATTCATTCATTACGATACTATTCATAAATTTTTGATTTTCCCTTCATACCTTAACAGGTTTAGGACCGCAAAAGTGAAAACAATGTTGCGAAAAATATTTTCGGGTGAAAACTTGATTTACATTTTTAACTTCATGAGTGGGCTGTAAATACGATAATGAACGCCGATAACAAATTTCGAAGATGGTGAAAAATTCAATATACAGGATATTAACACTAAGGGTAGCTACACCCATGAGCGGGCCGGCATAGTCTGTTCGGCAGTATACATCGAAAAAAAAAACCAACCCATTGTAATTACTGCACTTGGTCAGCTTGTGCCGAATGGGTAGTTCATTCGGGTCTACACATCATACGATTCAGCAGGACTAGTGGAAAGTAAAGGCCGACCCGTAGTAACTACTATGTACCACTAGGAAAATAAGAGCTAATAAATATGTTTCAATTTCAGAATTAAGTAGTTCAAAGTAACACCCTGTATTTGAACTACTTTATTCTGAAATTAAAACATATCTGAAATATATTTATGTCATCAGTTAAAAATCAGTTAAAATCAGTTTTATTTCTGCAAATTGGCCCCAGGAGGCGCTTTTACACGTCCCAATATTTAAACCTACCACTGCTTCGGGACAAATGTGGGCTAGTGCCGAGAAGAAGCAGCGCAAGAAACTCGGTCAATATTGTCAGCCTCTTTTTAAATAAACATGTTTACATAAGATATATGCCAGTGCGAGCAATATTTCAAATCCTTTTTTTTACGTCTTTTCCTATCTCGCACGTACCTTGAGCGCGTCGCTGACGTGGCCGAGCCGGTAGAGCAGCGTGGCGAGGCGGTAGTACCCGTCCGTCGAGTCCTGCTGCAGACGGTTCACGGACCTGATGTCCGACACGGCGGAGAATAGATCGTTCTGGAACAATCACAGTTCTTTAATTAAAATACGTATACGATATTAGGCTCTTATGCATTAGGATAAAGTTTAACTCGGTAATGCTGGCTGGTACAGCTAGCTAAACGCTTGAAATCATTGGGTTATTAACAAACTAGATCTAGCTCACTTTTTTTAGGATAAGTTTGCTTAATAATACTGAATTAAACTTTCACGGTCAATAACACTACAGAAAACTCAGATCACCATGGGCAAAGTTGCAATCACCAGGGCAATGTAGCACTCACCAGGGCTTACCAGGGCAAAGTCGCAATCACCAGGGCAATGTAGCACTCACCAGGGCTTACCAGGGCGATGTGGCTTTTACCAAAGCGAAGTAGCACTCACCAGGGCTCACCAGGGCGACGTAGCACTCACCAGGGCGACGTAGCACTCACCAGGGCGACGTAGCACACACCAGGGCGACGTAGCACTCACCAAGGCGACGTAGCACTCGGGCGATGTACAACTCAACAAGGCGGTGCAGCATTCACCAGGGCGATGTAGCACCCACCAGGACGACGTAGCACTCACCAGGGCGGTGTAGCACTCACAAGGGCGGTGTAGCACTCACCAACGCGGTGCAGCACTCACCAGGGCGGTGTAGCACTCACCAGGGCGACGTAGCACTCACCAGGGCGACGCAGCACTCACCAGGGCGACGTAGCACTCACCAGGGCGACGTAGCACTCACCAGGGCGACGTAGCACTCACCAGGGCGACGTAGCACTCACCAGGGCGGTGTAGCACTCACCAGGGCGACGTAGCACTCACCAGGGCGACGTAGCACTCACCAGGGCGGTGTAGCACTCACCAGGGCGATGTAGCACTCACCAGGGCGATGTAGCACTCACCAGGGCGATGTAGCACTCACCAGGGCGATGTAGCACTCACCAGGGCGATGTAGCACTCACCAGGGCGATGTAGCACTCACCAGGGCGATGTAGCACTCACCAGGGCGATGTAGCACTCACCAGGGCGATGTAGCACTCACCAGGGCGATGTAGCACTCACCAGGGCGATGTAGCACTCACCAGGGCGATGTAGCACTCACCAGGGCGATGTAGCACTCACCAGGGCGATGTAGCACTCACCAGGGCGATGTAGCACTCACCAGGGCGATGTAGCACTCACCAGGGCGATGTAGCACTCACCAGGGCGATGTAGCACTCACCAGGGCGATGTAGCACTCACCAGGGCGATGTAGCACTCACCAGGGCGATGTAGCACTCACCAGGGCGATGTAGCACTCACCAGGGCGATGTAGCACTCACCAGGGCGATGTAGCACTCACCAGGGCGATGTAGCACTCACCAGGGCGATGTAGCACTAACCAGGGCGATGTAGCACTAACCAGGGCGATGTAGCACTCACCAGGGCGATGTAGCACTCACCAGGGCGATGTAGCACTCACCAGGGCGATGTAGCACTCACCAGGGCGATGTAGCACTCACCAGGGCGATGTAGCACTCACCAGGGCGATGTAGCACTCACCAGGGCGATGTAGCACTCACCAGGGCGATGTAGCACTCACCAGGGCGATGTAGCACTCACCAGGGCGATGTAGCACTCACCAGGGCGATGTAGCACTCACCAGGGCGATGTAGCACTAACCAGGGCGATGTAGCACTCACCAGGGCGATGTAGCACTCACCAGGGCGATGTAGCACTCACCAGGGCGATGTAGCACTCACCAGGGCGATGTAGCACTCACCAGGGCGATGTAGCACTCACCAGGGCGATGTAGCACTCACCAGGGCGATGTAGCACTCACCAGGGCGATGTAGCACTAACCAGGGCGATGTAGCACTCACCAGGGCGATGTAGCACTCACCAGGGCGATGTAGCACTCACCAGGGCGATGTAGCACTCACCAGGGCGATGTAGCACTCACCAGGGCGATGTAGCACTCACCAGGGCGATGTAGCACTCACCAGGGCGATGTAGCACTCACCAGGGCGATGTAGCACTCGGCCCGCAGCTGGCGCAGCTGCGCGGACCAGGGCGACACGTCGAGCAGGCGCGAGGCGAGGTCGGCGGCGGCGCGGTGCTCGCCCCCGCGGTAGTACGCCTCGGCGAGGCGGAGCTCGTCCGCGTACTCGTCGACGCGGTGGTACTGGTTGATCGCTTCCTCATTGTACGGGTCTGCGTACGTCTGAGAGGATGTAAAAATGAAATAAAATCAACGTCAATCATTCAAATTACAGTTTTAGGTGCCATTTCTGTATCGGACTTTGTATCTAGTTCTTATTAAATAATAATGACTTAACTCTATCTACACCAAACTACTCCGTTTGGCTAAACGGAGGGATCCCTGAAAAACTACGGTGCCGATTTCAAAAATTCTTTCACCATTGGTAAGCTTGTGAGTTCACCCTGAGTGACATAGGCTATATTTATTGCTAGAAAAGATTAGGGGATCCTTATAAAATAATCTTATGTCCACCCGTGCGAAGCCGGGACGGGCCGGTATACACCGTGCTTTTTGAACCACCTGGAAAAAGAAGCCCACGTTATTGGACCATTGTGCATAAAATGATGGCAGTGTTATTTATTTTTTGATTAAAAATATATTTGAAAAATATTACATTTTGATTCAGACTTTTAATTTTGTAACACGCTGTGACGCGCATGGATTTATTATTTTGCTGCGGCGTGGTCACGGATGAATGGACCTTACATAGCTACATCTGTGCGCGTCACAGCGTGTTTCAAAATAAATGGCTAAACCAACATTTAATATTTTAACTAAAAATTATTTTGGTAAAAAAATTAAAATAACACTGCCAAGATGTTTACATAATGGTTGCCTACATACCGTAGTCTTTGTTTTACAGGTGGTTGAAAATGCACCGAGTATATTTTATATTTCGGTAATTGTACTTGTTAGGGCAAAACCTGAACAAATCGTTTTAAATTAATTTTTATGCTAATTTTAGCGATTTAGTTACTATTATAATGTCAGTATTTAAAGTTGAAAAATGTATTGTCACTAGCTGGAATCGAACCCACATCCACATGCAAACCGAGCGCGCTGCTTTGTCCGTTAAGCTACCGAGACAATTACGCCACTGAGCTAATATTACAGGTATATTTTTAGCGCTGTGATCATTGAAAGAAATGCTAAGCTAATTTCGATTCCCGCCTGCGACAAGAAAATATCAAGTTAAAATACTGATAAGTCTTTTCAAAACAAAATCAAGGTAACAATTGCATTTTCTATTCTAAACATCATTCTACAGAGCTGGCCGTAACGGAAGTTAACTTGAATATTTTATACTACACGGTACATTAATAAGCTGAATTGATAAGCGAGTAATACATTATTGTTTGTTATCTGCCGACCGATAGTAAAACTGGCTTTGTCTAGGTACTATACATTTTTTTTTTTTTTCGCTCAAAATTGGTTACATTAAATTATATAAGTGACCGTAGCGCCCCTTTTAAGCTAAAAAGTCGTTTACAAAAGTTTGTACAGAAGATTAAATAGTAAAGTTAAAATACAAAATATGATATTAAATCTAAAATTAAACGAAAAGACTAAATGAATATAAAATACAACACTTAACAAGATTTTAAAGATTATAAAAATTATACATACATCAATTATGCATCCGAGATTGTTTGTGTGTGTGTGAGTGCGCGCGGTGCGCGCGTGTGTTTGCGTGCGTGCGTGTGTGTGTGTGTGCGTGCGTGCGTGTGTGTGGGTGTGTACGTAATTGCGAGAGTGCGTGCGTGTGTGTATGTTTGTGTGTGTGTGTGTGTGTGTGTGTGTGTGAGTGTGTGTGTGTTATTGTGTGTGTGTGAGTTAGTTACTATTTAATTTTAACTAGTATACATATAAGCATATAAATGTATACAGTAATTTTCTTTGTCTGACCTCCATGAAGTGGCGTACGCACCGATTTTCAAAGTATCGCCTGCTCTAAGATCCCGGGTTCGATTCCCGCAAGAGTCAATTTAGAAAAGAAGTATTTTTCTATATTTTTTGAGTCTGGGTGTTTGTGATACCATCACTGTTTTTGATCCACAATACGAGTGCTTTCAGAGTCTTTGTAGTGCTTTACTTAGGAGTCAAAACAATGTCTACCTCCGTGACAGTACACACCGGTTTTCAAGGTGTCGCCTGCTCCGAGGTCCCAGGTTCGATCCCGGACGGATCAATGAAGAAAAAAGGTGTTTTTCTATATTTTTTCGGGCCCGGGTGTTTGTGGTACCTTCGTTGTTTCCGATTTCTAAAATACGTGTTCTTTTAATAGTTACTCAAATTGGGATCAGAACAATGTATGTGATGTGGTCTAATTTTATTAATTAATTTAATCTATATATGTATATAAAAATGAATCCCTATTTCCTTTGGTCATCACATGACGCGTGAACGGCTGGACCGATTTCGATAATTCTTTTTTTGTTTTGTTTGTTATTGTCGGGAGTGTTGTTATGACAGAAAAAATAAGAAAAGTACGCGGAAAAAAATAAAATTTAAGAAATTTAATCACCATAATACAGACAACAGCACGTCAACTTACTACAAAACGTAAAATTTTCTCAATTGATATTGATCTCTATTTGTTGGACTTAATGTTGAAAATCAATTCAAAGACCTTTAACTTTTTGGGTAGGTTGACCTGCCGTTGTGTGTACATTTTTTGTAATGTAACCTTAATCGCATTTGACAATTTATACTGTTTTTAGTGAATGGCGTTTGACATAACATTGACAGAATGCGTGCTGCAAATATAATCGTAAAATAGGGGGTAAAAAAAACTGAATTTTGCACACGGTCCGATCGCGCCGCTAGTACGGGGCCCTGAGTGAAGCTGTAACGCCCGCCCGGTGAAGCTGTAACGGCCTTCAGCCACAGCAAAGGTCCATACAAAAAAAAAAAGAATTTTGCACATGGCCAGTAATGTCGCCTGTTTTCCCATGTCGTAATACCAATAAAACTATTTATATACCCGCCAGAAAAAACAAACAAAGAATGTTGTGTTCATAAAGCATAATAATAATAAACAATAATTGGTGTAATTTTTTTTGTTATACCATTTCGTAATCAATATTATAGTTAAGACAGCAGGACAGCGTCTGTCGGGTCCGCTAGTATCCATATTAAAACGGATGTATATTTAAGATACCTTACAATGCTTATTTGACAGTTCGACACAAATAATGTATCTTAATTGGAGAAGAGCAGTCGCTCGTAAAATAAAAGGTTTTGAAAATACATTTTTAAATTACGATTTTTTTTGACCTCCGTGACGAAGAAGCATAGACACAACTGCCACGTGTCGCCAGTCTTGTTGTCTTAAAAGACCATGGGATCCATTTTTAGGCGATTCAATTTAAAACTCAAATCAGAGTGTAAATTCTTTGTACGAGTATTCCATAAAACAAGTGCTTTGAGTGCTTAATTTGGGTTCAGAAAAAGATAGATAGAAAACACTTTATTGCACAAAACACAAGATAACAAAATATTACAAACAAGAAAAATGTACAATTAGAGAAATGTAAAAACATATGTTTACATTTATAAAAACCATTTTGTAAATTCTTTACAAAATGGTTTAATAAAAAAAAAATTTAGCCATTGTTCATTATTATTATGCTATATATTAGCAGCACACATTCTGTCAATGTTATGTCAAACGCCATACATTAAAAAAGTTAAAATTGTCAAAAGCGATAAGGTTACATAACAAATAATTTTGTATGGTGATTAAGTTTTCTTAAAATTTCTAATATTCCGCGCAATATTCTTATTTTTTTCTTTCATAAGAACATTCTCCCGACAATAACAAACAAAACAAAAAAAGAATTAGCGAAATCGGTCCAGCCGTTCACGCGTGATGCGGTGAACAAGGGAAATAGGGATTCATTATACAATTCAAATACAATGCTTCTTTGACAGTTCGACACAAATAATGTATCTTAGTTGGAGAAGAGCAGTCGCTTGTAAAATAAAAGGTTTTGAAAAAACTATTTCTTTGACCTCCGTGACGAAGAAGCATAGACACAACTGCCACGTGTCACCAGCTTTTAGACTCTGGGATCCATTTTTAGGCGGTTCAATTTAAAACTCAAATCAGAGTGTAAATTCTTTGTGATTCCATAAAACAAGTGCTTTGAGTTCAGAAAAAAATTTGTCCTGATGTTTACATTTATAAACAACTAGCTGTTCCCCGCGACTTCGTCCGCGTCAATTTCGTTTATTATGATCGCGAATATTTTTGCAACATTTTTCACTCATGCTTCGCTCCTATTGGTCGCAGCGTGATGTTATAAAGCCTAAAGCCTTCCTCGATAAATGGACTATCCAGCACAAAAAGAATTTTTCAAATCGGACCAGTACTTCCTGAGATAAGCGCGTTCAAACAAACAAACAAACAAACTCTTCAGCTTTATAATATTAGTATAGATAGATACTTTTGGCATCACTAAAATAAGTGACATTAAAATTTGATATTATCAAGAAACTATTCATGCGACTGTTGTAATATACTACTTTACCAGTTCTTATCTATTGTTGATATAAAACAGTAATACTAAATAAAATTGAATTGCAACATTTGAGTAATTTCAAAAACTCTAGATTAGTCACATGTTTTATTCAAGGTAGAAACGTTGACGTGTGATGTATGAGAGTTTAATGTATACACTATCTGCACATTCAAATTATTATTATAGCCTTTATTCAGATAATTACAATTATAATATTATTACATTGAATTGGTACAAGATTGAATTTAAACTAAATAATTATTATGACATTGAATTATGTCATTTTTTACACTTTACTTTTTAATTATTATTTTTCTTAGTCAGTTCATGGTCAGTTATATTTTTGGTCGACATTGTGTTTAAATTATTAGTCAGTTCTTGGTCAAATTAATTATTAGTCAACATTGTTTTTGTGTTATTATAGTTTAAGTTATTGTACCGGGTCCGTATCTGATTGCTCTGTAGCAAAGGCACATTCAAATTACAAGGCATTAAATGCAGTACATTCCAGTTTAAACATTTTTATAAAGTACTAAGCCACGTAGCTCTTATGGGAAACAATTGCAATGATTTTCACTGTCACTGATGTCTGTCGTGCACAGACACAGAAAAATAATGTTAGTATATAAACTTGAAAAATTTTGTCTCAGGCGGGACTCGAACCCGCATCTCCTCGCATGCCGGGCGGGCGCCATACCATTAGGCCACCGAGACACTGCGACACGGCGCGAATTTTTCAAGCATATTCTTACGCTGTGAGCCAGCGTTGCTTCATCAAATGTTAGGAGCTTGCACCCCCAACACCCGAAAGAAACATCTTTGCAGATGTTTGACAGTCAGTTAAGATGAAACAGCCATTTATATACTTTATTTGATATTTTAGCAACTTAATTGCACTTATAATATCAGTATATAAACTTGAAAAATTTTGTCTCAGGCGGGACTCGAACCCGCATCTCCTCGCATGCCGGGCGGGTTCGAGTCCCGCCTGAGACAAAATTTTTCAAGTTTATATACTGATATTATAAGTGCAATTAAGTTGCTAAAATATCAAATAAAGTATAAAAATAATGTTGTTTAGTTTGTCAAAACAGTTTTTTTTATTACGAAATGCGAATGTTTTACAAAAGAACACCCACACCTTGTTTTATTGCTACAAAAATTGCATAATTTAAGCGAACAGTGAATGGAACAGGTTTATAATATGACCCAGTGATGTGTTGCAGTAGTCTTTAATACTCTGTGTGGCCAAAAAATTTTTGTTTTATTGCTCTAAATAACATAAAAACGCATCAAACACTTTAATAATGGAGTAAAGCTCCTAAAATAACTTCATTAGGTTACCTCATATAGTACCTACATCTTTTTTTATTACATTTATATGCTATCAGCCTCTAGGCTTTGATCAGTATCACTACATAGTATAAAACAAAGTCGCTTTTTCTTTCCCCATGTCCCTTTGTATGCTTAAATCTTTAAAACTACGCAACGGATTATGATGCGTTTTTTTTTAAATAGATAGAGTGATTCAAGAGGAAGGTTCATATGTATAATAACATCCATTACATAGTGGAGAAATACTGTTATTTTTGAGGTTTCTAATATGATGTCGTAACTATTCACATTTTTTTCCGCTTACATTGCAAACGCAGGCTAAACCCTACGAAATTTATCAAAATAATGTACTAAGTATTGTACATATTGAAAAGGTCTACAGAAAACTCCGCGATGGTGTATGTCTGTTCTGTTATGGATATCCCACAATAACATTTTTTTGTCATTTACTTTTTACAAATAATGGCTAATTTTCGAAGCGATTTTAACCAATACAGCATTAATCCTTATTTAGATAAGATCCTAATTAAATAGTTTAAATACATTGTTGATTTAATATTGATCTATATGGCCCTTTACAGAATATGATTTAAATAAATATTTTCGAAGATATTACAGATTTAAAAATTACGGGACGTAGCGTTTGCGACGGTAGGCCGGCCAGGGCGGCGGCGGCGCGGAATTTAGATATTCCAAAGACAGCAGGAAATCTTCATGGTATTAGGGAAAGGGGAATTGTTTTACTCCAAATTTAACACGTGCGGGCCACGGGCAGTAATGAATAAATCAAAACTACTGGATCGATTTTAATCATTTTTAAGTGACATATTTCATACCCGTGCGAAGCCGGAGCGGGCCACTATGTTTTTTTATATACAACGTTCACAGTTTTTTTGTAGTGTATAGTATCAGCATTGCACCCGTGCGAAGCCGGGGCGGGTCGCTAGTAGTATAATAAAATTAAAAAAACAAAAACTTACAACATGTAAGAAGTCTTCCTTAGCATCCTTGTATTGAGCAAGCTTAAGGTACACATTTGCTCGCTGCAGCCGAGCCGATGTGAAGTCTTGTTTCAATTCCAATACCTGATAACAAAAATTAAGAATTTAAAGAAACAGAGCTGTAAATAGAAGTTTGACTGACATAGACTTTGTTTTTGTTAAATTTAGTTGTGTTTTGGTGCTACACCACCCACAAATCATTCCTGTTTAAAACAATGGTGAACTGGTAGAGAATGTCATATGGAGTTAAGTTAAGCCATTGCACATGTAAACATATTTATTTAAATAGAGGCTGACAATAGTGACCGAGTTTCTAGCGTTGCTTTCTCGGCACTAGCCCACATCTGTTCCGAAGCAGTGGTAGGTTTAAATATCGGGACGTGTAAAAGCGCCTCCAGGGGCCTATTTGCAGAAATAATATATATTATTATTATTATTAAATAATTGTGACCACTGAGTTGATATGAGCCTAAATTATTTTAGAGGACTCACCTTAGTAAAGTCTTGCAGGGCAAACTTTGCCTTGCCCAGCGCATAGTACACAGTACCACGCTTGAAGTATGTGAGGTAGTTGTGTGGGTCACCCTCTGAGGAACAAAATTTTGCGTCACTTTACTGTCATGTCATTATCAATATCACTTATCTATGAATACAGCTCTGTTCAGTAAAAACTTCAAGAGTTATCACTAGTTTATTTGGGATATATGCAGAGCAAATCGAGTGCTAACTAGCCAATGTAATTAGAGTGTAACAAATCAAATGAGGAAATGCCAGCATCTGCTCAGCTTGTAAATTAATTCATATGTACCCAGAAATCTTATGAAATTAATATTTACAATTGTAAACAATGCGTTCATTATGCCTTAAACTTCGTGACGAGAGCCGATACGACCTTGACACAGAGCCAGGTGTCTTCATGCTCTATTTGTAACAGGATGAAGGTTGACACACTCACCGACAGCCGCGTGATAGTGCGTGAGGGCATCTGATAGCTGACCCCGGGCGAGGAAGTCCCGCCCTAATTCCAGGTGCTTGTTCACCTCCGCCGGCGTCGCGCAGTCTGAAACTGTACCACACCAGGTCAAAACATTACTATCCACACAGAAAACACAAAAGAAAATCAAAACAAATTAGGTTAATCCCGTCAAAAAATACACACATTCTAACACTACTTCTAGCACTAATAAAACAAGGCATGGTGTGATTTTGTTCCAGTTGATATTCACTAAGTAGTCCATTATTTTAATTTATTAAATTACAGCAGTCCTTAACACAGATCAGTGGCAATTGTATTTCAATACAAACTAATTATTTGACAGTGCGACAATCCATTTTTCCTTCGTCTCTTTTCGTGGTTTGTTCTGATTGGTCCAAATCAGACCGAAGGTTTGACATTTGCGGTCCGTCCAAAAATATAGAAATTAGTCTTATTAATAAAATTTTATTTCACATAATACTTTTCACATGGCGCTAAGATATTTATGAATGAATTAAACCTGGTGGCTAATTAGTTTTCAATATTATTTTTACCGGTAATTCCTCATTTACCTTATTATTATTTTTAAACGAACCAAAAATGTTGCCAACATTATTGAAAATCCTCTGTAGTAGTTATTGACATTGCATTCGACTTTCGCGTTTTCCATTACCACTGTCACGGGACGGGACGGACTGTTTGTTTTCAATAAGTTTGTGGTGTTGAAAAAAACAAATTGTATGAGAAATAGCCAAGAATTAATACTTCAGTTGGCATTAGTTAATCGGCTAATTGATAAATCAGTTCATTATTTTAGTTTATTTTAAATAAAATTCAGTAAAACCAGTTTTATTGAATTTACAATAATTCTGTAAATAGCACTTTTAGACGTCCCAATACATAAACCATTGCTTCAGGACAAGGTGGTGGGATCTTCCTCCTAGTAGTCCACCCTGGACAACGGCATCTTTGGTTTTCTAACTAATGCTCCGAGGTCCCGGGTTCGATTCCCGGACGGGTCAATGTAGAAAAAAAGTGTTTTTCTACATTTTTTCGGGTCTGGGTGTTTGTGGTACCTTCGTTGTTTATGGTTTCCAAAATACGAATGCTTTAAATAGTTATTCAAATTGAGATCAGAACATTGTATGTGATGTTGACCACATTTTTTTTAAATTTAATTCCTACAAACTAATAACTGGTACGTTAAATGGTGCTATTTGCAGATTGCTTACACTTTTTATTCATGAACTTAGCAGACGATTTCGAATTTAGTGCAAAAAGTTGTTTTGAACACAAATTAATTATTACATTTTCTACTCTCATTGCATTTCAATGGAGATTAAGTAGGGTAGAAGTACCGTTTTTGGCCACCTTAGCACCGTTTTTGGCCAGTGGACATTTTAATTAATTTATAAAAACTCATAACGTTAAAACCATTTCTTTATTGAATTTTCAAAGATTCATACTAAAATAAATCGAGTTTATAACACTTTTTGTCGTATATTTAAGCAATAAATGGCCATAAACGGTACAGTGGCCACAAACGGTACTTCTACCCTACCTAGCTACCTACTGTAAACCGTTTGGATAATTACTATCCACTGTTTACGATGGATTTAGGAATGAAAACCTTGCACAGTTGCACTATAATTAGTTTCTTTTAATTATCATTAAGAATGCTGCTATAATTATTTTTTACCTTTGAACTTTGGATCTGATTTCTTAACATCACTAATTTAATGACTTTGATATTGTGGAAAAATGTTACCTTTAGACTTTTGTGACTGTTTTTTAAGCAAATGAATTGCTAGTGTAACTTGAAATATAATTCCTTGATAATCAGTTTTTCGACTGTCCCACCTACCTAGGGCAACTGAAGTAATAGGGGTTAAAGTATGAAATTGCTGATTATTTTCACACTTTTTATTTTGTTTATAGCTCTTAAGTATAGTCATATTATTGCGTAATTCTTTTTGTATTGTATCAAAAATTAAATAAAGTAACTTTTGACTAAAAAAAAAAATGCAATACTAGTGCCTATTACTTCAAAGGAAGTCGTTGAAAAGACCCCTTACAATGTGTCAGCTGACCTTCTTCCTTCAATTAAGTTTACTTGTATTATATACTTTGATTTTCAGAAATTTAAATACTATAATGCGTAGCTTTATAACCATCTAACTTTCACCTTGAATTGCATCGAAAACGGTTCAGGCGTTTTTAAAAAACTAAAAAATTGTTAGTATGGAAAAATGACTTTTTTCGATTTCGTCCATACAAAACGGCAATTTCATACTTTAACCCCTAATATTTTGCTATTCAAGGAATTATAATTTAAAATCTTGTATCGTTTATTTCCCTCAACCCCCAGGAGGCACTCGGGTACCACGATAACAATTGATTTCAATTGTGTCTGGAATAACTCACGATCGAGGGATTAAAATAATAATGTTTGACATTATTCATAACAATTTGGTAGACATAAAAATTTTTAGTAGAAAATTATAAGAAGTAGTTAGCAACACTAAAATCCGTTCTTTCATTTTCTAAAAGGAAATAATCCGGTTAGTGTGAAGATATTATTAAAATTTTACGTTTTAATTGCAAATAAGTTCAGATTCGTTATGTGTTAAATACCTTAGATCTACGTCTATTATCGGAAAATCTGGATTGATGATAGTCATCGTGATATTTTGAGATTACTTGACTAGTTGGATGTCAACATAACCTCTCGATTGTGTAGTTGGTACCTTACTTTTTAAATATCATTGTTGGTACCTAATATTTTTCTGGTGTTTTAGGGATGGCAGACGCGCCAGCAACAAGCGCGCCTAAGGCAAAGGCGCCCAAAACCAAGGCCCCTAAAGAGAAGGCCGCTAAGGTCGTCCCTGCCGCGCCCGCAGAGCCTCCAAAGGCCTTGCGCAAAGTTTCGTCCAAACCTCGCCACGGCAGGCTCTACGCCAAGGCTGTGTTCACAGGCTACAAGCGCGGGCTGCGTAATCAGCACGAAAACACAGCTCTCCTCAAGGTACCTTTTTTTAACCTATAATCAAAACAAAAGTGAAAATAGTGACACCTAACCTACAAGGAGTGGGCAGTGAAGTGCTGATGCTGTTTGTTAACCCTCAATCATCATCATCAATCTCTGGTGATAGTATTCCAAATAGGATGATATTTTTTCTCGTTGTTGACATGGCCAAAAACATAGTACATAACAGTATGAGTTCTTCAATGTCTAAGTTATGTTGAAGAGGAATAGATTAAGAATTTTTTTTTTAGTTCTAATGTAGATAAATGAGTAGTATGTTTTACAATTTAGGTGAAATAGGTAGTATCCATTGCAATAATTTTAGTAAATACTATAATTATTTGTTACTGTTTTGTTAAAAATAGAACTGGTCTCTTCTAAAATGATGCTTAGACATTTGAAACCTGAAGTCATTGTTGACAAAATTTTACTGATTTATAGTCATCTCAAATATCAAAACTTAATTTAAGCCTTGTTTCAAATATTTACTGATTAAAATATTTCAGGTCGAGGGTGCCCGGGACCGTGAGGATGCAATCTTCTACGCTGGCAAGCGTTGCGTGTTTGTGTACCGTGCCAAGAAGAGGACACCGATCGCTGGTGGTCCCCGAGGCAAGAAGACCAAGTTGCGTGCTATCTGGGGCAAGGTGACGCGCCCACACGGCAACTCTGGCAGCGTGCGTGCACGTTTCAAGTCCAACCTGCCTGCGCACGCTATGGGACATAGGATACGAGTTGTCAGTATTGAGTTTATACTATTTACTGTGCTTGTATTAGAACTTCACGCAATATTGACAAAACATTTAAATAACTTTTGTTACATAAACTTTATTAACACAGCTTAAATAATTCTCCAAACATTCCAGATTAAAACGACCTCAATGAGTAGATGACATATCAATTAATTAACATCCTTATGATCTTTCAAAGCATAATTAAAATTTGGTGTGTTAGTAGGAAACTAGGATGTCACAATTACCGATCTCAAATGACGAAGTGTTTATTGATTTGACAGCAATTAAAAATCTCATTCAACAAATTGATGAATCAATTAATTTATATTCTTTGAATGAGATGTAACTTTAAAGGAAGGGTATTTTCGAATTGTTTGTAAATGGTGTGACATACTCTATATTTGTGTAGAAAGAGTGTGTTCATTTAACCAAGTACACAACTCTGCTTAACCCTACCATTATTGTTAATTGTGCATTTGCGCAATCTGTCAATTTATTTTAGACCTTAGTTTAATTGCAGTAAAAATAGTGATACTAAAAGCTGGTTTATTTATTCTAGAATCAGTGAAAACTTTACAGAAAATTAATGGAGCAATGCTTGCAAAAAATTTGCTTTCCCTAGTGTCAAATGTAATAGGTTTTCCTTTTAGCTTTAACCCACAAACAAGAATATACATAATTTAAAGTAATCTGTCAATATTTTGTTATCGTTGTTCAAATAGGGATAGTAGAATGCGTGTAAAATGTATTCCTAAAATGATGCTTAGACATTTGAAACCTGAACTAAATGTGGACAAAATTATACTGATTAAATTACATACAGATAAGAATGCGTGTGGTTTTGTATTTGTTATTTTAATTTATTGTTTGTTTGTTGCAGATGCTGTATCCTTCCAGGATCTAAGAACCTGTTATCTTTAAGTTTAAAATAATAAAAAAATCCAAAAAAACTAGTATTTTACATTTGAAATCCTATTCACTAATAACTCACTAGTAATTAAGATGGTCTTAAATAGACTTATTATTTATTTTAAACGAAATATGTTTACTGTTATAGTTGGCCACCTAGGGAATGGTGATAAGGAAGACATGTGAAAATTCAAAATAAAAATCGACCTTTTGTGTGATAGGATCCTAAACGCAGAGAGCTGATACCGCTGCCCGGGCGGCTGTTCTAACCGATTGGGTTTACCAAGACACCGCCTAATTCATTAACGTAAGCCAGCAGGCTTTCGCCAACACTAACAATGACTTGTTTCATCAATATTTTTAGTTATGATGGTACCTCCAAGATCTGAAAGAGACCCTTTTACAAAACAATTTTATCATCGGCTTAGATGGAATAGCATAGTAAGATTTAAGGAAATCATGTTTTAAAAATTCAATTTCTTAAATGAGAAAAAAAACTAAGGCTAACTAACGCTTTGTCCGCGTTTTTCATGGAACTTTCCAGTATTAACAGAATAACTGGTTGCATTGAATCCCGTAATTGCGTTCAGTTCCCGCGGCGAATACTCATGAGTTGTATTTTATAAGAAGTCGCTTGACAAACGATAGATACAATGATATTTCATAGTTTTTTGTAATAATATCATTGGTGTTTTTACTAATTTTTCGGCGCTCATTCTCTGAACCCAATTCTGAAACCATAGATTTAATAATAATATCGCACGTCCTCTAAAAGACTGTCACAACACAAAAAAACGTGTTTCGAGAAAAAGCGGTTTAAATTTTTTTTTAACTTCGTGACAATCTTATCATCACTCGGTAGAGAGATTTTTTAATCGTTTTTTATTTATTTTATAGAAAATTTATTAAGCTTACTTCAGAAAATTTTAGGTTGGAAAAAGGTTGCAAAAATATGGGTTTTTCCTTAAATTTATGAAAAATGGCCCATAATATGTCCCTTTTTTGGATAAGGGTGTTGTACTTTATGAAATAATACAATATATGTAAATGAAATTATTTATTATTATAACTCTAGATAATCAACTTAAAGAAACAATTAACGACCATTTGGATCAGCGATAGTAAACGCTGCTTCTGAGCCATGGGTCGCGGGTTCGATCCCCGCACAGTGCAAATATTTGTGTGCATGAACATGTCTGTTTGTACTGGTCTGGGTGTTTTCTATGTATTATAAGTATGTATTTACAAAAACAAAAAAAGGATTTATGTAAAGTTTATCGGTTGTCTAGTACCCCATACGATAGGGTACTTAATAGTAGCTTAATTTGGTACTAGATGGCTCTGTGTGGCCCAGTGAGGCATGTCTTAATATTTATTTAAAAAAAAAACATGGTAAATGCTTAAAACATAACAAATATAATCAACTTTATATTTATAATTCTAATAGGAACATAAAAAATGGATGTGGAAGTACTGGATGAGGCACTAGTCGACTTGAATCCTTCACAGAATCATCATCGTCTTCTGAAAAGGGCTCGCAAGCGCCAGTGATATGTTAAGATTTATTTGCAGGAGTATTGTAACTGCAATGTGCAATCGGTTCAGGATCTTGTGAAAATTCAGAATTGTCAACTGGTTTCTCTGAAATACGAGCAAAAAGGTATAAAAAGCGGGGTCTAAAAAGACAGATAACAGGTTTAAAACAATTATTGACAACAAAATTACCCAAACATTCATTTAAATAGTTTTCTTTTACGATCTCAAAATTCTTTGATTCTTCCATTTCCTTTGATGAAGCCATGAGTTGATTTTCTACAAAAAAAAATTCTGTTAATACTATGTTGCTTAGTAAAAATCAATTAAAGCTCACTAACTATATAATTCAAACATTATAATAATCAGTTACTATAGGGGGTGAGTTTTTAATGAGCATCCAAATTTTTAAACAGTACTGATGAGTCACCCCTTATGGTAAGTAAACAAAAAATTATTTTATCCAACTTACCTACGCAATTTTGATCACACTCAATATTCATGGAATCTTCAATTCCTGTAGCCACAACTTCATTTTCTACAACATAAGAAAACCATTTTGTCATGCAATAGGTACTTGTTTATGTTATTTATGAAGTACAAAAATTTATCAAAGCTCACTTACAAAATAGACCAGTTATTATGTTAGTTAGTATAACTAAACAAAAACATGTTTTCTCCAACTTACCTACACAATTGTCATCACAATTTCCTTTATTTTCAAGATCACGAGAACTTATTAATTGTAGTTACTTTATAGCTCGGCTTTTCTTAAATTAGCTACTCATCTTTAAATTCTGAAACATTATTTAACTAAGAAATGATAATGTCTGACAATAACACTTTGTTATTAATTCCTCAACCCCCAGGAGGCACGCGGGTGGCACGATAACTATTGATTTCAATTGTGTCTGGAATAACTCACGATCGAGGGATACAGTAAAACTAAAAGAAGTTTGAATACAAAACGGCCATAACCTACAATATTACAGAATACCAAGCACGTATAACTTAAAACTTTTAAAACTGGAATGGATAAAACAGGCACAACCTATTTTGTGACTTATTTTGTAATTAGTTTCCACAAATTTTTGCTTCATAATAAGAAAAAAGTGACACAACCTAGAATGCAACTGTTTAGTCGACAAAAAATAAACAAATAACTAAATTTTTTTAGTAAAATATCGCCATAAACTGTAATGTGACACCTTTTTGGATAACATTTTGAACTTTTAATAAATAATCAATGGACTAAACTGTAGTATTACGTTTTATGACAGTTTTACACTCTTTATATTTATGCAATTTGAATTTAACTTACCCAAAAAATAGCCCCAAGACAGGTTATGACAGTTTTCACGAGCACTAATACACGTCCACACTTCGTAAGTATCGATACGGCTCTGTTCGTGAGTGAGTCATGCAAATTCCTGCTCCCGTGAAAACTGACACTTGCGCCATCTAGTATCTTGTTTTCATACTACATATACGGCTGTTTTTTCCATAAATAGAAAATCGAAAACGGAATGAAACTACATTCATAACTAAAAACACACTTTTTCTGTGTTATGACAGTCTTTTAGAGGACGTGCGATATACTGTCTGGAACCCACGCGAACAAAGCCGGAAGATTTAAAAAGGTACTAATGGGGACTACCGTTTCTTTGCTCACCAGTTGGCGCCACTGTAGACTGAAGTCCGGAGGTATAGCTGTAAAAGGCGACTTTATAAGATCGGCGCCGAAACAAAGTTTTAAATCTTGTTTATTATTTATAAATAACTATCTTCATATCAACAAACTAACTTCTGAAATAGTTGCTCTTTGAGGCCGCCTATTTTATCGCTTTTTTAGGGTTCCGTACCCAAAGGGTAAAAACGGGACCCTATTACCATAGGGAATATTTCTTTCCCTATGCTATTACTAAGACATCGCTGTCTGTCCGTCTGGCCGTCTGTCCATCTGTCCGTCTGTCCGTCGCTCTGTCACCAGGCTGTAACTCAAGAGCCGCGATAGCTAGACAGTTGAAATTTTCACAAATCATGTATTTCTGTTACCGCAATAACAACAAATACTAAAAACAAAATAAAATTAATGATTAAGGGGGGCTCCCATACAACAAACCCGTTTTTTTGGCCTTTTTGGTACGGAACCCTTCGTGCGCGAGTCCGACTCGCACTTGGCCAGTTTTTCTCTTTAATTCCGCTTTCAAAGCGTTTACATTAATTGCCAAATAATCCATATTTGCGATAATTTTACGAAGGAGATCACTTTCCAGCAGGTAAATTAAAGAAATTATAATTTATGTAACGAAGCCCGCTAAAACCAGTGAAAAGTGAATGTTATTGGACCTCACGCGACAGAAGCGCCTCTAGTGGCAAATTCACTAGCGATAGCCCTCAAAATAGCGCCTACATTACAAAACTTGTACACAAGAGGTCAATTTATGTTTTTGCTCTAACATTCCTATCAGGCGTTATAATAAGTCATAAAGTTTAATTCTTATATAAATTAGTATTAAGTACTTTTTTAAAGAAAAGAGACGTTTTTTCGGTGGTTTACGGTGCGTTCCGGCAACCCATACCTAAATAATATTAGGGTTGCCGTTTCTTTTAGATAGAAGCGTGACCGTGCTGGGTTGCATATGCTGTAGCCATAATAGAAAAAGAAGAAGTAGGTAGTTCCTATTTTTCATCGATGCGTAGCTACTTAACCATAAGAAGAAATCGTGGCCATCGCGCCATTTGTAAAGGAAAAAAAGGAAATTATAACTAACATTGGTGAATCGTGTGAGACTTGAATGTCAAAACACTAGAATGTGCCATAAATCAAAAGATGTACCAAATTTTGTCTTCTGTTTGACCCATGTCAACGAGATGACAGAAACGTAGGCGATAGGCGTGGGGGGGTGGGGGGGACGTTTGCTACTTTATTAGAGTCTTTGTATCGAAAGCAATTTATTGTGTAAAGGCATTTGTTTCGAAAAAATATTTAGTAACAGTTTGAGACAAACAATATTCTTTGGTTTGAGAACAAAGAGTTTTTTTAATTGTAAATTTGTTTTATTGTTGCAACTAAAATGTTACCTCATCATAACTACAACAAATGTCTTGGTGGGTGGGTAACCTCGATTAAGAGTTCGGTAGCGGACGGTTGAGTTCAAGTAGATACCAATACCAACCGACGTACAAAAAGACGTCGAAAAGTCTGTTTTTGCTTCATTTTGATGCACAATCACTAGCGTTACAGGTAGGTACAGGGGCCCTATTCAGCTATTTTAATTGCAGTTCGATCGTGATTGAATTAGGCGATTTTGAAATTTGGCCCATACTAGAACTGTGAAAAACCTGCAATTCAATTACGATTGTGATACGATTTGGTTAGCTGAATTAGGGGCCAGCTCGCCGAAAGAGTCCACGTCCTCCGGTGCCTTTTTAAATTAAACAAACGTACCTAGGTACCTAGCCTACCGTTACATAAACAATTTCATTACCAGACATATAAAAAAATTTCTTTCAAACTGCTTAAAGTGGGAAATTGCATTCGCCGTCTATTGCTGAAGTATCTGTATGTGAAATTTAATCGTATGTTAAAGTTATTTAATGAAAAATGGCGCATTTCTTGGTCAACGTATCAGGTTGGCCATTCAACGAAATGCGGCCTTCTCGGTAGGTACTATGTCGCGATCAATGGACTGCTATTTGGGACACATTTTGATCTTGCATTGTTTTGCTTTTTTAATCTTAGATTTTAAGTTTAGTCTTTCTGAGATGTACAGAACATATGATTTTTTTTAATGAAAAAAAGAGCTACTTAGTACGAGTATACTCTTCTGCTGCTGCATTTCTCGGCTATATTCCACACTTGTTCCCGAGGCATCGGTACGTCAAAAAATATTGAATCGCCTAGTGAGGCCTATTTTATAGTGATGTCAAGGCATCCAATGGACCATAAGACTCAATGAAAGAATTTTGGTTTGACAGGGCATTGAGTTGACTCATACGAGACGGAGTTTTCAACTTGATAGCTGTGTGTCAATCGAATTTGTTTTCAACGGAAGAGCATACTAATATTGTTGAATTGAATGATCGTCTTTCAAAGCAACTACCGTGCGCAGTGATCGCGAATCGCGCTCAAACAGCAAAGTATTGCGCACTAGTTACAGATGCCAAGCAAACGGATGCGGCAATAAATCAAGTGGCCATTGCGGCCAGTCGCAATTGGCGACGGATGTTGTGTCCCATTACTCAGGCGAGCATTCAAAATATCACGAGTGAACATCCCGCGTAGAACATAAGATACGAGTACTTAACCACCGACATTACATTGTCGAGAACATTATTTACGTCCGTACAAGTTAACAACCTTCATTTTACCTATTTCAGAAAAGTGACGTACCTATACAATGGGGACTACCGTTTCTTTGCTCACCAGTTGGCGCCACTGTAGACTGAGGTATGGAGGTATAGCAGTCAAAGGCGATTGGCGCCGAAACAAAGTGTTATATCTTAAATCGAATTTAGGTTATATTGTTTATAAATAACTATCTTGATATCAACAAACTAACTTCTGAAATAGTTACTCTTGAGGCCGCCTATTTTTGCGCTTTTTCTTAATTCCGCTTTTAAAGCGTTCACATTAATCGCCAAATAATCCATATTTGCGATATTTTACGAAGGAGATCACTTTCCAGCAGGTAAATTAAAGAAATTATAATTTATGCAACAAATTTCGCTAAAACCAGTACAAAGTGAATGATATTGGACCTCACGCGACACAAGCGCCTCTAGTGGCAATTTTACTAGCGATAGCCCCCATTGCAGTCAATACCAGAAATATAGATAAACTTGCTGTTATCTACAGGTTCAGACTGCGAAATTTACCACTTTTCGTAGGAAAATGTATTCAAGGTATTTTCAACAAATTATCTATTGCTGAACTTTCTTTAAATAAACTTAAATCGTATGTCAGTAATTTTAATGGAAATTAGCTTTTATTATTAATCATGATTATTTAAATGATAGAAACGTATGGCTAAATTGTTCTAGCTCGCACCAAGCTCGCACTGGCATAAAATATATCATCTTCAGTATTTTTTTTTTATAAAAATAGGCTGGCAATAGTGTTAAGTTTCTTGCGCTCGCTGCTTCTTTTCGGCAGCAGCCTACACTTTGTCTCTAAGAAGTGGTAGGTTTAAATATTGGGACGTGTAAAAGCGCCTCCAGGGACCTATTTTTGCCGGAATAAAACTGATTTTACTTATTTTACTGACCCTGGGAGGTTGGAGACGGCCTACGTTCAGCGGCGAACTGATATGATGATTATGATGTACTCGTAGGTTGATCCCACTGCAAAATTGAATGATGAATGTTTACACACTTTTTATACGTTTTTCCACAGAACATATTTTATGTTCTGTGCGTTTTTCCTTTCGTCGTCTTACAAATTTTATTAAAATTATAAATGTGAAAGTTTGGATGGATGCTTGTTACCCTATTACTCCTGAATGACAGGTCCGATATGGTTGAAATTTTGCACATTCATAGATTACAGGCTGGAATAGCACATAGGCTACTTTATATCACAAAAAATGAAAAAATAAAATATAGCTTAAAATAACTAAAAAAAACATGCTTTTATAGCGAATCGAACTAAAAAGTAGAAAATAACTAATTACTTTAAAAAAAAATTATAATAAAATTTAAATTATTAGGAGAATATTTCAATTCAGAGTAAAAAACGTCAAAATAAAATAATAAATAAAATAATATCAAAAAGATTAAATGCGTACGAAGTCGCGGGCAAATAGCTTGTATGTATGCTATTACAAGTCTGACAATCAAAAAGATCTGAATGCGACCTACGAATATAAAAAAACAAAAAAGTACCTACTTACTTCTACCTTATCTCTGGCATCAAGGAAAACTCTAGAGAAAAATATGTGCATTGTCCTATTTGCAGCAAATCTAATAGCTGTTTTAGATGACAAATGCGACATCTCTTTCCCAGTCGCTAACCATATCTCGAGAAAAGACGAACAGACGTAATTTGCTAAAGTATTACGAAACAGACTGCCAGCAACGTTTTACCCTTTGTAATATTTTTCTATTGCAAGTGCACAGCTGCTGCGACATTGGTTTTATCGAATTCTTATAAAATAAAAAAATACCTACATATTTATATCCAGAAATGCGAGATGCGAGCAGCTTTTTTTTATGTACCAGTAGTCCCCAAACTGGGTAATCCCGACTGTTTGGAGTTGACGATTTAGCGGGGTTCTTAAGTTTGTGATTGCATGTGCTTTAATGGCTGACTTGGGATACAAATAAAATAGTACAGTTGTCAAAGCTGCTGAGAACTCTTATTTACGAATTTTAATATTAAGTAGTTCTACTTTCTTAAAGATAAATTTTGTAAAGTAAATCTGTCTGTTATGGAATAACTACTTATATAGAAAGACAAAATACCTTTTTTGTACAAGAACTAAAAAAAAAACTGAAATTAAGAACAGTTTCCATAGATGTATTTCTGAAGATTTCTGAATTTTGTGATTCTACTTACGATGCGTACAAAGTCAGACATTATAAATGCCAAAGTTCAGATGGATGTTACTGTAGAATAGCTTAACGGATCTGAATGAAAATTGGCACGGAATAATGGCATTTCCATCCCGGAAAAAGTACAATACCCATAGTATAGTTTTACGTACAAAGTCACGGGTAACAGCTAATATTAATTTTTTTTTTGTCGTGTGGTGCCAGTATATTAAAAGAATAGCACCATCCCTTTCTCTTCCTATGGGTATCGTAGAGGTGACTTCTTAGCAGCGTCTTCTTTGTACCAGAACCAGAACTGCGATTGGCAACCCTCCTGCCAAGTATGGTGATCACTGATCATAGTGAAATTTTTCTTTAGAAGAGGCCTGTGCTGTGCATAACTGGACTGATTATAGGCTAGTCAAAATGATAAATGCTAACCCCTCGATTGTATGTTATTCCAGACACAATTTAAATCAATTGTTATCGCGACCGCGCCGCGCCGGGGCGGGGTGGTGTGGTGGGATCTACCTCCTAGTGGTCCACCCTGGGCAACGGCACCTTTGGTTTTCTAACCAATGATGACGGCTAACAGATCCCTCTGTGGTGGTAGGCTTCGTAAGAGGCCGCCTGGATGCTACCACCCTCGTGCCGGAGTCCAACGCCAAACAGTGCCTCTGTGTTCCGCTGGTGTGTGGGAGAACCAGTACCTCTGGGTGAGCTCGCTTTATCTTAGGCTTCTTCTTAAACGTATAGTTAAGTATGTTGTCAAGAGCAAGCCTATTATTTATATTTAGAAAAACTTGAGAGGTGTCAAGGGACACCCGAATGGAACGAAGATCATTTTTAGAGAAGGAATTGTAATAAAAATATTTTTATTTCTCTTTCTCTCTCTCTCTCTCCCTCTCTCCCTCTCCCTCTCCCTCTCCCTCACGAGCACGCCGCACGGCTTACAACTAATAATATGTACAGCAAAAAGTGTCGTTCAAAAAGTGTCGTTACAATTTTTTCCGTCTAGCCCCATTTCGCAACGCACCATAAGGAACTTCGTTCGATCCTGTTAGGAGTTAACATAGTTTCGCTTTGTATATCCATAGCCTAGTTACGGTGATAACATGCTAACATAACTGTTACTTCAATTGCCATCCTTCTTAGCCTGTAAAATAAGCGAACAAAGCTGAAACCTGGTCACAATGTAAGTCCTTTTGTGATATTTGCGGGACAATGGGCTATCGTGCTTCCACGCCAATTAGCTCGCCGCAAATAGTGCTCGCGTCTAGTGCGGGACGGAAGGTCAAGAGCGGGACGAGGGCCGACCGGGACACTGTAATGGAATCTTTTGTTCGTTAATCTTTGCGACTGTATAACTCAGCTGTTTCAATATGTTTGTGATAAACTTCAAATAAGATTTAAAAGTTGTAAGAAAACTTACGTAACAAGATTTTCTTATTCTAGGTAGTGTGATAAGCTCTTGATTGAACACTCATCGTCATCATCGACAGGCTTTAATACTGCTGCGCCATCTTCTCCTTGATAGGTGCTCCTTCAGTCGCCTATTACAACACCCATAGGAAGAGCAGAGGTGGTGCTAATTTTAAACGTGACGCACATTATGATTAACCGTTGGTATAATAGTTTAAATACTGGACCAAGATCTCGGGTCCCAGGTTCGATACTCGGGTCGGGCAACAAGAGTTTCGAATTTTCAAACAGTGCTCAAGTTTGTGATCACCAACCCGCATTTAGCAAGCGTGGTGATTGTGCCAGCAGCCATGATTGCTGTTGTAACTTGAATTCAGTGATGGAGGCCTTTTCCTTGCAGTGGGATGGTATAGGCTGTTAGTTTACTTTATATTTTGTTTGTAAAAGCAATTACTGTTTAATGGAAAATACCAGGAAAATGAATAGCATGAAAATTGTCCGTATTAAAACATAATACATGTCATCACAATGGTTGCACAATCGCTTGCGGAGAGTCAGGGGGCAAATGTTGCATCAGCAATGACTTGATTGCTATGATGCTGGCTACATCCGCTGATCTGGAGATATACATCAGAATAATTATCTTATGATGTGGTTATTCCAGTATAAACCTCTGTGACTAATTATTATATGTAATAGATATAAGTTACCGGCCATAACGTAACATAGCGTTATTTTTACCCGACATACAGGAAGGGTTAAGATTTTAGCAGTCTATGTAGGTATAGGTATATGATGTATGTAGGTATTTATGTGGATTCCATATTTGTGGCTAAATCACTGAGCCGATTTGGTGAATAAGGTATCAATCGATTCTTTAGTCCTGGTAACATAGGCTACTTTAAAAAAAAAACCGGCCAAGTGCGAGTCTGACTCGCGCACTGAGGGTTCCGTACCAACTTTAACTAATAACTTTGTCTTTCATAGTATTTGTATAAAGGACAAAGTTATATTTGCGGTTGTTGAAAATGTGCTAGATCTCCAAAACTACCGGTTTGATATCGTTCAAACCAATTTTCGTTGAAAGTATTGGTTAGGATCTACTTACATTACGTATTTTTTTCAAAATTTTCACTTGCTTAGTTTAAAAGTTAGAAAGTACTAATTTTACCACTTTGCAAGCACTTTCTATCTTCCAAAATATGTTAGACTTTTGGAAAAAATGCTTCTAGAAACCTCTATGTCATTTTAAAAGACCTATCTATAGATACCCCATACGCATAGGTAGAAGTAAAAAAAAATTTTTTTGTTTTAGTTGTATGTATGGGACCCTTAAATCATTATTTTTATTTTTTTGTAAAGCGGTTTACAGGATACAACTACCTACCAAGTTTCAACTATGAAATGTTAATACTTTCAGAATAAAGTGGCTGTGACATACGGACGAACAGACAGACAGACAGACAGACAGACTTGACGAATCTATTAGGGTTCCGTTTTTTGCCATTCGGCAACGGAACCCTAAAAACTACATGGCGAATGCTACAACAATATAATGAGGTACTTTGAAAAAAGATTCAGCCATATTTAATCCCTCGATCGTGAGTTATTCCAGACACAATTGAAATCAATTGTTATCGCGGCACGCGCGTGCCTCCTGGGGGTTAAGGGATTAACGTGTGGGATATCAAATGAAAGACAACAAAATTCTGAGTACTTACAAATATGTTTAAAATGTTAAATTGACTTTCGTCTTGAGGCATTGCGGGATCGACGATGAGAAGACTCGATAATTTTTTGATCATTTCTAAAATCCAGCGTTATCTAAGTGTCCGGCTTTCCACATATTCAGATCTTAGTATTATACGTACGTATATTAACCGGTTGTCTGTATAAGTACCGATATGTACCATTTTATTACTATTGAAACGCCCGTCTACTTAGAGGTGGGCGCTAACATCTGCGTGCGACTCAGTCCTAGACTACTGCAGATGTTAACGCTACTATGATTCTGTAAACTATGTTTCTGGTTTCAAATAAAGATTTTATTTATTTATTATTATTTATTTATTGATTTATATTATATCTGTTACTAGCGAGCCCCGCGGACTTCGTATCGCCTCAAGAGTAGTATTTGATTTTGACGTGTTAAATGTCATTGTCATCAAATGTGGCGTGGTTGGAAAAAAATATAAACAAATACATTTTAATATCAGTATATAAACTTGAAAAATTTTGTCTCAGGCGGGACTCGAACCCGCATCTCCTCGCATGCCGGGCGGGCGCCATACCATTAGGCCACCGAGACACTGCGACACGGCGCGAATTTTTCAAGTTTATATACTGATATTATAAGTGCAATTAAGTTGCTAAAATATCAAATAAAGTATATAAATAGCTGTTTCATCTTAACTGACTGTCAAACATCTGCAAAGGTGTTTCTTTCGGGTGTTAAGGGTGCAAACTCCTAACATTTGATGAAACAACGCTGGCTCACAACGTAAGAATATGCTTGAAAAATTCGCGCCGTGTCGCAGTGTCTCGGTGGCCTAATGGTATGGCGCCCGCCCGGCATGCGAGGAGATGCGGGTTCGAGTCCCGCCTGAGACAAAATTTTTCAAGTTTATATACTGATATTATAAGTGCAATTAAGTTGCTAAAATATCAAATAAAGTATATAAATAGCTGTTTCATCTTAACTGACTGTCAAACATCTGCAAAGGTGTTTCTTTCGGGTGTTAAGGGTGCAAACTCCTAACATTTGATGAAACAACGCTGGCTCACAGCGTAAGAATATGCTTGAAAAATTCGCGCCGTGTCGCAGTGTCTCGGTGGCCTAATGGTATGGCGCCCGCCCGGCATGCGAGGAGATGCGGGTTCGAGTCCCGCCTGAGACAAAATTTTTCAAGTTTATATACTGATATTATAAGTGCAATTAAGTTGCTAAAATATCAAATAAAGCAAATACATTTTCTTGATGTATGGTTTTCCAACGTTTTTAATACTTACTATCCTATTCCCGGCGAAGACAAATCCAAAAACACCAAAATCATAAAAATCGGTCGACCCGTTCTCGACTTAAAGGTGGTGCAACTAACACGACTTTCTTTTACCTAAATTAATAAATTATCTTCATTCGAAGGGGTTTAATCAAAGTTGGGTGGTAAGCATATAGGAAAGTAATATATACGGGTGGTAAGATTCGTACAAATCCATATAATGGCGAGATACGACATTTCGAATAAGCACTTAAGGCACCACCGCCACTGCTACCGATACATTTGATTAAAAAAAACCGACCTACAAATCTTACAGTACCATTAACATGTTTTCAGCTGTTTCCCTGGCCTACTAACTTCCGGTAATAATTCACGATTTCCGGCAAACTGACAAGTCCGGGCTCTATAGCAAAGGCGTAAGTTACGTGCAGCCGACCGTCCGACCGACGACAGCGGCCGACAGCGATGTCAGTGATGCCACAGAATAAGTAATCGTACCTACTAGATACAGAAAGCTCACTTGTTACCTAAATGCATGCAAAATTTAAACTTAACGTGTGAAACGAGCGTTTATGTTCCGTTGAATAATCCATAACACCGCGGGTTTGCTCCAAAACCGGTTTCGTTTCGACATGGCAGCAACATCACAGGGTTTCCACTTACCGAGTACGAGTTATTCAGTGATATAGATAAATATTAAAGCAAACAATAAAGGTAGTTGCGTGTATTACTTAATTTAAATAAACTATATAATGTTAAGATAGAGTTTAGAAATCACAGTAAATAATCACGGCCAACGCGTCTCGCGTGCAAGACCGGGAGGCGCGCCACATGAACATACCTGAACTGCGGAGTAGCTGGCACGCCCCTGACGATGCGCTTTGTTCTGCACCCAGCTTCCATGTTGAACGCGTAATGAATAATTATTGATATTGGTATTGGTAACGGGCTCCCTTTTCCGTATTAGGGTCCACTTGGCCACTTGGTCCAACCATTCCAACTACTTCCAAAAGCACAGAAGTCTTTTAGGACGTTCGCAGGCTTCTGACGGGAACAAATGATGATATATCATTGGAACTGTAACGTGTTGTGACGTTACGTTGCTTCGTTGGATAACGTACAAAACGTTGAAAACATGGGTCGCGGGTTCGATATTCGCACCAGTACCTACAATATTTGTGTGCAGCAATTATGTCTGTTTGTAATAGTTTGGATGTTTTTCTATGTAGGTATATAATAAGTATATCTTTATAAAAAGTACCTATAAAAGTAAGCTTTTCGGTTGTCCCTCTCTTAATGTCCTAGGTCCCCAAGATGGGGCAGAAGGCGTCCACAGTAGTCCTCCATCGTCTTGCCGATCTTTTTCGCCTCATCTGCTACAGTGCGACGCCAAGTTTGTTTGGGGCGGCCACGTTTACGTTTTCCTTGGGAATTCCAATCCAGAGCCTGTTTGGGAATATGATCGGGATCCCTCCGTAGAGTGTGGCCAATCCAGTTCCACTTGCGGCGCTTGATCTGCTGGTCGATCGGGGTTTCGTGGCAGCGTTTCAACATGTGTTCGTTGGAGATTTTCTCGGGCCAGTACACACCGAGAATTTGGCGAAGACAGCGGTTGATGAAGACCTGGAGTTTGTGCGAGATGGACTTGGTGACCTTCCACGTTTCGCACCCATAGCAATACGGATTTGACGTTGGACCCGAAAGTCTTGGTCTTAATCCTTCGACCCGAAATTTCTGCGACCGCCATACGGGTCGATTAAATTAAGCTAGTAGCTTAATTTGGAACTAGATGGCTCTAAGTGGCCCAGTGTGGCATGTCTTAAAACCTTATTATTATTACCCACACAAAAAAAACATTTTAGTTAAGATTATAGTGATGATTATTATCGATATTTCACATTCCCTAAAACTGTTTCAGTTTTTACCTAAGTTAATAAAAAACTTTTAATTTATATCCAAAGAAATTTAGCTATCTCAAACTCTTTTGTTATTATTAAGTTTTAAACGAAAAAACGTTATTTCTAAGTTCAACAGAAAGTCTGTAACAATATTAGAGCACATAAAAACTTCGGTTCGAGTTTATTTATATTCTTAAATAGACATGAACTTTCGCCTTACTTATTTTATTAATTGTATGAAAAAGCAATATCATTAATTAGGCTGAGAAAAAATGTCTTCAAATAAATTTTCTGCTTAAATATTATTACTGAAATGTACCTTTCTATTAACGCAAAGGTCATTACGTATTTTTTTCCTTCTCTTAAGTTATTAACCGTTCGTTAAATTCATACTTATTATAATACGCTAACTTTTCTGAAACCCTTTAGTAATTCAATCAATCAATCAAATCAATCAAAAATACAACTAGAACGTAATTGTGTTCGTACATTATTAAATCCCTCTGATTAATGACCTAAATATAAGAAAGAAAGAAAGAAATATTTATTAGACACAACAACAAACTCATAGCATAAACATTTCAAAAAAGGAGATACCTAGGTCTCAAAAAGGCCAGCTCAGCATTATTTGTCGTGACAACTAGAGGCTTAGGTATTACGACGCTGGTTTTCTTTTTAAATTCGGATATATCGTATTATCTACCTACCAACTAGATTAGAAGTAATGGCGCATGAACAAAATAATATGTCGTGTCGCAGAATCACTAAAAGAAAAAAAAAGTTTACGTATGTACCTCTAATTCAATCTATTCCAAGTGTGGAGTACCTGTAGTGACCTCATCGATATAGAACGTGTTCCTTTTGATATCCCATAACTCTAAGGTTATGTTTTATAGGTAAAAATAATATAAAACGCCCTAGAACATGTGGTTCAAAAATCAATAGTTTCGAATATAACATCAAATTAAAAAAAAAATATGTAACCAGTATGGCGAATCTTTAGTTTTGCGAGACGTTGGCAAACTTACACTAAAGTGTAGTAGTAAGGTAGCGGGAGAGCGTAACTTGTAAAAAACATTGACGTGTGTGGGTGTTTCATTGATAAGTAGGTACGAGTAAATCGTTTTCATTCAAAAGTTCATTCATAACAAGGTGAGGGTGTTTCACATAAACAGTCGTGACTTTTTAGAATAAAAAAATAATTCATATGCAATTTGATTCTTTTACCATGGTCTGTTTAATACCCTAGAGTTATGGGATATCAAAAGGAACACGTTGTACACACAGTTGACACATTTATTATGGTAGTAATGTCAAAATATACGATTGAGATGCAATTACGATTCTATTGAGCCATTTGTAAATTAGCGGAATTGGAGCCCTGCACTATCACAGAGTGACCAAGCACTAGTTCATTCAATAAAGTCCCACTTCCTTTAAAAATGCATGCAGTACATACGAGTATAATGCAATTATTTGTAACCATTCTCAACTCTCAACTTAGTTATGGATTTGCACAGAGCAAAGCCTGAGTCACGTAATTTTGTTAGAACCCCTTTTTTAAAGTCTGAATCTTTTTTAAAGTTAAAATCTGAATAATATGAAAAATAATTATTCGTCGAAGCGCAGCAAAGGCGACATCTGAAGATGCCACGCGAAATCGTGAATCGCGTTGAGGTTTTTATTATACCGGTCTTGGGAACTAATAATTGCATTATCTGTAATTTATATTCCTATTTAGTTAGAGATTTCCGCAAAGTAAAGCCTGAGTCAAATTCCTTTGTTAGAATCACTACCTTTTGTTAGTTAAAAACCAGAATAATAAGACATCCCTTGATAGCTTATGGCGATATCTGACCTCATTGATATTTATTTGTGATGCGATTGTTTATTTTATTTCCCAATTAGGTTCACAATTATTTTTATCTAAGCCAGTCTAACCAAAAACAAGTTGCAAAGGATTGCTATGTCAAATACGCAAGTTAGATACTTGCCTAGTTGATGTTTTTTTACAGCAGGTCATCAAAATTAATTCTATTAACAAGGTAACTATTAAGTCCGCAATTATATCAGTCACTACAGTAAACTGCAGGTCATTGACCTCTTCAAATGAGGGGATACCATTTAAGCAATTCTTCGTAAGAAAGTTTGTGGTCTCTGTGTAGCTCAGAGGTACTAGTTTTTTTTCGCATAGACCACTTTCGAAATTCTGCTGATTCCGGAAGGCCCTATGCAGCTACATTTCTACCACATTCCCAGTGTCAGTGACAAAAATGTGAAGGTTAAATCTAACTATGTAAATTGGTGATGAGACTGAGTTCCAAACACAAAAGTTTTCGGAATAGTATCGTTACCTTCAGGTTCAATTGGCGTATAAACCATTTTGGCCAAATCGAGTTAAATATACCATTTTGGTCAGAAATTTTTTCTCTATCGATCTGTATATCCGAAATGTTTAAATTCGCTAAAAAATGTTTATACACCCTAAAAAAGTATTGCCAAAAAGTTAAACAAATTCCATAAAAACAGTGTAAAAGCCGAGTGGTCGTTTTTGGTATTTTTGTTAAGATGTAATGACCATATTTTTTTTAAGCCCGGGCGTAAAACTCTATGATAATTGCAAATGGTTTTTACGTTAAGAGTGTTAAGACGCATTCAAAGATTTCAATGTCGTAAGTCCACGGTTCTGGTGCACAATATAGGGACTTAAAACGTCTCTGCGATAATGGAGTAATACCAAAGAGATTTCATACTGACTTTTTACAATTATAACACGGAAGTAATGTACCTGATACTCTAACGCTAACTGATGAAGAAGATGAGGATGAGCGGATTGACTAGTATTTTGTTTCACATATTCTACATAGGCCTAGGCTTATTTTGTTATTAATAATATGTTATTTTATTAGTCACTAAAAACGTATCTTGTTTGGTGGTCTAATAACTTTTATTTTTTGAGTTTAACAAAGTTGATTATTTCTACTTGGAATTATTTTCATAACTATAAGGCTGTTTTTCAGGTCCAGCGGCACTTATAATCCAGTGCTGCTGGACCTGAAAAACAGCTTTATAGAAAGAAAACGAGCCACAGTGTACTCAAGAAAGCAATATATAACTTTTTGAGATGCTCTCTAATGAATTTCTTTCTTTAAAAGTACCCAAACTTCTAATTATTGCTATAAATGGTCACTTTTAGCAATAATGGAAGTTGTAAAAAGATAAATTCACTATTGAACTTCTCAAAAAACTACAAATTCCTCTCCCAAGCACACCATGGCTTTACTCCCTGTTCAAAAGTCTTAAATTCATCACAACCAATCGAAATCAATTTTATTGGCGGCAGCCCTGAACCGGGAAAGAAGTCTTAATTTTTTGTCATAATTGCATAAAAGAAGTGAATATTTGTTTCGTCTTTTAAGTTCCAATATGTTGTTTTTTTCTACTTAGAGTTATTAAAAATTCTTAATGTTGTGCCAAAATAAATACAATAAAAGAAAGTTATTTCGCATTCTGGAAATTTTATTTTATCTACATCTAAAGTATTCAGTAAGTAAACTCAGAAAGTATTCAGAAAAGCTTAAAAAGTACTAAAATATGATTGAAATAAAAATGACTGAAAATGACCATTTTTGACAGTTTCTGACCATTTTTGACTGATTTTGACCAATTTGACCGTAAATGGCAGTCAGTCAAATTCAGTCACGTTAGTCATTTTCATCTCTAATCGTGAACCCCTATTTTTTTGTCACGCCAACGTAGACCCCTGACCTGGACCACTTTGGGAATCAGTGGTTTTGCTTATTGTGTAAAGAAGACGTAGCTGCCCATCTTTTCCAGTTAGTTCCCCTTTAGTCATTTGAACTCATTTGTTATGAGTCGTTACTAATATAGCTTAAGAAGGTTGCCGTCAGAATGGCTGGTCGCCTGCTTCGAACGGCTCTAAAAGTATATTCAAAAATTGCTTTAAATACAGCTAAAAATGGTTGCCTGTAAAGTCGGTTTTACGGGCGAAGATTTTACGTGACAACGTCTTTTTCTCGGTAGAATATTTATTGATATGAATATAATTAAATTGCACAATAGGAACAAGGAATTGAATGAAAATAAGAATTGCACAAATTTTAACTATAGAAATATATTTTGTTTACTAAAACATTGTACATGTAAACTTAAACTTAACTAACTAATGAAATATCAGTGTACAATTTTTACCTTTATTGTTGTAGTTGTTGTAAATGACGAATCTAAGCACTCCACATTTTCACTACAGACACAGCTGACGATACTTAAACCACACGTGTGAACTTGTATTATGACGCTTTCTTGTTTTTCCAACGCCAAGAACGTTCGAGAAAGACAAAGACAGAGACACAAGCATGCGCCGATTCAATGCGCCTAATTCTCTAGTGCTGCGCGCGCGGCAGACCGATCATAGTTGAGTGGGAGAGAGACGCAAGGCATTCGGCGGGCCTCTCTCTCGTTCGGTGACTCATCGTAACGTTACCGAGCGTTACACTTTTTCATAAGTGACTCCCAGCCGCAACCTAATTTAAGACGTTGTCACGTCAAAAGGCACAGAATCAGTCCACAAAGTTGGGCAGGCGTATCTATATTAAACTATAAAGTCTTTGAGACAGCATCACAACCTACAGCCCTAATTGTATCATAGTTGCCTCGACACCGATACCTAGTTATTGTCATATTGATCGCACCTGTCTGAGCATTCTGAGCCTTCGGAGCCTTGGGTGTCATTGTAAAATGGAACAAAAGTCTGCAAAGTTTGGTCTAACAGTGTTTACAGTTCTGTGTGAAGTGACCAGTTTGATCAAGCCTTAAAATGTTTGTGTTGAAACTTTGATTGGTACACTGTCTCCATTAGTAGAGGAATCAATCAATTTGCTACTTAAACAATGGTTTAGTTCTAAACTTTCTTGTTGCAGCTTATTTCTGTGAGTTAAGTTGACAGTTTGTGATGTCGGGGTAAAAAAGTACAAAGTTTAATACAAATAGAAATTAATATTTATCGGTAAATTTATCGGTAGAAGAGTCCCGTTATAAAGTCCATTAAAAACTGTTGTTTGCCTTTGAACAAGGCATAAGTATTTTAAGCATTGTAAAGAAAAGCCTACGTTTATCGGGTGATAAAATAAAACCACTACAATGTAAGCCACCGAGACACTGCGTCACGGCGCGAATTTTTTCAAGTTTAAATACTGATAATTATTACAATTGCAATTAAATTGCTAAAATATCATACGAAGTAGATTTTTAGTAGTAGATCTTTTTTTAACTGTTTTAAACAAATCCCGAAAAACATTGAAAAACGCCGCTGGTTCACAGCGTAAGCCTTGAATAAATTCGTCTACACAAATAATGTAGCATAGTAGCACAGTCTCTCGACTAGCCGAAGGCTGTGAGTTCGCGTCCTCGTCCCTCAGGCAGTCGAGCCTCAGGCACCTAAGGAAATGTATTTCAATTTAAACTGCCAATATATATGGTAAAGAACAGTTTTAAAAAGCCACGGTGTATTCATTTTGCGACATTTTCCACGCGGTCTCGCTTCCCGCTTCGTTTAGCGCGCTTTCACATTATGTGCTCTGTGTTTTGTTGGTGCATAATCGACGGGGCACGCCGGCTTTCGTCTAGCGTTCCGATAGTGTGAACACTTGCGAAATTTCCTAGGTGTTTTACGAGTTGATGTTTGAGCTGATGCATGCTATAAACGATTGCCAACTGAGTACCCGCGGCCATGATTTCTGCTCGTATCGAAACGTCGGGAAAGTAAAATACTGTTTACCTATAAATAATGCATTCTGTTGCATTCGTGCTAGAACTATACAGGTAGGACCTATATGTAACATAGGCTGGTTTTTCTGCTTGCTAAACCATTTACCAGACAAGCTGTATAAACAGTGCCTAGGTACAATTCTTTGTACAAAAGTTTTATCTGCTTATGATGGGATTCCAACTCACATCCTTAAGCTTTCCAGGCATTGCTTATTGAGCTACCAAGTCTTTATCATCGCATCATCATAATCACCAGCCTATCAGTCCACTGCTGGACACAGGCCTCCAAAACGAGGGTTTTGCCGTAATCGCCACGCGTGGCAGGCGGTTAAGCGATCGCAGTTTGGCCAATGGTAGAGAGTACACGCTGCTGCCCGTCTCCGTCTGGCAGTGCTCCATTTAGTCTCCTCTTACGACACCCATAGGAAAAGAAGGGGTGGTGCTATTCTTGTAACGTGCCGGCTCCATACGACACAATGTGTAAGGTGACGAATTTATTCAAGGCTGAACTATGTACTTACCACAGAACATGGAAAAAGGTTAGAAGGCTGTCATGCACCATTTGTATGAGAAAGGATTCGCCGCTTGCGCCCCACTATATACACATAAACGAGTTCATAGAACGCCAATCAAGCAAATTCTATTGATTGGTTGCGCAATCACAGCGGAGAAGTAATAGCAAATTTTGCTCATAACCTCTGCGGCGTGCCTGCCCCGCCTACATCGTCTTTCCAACCTTGTTCCATGTTCTGTGCTCTGTACCGTCACCGAAATCAATCAATCAAGTATTTTTAATCAACTATATAGCTAGCTTATATTGTTAAGCCTTGTAAGCTTAAATCGTTAACCCTTGAATATACTCGTCGACACAAAAATGTCTGTAACTCAATGGAAACGAAAGATTGTCGTCAGATTTGTGTATGGGGTGACCCATACACAAATCTGACGACCGGAGCCTTCCAAACAATTACCGTCCTATATCGGTCTTACCTGCCTTGTCTAAGATATTGGAGAGACTGATAAAAAATCGTCTCACTGATTTTATCGTAAGTCAAAAACTTTTATCACCTTGTCAGTACGGTTTTAGATCGGGCATGTCCACGTCTGATGCTGTACATGACTTAACGGATCATGTCGTCAGAGCTCTGGATAGAAGAAAAAAATGTCTCTCTATATTCCTGGACCTAGCTATTGGCCTTCGATTCGGTTTCGGTACCTATACTCTTGACAAAACTGGAGGCAATGGGAGTACGAGGTACCCAGCTGTCCTTATTTCAGAGCTACTTTTCAGACCGTACCCAATCAGTTGTGATAAATGGAAGCATTAGCTCTGAACTTCCTATAAAATATGGCGTCCCTCAAGGAAGTATACTTGGTCCCACGCTCTTCCTGGTATATATCAACCAACTCTGCTCGCTGGAAATCTCAAACTGCAAAATTATATCCTTCGCCGATGACACCGCCCTTACTTTCATAGCTGACACATGGGAAGAAACTTTTCACCTTGCCCAATCTGGGTTTCACCTAGTCTCTCTCTGGCTCCATGATAACTTGCTTACTCTAAATGTCAAAAGACCCAATATATTACCTTCTCTATAAACAATATTCACGATAATGCATTGAACGGCCTTGGCCTATTCGCTCACTCCCATTCCGAATTGACGGGTACTCCTTGCGACTGCCCCCCATTAACCTCTACCGAATGTATAAAATATCTAGGTGTCTTGATAGACAGCAGGCTCTCATTTAAACCCCATATCAATCTCACTGCAGGTAGACTTCGCAAACTTATGTATGTTTTTAGAAACCTCCGTCAGGTAGCGGATCCTGACCTCGTCAAAAGGGTTTACATGTCCATTTGTCAGTCGCTGCTGACCTATTGCTTAACTTCTTGGGGAGGTGCCTGTAAATCTGTGCTGATTAAGCTGGAACGTTCCCAAAGAGCAATTCTCAAGATCTGCACCTTTAAGCCACTCTGTTTCCCTACCTTTGATCTGTTTCAATATTGCCAACTACTTTCTGTTCGCCAGCTTTTTATCCTCCAGGTAGTCCTTAAACAACACCAGCTTACAAAGTTCGTATCTAATATCACACAAAGTCGGCGAAACCACTTGGTAGCTACTTCGTCGTCATTTAAAACTTCCTTTTCACACCGATTCTTCTGTTTTTTAGGCCCCTTCTTGTACAACTCATTACACCGGAAGCTAGATATCTACGCCTTAACAAAATTCAACTGTAAATCTAAAGTTTCAACATATTTGCAAGGGATGACTTATTCAAGTTCTGAGAATTTACTTCTTCCAAATAGGTAATCATAACTCACTCAAATCACTCACTCACACGTACACACACACACACTTACACACTTACACACACTTACACACACACACACACACACACACACACACACACACACACACACACTGACACACACACACACACACACACCTACAAACACACACAAACACACACACACACACCTACAAACACACACAAACACACACACACACACACACACACACACACACACACACAAACACCTACTCGTGCTTACACGCAGTTATCACAGCTAAGAAATTTATTATTATCCTCTATAGTTTGTATCCACTTACATTATGTGCACCTTGACCACATCGAGAGAGGAGAGTGCTGGCGCTCTGGAATACAGGCTGTCCTAGTTCAGTCGCCAGTCTCTCACAATATTATATAGTTTTATGCATTGTTATGTATTTTTATAATTAGTTACAATTACTTAAAGATTGTGGAGAAAATAAAGACTTTTGTTATTGTTATTGTTATTGTTATTGTCTTTAGCCCATACGACAGGGTATTTAATAGTAGCTTAATTTGGGACTAGATGGCTCTGTGTGGCCCAGTCGGGCATGTCTTGAAAATTTATTTATTTTAACCCTTTGGGTGCAGAACCTAAAAATACATTAATCATGTTGACAGACATACTAACAGGGAAGTGGAGTCTTAGCAATAAAGTCCCATTTGAACCCTTTAGATGCAATTCAAATTCATTAAATAATGAAGGTACAATAAGGCTCAATACCTTGCTCTTGGCTTCCAACACTCACGGCATGCATAACTTCCTTATTCCCAAGTTGTTTCTATTCCAAGATGTCCTTATTATAATAACTGTGTTGCATAGGATTGGATAATGACGGGACTCTTTGCCCTGGAATTAGCGAGTTCCTGTCGCGCATGACTCGGATGCGCGGGCGCAGAGCCGCAGTTCTATTTCGGGAGATGCTTTTAATAAGATAAGTGGGTTCTTAAAACATTTATAAACTGCCTTATATTGCAATCAGCTTGCCTAGCAAGATAATTAAATCTTGTCACCGATAACGAATGTGACTAGGCCAGATTCTTAACTAATACCTATGTTTTCTTCAGACTTTAAAACGCTGTTTTCTAGATCTTTGATGGGTTTAATAACTCAGAAACACTGCCTCTAAGGGCTACCTAGCCTTAAACTTGTTGCAATAAAACGGTAACGTCGCTCATTGGAAATCAACTTATATGACCTTGCATGTATTTGTAAACAATGTCAGAGAGTCCTCATTACGATTCGATCCTCGTCCAGTTCTCGGTCAAGGCCACTTCACAGGCCCCTCGCACTGTGTCAAAGTCAATTGGTTATCATCAAATGAGCGGGCATCCCACAAATTGCGGCTTCTCCTGGGACACGATCTTTTAGATTATCCCGAAAGTTGATTAGGCAAACGAGTGGTTTTATATAAAAAGGCATTATTTATCAGTATATAAACTTGAAAAACTTTTACTCAGGCGGGACTCGAACCGGCATCTCCTCGCATGCCGGGCCGGATAGTTATATACTGATATTATAAGTGCAATTAAGTTGCTAAAATATCAAATAAAGTATATAAATAGCTGTTTCATCTTAACAGACTGTCAAACATCTGCAAAGATGTTTCTTTTGGGTGTTAAGGGTGCAAACTCCTAACATTTGATGAAACAACGCTGGCTTACAGCGTAATAATATGCTTGAAAAATTCGCGCCGTGTCGCAGTGTCTCGGTGGCCTAATGGTATGGCGCCCGCCCGGCATGCGAGGAGATGCGGGTTCGAGTCCCGCCTGAGACAAAGTTTTTCAAGTTTATATACTGATATTATAAGTGCAATTAAGTTGCTAACATATCAAATAAAGTATAGGCATTATTCAATTATGTAGAAACCTATTAAAATTGAAAAAAAAACACGAAGGACACATATTCACATTTAAAATATTAGTACATAGGGATAACTAAACCAACCTTGCATCTGTTCAGCTCGTAAACTTTGAAAATGATCTCCTATCTAAAGGTATTCTTAACCTTAAAACTTTTACTGTAACGTTGAAAGCAATAAACAAACAACTAGATAGGTAACAAAACTAATTACCAATGCTATCCCGGTCCGAAGTGTTTTGAAGGATATCTGAAGTTTGTTGTTCCTCGTTACTCTAATTATAGACGCGATGTCTGACAACCACGTAACAATGGTAATAGAAACAATATTTTTTTTCTACTATTTCTTACTATTGTCTAAGAATCTTGCGTCAATATTGTCTTTTTACATAATTATGTATGCAACTGATGGGTGACCGTTTTTGGTATTATACCATGAGCGCTTCCGTGCTTCGGAGGGCACGGTAAGCCGTCTGGTCTGGCTGTTGTCACGAGATAACAGTCGTTAAGCTCTGTTGGAGGCCTTCGGGCGGCTTGAGAAACGTCCAACGGCGGGGTGATGTTGCCACAGCGTCGCCCTCGCCGTCCACCAACCCGCACTAGGCCAGCATGGTGGTACTAAGGCCTTAACCCATAAAGAGGAGAGAGACCCGTGCTACACAGTGAGCGAAATGAGTTGTTACTTTATGTATGCAAATGTAAACCAGTGCGAGCTTGGACAGTGTTATGCCACATTCATAAGCATTAAATACAGATATTTTTTAACCAAAATTACTTAAACATACGATTCAAAACGTACTGCTGCGGTATGGGCATATACCGTAAAATTAGCATACATGCAATAACAGTAAGGCACTTGCTCCACCACTGACGATGAACGAGAAGCGATTGGTGCTATAGAAACTAGAAACGAATTGTCGAGGGGTGGAAAGCGAGTGTATTGTATTTTAAACTAGTGGGACGAGTCCTCGCCGGCAGAGTGGACAGTCAGCGATCAACTATTAATATTTTGTTTTGTACGAAATGTATATTTATTGCACGTTTCTTGGCCGAGAAAATAGCCGATAATTAGTCGCTTCCTCGCTGGTGGACAACTATTTTAGGGTAACATGCCGTATTCACGAAAATCATTCTAAACGTTGCTACGGCAACAGCCTTCAATTTTTTTAATTTTATTTATAGCTGTTTCACTGTCGTTTCGTACAAAGAGTTTGGATCGCCAGAATCAAAAATACATCTTTTCAAAAGATTGTTTTGGATATCATACACTGTACTCGTACTCACTTATACACAGGAGTGACACAGATTGACAGTACCGTGGTTCTTGTTCTTGTTCAACCTGTGGCCATCCACTGAATGACGGCCTCCACGCGTTTAGCACTGGACAGAGGCGAACAGCGTCTGCTGGCCGGCTACTTGGGTTATGTCACACGTAGCCGCTGGTTTACCTACTTACGCGCCTCGTTATGGTTTTTGGCCGCCAACCCGTGAGTCGTCTGCTCCATCGACCGTCGAGGTGTCAAGTAACAGTAGGGATATAGGTGTACAAAAAACGTTTACATTACATCTTATTTACTAAAAATTCAAGAATGTTTTTAAAACTGAAAATTCAATATTACATACTTTTTTAAAAAGGTTTTTTTTCCTGCAAAGATAACCTTGCACCTATCGCGATATCCACATCATCTCTCAGTGGAACACCTTCTTTCGTTATGTATCAGCTACCAGCAAGCCACGTGGTGCGGGCGGCCGGAAGCGACGGGTTATGTGTCGCCGGCAGGTGGCGCTGCAGTGGCGACCACGTGACCACTGATGATGACGTTGATCAAATTAATGTTACCTACTTATACTTCTTTTCAAGTTATGAAAAATATACATACAGTATATTTTTAATTATGATTATGTATAACATTTCACCGGGCAGACTGAAATGTCGATGACTTTTTGATTGTTCGATAGAGCACAAATTAATGTTGGTCTCAAACAAGACAACGAATAAGAGGAAATACAACGGCCGTTTTTCCATACAAATGTAGTCCCCTGTTTCCTCCCTGGATAATGCCAGTAGAGCAATAATTTTTATTATAAAAACCTATGGCCACTATAGGCATGTTTCTATGTTTTCTGTTTTTTCATAAATTAATTAATAAAAAAGATATGAGCCCTCAAAAATCGAAAAAATTCGCCAGATTTTTCGCTGTGTTCAAACATCCAGAAAACAAATTTGGCTAAATTTTAGAAAAAAAGGAAAACATACGAACACGGCCAAAGCCTTTCTTTAATTTTTAATGAAAAAAGTATTTAAAAAACCGGTCTAGTTTGGAAAAGTAATCGGGGGACTACGAAACGTTGATTTGGTGTGCTTTTAGTAGGTATTTTCGGTCCAAGAAGCAGTTATATCTATCACACTCTGCGGTAAATGAGTTTGGCACTGCGCGACAGCAATAGATTTTACAAATACCTATTTTTCAATTCTCTCGCCCGTAGTAATAGGGTTGACAGACAACTATACAAATATTTTTTTACAATGTCAAGTCAGTGTACTATCATTAACGCTTTATTGTTTTGCACTAACTCAACGTAAGTTAATTAAATGCTTCAATTTACTTCAGATAATTTAATACTACTACTTAAAGTTGTAAAAGTGACACAGTCAATTAAATAACATACCCGTTCTCGTGGAATCCTTTTAAGTACTAGGAACACCTAATAAATACCAGTGCCAAAATACTCCGCTACCCTACTAACTACTATCATAACTTCGAGTTCATTTAAAATTTAGCAACGTACTCGTAGTACATAAAGTTTTTATTGTCGCATCACTTTGTATGTCTTTCCAGTCTGAAATTTAAAAGTTACGATCCGATGAGCAAGCCAACCTTTATTATATCCCAACAACTCATGAATCTGTCCTTGCGCTGCACTTACTGAAATAACTCAATTCAATCTGCGCCGAGTGGCCGTGGTCGCAATTATAGTTAATGTTATCCCTCCAACTATAATACTGTTAAAGTATTATGTTTCGTTGCTATTATTTTCTTTGGCAGCATCGGATAGACGTGATTTTAAAGACAGTAGTAATGTGCTGTATTAATCGATCTGAAACGCCATAAATTTTGAGTCGGTGCAGACAGTGTTTGATAAAAATCTTTGGAATACAAAAATTTATCAAACACGACAAGGGAGTTGAAATTACTACTAGTAGTCGTCGTATAAAATTTGCCTTAAATTTACCAAGTAATGCAGCAAGTCAGCTCCTTCAACTGAGTCAGTATAGTGAACTAGGTAGAGTAGACTAATTCCAATAAATGAATTACCAACACAGCTCATTTTACGATTTGGGCACGTCACTGCATCCATACGTTGTATGATCTCTTGACGTCTTCATTTTCGCGCGAAAATGGCTTTTGAAGTTTTGCGAGGCAAACGAAAAAAGGAAGACGGAATTTGCTTTTTTATTTCAGTGAATTAATCATGCGACAATTATTGCAATAAAGTGGTGGCTGTAATATAATAACATATTATACTCGTACGTAATAAAGATCAATGAAGTGAAATTGAGAAATAAAGAAAGGCGCTTCTCTCTGATTCTGATCGAGTTGTAATGAGAATGTTGTCTGTTGTCATTCTTAGTGAACATGATGTGGCTAACTGGCGATCTCTGTCACTGTGTGGCGAACAGGCGACACGTACTACAATAACGTGACCGTCACACGTGGGCCTGGCGTGGACAGGTGGCGTGGTGCAGATAAAAATGCGTATGCATACATGTAGTCAACACCAGATCTAGTCATCTGCTTTGACACTACAGTAAAATCAATATAATCAGTTTTTTGCAATTGTGTCCGAGGAGGTTGTTTCACCCGAGGTGAGTCCAATTATAACGATACACAGAAACAGTCGCATGATTTCTTTTAATGTGTGTGTGTGGACAACATCACATACATTGTTTTGATATCAATTTGAGTGACTATATAAAGATCTCGTATTTTGGAAATCAGATACAATGAAGGTAGGTTACCACAAACACCACAAAAATTAAAAAAAAAACACTTTTTATCTAGATTGACCCGTCCGGGAATCGAACCCGGGACCTCGGAGCAGGCTAAATCTTCAAAACCGGTGTGTACGCCACTCCGCCACGGAGTTACACAAAGCTTTAAATAGTTAGGTACTCACTTTGGGATCAGAATAATGTATGTGATGCTGTTAATATATGATTTCCATTTTGTAGACTTTATAGAGTTTTATTTTGTAGAGTTTTTGTTTCTCACTGGACCAAGGGACTGCAGATCTCAATATTTGGTATAATTTCCAAATAGACGCATTATTAAAAAAAACGGACAGACCGACACATTTACACACAGACAGGAAGGACAATGAAGTGATTATAAAAGAGTTATTTTTTTTTCAAAGATCCAGAACCCTAAAAACATACGCACCTGAAGAATGACATCACACTCTGAAGCCTGATTCTTCCTTCAGGACGAAAATATGTTGGTGTAATAAAAGAAAACATTCAGTTTTAAGAAAACAGTCCTTACGTAAAAAAATGCCCCCCTGGAAATAGCACGTGTAGGGATGAAATGATATTATTTAGGTGTCGATACTTACTCAGTATCAAATGAAAAGTACTGATACTTAGGGGGCGTCCATAAATTACGTGAGGTGTTTTTTTTAATTTTCTCTCCCTCTCTCCCCCCCTGGTGAGATGTTGTGAGATTTTATTCAACCCCCTCCCCCATCCCCCAATCTCACGTATTTTTTTTCAAAATGTGGGTTTCTTACGTAAACTAGAATGAAATTATTTTCTTTCGAACGAATTAGTGAATCTTAATCGTATTACGATTACGCTTAAGATTAAATCTTAAGCATGTATATGTACAATCTGGATTAAATGGACCAAAATAGTACTTTTTTTTTTGTTTCAATCAGAAAAAAAATTGCGTGATATTTGCCGAGACCCCCCCTCTCTCCAACGTAAGATTAGATGAGATTTGACTCGACCCCCTCCCCCCCTTTAACATCTCACGTAATTTATGGACGCCCCCTTACTAGTATTGAATCGTTTTTGGAAAATTAAGGGAAAAAGACGCGACGAAAATTAATATAATTTTTAGTGATAGTTAAACTAAATTATAAGAGCTTTTGTCGTTTTGTGTGAAATATTGCCACACACTAGACTTCGGAAGCACAATTTCAAATTAATCAAATAATAAAATGCTTCAAGGTCAAAACGGCAACTTACTAGACAGTATTTTTTTGGCTACAAATAAACAAGCTTGAAAAAAATAGACCAACTACACAAAATTAAAACAAGGATGCATTCAAACTTCAGTTTAAATTAAGTTTCGATAGTAAAATTGAGTTATGATATTGGCATACTAATAAACTAAGTAGCAGTAGTAAGTAGTAGCAGTGCTCAGCTACTTACCCCCGTATTTATAAACAAGTAAAAGTAATTACTTGACTACAAGTAATTACTTGACTACAAGTAATTACTTGAGAGATAATTTGTATGCCTTAATTCAGAAATTACTAGAAGTTATAACTACCAAAAGTTAGCATTTTCAGCCAAATAATATGACTATTAATGATGACCAATTTCTTTCACTTAAGCACTAGGTATGAACACTTTAAGTTATGACTTTCTTAAGCAATGAGTACTCGTAATTACTTCTTTATAAATACGGGGGTTAATACTTAATTTCAAAGAACCGATACTATACTTGGTATCGGAGCGAGGTATCGTGTAGGTACTTTTATTAACTCCTATCGTGTCATCCCTAATCGCGGGGGCGAATATAAGTTCCTTATCTCGTTCCTTATAGTATACACAGAGACAAAAACCCTAACTTTTAAAGAAAAATGATTAAAACTGCTTTAGTATTTTTATTAATCTTTATCTAGGTAGGTAAATTTAAAAGATAAGTTACCTAAATATATGTACTAGTACTACACATACATGACGACCATTTGGATCAGCGGTAGTAAACGCTGCTTCTGAGCCATGGGTCGCGGGTTCGATCCCCGCACAGTACAAATATTTGTGTGCATGAACTGATCTGGGTGTTTTCTATGTATTATAAGTATGTTTTTACAAAAAAAAGTATTTATGTAAGTTTATCGTTCGTCTAGTAACCCATACGGCAGGGTACTTAATAGTAACTTAATTTGGGACTAGATGGTTCTGTGTGGCCCAGTGACGCATGTCTTAAATATATATTAATTTATTTATTTACATATAACTTCAAATTAAATGCAACAAATTGGATAATTCTATTATTGTTTGTTCATAATGGTCTGTTTTAAACTATTGCGTTACTTATACATTTGATAGTTAGAACTCCTACGCTGACAAACAATGGTCAACAACTAAATCAGTTTTATTTCTGCAAATAGGCTTTTACAGGTCCCAACTGGCTGTTCTGTCACGGCTAATGTAACGTCCTACACGTTACATTAGCCGTGACAGAACAGCCAGTTGGAACCTGTAAAAGCATGTTTAGTTGCTGGATAATTGTTTGATGTGAGTATAAAGAAATCCCCACAAAATATTGGGATAAATATTGCTTTATTTTATTCTATGATATCACTGTTCTTTTATTTTCAATTTTGGTAATCATACAAAATACTTTACTGAGGGCCGAAGCTCCATAGTTATATAGGCAAACTCCATTGGTATACTGTGCTAGAGCTTATGATGTCAACATCGTAATGACTAGCTTATACATCAGTGTTTAAACTTGACAAATAATGTCTAAAGCGGGACTCGAATCCGCATCTCCATGCATACCGGGCGCACCGCTTTACCAATCTAGCCACCGAGACACTACGTCCCAGGCGTTAATTTTTCAAGCATAATTATTCTTATCGCTGTAATCCAGCGTAGTTTCATCAAATGTTAGAAGTGTAATGAATGAATGAATGAATGCATTTATTAATAAAGTAACAAAGTAATGCGGGTTCGAGTCCCGCCTGAGACAAAATTTTTAAGTTTAAATACTGATATTAAAATTGTAATTAAATTGCTAAAATATCAGAAAAAGCAGCCTTTAACAGTCCACAGCTGGACATAGCCCTTTCCAAAAAGATTATGCCATATTCGCCACGCTTGGCGGGCGGGTTGGCGATCGCAGTTTAACCAATGGTAGATAAAACGACGCTGCTTGTCTTCTTCTGGCAGTACTCCTTTAGTCGCCTCTTACGACACCCATGGAAAGAGAAGAGGTGGTGCTATTATTTTTATGTACCGCCACAACACGACACTACACGACACCGTGTATGTATATGTTATAATTTTATTAACAGTGTTTTTGTTCAAATAAAAGCATATAAACTCAACAAGGAAAATTTATATTGAAAACATTTTTCACAAACATAAAATTAAGCATCACGTCCGCAAAACAAATCAAATCAATTTATTTAAGTACGAGTAGGATTAGGAAGCAATGTAAGTGAATCTTGATAATTTACTGCTATTGTACAACAGTTTGATGAGACACAATAGGGAAAATTACACAAAGCTCGGCGCAGAGGGCGCTACTTGCACAAACAGCAAAATTATTCGTCATAGTATGATGAAAAATGTATGTAAATTAGTTAGTTATTTCAAGATTTCTACCATGTACCTTGTTTTTTATGAGTTTCCGATATTTCGGCACTGTTGCAAGCGCCATGATCGCGGTAGAAATCTCTAAATAACTAACTCTTACGATAGTGACCACGAAAGTTTAAAACAGTATGTATGTAAATTGTCACAATTAAGAGTCATTTTTTGGAAACGCAGTACATAAATGAGAAGTTTTATTATTAATCATAAGTTACAATAAATTAACTAATAATTAATAATCTTAGTAACATTATAAATGCGAAAGTTTTTATAAATGTTTGTCACTCAATCACGCTAAAACGAGAGAACGGATTTAGATAAAATTTAGCACTGAAATACATTATAGTCTGGATTACTATCTAGGCTACTTTTCATCCCAGAAAAAGTAGGGTTTCCTTGGGATAGCTTCTGGACGCGTACGAAGTCGTGGAAAAAGTTTAAAAATGTGTAAAAGTAACTCTGACTACTTTATATTTTATGATACTAGAGGCCCGTCCTAGCTTCGCACGGGTGGACCCGTTAAGGTCACTCTCAGTTTATAGAAAGGAGATGTCCCAAATTGTATGGAGGCCAGGCCCAGAACCTGTACACCCCACCAAAAGATAGACCAATACACCTACAAGATTTTGTTATTATCCAATTCTTTTAAAATGGCTTCGTTAAGTGGTTCAAATAAAGAGATAACTAAGAAAATAGCAATACAAAACAACAAAACCATCATGGCGGAAGATGACATTATGATGACGTCTGTTAGTTTCAAAATCGCGCAGCTAGGAGTCGAGTGCCATCGCTTACTGTAGTAACAACAAACATTATGAAAAGAATGTGTCGATCAATACTAAATACAGAAAACGAAAAAGAGGTCGTTATAATGAACTACAATAAAAGCGCGACAAGCAGAAAAAAAACTTGTAGTTGTGCCAAAGTGACAAGGGGTATCTGACAGCTACTGACATTTAAAGTTTTTTTAGATTGACGCCATCTTGGAATGCCTAATGGAGTTTGATAAATTATTCGATCTTATTTATTTTTGAACCACTAAATTATACGTTAAATAAATTTATATGTATTTTTCCCAGAAACAGTATTTTTCTATTGATTTTTGAATATGGTGTACAATGTCTGGGCCTATTATGGGACATCTCCTTTATTCTCAAGAAAGACAATACATGTCACTTATACGAGAACTTAACTAATAACATTGCTCTCAGGGTGAATGTAGCTTTCCAATGGGGACTACCGTTTCATTGCTCACCAGTTAGCGCCACTGTACACTGAGGTCCGGAGGTATAGCTGTCAAAGGCGATTGGCGCCGAAACAAAGTGTTATATCTTGAATCTAATTAAGGTTTATTATCTATAAATAACTATCTTGATATCAACAAACTAACTTCTGAAATAGTTGCTCTTGAGGCCGCCTATTTTTGCGCTTTTTCTTAATTCCGCTTTTCACATTAATCGCCAAATAATCCAAATTTGCGATATTTTACGAAGGAGATCACTTTCCAGCAAGTAAATTAAAGAAATAATAATTTATGCAACAAAGCCCGCTAAAGCCAGTGAAAAGTGACTGATATTGGACCTCACGCGACACAAGCGCCTCTAGTGGCAAATTCACTAGCGATAGCCCCCATTGTGAAAGAATTTTTGAAATGGGCACAGTAGTTTTTGAGTTTATTTATTACAAACATACACACACAAAAAAAAAGTTGTGCGTGTACTAGTGTACACACGTAAGAAGTGAAACTTCTTTATGGCCTCGTATTTTTCGAAAAATGATCTACATGCAACTTTCCAGAAATTGGTTAAATTGGTTAAATTGGTTAAATATTATTTTACTTTACCTTTTTGCTATCGTCTGAACCAACCGTGGTAGGGGCAAGAAAAAGATGGCGCGTAACCGAAAAATGTGACGCTGTGACGCGCAACCGAAAACTTTTTCGTGACGGTCCGAAAACTTTTTCGTGACGGTAAATTTTTTCCAACGCCGATAAAGAAGTTTCACTTCAAAATACAAATCTTTCCTCTTTGTAATATTAGTGTTGATGTAGATTTAAGCAATTTAATTGCAATATAATATCAGTGTAAACTTGAAAAATTTTTTTTTTTTTAAAAAACGCTAGCTTACAGCGATAAGAATATGCTTTAAAAATTGGCGCCTGGGTCGTAGTGTCCCGCGCCGCGCCCGGCATGCGAGGAGATGCGGGTTTGAGTATTGCCTGAAACATATTTTTTCAAGTTTATATACTAATATTGTAACTTTGTATGTCTGTTTATCTGTCTGTTAAGTTGTTGCGCTTAAACTATAGAACCGATTATGATAGCTACAAAGATAGGTTCACCCTTGAGCACAGATTTACGTCTGAGCGATATACCGTACCATTAGTTCAAGCCAAGTGCGAAAAGCTAGTACACAATAAAAACATATAAAAGACTAAGTTCAATGACCGTTGCAAAAGAATAAATACAATTATTATAATAGAATAAAAAATAAATTATCAATACGAAACCAGTCAAAATGTTTTTCACGTTTCTGATTTAGTATTCGGTTCACGCAAACGCATTTTGACGTGCGGTCTTGAAGCGACAGTCTTAACGGATCGTTAAAAATCGCCGCCCATCTATAATTCAATCCTGGTAACACCAGGCCGCCGGATGTTCGAAAGTTAAAAACTTTTGGATTAACCTTTCACAAGAAAACCATATAGAGTATATTAAAGTAACGGACCATCCCACTGCAAGGCAAATCCAATCGGCCTCGACCTTGAACCCTAGATCAATGATCGAAACTCTTGTTGCTTGACCTGGGTATTGAACTGAGGACCCCGGGAATTGGCCCGGTGCTTTAACCAGTAAACCAATAATTCATAAAAAACCACATGTTTTTTTGATAAATGTACTTCTATAGGATGAAAATTTAATCACCATTCAAATTTTAATACAACAATCTAAGAGACAAGAAACAAATGAGGTTTTTTTTTGGTATAAGCTTGTACAAAAATGTTGTATGTTACGGCCTCGTCGCAACACACTTTTTACGCGAGGCGCATCTTATTCATTCATTACGATACTTTTCATAAGTTGTTGATTTTCCCTTCATAACTTCACAGGTTTAGGAACGCAAAAATTGAAAATTATGTTGCGGATAATAATAGGGATTAAAGTATGAAATTGCCGATTATATTCCCAATTTTTATTTTGTTTATAGCTCTTAAGTATAGTCATATTATTTCATAATTCTTTTTGTATTGTATCAAAAACTAAATAAAGTTACTTTTGACTAAAAAAAAATGCAATACTAGTGCCTATTACTTCAAAGGAAGTCGTTGAAAAGACCCCTTACAATGTGTCAGCTGACCTTCTTGCTTCAATTAAGTATATTTGTATTATATACTTTGATTTTAAAAAATTTAAATACTATAATGCGTAGCTTTATAACCATCTAACTTTCACCTTTAATTGCATCGAAAACGGTTCAGGCGTTTTTAAAAAAACTAAAAAATTGTTAGTATGGAAAAATGACTTTTCTCGATTTCGTCCATACAAAACGGCAATTTCATACTTTAACCCCTAATATTAACAGGTGAATTTTTTATTTCATTAATGGGCTTTTAATACGATACTTAACGCCTATAAAAGAATTTGACGGTAATGAAAAACTCATTCTGTATAGTCTTACACAATAACCAAAGCATTAAAACGACAAACTTAAAAAAAAGTCTCAAGTGGCGTAAGTTTTGGAGGAGAGACATCAAAGTCCTATCCACCTGTCACGTCGGAGGCCTGTAACAAGGACTTGAAAAACTCAGACATAGCAGGGACTTAACCCAGACGTGACAGGCACTTGAAAAACTCAGACGTAACAGGGACTTAACACAGACGTAACAGGGACTTGAAAAACTCATACGTAACAGGGCACTTGAAAAACTCAGACAACAGACTCCATAAAGGAAAATTACATACAAGAAGTAACGTGGCCCGGGCTAATGGGTCTCACTCAAGCGCCCCATCAAAATTGTCTAAATCTACCTACGACAAATAGAGTTCCGGTAACATACTATACTACCAGGAGTAAGTAACTTGACGAAACCTCTCAACAAGGTCAGGACCTCCAAAATCAAGGTCCTGAATCCAAATCTGCCGCAGACCACTGCACCAATCGGGTCGGCAAATTTTCTGGTGACAATTCTCTGTTAGTAAATCACAGAGATTCGCAATTCTTACCTACTTTAGCTGATCAGGAGTATGGGTTATAGCGTGATGTGTTTGCCTTTTAATAGCCATGACGTGGATTAGTAGATAATAAAAGCAATCGCCTTACTTTATGTGTACTAATAAACAGGACGACAATAGTTAAGGATTTCCTTATTTCCCTGACACGTAACTACCTACATAATGGGTGAGTAAACTAAATAATAAAAAGAAATGATCTCATGTCCGTACCAATTACCTGCTAGTAAAGCCGTTTGTTAGATGTGCTCGATAGAAGTTAGGTTTTTAGAAAATTAATAACTCACTTTATATTTATTTAAACTTAAATATGTTTGTCTCAAGCGGGGCTCGAATCCGCATCGCCATGCATACAGGGCGCGGTGCTTTGTGCAATATACATTTGAATTGACCGGTGTGTGGGAACGGGATTGAGAGGGAAGGTATGGTGTTTCTGTCCGTCAAGCTGCTCAATTGTAAAAATCAATTCTTAGTTATAACTTTATAGGCACTTAAGTCTTTTGTATAAGCATTTTATAAGCAAAGTTGATATTATGAAATTACATGACTGTTTGTTGCCTTCAATAAATAAAAAAAATTTAAGGAGGTTTTAGTAGGTAAATTATCATAAAATTTTGAATAGATTGTAAAAAGAAAAATAGGTGTTTTAAAAAAAATATATATATATATTTTTTAAAACCTAAGCCCCCTATAAGGTGGACCGACGATCTGGTCAAGGTCGCGGGAAGCCGCTGGATGCGGACAGCACAGGACCGATCGTTGTGGAGATCCTTGGGGAAGGCCTATGCCCAGCAGTGGGCGTCGTTCGGCTGATATGATGATGATGATGATGATTATTATTAGAAGTATATAAATGTTGTTTCATTTGATTTATGGTGGGGGGGAGTTAATTGTTACTTGAACTCAATTTTGTCGAAAATGCACGCTTTTATGAGCAGTCAGGAGGTGTTCGAAAAGGCCCGCCTGGCTGTGCATGGAGGGGTGTTGGTTCCAACACTGATGTATGGGAGTGAAAGTTGGGTGTGGCAGAGAAAACATGAAAGCAGAATAAATGCAGTAGAAATGAGAGCGTTAAGAAGTATGATTGGAGTCAATCTGAGTGACAGGATTAAAAATAGTGTGATAATGGATCGATGTGGTGTAAAGTAAAAGAGGATGTAGTGACCAGTATTGAAAAAGGAATGCTTAAATGGTTTGGACATGTTGAGAGGATGAATGAAAGCAGGTTGACTAAAAGATATATATGGCGAGTATGAATGGAAATGTTGGAAGGGGAAGGCCTCGACGAACTTATCTTGATCAAATCGGGGAAGTTCTAAAGAAAGGTCAGGTCAAGAGTACCCTTAACCGGCGAGCGTGTATGAAAAGATTAATGAATGTGGATGAAGCGAAAGTAGTCTGTAAGGATCGTAGCAAGTGAAAAGATGTGGTCTCTGCCTACCCCTCCGGGAAAAAGGCGTTAGTGTATGTATGTATGTAGATTACTTATGGTATTAACAATAAAATATACCTTACCAAAATATATCTTAGCTCCGTGGTAGCGGGCAATAACCTGGATAAGAAATGGCCTAACTTTTGTTTTCGCACAATCCCGCGAACAATATAAGACTTTCACTTTTATAGACTCTCCACCCTAAGGACTTTCGGAGTATATTAAAACTTTGCAGTTATGAACATTAGCATAATGAATTCTCTTGAATTTAAATTCAATACAATAAACTCTGTAACGTTATAAAGTGGATGATCTATATACATTATTATGGACTCTGTTCGAGCACAGCAATATAGATGGAAGGTTCTAGACGGAGCGAAGATGGCGGAAATACGGAATACACTCTTACTCAATACTCATGTCCTATGTTCACCATCACCTTTAACTGCCTATGCTCGTATCAACAGAACAGATAAATAATTTGTCTGTTCTGTGGTTTTAGGTGTCTTTTCAACTTTCCTCGAAATTTACTAAATACTGTATTTTTATTTACTAGAATATAAACGGGCAATACTTAATTCCTAGAATATAAACGGGCTATACTACAATACCCGAAATAAAGATAAACTTGCCGTTCCAGGATTCAGACTGCGAAAAGTAGGTAATTCGTTCATGGGAAATTGTATCCGTATTTTCAACAAATTACCACTATCAATTGCTGACCTCCCTGTACATAAATTCAAATCATATATCAAAGTTGTTTTAATGAAAAAGGGCTATTACACTATTGATGATTATATAAATGATAGGAACGTTTGGCTTTAAATTGTATCAGCTCGCACTGGCATATATCTTATGTAAACATGTTTATTTAAAAAGAGGCTGACAATAGTGACCGAGTTTCTTGCGCTGCTTCTTCTCGGCACTAGCCCACATTTGTCCCGAAGCAGTGGTAGGTTTGCAGAAATAAAACTGATTTTAACTGATTTTAACTTATACTTTTTACGATATTTTAGCAACTTAATTGCAATTATAGTATCAATATTTAAACTTGCAAACTATGTCACAGGTGGGACTCGAACCCGTATCTCCGCATGCATGCATACCAGGTGATCATATTTTCATCTTAAATGTCAAACATCTGTAAAGATGTTTCTTTCTGATGTAAAGAGTACAAAACTCCTGTGACGTAGTGTCTCGGTGGACGGTGGAGATGAGGGTTCGTTGACTCGAACTCGCATCTCTATACGGACATAATTTCTCAAGTTTAAATACTGAGCTATACTGAGTTCAGGTAAAAAGGTTTTTGTAATCGCTTGCAACATCGGTGACTCATAATAATTTAATACAATCGTATAATTCCCTAAAACAATGACGGCCACCCTAAGTTGAAAGATTTTAATAACACAATTTGCGGTGTTAGTTAAGCCCTTAACACAGTAGAATTAGTAAGCAGTAGGACACTGCACTGTACTAAAACTACTATGAATAAATAAATAAATGTGGACAACATCACATACATTGTTCTGATCCCAATTTGAATAACTATTTAAAGCATTCGTATTTTGGAAACCGGAAACAACGAAGGTACCACAAACACCCAGACCCGAGAAAATGTAGAAAAACACATTTTTTCTACATTGACCCGTCCGGGAATCGAACCCGGGACCTCGGAGCAGGCGACACCTTGAAAACCGGTGTTACATAGTTTGTATCGAAATCCGTTACTACTGCAGATGTTAAAGATGTTCGAATCTGGATACTAATGATACCAATCGGAACGAAATTATTACAAATTCGGAGGTTACATAGCAGAGGTGTAAAAGTAACGAAAAATTTCGTACCCGTATGAACTCGTTACTTTGTCAAAAGTACTCGTTACTTTCGTATCGTTACGTTACTCGATACTTTTGATACCTGATTAATAACACAGTGCGGAACAACACATCGAGTCGTATTCCGTACGTGATATCATACATTAATTATGATATTATCAAGAAGTCGCATCAATCGTAATATGTAGATAAAATACTTATAAATTACAATATTAAAGTGAATTTTTGACTTTCTTTTCAATTATGCGAATAAGGCACGCATTCATAAAACATACGATCAGCAAACGTTAGAACATCCGAATCAACGGTACCTACTTTGGCGACCTAATACGGAAAATGCGAGTAACGAAATGAAAATGTAAGTAATTATTCGTTACTCGGTACTACATGGAGTACCCGTTACTTAGTACCGAATACATACGGTTTGTTACAGCTCTATTACATAGTTTACTCGCAGTGAATGAATGATTCGAATGGCGACTGGTTTAAGTTTTAAAACTACCGACTCTTGATTGTAACTTTAGCGCGGCACGCGTCGCACTTTCAATTATGTTATTGAATTTATTTTTTAAGTTTCTCAGTAAGTAAATTGTATTCTAATGAGAAATAAAGTATCTTTAACTATACATAATTTGAATTTTTTTCGTTAAAATTAGATAATTTTAGTTACGGAAATCAGAATTTTAAGAAATACTTATTTTAGGATTTAAGCATCCAGTTAGTTATTTGACTTTTTAATCCTTTGGTACTATGAGTATAGTCAGGCATAATAACAAATAAATCTATGTCGATGCTATTAGAAACATCATAACTTATTTCATCTAGACTTAACCCCTAAACGAAACTTCGAAACGTTAATCTAATTCGGTTACGGATTACGGATACTTGAGAATTTCAATATTTTATAGTTTCGGTTGCAGTTACGGAGCTCCATAATAAAGGATCGTATCTTTATCTCAGGAAAGAAACGAAGATGATTTAGATATCAGCTGATTTATTACAAGCGTTCGATCGGTATAACGACAGGATGTCAAGTGAGTAAAATCAAAAATAGCGGCATGATATTCACTTGACATCCGGCCTCAAAGTGTTGCCATATTACAAAATAAAATACTTTGCCTATTAAATATCTGTTACAATATCGGTATAATTAATACTAGGTATCTGTGATAACTAATACTTAATAACAGGTATCGCTATAGGTTTGTATGATATACATTATTAAGTCTTACAGTTCGGCCATCCTATGAGAAGTGAGTCCCTTCACTTGATCTAAGTTAACTAAAGATATTAATTGTGATGATAATATTTAGGATACACATTAAGTTCTAAAGTAAACAAGTATTAAGGATCATTTCTACATAATACACAAGGTAAATTAATAGTATAACATAATAATCACAGAAATGAATACAGTTTACATATATTAGAAAATACCACTAGTTATTAATTCCTGCACAGTTTGCCACAATCTACGACCATCTATGCGACGTCAACGACGCCATTCTCTTTCTGCACTGATCGCTCATGACTAACTGTGCTCACATTCAAATCACTTCAATAGTTTTACTCTGATCTACGATCATCTGTGCGATATTGATTGATTGTTCAATACTATTCGCTATCTGCACTGATCGCGCATAGTAATCTACTCTGTTGCTAATTCGTGCGTGGGCCACCATGATCTACGACCATCTGTGCGATATTGATCTCTCAATACCATTCGCTTTCTGCACTGATCGCTCATAATGGTCAACGCCCGTTCATGAATTCATAAGTAATCATTCATAATCAATTCATTGAATAGAAAAAAAAAAATCAAAATCCTTCAGTTTCAAATCTTACATCTTAAGAATCTACGGTTACCTTATTACCTCCATTGTATAATATTTGTGTAAAAAACTATTGCTATATGCTTGCTATTATAATTAAATGTATAAATCTGTAAATTAGATAAATGTAAATAAATCAAATTAAGATAGTAGAATCATAATGTGTATAAATAAGAGTTTTTTTTTTATTCGTATAGCTACATTAATCAGTACACTCATCTTTGTCACTTTCGCTTCTCTCACTAGAATAGTCTCTAAAATTGAGCCATGGATGTATTTTGTCTAGTGCTACCACATTTTCATATTTTTTGTTTCCTTTTCTCGTTAAGGGTGTGTCTTCTACTAGAAACCTATCATTAGGTAGGACCTTTACGATTCTGTATGGCCCATGAAATTTCGGTAATAATTTTTTGGATTTCCCTACATGTTCTTTGTCGACAATGGTCCGTTCTATCCTTATTAAATCACCTTCCTTGTAAACTGTCCCAGCCTTCCTATGCTTATCAAACTCCCTTTTAGAATATTCTTGTTGCCGTTCGATCCTATCCCCAGCATTTGATCTTAATTGCACCATTTCATCGCCGCTAATTCGCTCAGATGTTTCAGTAATGATATCACTTAACATGTTTTCTGATGCATTTATGAGCTTGCAGCCGAACAACAATTCTGATGGGCTTTTTCCAGTAGTTTTATTCATCGTCGTATTTATCCCTAATTGGATATCACCTAAGTATTCATCCCATACGTTATCCTTTTTACCGTGACACTTAGTGCCCAATGCGTCAGATATCGTACGATTAAACCTCTCTACCTGTCCGTTCGCTCTCGGGGTGGCCACAGCATTTAAAACGTGTTTAATGTTATGGGTATCAATAAATTCTTTAAATTTTGCACTCGTAAAACATGATCCGCGATCCGTAATTAGACGAGTTGGAACCCCGAAGAAGCTGAAATGGTCTCTAAACACTTTGATAGCGGTAGAAGTCTTGGTATCTCTTACTGCTCGTATGTTAATAAATTTAGTGAAAGCGTCTATGATAACAAGAATATACATGTTGCCCCTCCGAGAACGAACGAATGGGCCTAAATGATCCGCATGCAAGGTATGGAACGGTAATTCAATCTTTGGTATAGGGTGCATCATACCCTCTTTGCGACCGCCCGGCGCCTTATGGTGCGCACACTGTAGGCATGCAGAGACGTATTTTTTTGTAAAACGTCGCATTTTTGGGAACCAGAAGGAGCCTTTCAAACGACTAAGAGTTTTCTCGTACCCAAAGTGGCCTATGTCATCGTGGTTCATTCGCAAAACCTGCCATCTACAACCACGAGGCACAACCCAACGTAAACCCTCATCCATGATCTTATAGACATAGTTCCCTTTGATCTGATAGTTTTTACGTACGTCCGCCACGTATTTAGTTTCATCGTCCGATAAAATTTGTCGTATCCGTTTTATTTCGTCATCTTCGTTCTGCACTGTAGCTATCCAGTCATGGATGTCTACGTGCAAGACATCGATGACGTGCTCATCGTCTACCGTAGTGGGCTCAGTCACGGGGCTACGACTGAGTGCATCAACGTGCCCCATCCGCGAACCTGGTCTGTATTCGATTTCGCAGTCGTATTCCATAAACTGCACCCACCATCGAGATATCCGTGGTATAAGATCACGTTTCGTTAATGTTGTTCGCAATGCATTACAGTCCGTGATTATTTTAAATTTAATCCCTAATAGATACACGCGAAACCGGCTGAGAGACGCTATGACGGCTAGCGTCTCTAACTCAAATGAGTGAAGTTTTGCCTCATCGCTAGTAGTTTTGCGACTATAGTAAGCTACAGGTCTTAGTAGATTATCATATCCACGTTGCATCAGTATCCCCGCAATCCCTAACTTTGAAGCGTCAGTATGTAGTTCAGTTTGTAAGTTAGCATCGTATAAAGCTAGGATAGGTCTATCTGTTAGTTTTTCCTTTAGCAAAGAAAATGCTTTGGTCTGCTCATCTGTCCATTTCCAATCAAATTTTGATTTTAGAAGATCGGTTAATGGACGCGCTATTAGGGCAAAATTTTGAACAAAACGTCTAAAATAACTAGCCAAACCTATAAAGCGCCTGACATCATGAACGTTGTTTGGTGTTGGGAAATTCGAAATAGCCGATGTTTTTCGAGAGCCCGGTCTTATACCTTCACCACTGACATGAAATCCAAGAAAATCAAGCTCCGTGCAGAAAAAGTGACACTTCTTAAGCTTTAGTGTTAAACCGGCTCCTGTCAACAGTTTCAACACTTCGTCTAAACGGAGCATTCCTTCGTCAAAAGATCGTGCAGGTATTAATATATCATCCATATATATTATAATATAGCCCATTTTAGCAAATACTTTATTCATAGTCCCCTGGAATACGGACGGTGCATTGGCTAACCCGAACGGCATACGTTTAAATTGGTATTGGCCATCAGGGGTGACGAACGCTGTTTTGTCTTGCGATTCTACGGAAATCGGAATTTGGTAATAGCCTGACGCCAAATCTAAACTAATAAATAAAGAATTTCCTGCTAACCTATCGAGCTGGTCGTCAATCAATGGTAAAGGGTAATGCTCCTTACGGGTCTTGTTATTTAGGGCTCTGTAATCTACACATAACCTTTTCTCACCAGTCTTTTTCTTTACCAATAAGATAGGGCTAGCGTACGGAGAGCTTGATTCACATACAATATCAGCATCTAACATCTCCTGGACCATTGATTGCACCTGCTTACGCTCGGGAAAGGAAAGAAGGTAAGGCCTATAGACTACGGGGCGCGTATCATCTAGTTCTATCTCCATTTCTGTAACGTTAGTTAGACCTAGATCTTGTAAATTATCGGAAAAACATGCTTCATGGACTTTTAACAATTCTTTTAACTTAAATACATCATCCTCTTTTAACTGTTTGCCGTAATGAAGGGAGGAAATCGTGTCTGTATTATTAAAATCCAACAAATTTATATGCAAATCCTCGCCGATAACAGAAGCTCGCGTTATAAGACTATTTTTATTCAATTTGATTGGTTTATCGCATACGTTTAATACTAGTAGACTACCAACCCCCTTATTTAGTCCATATTCACCTGACATTAAGAAGAATTTATTTTCTGGTGTCCCGTGCAAAGATCCATTTACATAGACGGATCCCGTATAATGTACATTGTCAGCACTCACTGATATTGCAAAAATATCTTTAGGCGGAATATCGACATCACTATGCAACCTCAAGGGTAATTTCATAGATTGTTTACGATTAAATATTAAAGAATCCGTTGTTTTTGTTATAATGATCCCAGGTTTTTCTGTAAAACTATGACCAACTAGTATTGCGTATTTGATGACATAATCCTCTACGATGTATACATCTATATTTTCTGAAATATTTTGTATTACTATGTTTACATTAGCATGACCCAAAGGTACGACTAAGTTGTCGCCTATACCCCTCATAACTGGTAAATTATTTGTAGACCACTGTACACCTAATTTGACAGCCTCACTGTATCGCAACAATGTACACTGGCTTCCCAAATCAACAAAACCTTGAATAATATTACCGTTTAATTTTACATTGATTAAGTACTTGCTATCGCTACAAATCCCTGTCTCCACTCTCATAACGTTTCTTTCCGATGGTTTATCAATTTTATTTTCTGAATCCCCCGGCAGTCTGGGGCAGTTAGTGGTTAAGTGACCTAGCCTATTGCATATATTGCATTTTAATATCCTTTTTGTACATTTGAAACTAAAATGCCCAGGCTGATTGCAATTATAGCATACTACGGAGTTGCCAGATTGTGCTTTAGTATATTTAGAATCACCATTATTTAACGAAGCTACTTGTTTCAAATTATTATTTGGTGTAAACGTCACGTTTTGTCGCTTATCTAAGCCTACCCTAGACCTGTCAGATTCGCGAGGCTGTTGTTTAATTGACTGAAAATAGTCCAAAACTTGCTCGGGTTCCTGACACTTCGCCGCCTTTGCACCTAACCTAAGAGCGCGATCTTCAATTCCGTAAAGCAAGCAATCGACAGCTCGTTTGCCTTTTATCACACATCGATTAAGCAAATTTAACTTTTCGTAATAGTAAAGTTCTAAAGATTCACTATATTTTACGCGTTTTGACAACATTTCAGTTAATAACTCGGCAAAGTCGTCGCTACTTGGGAATGACTCGACTAATTTATTTTTCCATTCGGTCCACGAAAATGACATTGTTGGCAAAGCTTGGTACCATGTCTTTGCGACACCCGCTAATTTAGGTAACGCATAGTGAATTATTTGATCGTCACCCCAGTTATACAACTTAGCACATTCGTCGACCTTGTTAATCCACATTTGGACAGTCTGACCTTTTGCCATAGGATCGAATTCTGGTATGACGTTGCCCAGCATAGGAAACTTATTACCCTCAGGTTTTCTGAATGTTAATGCCTTTACTAATTCTGTTAAAAACATTTTAGATTGGTCACTTATATTGTCAGACTTACTTACAGTTCGATGGCGAAGTAATGAATTACCACTCACGCTTCGTTTGCGTGACCTCGACCTGCTGCGATCCTCTCCTCTCTGCGAACCTCTTCGGCGGTTCGGCGACCTTGTTCTATCTCGATTCCGCTCCCTGCGACTCGAGACCCGCTTGCTGCTACCGTCTTGATCCCTGGAACTCCGTTTACTGCGACTGCCTCCTTTTTCCATGCGAGGGTTGCGACTCAATTTTCGTCTTCTACTTGATCTCCGTTCTTCTCTCTCTCGGGCACTTCCTTCCCGCTCGCGCTCCGTAGAACTCGATGAACTTCCTAGCGAGGAACGTTCTCTACGACGTTTGTGATGCTTCTTGTATCTTGGTGTGGTGATGCTTCGATTCCGACCTCGTTTTGGAGGCCGAGAACGATGATGGCTCCGCGAAATGCGTTCTCCTTCACTATTACGGTCACTCATTATAGAATAGTCCGATGTTTTTATTCACAAATCAACTTTACCGTCAGATGTTATTTTCCAAGTAAATAACAACGTTTCTTGAAAATAGTGGGTGTGTTAGTTATATCCCACTTCTGAGATAAAGGATCGTATCTTTATCTCAGGAAAGAAACGAAGATGATTTAGATATCAGCTGATTTATTACAAGCGTTCGATCGGTATAACGACAGGATGTCAAGTGAGTAAAATCAAAAATAGCGGCATGATATTCACTTGACATCCGGCCTCAAAGTGTTGCCATATTACAAAATAAAATACTTTGCCTATTAAATATCTGTTACAATATCGGTATAATTAATACTAGGTATCTGTGATAACTAATACTTAATAACAGGTATCGCTATAGGTTTGTATGATATACATTATTAAGTCTTACAATAACAACCCTGTCCCGGATCTGTACAAAAGCCGTTCTAGTAGGAGTGGCATTTCTGTATACGTGTTTTATTGTAGTTTCTGTCTGTAACATTGACCCGATTCACGCGCACTAATCACCAGGAGGGTTCGGTTATCCGGACGATCGGGCCGCAATTGTTTTACGATTTGGTTCAATTTCGGATAGGGCTGACGATTATTTTACCTGATCGGTACTGCACATTGCTAAGATTCTGTTAAAAATGTTAAAAAATTAAGAACCGTTGACCTCTAGAAAAGGCGACCGCGCACCGGTTGACGATCAGTGGGTAGATGGACCGACTATCTGGCGAAGTTCGCGGGAAGCCGCTGGATGCGGGTGTTTAGATCCTTAGGGGAGATGTTTGTCCAATACTTGTTTGGCCGAGATGATGGCAGATTTTATTCAAATCGATTCAGTTCTTGACGAACTCCGTGGCGGTGTGGCGTACACACCGGTTTTCAAGGTGTCGCCTGCTCCGAGGTCCCGGGTTCGATTCCTGGACGGGTCAATGTAGAAAAAAAAATGTTTTTCTACATTTTCTCGGGTCTGGGTGTTTGTGGTACCTTCGTTGTTTCTGGTCTCCAAAATACGAATGCTTTAAATAGTTATTCATATTGGGATCAGAACAATGTATGTGATGTTGTCCACATTTAATTTAATTTAATTTAATTTTATTTATTTTTCTTTTCTTATAGTTATGGCGCGTAGCCGGGCCAAGATGTCGGGGTCGTCGGTTCGATTCCCATGTCGGGCAACAAAAGATTCGAATTTTCGAACATTGCTCGGGTTTGTGATCACCGACCTATATTTGGCGGGCGTAGTGATTATGCCTGTACCCATCATAATCATTTCTGTGATAACTTAAATTCAATGATGGAGGCCTTTGCACTGAAGTGTTTTATTATGTTTGTTACTTTACTTTTTTCTCATCCTTTACTCCATATTGGGTGCCAACCCCACCGCTGACCTACTAACACAAAACTCATGCTTAAGTGTCGATGTAAATGAGCCTTGAAGGGCGGACTTTAGTAATCTTGTAGTCTTGTGTTTTTGTGTAATAAACTATACAGTTAACTATGAGATAAGGATTTTGCCCTTGGGATACATTATACAAAGATAATATTAAAAATAAACTACTGCCAAAGTTATACGTGAAGGATTTCGTAAAATTTATTTGACTATTTACTTATTAATTCAAAGTTAATGAAAAACTTACTGATCTTATTCTGTCTTAAGTAGGTACTACCAAAATAAAGTCAAATTAATTAATGAGAATTTAGAGAAAACTGTCCTTTAATAATGTTTCTGGTAGTAAGTCCCGCTTACGTTTTATTTGATCTGTATGATATATTTACACGGTATAAATGTTATGATAATGTCGATTAACTTTTCATCAATCACATTTTTATCCTAAACTAAGTTATTCTAACGAAAAAAAACTCTGTTGCAATAAATTTTAACAATTCAGCGCATTCATCTCATCACTTAATAAAGGCCTACGAATGGTAATTAAAACTCAGTAGCCCAACGTTTGCATTTCATGATTAATTGTACTATTAATTTAGCACAATATCAAACGGATTGTTTAATGCATCGTTCGTGTTTTATTTTAATTAAATGGTTCAAGAAGAGCCTTCATTTATCTTTGTGTTAATCAAAAACACCATAAGCTATATCCGCTACTTATGATATGATTATGTCTTTGGTAAACTCCATAAATCTGATATGTTTAGTGCAAATTGTAGGCCCGCTTCAGAATCGCAACTGCATCTCAATCGTATATTTTGACATTACTACCTTAATAAATGTGTCAAAATATACAATTGAGATACAATTGCGATTCTATTGAGCCATTTGTAAATTAGCGGAATTGAGGCTCAGTATTGAACAGCCCCGTCCAGACGCACCTTTGCAGTGCATTAGTTGGGTTTGAGTTTTTACAACCCGGTTGGTGTAGCGGTGCTATGCCTATTGCACAAGGGTCTCGAGTTCGATTTCCTATAGTTCCTATATAGATTTAACAAATTAATCCGTTCCACTACTTCTTATTCGTGGAAAAACCTGTCTCACTTTTCTGTCACTATTCTTTTATGACACCCGTAGGACAAGAAAAGGTAGGTCTATTTAAGGTCGCTACCACTGGCATTCAGCACAGTTTTATGGAGATTAACAGTAAATTGTAATTGTGTTGGTAGCTAGTTTATTTGTAAAAAGTTCATCCATTAATCTTGATTGAGCGCACAAAGTTTGTAAACAACTTTGACTTAACTTGCTAGACTTGTGTGCAAGTATTTATTGATTGATTCACCAGAAAAAGGCCTGAATAAGGTTACTTTACAATTACATTAAGAAATGAAATGCAAAGAACTGCGAGCGTTTGTTATGAGTATCGGCCTCAAAGTGTATGTTTATTCTTAGTTTCATCTACGTCTTAATAAATTTACTCGACACTTCAGTATATGATTGCATTGTGGTTTTTTAGTTTATCTTATTTTCACTATCTTTTATCAGTTCATTAGACACAGGCCTTTCTGAGAGGAAGATTTTCCCATAATCTAACACCGAACCATTAACCAATCTACGGCCTTAGAGCAATTTGTTGTCTAATATCTTTTACGCTCGACAAATAGATAATAAATGTATGAAAATGACATAGCTTACAATCGATAGTTTTGAATCGATAGATTTATAGAGGCAATCTGATTCTCAATCAATTAACAGATTAAGTACGATTGCACTGCGCTAATAAGTCATAACCCAATAAAAACTAAAAAAAATCGTCTAATAATTATAACAGTTTCCGATATTAATCATTACAGGATAAACCAGACCTCATGCGTAATACGAATTCATATCCTGTCAGAAATAATGATGGCACAAGTGAGCCGCGAGTAGCGCTAACGATCGACGCAGCAGCCCGTTCACTGGCAGAATACTAATTATTTTCATGAACATTTCAGCACGTTTCGACTGTTGTTTCATAGTTTTAGTATACACAGTACTGAAATTATAACACAGGCGGTAGGAATTTTTCGAGACTAAGAAGAAAGACAGAGTACTGAATTGGATGGGTATATATTGTTCCTTTATTAATGACAATAGCAGTTAAGAGGTTAATTGATTTCGATAATAAATGTTAGACAAAATTTAGCTCAAAGATAGTCTTACATAACTCTTAAGTTTCTGAAATGTAGTCAGAATAATGCACTAAAAATTTTAATCACTTTTATCGTTCTCTTTGTGTATATTAAGTTTGTAATATTAAGTAAATTTTGAATAATACTGTTCTTGTTTGTGTTCAATATTTGAGTTCGTTCGATACGTGCCTAAAATAGACTTTGTTTACTGAATACTTAAGTAACATTTACTCAATAATAAGTCTTGTATTTAGTTACATAATATTTACATTTCTATGCTTCATTAGGGACAGTGGTAATTGAGTGGCTGCGTCTCACATCTTGTTTGGATCACAACATGTGGAAGAAGCCTAAATATCTTTGACACATACACTCATACTATTACATAAATATCATATTTACGACTTGACTCGTGATTCATTGGGAAAATTACAAATGACATTATCTCGTCTAATGTCCATGCGGGTTACTTTTGCATCGAGAGTCGAGCTTACTGTATTTGTAAGCTTTATTGTACTTTATATTATATGAACTTGATAAATTTTATTTTCCGATCAAATCATTTACTTTGTAGAGGGTAACCAATTTATAATGGTAATACATTTTGTAAGAAGGAATATCTTTATAATTTAGTTTTGCATAAACTGATACCTTTTTTCCCATTTCTTTAGAAATGTATCCTGTTTAGTAATTTTTTTTCATATGTATTTCTTCTGTACATTCACTTGTTTGACGACCATTTAGATCAGTGGTAGTAAACGCTGCTTCTGAGCCATGGGTCGCGGGTTCGATCCCCGCACAGTACAAATATTTGTGTGCATGAACATGTCTGTTTGTACTGGTCTGGGTGTTTTCTATGTATTATAAGTATGTATTTACAAAAAGTATATAAGTAAGTTTGTCGGTTGTCTAGTACCCATACGACAGGGTACTTAATAGTAGCTTAATTTAGGACTAGATGGCTCTGTGTGGCCCAGTGAGGCATGTCTTAAATATTTATTTATTATTTATATTATTTATTCACTAAATGTATATAAATTAAAGTGTGCTAGAAAACTTCCTTCTTTATACGAGGAACCAGATGATAATTATTTCTCAAGTGACTCCGAACCAGAAAAGGTCCTAAATTTAACCTAACCAAGAAGCAAACAAATCACGAAGCCAATTTTAGATAGGTAGGTTTAAGGTAACATCCTAGTTTGGGGTAACTGACCTAAATTGGACGATCCATTCTATTGTACAACCTCAAGACGTGTCTCTATTTCTAGACTAATTCCAAAGTTGCCAGTATTAAGTTTTAAGTTCCACAGCAAGTAGGATCACTCGAGGCTACGCCGTAGCCGCCCGCCTAGCTACGGCGCTACGAGCTTGGAAGCTCAGCCCTCAGTCGCGTGTCAGACGCGTGGCGGGCGGTTGTCACGCTTTACTACGCCGTAGCACAGACGTAGTTATATGATTAGCGTTCATAGTTTGTGTCGTCACACACATCGACGATTGCCGTAAGTATTGTTTTGTTTTTGTAGTAATATATTTTTGTGTTATGATTCATATAAATTGTTGTTAATGTATCGTAAATCGGCTTGTTTTGAACTCTAGACTTATGTAAATTTTTATTTTGATCGAATTCCGCAAACAAAGTCTAACGTTTGAAGCCCTATACCAGCAAACTAGGTGTTATTACAGTAAACATTTAGATTTAAATAATGAAATCTGAGCCTGTTATTGTTATACTATTATGTTTCTTCAATATAAAACATTCATTTCACGTTGGAATATCGTTAAAACAAAATTCTAAAAGGAAAAATGAATCAAACGTTACATTGCCTTTGATTTACGTTTAATATAATACAATAAACATTGCTTTTTAAATGCACGAGTGCGTCATACATAAATAATAAGCTTTTGGTTTACCTACTTAGCAATAATATTACCTACTTGACACGGCCAATGAGTTGGCATACTTTGGTGAGATGCCAAAACACATGATCTCATTTATTGTGTTTAGTATAACAAGTCGTGATGTCACTAATTACTGTACCATAACTGACTATATGATTAGATATTTCGAAACAGGCAAAATTTCATGATTTACTACTTTTTAACAAAATAATTGTCGTCGAAAATTATGAAAAAAGTCTGTTTTGACTTTTTTGTAAATTAAGGTTATTTAGCAATTAGTCCGCTGTGAACTGTAATACATGAGTAACTATTACAGTTACGAGATGTCGATAGCTGTTTTTTTATCCCAAAATATGCAATAGTACCATTACATTTAATACGTATATCTAGCGGAGCGAAGCTGGGGCGTTTCGCTAGTATAATAAATACGAATAGATGTTTCTTACTCACGACAGAAGATCTCAATGCATCTGGATGTATTTTGGCAAAGAGATAGATTTTATCGTAAAATAGCACACAAGTCACTTTTTATTCCGGAAAAAGGCTTAGTTCCCATGGGATAGGTCCACGCTAGTAAGTTTATACATTGAAGAATAATCTTTTGGTACAAAATAGAATAGTTTCTTCCTTATTTTTGCATGGTCTTATGTTTTATTGACTTCTAATATGGAAGACTGTTGTGATTTTCCAATATGTGGTCTCAGATTTTCATTTTATCTTTTTGATGTGCAATAGCTAAGTGACTATCATCATTTTGCTATCAGCGTCTCAATAAAACACAAGAACCATCTTTATCAGAAAATAACGAATTTATTGCCTTACATCAGGTTCATCCGACAAACCCTCCATAACAATTTTTAAACTTTTGCGTTGCGTAATTATTTGAATGTTAACGGGAACGTCATCATACCTTATTATTTTCTCACCATATCCACCATCGAGCCACAAAGGAAGCAAAACTTATGAAAAGGTTTAAATTTTAGTAATTTTTTTTATGTCTAGTTTTGGCATATGAAAACAGATTATCCGATAGATCGGTACTGTTATTGAAATGAAAGATAGTTTACGGATTTAGAACGTTTCGTCGACTAACGACGAATAACACCTTAGTCTATCCGTGACCATGAACGCTGTAAAGGGTTCGAAACGTCGGGTTAAATCAAAAATAAACGCGTTCTAAATCCGTAAACTATCTTTCATTTCAATGTACAGTGTTCGCGTAAACTCAAGAAAACGGTACTGTTATTTTTATACCCTCTCTTACATTTGTACTCAGATTAACAAAATGGCATATTTTCTCATGCTCTAGATCGGTAGCATCTCAATGATATTTTTTTATCTTTTTTTGTATTTGTACTCAGATTAACAAAATGACATATTTTCTCAGTTGAAGCTGACTTTTATGCATTGTTATTAAAGTATAAAAGTGATTTTGGAAATTTGACATTTATTGTGAGTAAGATTACTTAAGTGTTACATACAAGAGACATTAATCAGGATATGAATCTCTAAATCCTTCAAATAATCTCAAAAACCTTATTCGTGAAGCATGACCTTTAATCTCTTCTATAAAACAATGTCCAATTTGCTGATACTCGTACAGCTGTTTAATTATGAGTCACATTTGTATGAGTGATTTGATTGCCGCCCGCACGCGCGCCTCCATGCGGCTAATGTGAGTACCTAATCAGTGCCTTTGTGTTGAGTGGTCCAGAAACGGAAGTTTATGGGAGGTTGATAAATAAAAATTGACCAACTTATACAAACTTTATAAAGACTTTTTTAACAAAAAAAAGTAGGGAATGCATGCTAAAGCCGCCAATTCTAAATTAAAAAAAAACGTATTAATATGTCTAATGTAATCAACTTAGGCTTCTTAACGTAGGCTCTTTAAAGAGTCATTGTTAGTAAATTGGTGTATAAAAAGCAAAGGTTTTGAAACAAGCAAATACCGCCATGCTGGTTATGTGGCCTAAAATAAGGTACATACACACACCGGGCCTTCGGGCGCTTTATGCATGGAGATGAGTTCGGTTTCCGCCTGAGACATAATGTTTCAAGTTGAAAAACTGATTATAATTGCAATTAAGTTTTTAAAATCTGTACTAATAATATTATTAAGCTGAAGAGTTTGTTTGTTTGTTTGTTTGAACGCGCTAATCTCAGGAAGTACTGGTCCGATTTGAAAAAATCTTTTTGTGTTGGATAGTACATTTATCGAGGAAGGCTTTAGGTTATATAACATCACGCTGCGACCAATAGAAACGAAGCACCAGAGAAAAATGTTGCAAAAATAATCGCTCTCATATTAACAGAAATTGACGCGTACTAAGTCGCGGGGACCAGCTAGTAATATTATAAAGCTAAAGAGTTTGTTTGTTTGTTTGTTTGAACCCGCTAATCTCAGGAAGTACTAGTTTTAATTGAAAAATTATTTTTGTGTTGGATAGTCCATTTATCGAGGAAGGCTTTAGGCTATATAACACCACGCTGCGACCAATAGGAGCGAAGCATCAGTGAAAAATGTTGCAAAAATAATCGCGATCATAATAACAGAAATTGACGCGTACGAAGTCGCGGGCAACAGTTAGTATCATATATGGCATCATAGCATTACTTGAACAACTCTGCTGACACTGAAATTAATTCCAGCTGCTAAGTCAAGTTCAAAGCTAGATCGAGGGGTGGGGTGCCGTGATGTCATGGTGTCAACGCATTATTATGCCGGTCTGTGGGACGCCATTATAAATAATATGCGACCTCTCCAAAGGTCGGATGAAGAAATTGCTTACGTTTATTATCAACTAGTTTCTGCCAGCGAGTTGCCAGTCTGCCAGTTTCTTCATTTGTGAGGTCTGAACCCTTGTACGGACTAATCGTACAATATCTAGGTATGTCGAATATGCATACAGGCACAAAATACTTGGCGGCATTACGAAGCGCGGTGACAAGTAGGAAGCCGGTCAGCCATTATTCTCATTCGCTTTGACGCGCAAACAAAAGACGACTGGCGATGACTCGCGAGCTCAAGGTGTATAGGCGTTGCTATAAATGACGTATTGACTTTAGTCATGGGTACCACAACATAGCAACAGGTACAGTCATTCTTCTAGAACTCTTCCCTAGGACCTCAACACTGTGGTCCTTGCCGCTATCTTCTAATGGCGAGGATCTTTTGAGTGAAATGCCATCGGGTTGATCCTAGAGCAACAATTTTCAACTGTTCCTCAGAAAACACCGAAGCATTGTAATTATTATCTGTGACCGAAGTATTTAGGCTGATTATTTCGAATACAAGTATTACTACATAAATATTAGTAAGTACGCTACTAACATAATGCCATTATCATTTGCTTACATGTAATATATCTGTTGTTGACTACAATAGGCCCGGTTGCATTGGTCGCGTCGCATGCGCAGCCTCTGCAAGGTCACTGTCAGTAAACATTATGATGTCGCAGTAAAGGTGTGTTAGAAAATATTAAAAAAAATACTTTTACGTGGGAGCAAAATTATCAATTGCCAAAATATGTAAAGTTTTGATATCCACGTTTAACTTTTAGGGTTTCGTATCTCAAAAAGGAAATACCGATCGCGTACCTATATAACCACTTTGTGGTCAGTCCGTCTTCTTGGCACCTGCTCCGTCCTAGAAGCTGTGTAAGTCAAACTCCTAACTCTCCTTTTTTATTGGTACATAATACCAGTATGTGTCAGCCTAAAGTGGAATAAAATCACACATTCTCGTCTTTTAGGTGTCGTAAAAAGTGGCTAAAGAAGTACCACCGTCATTAATCATTGAAAGTATTGATTCGTACAATAAATAAATAATCATTTTTAACTACCTACTCGTATATGTATGGCACAATTTCTTACATGACTTAGATTGTTTATGCATGTGTGTCTGTGAGTGTGTGTGTATGTATGCATATGTAAATGCATATAACCTGTAACTATAGTGGAATATTTTCAGAATTAAGATAAAATAATTCGTATGGGTTGCATTATGATAATTGGTACAAAAGGTTGTTTGTTAGCCTAAAGACAGGGGCAGCTCCCCGGCGACATTGTTTAACTGTATTACTAGCATTGTTTAGAGGGAAACCTGTTATTGGCCATATTAATGTCAAACTTTTATAAAATGTTACATACTTTATATATACGCTGTTGGTTTTCTAAATAAAATAAATAAAAATAAAATAAAATAAAATAAATCATAAAGATGTCCATTGCTGGTAGGCCCCGAAGTCTGGGCAATATATTTTTTTTTTTTATTTATTTAAGGCAAGCTTACTACCAAAATATTAAATACAATTCCAATGACAATTAAACATATATATAAATATGCAGGTTAATTAAAAGCTTACACAACATTTATAACATCATTGTTTAAAGAACTAATAAAAAACTATCTGCATCTTTAAAAAAATATATTCCTACATAATTAATAGAACATGCAAAATGAAATTTAGAAAAGAAAATTAAGTAATAATTGAAAAGAAAATTAAGTAATAATTTAAAATATTAAAATATTAATTGTTGAATTATTGGATTGTTGTGTACAATAACATCTAATAATTAACGCCTTTCAATTAAGAAAGTAAGGAAGATGCTAATACCTTACGGAAAAGCTGCATCAGTTTGTTTAATTCTGTTTACAAATAGAAGTGCAGCAACGATGCGCCGGCGCTGACCTTGGCTCAGGGTCACTGTCACGCAAGCCCGTGATTGCAATCAGTCAGCGGATGCACTGTTTTAACATGTAGATGTACAGCTAGGTAGATAAAACGCTATATTGCTGACATTAAAGTTGGTATGATCTAAAAATACATTAATAGCATGTTGTATGTTAGGTGAATAGAATTACAATGTAAAATCATAATATGATATCACATGCATTTACAACTGTGGCGAAGTTAAAAATTCAAAATCAGCATTATAGGATTATTATAATAATTTATGAACAATTTTGTACTAAAAAGTTCATCATTTTAAATTCTAATCTGATACTAGCTACTTTTAGCAGTATTAGGGGAGTCTTACGAGTAGAAGTATGTAGTGCCCGTAAATAGAGACTTATCTTAGGTGTATTCAAGCTGACGGACTCGTGACACGCGTATGTGGTTTAGACTGTCTAGTCTGTTTAATCTGCTACCGGTTTTTCCAATAAATTTGTTTACTATACCAAAAGAAAAAAAAAAGTTGTTCGTGTACTAGTGTACACACGTAAGAAGTGAAACTTCTTTATGGCCTTATTTTTCGAAAAATGATCTACATGCAACTTTCCAGAAATTGGTTAAATTGGTTAAATTGGTTAAATTGGTTACATTGGTTAAATTGGTTAAATTGGTTAATTTGGTTAAATTGGTTAAATTGGTTAAATTGGTTAAGTTGGTTAAGTTGGTTAAGTTGGTTAAGTTGGTTAAGTTGGTTAAGTTGGTTAAGTTGGTTAAATTGGTTAAATTGGTTAAATTGGTTAAATTGGTTAAATTGGTTAAATTGGTTAAGTTGGTTAAGTTGGTTAAGTTGGTTAAGTTGGTTAAGTTGGTTAAGTTGGTTAAGTTGGTTAAGTTGGTTAAGTTGGTTAAATTGGTTAAATTGGTTAAATTGGTTAAATTGGTTAAATTGGTTAAATTGGTTAAATTGGTTAAATTGGTTAAATATTATTTCACTTTACCTTTTTGCTATCGTCTGAACCAACCGTGGTAGAGGCAAGAAAAAGATGGCGCGTAACCGAAAAAAGTGACGAAAATTTGACGCAAAACGTGACCGTAAATTTTTTCCAACGCCGATAAAGAAGTTTCACTTCAAAAATAATAGAAAACAGCACACTCAGGCACGGTAGAAAGAGTGGGAGATACTAGTTCCTCTCCCTTCCCCTCGATCTTACGCTTTTTCGATCAGCATCACGTGACCCTGACGCGAGTTTGGAAGTTTTTACCCATCCAACAAAAAGTGCTCAGCGCCGCTAAAGAAATTTTCACTTCAATAGGAACGTCATTTGTTTTTTGTATCGTAGATTGTTGTATTAAAATTTGGATTGGGTCTCGTAGATTGTGGTATTGAATATGGATGGTGACTATGATAAAGACACAGGTCACACATGACACCTACCAAATTCTTCTTAAAAATTAATGAAGTGTTCAAATGATTGTGATTGACATTATTAAGTTCAATAAACTCTTTGCTATATATACATATTTATTCAAATGAAAAGTAATTTCATACAATAATACCACCTAGTTTACTCTAGCTTAGCGATGTACAATTCCTAGCTCTTAGTTTTTGCACTAGACACGCGAGGGCAGTGACCTGCGAAGTGATTACCTAAGGGAAAACAAGACAATGATTGTTCATCTCTGACCGTGGCCTTCGTTGTGCAATGAAGCTGTAAAAAGCATTGTGAAATGAACGTCTTTTACAACAATTATCAAAATAAGAAATAACTAACATTTATTAATATCTACAACCACCTAAAAAAGTAACTGCAGGGCAAAGACCTCCATCATTGAATTCAAGTTTTAAAAAACAAATATGCAGATCTGAAAACCACGTATTTTCTCCATCACTAGGATATTTTTTTTCAAAAGTCGCAATTTTGTTTTCCATTTTATTACAAAAACTGTTGCAAAAAGTTACTTAAAAACTTTTCTCCCTAAAAACATATTAAAAATTGTTAATATTTCGCTCATAATAAGGCTTTTTTAATTACAATCCGCAATGTACGGCTTAGCGCGGACGTATTTTGAACTTAGCAACCATCACCTCAGCGCAGCGCGCGCGCCCCGGCTGCTATTCATTGCGCGCTATGAATTATATTATTTTTTGAGTTCTAAAAATAAAAATCATTTCCCAGCGATAACATTTTGTAATCTGACTTCAGATTGCGTAGCTTCAGGATCGGCGTTTGGTTTTTTTACACCCTGCATATGACAATAAAACAGAAAAAAAAAAAGTTGTGCGTGTACTAGTGTACACACGTAAGAAGTGAAACTTCTTTATGGCCTTATTTTTCGAAAAATGATCTACATGCAACTTTCCAGAAATTGGTTAAATTAGTTAAATTGGTTAAATTGGTTAAATTGGTTTGGTTAAATTGGTTAAATTGGTTAAGTTGGTTAAGTTGGTTAAGTTGGTTAAGTTGGTTAAGTTGGTTAAGTTGGTTAAGTTGGTTAAGTTGGTTAAGTTGGTTAAGTTGGTTAAATTGGTTAAATTGGTTAAATTGGTTAAATTGGTTACATTGGTTAAATTGGTTAAATTGGTTAAATTGGTTAAATTGGTTAAATTGGTTAAGTTGGTTAAGTTGGTTAAGTTGGTTAAGTTGGTTAAGTTGGTTAAATTGATTAAATTGGTTAAATTGGTTAAATATTATTTCACTTTACCTTTTGGCTATCGTCTGAACCAACCGTGGTAGGGGCAAGAAAAAGATGGGGCGTAACCGAAAAAAGTGACGAAAATTTGACGCAAAACGTGACGGTAAATTTTTTCCAACGCCGATAAAGAAGTTTCACTTCAAAAATAATAGAAAACAGCACACTCAGGCACGGTAGAAAGAGTGGGAGATACTAGTTCCTCTCCCTTCCCCTCGATCTTACGCTTTTTCGATCAGCATCACGTGACCCTGACGCGAGTTTGGAAGTTTTTACCCATCCAACAAAAAGTCCTCAGCGCCGCTAAAGAAGTTTTCACTTCAAAATATTACAACAAGAGAAGGCGGGTAGCCAATTAAGTTCAGCAGCTACTATGCTGATATTGTGGCAGGCTCTAAAATTAGTTGTTATATGTTACTTTAAATTAGCATTAAATAAGACACCAAGTCGACTAATGACAATAATCATAACTTGTATTTTTGACATTGATTTTTCTGTGAATAGCGATTCTAATCGGCTGCCCGCCATAATATAGCTGTTAGCTTTGATCACAGAACATGGAAAGAGGTTTGATAGTTAGACGAGGGATAGGTCTTCTAAACCATATTATTATTGGGATTCTAAGTAACCGAGTTGAGATGTTGGGACTATAAATGTATTGTGTGGTGCCAAAACTAGATAGAATGGCAATATTAAGAGATTTTCCCGGACAACGAGTTTAGTCTCATCTGTGATTATAAAAGCGGTTGTCAAAGTGTAAAGCTTTTAAATTATTCATTATCCATCTCTCACGCCGCGCGAAATCTCTAGAGACAGAATTTTGGTACTTGACCTAATTCATTCGGCGAAAAGTTATTTATACATAGAAGTTTTGACAGTACATAACGTAGTAAGAATGCTAAACAATGCTCTTGACTTCATACTCAACTCTATGGTTAAGAAGAAGCCTAAGATAGAGCAAGCTAACCCAGAGGTAATGGTTCTCTCACATATCAGCGGAACATCGAAAAACTGTTTGGCGCTGGACTCCGGCAGGAGGGTGGTAGCATCTAGGCAGCCTCTTACGAAGCCTACCATCGCGTAGAGATCTATTAGCCGTCATCATTGGTTAGAAAACCAAAGATGCCGTTGCCCAGGGTGGAACACTTAACTAGGAGGTAGATCCCACACCCCAAATGTGTTCACTTAACTTCAAATCGGCTGCACCAAATTGGATAAATTTTTTGTTATATTTGTAATGGTCGGGAGTAAAAACTTTTTCTATGGAAAAAATGTTTAAAAAAAAAACGGTTTTGTAAATATCCACATAGAACTGTGTAAAAATGATTAAAAACAGACCATTTGACCATTGTACCTGGGGCCTAATTCGCGTAACCGAATCGCAGTTCGATTGTGATTGAATTGGACGATTTTGACATTTAGCCCATACTAGAACTGTCAAAAACCTGTCGTTCAATTACGATTGTGATACGATTTGGTTACGCGAATTAGGGGACTGGTGAAAAGAACTGACCTATTTGATTACTCCTTTGAAAAACACTTTGGAATTGTAGCTAGGTTAATTAACTTTCACCTTTAACTTTTCTTTGGTAAAACATAAAATTGTTTGGAAAAGGTTTTCGTAATTATGAAATAGAATAACATTATCGTTTACTTTCACCCACAAAAGGTCACAATAACAGCTTTACATAAAATTATTTTTGTTACTACTTTTGTTGGCGAGACAGAATTTACATTATTGTGTCTTTAAACTTTATATTTTCACACATACACTTAACGCATTTTTTTTCTCATGTTTTTAATCCAAACAAAATATCAGACAAGAAAAATACTGCTTAAGAGATAATAATAAAATAAATATATTACTAAATTAAAATTATTCTGAAGTCCAGCTGTGCTGTAAATAAAATAGCAACTCTATTTATTCTTTAGGTGTTGTGAGAGGCGACTTTTTTTACTGCGGGTAATTAAAGTTGATCTTAATATTTTTTTCTTAGCTGCGTATAAAAAATTGCACGGAATGATTACAAAGAACTTTATGAAATTCTAGCTGTTGCCTGCAACTACATACGCTTGAAGAAACTATCCCATGGGAACCATACTTATCCTGGGATAAATAGCCTATGTGTTATATCTGCCTACTGTGCCAAATTTAATTTTGACCGATTCAGCCGGTCAGGCGTGATTGCGTTACAAAAATCCATCCAAACATTCACTCTTATAATAAAGAAAGTAAGAAGTAAGATTTTTTTGTAATTTTTAAGCTCAAAAGTTTCTAATCAGTAGTTTTTAGTTCACCCTTTTCGTTGGTAATTTCTATATTATTTAATCATTCGCGCTAGTAGTCGTGTGTAATGTATCGATGTTTATCATAACAACTCAGTGGCACAGCAACTTTCGCTATCGATAGTCGACAATTATGTACCACTATGAATGATTACGGTCAATTCGCTTTGGTATTCGTCTGTTGATTACTTCGTTTGTTATTTGCTATCTCCGTGTACTATTATCGTTGGATATGTAAACGTGTGTAGCGTAGTGACGTGACGGAGTTAGTATCGATATTTCAAAATATTAGGTGTGGATTATTTAAGTAAATTGCAAATTTTAATACAATTTCATGTGAATGTCCCAACTAGAAAAAAAGCAAAGAATTGTTTTTTCAAATAACACCCGCTATTTATTTGATTAATAAACACAATCTTAAAACTTGCCTAAATTAAAATGGTTTCTTGGAAATTCCGGTTTTGTCATTGTCACTACTACCGAGTTTGCTATTTGGTTACGTACCTCTGCATCTTACTCACTAGTTAGCTCAATCCAGCCTTCAAGTATAGGGCAAGACACGAGAGAGTCTAAGGGCATTGAGCGAAGCGTTTGCTGCCATAATATTAGGGGTTAAAGTATGAAATTGCCGTTTTGCATGGACGAAATCGAGAAAATTCATTTTTACACACTAACAATTTTTTTTGTTTTTTTTTTAAAAACGCCTGAACCGTTTTCGATGCAATTAAAGGTGAAAGTTAGATGGTTATAAAGCTACGCATTATAGTATTTAAATTTCTGAAAATCAAAGTATATAATACAAATATACTTAATTGAAGCAAGAAGGTCAGCTGACACATTGTAAGGGGTCATTTCAACGACTTCCTTTGAAGTAATAGGCACTAGTATTGCATTTTGTTTTTAGTCAAAAGTTACTTTATTTAGTTTTTGATACAATACAAAAAGAATTATGCAATAATATGTCTATACTTAAGAGTTATAAACAAAATAATAAGTGGGATAATAATCGGCAATTTTATACTTTAACCCCTATTATTTATTATTATTTATTTAATAATATACACCAACAGCACAATGTATATGTCGCAGTATGATAGATAAAGCCGTAATATAGTTATATCCCTAGGAATATAATAATAAACTGTAACATAGTTATACGAAAGCGATTCATTATTATCTTAGGGTAGAGTTCACCAACAGACGTTTAAATTTTAAACAGCGTTTAAAATATTATTTGATATATTTTGTATGGGGATCGTGTCAAATTAATCGTCAATCTATGTCTACCGGCTGTTTAAGAATTGGTGAACTTGGGTCTTACTAGGACTATAATTATAATACGGTTTAAGTTTAGTGATATAATTATAATTTTAATTATATTTCAAGATTAAGTTTAGTAAAATAACTGTAGGAATGTAGTGCAAAAAACTATTATACATATTATAGGTACATCACTTTTTTAAAACTAGTAAGGAATTAGTTCTTATCGCGGTAAAAGAAACACGAGTTTAGATCCGCATCTTTAATTTCAATGTTAGTGTTCGCGTAAATTCAAGAAAATAATATTCAAAAGTTTTTTTTATCGATACTTAAACAGTAGTTTTCGTTCTCGCGCGTACATCACTGTTTGGGATGTTTCAAATGGTTTGTATTTGTTCAATTGCGAAGGCAAAATAGAATTATAAAGTTAAAGCACTTTCTGTGAACAGAATGTAATAATATTCGTTTGAGTCTTATTCAGCGATGAAATGACATTTTGTTAAGTCATTATTTTATAAGAAGATCAATATACTGTTGCAAAGAAATAATTCAATGTTTTATAGATTTTTATGTATACGGCAGTCCGATGACAGTTTATTGTTTTAAATGTTACCAGCTCTTCTATTTATTTTTAATGTTGAGAGTAAATGAACGTAAAATATGACAACTGCTAGCTATCACTTATGACAAGAAGCGATTTTAATGACTAAAACAATAAAGGCCAGAATTGTTTTATATTTATTGTAAAAAGTATCAGAGTTAGCCATTATAATCGTGGTTTATTCACATTTCGCGTTATCGCTAATGATCAGAATAATTTGGTAGAAGTGGATGACTCAACCCTTGTCTGGCGGCGGGGGTGTCAGACGTGACTCGTTACAAGGGAAACTCCTTAATTTGCTAAAACGACTAATTAGGGTTTCGTCTGGTAATTATTTTATATATTTTTAGTAACTAATGCCTACGAATTTGAACGTAAAGTAATTACTTAAATTGTTTGTGTAATCTTTGTTCGTTGTTGTCAAATAAATCAAACATATGATACTGCGTTTATTAGGAACAAAAGTTTTTTACATAGCAAACACATTGGTTGGATGGGATCACCAACCCGCATTTGGTAAGCTTAAGGTTATATTCAATGATGCACTGTTTTAACTTCATTGTCAGACACTTGATTTATGTAAAACTATCCTGTGTTTTTTCCAAAGGCTCAAACAATCTCATCATCATCACATCTACAACAACAAATTTTATTCAAAAGAATCAAGCCAGTTTTGATTCTGGCTATGAATTATTTTTTTATTGAAAGTATAAATATAACTGAACTTCAAAGGACAAAATATATAGTTTTTATTGAAAGTACCTACCATTATTTCAATATATATTTTCAACTGCCTTAGGTGGGACTTGAACCAACAGACTTCGTTGACACAAACAATGTATTTTGGTAGATCAATTGGTTAGAGCAGAAGATAGTAAGCAGAAGATTTTGTGTTCAAGGCAGATGAAATTTTTATAAGAGTAATTATGTTTTTAAATTTACAGCAGCAATTAAAAATGTTTAAAATAAATTAAAACATATACATAAATCAGTTTCATAACATACATAGTATTAAATTTAGTTAGCCTTGAGTCTTGATTGGATTTTCAATTAGATGACGCAGTTTACATTTCAATGGAAGTAACTACGGATTAACTGACTTATAGTTTAATTAATTTAAATGTCAAGTGAAATTTACGTCGAACAGAGGTAACAAGATATTAAAGGTTATTAAAAAGAACTTATTACGTCCGTTTATTCTACTCATCTTTTCTCCATCATTTGCCAAACTGAGAATGCCAAGCGTGACAATTAAAAAAAAAGATCTACACAAAAAATACCTCAACTATCATTCACTGACTAAATATTCGTAGCTTTTCATTGATATTTTTTATACGAGAAATTTTAAAGATTTATTCTATTCTAAACGGGAACTGAGAGAAGACTATGGGCAGCAGTGTAGTCCTCAAAGAAAAGACCTAGCCCAGCCGTGCACTGATATGACCCAACAATGGAGGTGCAATGATATTCCTAAATCACGAACACGTTCAGCTCTGTCATTATTCACTGCTTAACTGTATAGTAAAAGGTAACGGCCTATAATCATCCCACTGCAGGGTAAAGGCCTCCATCATTGAATTCAAGTTACCACAGCAATGATGGGTACAGGTATACCTAATCACGCTTGCGATATGCGGGTTGGCCATTACAATCCCGAGCAATGTTAGAAAATTCCAAACTTTTGTTGCCCGACCTGGAGATCCAACCCGAGATCTTGGCCTGGTATTTAAACCACTAGACTAACGGGGCGTTTATTCCTAAATCACTAACTTTGTAATTTTTGTAATTGTTCACTGCTTCAGTTTATAGCATGTTCGTGAAAGCCGTCTCGAACAATTAGTTCTGAACTACCTCTGAAACTGAGGCCTTACTCCGCCACACTATGCCTGTTTGACCGACTTCGTCTGTCTCTCTTACTCATGCCAGTCTCAAAGAATATGACAGAGATAGTCAGATCCGTATTTAACGGCTTCAAAAGCAGAGTAAGGCCTCTGTTTGGGCGCCAACCCGACGCTAATTGAGCGAGTTGCAAATTGAACTAGTTGGAATCCTTAATTAATCAAAGGACTTTAGTTTTAGTGTTTAGTGTAAGGGTTATAATTGATAGACGTTTCGTAATTCGCGGTCAGCGGTTAAGTGGAAACAGGGGTCATTGTCTCCTCGTTAAGTTACTACCAATAATATTAGTTACTTGAATTCGAGCTAACACTACAGCAAAATGAAGGATTTGTTGGTGGATTTTACTCATGTTTATTAGGATTTTATATGTTATTGTGATGAAACCCGAAGTTTCGAGCACTTTATAGTATAGGATGACTTTGTTGTCCATCGGTCCGTACGTGTGTCTGTTAAGACCGTTTATCTTGGGAACGCGCGGAGGAATATATTAAAACCATATAATTTAAACTTTGAAGCGGTGACAAAAATAAACTTCTTAAAGTAAAGTAACAGCCTCTAATCATCTCACTACAGGACAAAGGCCTCCATCTATAAATTCAAGTTACCACAGCAATGATGGGTTGTAGGTATATGCCGAAATAAAAACGTGTACTTCGACACTTAAGGGAAAAGAAAATGCCAGTGCTATAATCCCATGCTTTTTTTTTCTTAGCAGTACAGTCACTCGTAGTCACCTGTTGTGACTTGTCTTTACGACTTTCATCAAATTCAAATTCAAATTCTTTATTGCGTGTCACATAACTTACTAAATTATTCGGCATATTACGGCAAAAGCAGAGATTAACATGCTTAACGTGCCTTTAGACACACGACTAAAATGCCTACCCTTTCTAGATCCGAGTCAATTTAGAAAAGTTAGTTTAGTTTTAAAATTGATCCGACCGGGAATCGAACCTGGGACCTTTGCCTGGTAGGCGGACAACTACATTACTTTAACAACTAAACAGGTCGTCACAATCCCAAGTAAACAAATTGCTACATTTGAAGCAAAAACTAACAAAAACTTTCTTATAGACAATATGATCAATAATTCGAGCCTATAGCCATAGCTATGACCTTCGCTATGCTCAAGTACCCAATGTCCTTACATGTATTCTTTTAAAATCAGTTTTATTTCTGCAAATAGGCCCCAGGAGGCGCTTTTACACGTCCCAATATTTAAACCTACCACTGCTTTGGGACAATTTGTTGGCTAGTGCCGAGAAGAAGCTGCGCTAGAAACTCGGTCACTGTTGTCAGCCTCTTTTTAAATAAATATGTTTACATAAGCTATATGCCAGTGCGAGCTAGGAAAATTAACAGCCACACGTTCCTATCTTTTATATTATAACCATTAACGGCCAGTCCCAATAATCTATCTATCTTCAGTTTTGGCATATCATAGATAGAAAACATCTTCTGTCTCTGATTTTGCCGTCCAGAAAAACAAAGACAAAAGTTGTTTTCTATCTCCGATATGCCAAAACTGAAGATAGATAGGTTATTGGGACCGGCCGTAATAGTATAATAGCCCTTTTTTTTAAAAAAACTTTGATATATGTTTCGAGTTCAATTGATAGTCACTGGTAATTTGTTGAAAATACGAATACAATTTCCCATGAACGAATTACCCACTTTTCGCAGTCAGACATCTTAACAAAGTAACTCTAAAGTTTGCCGTGGTCCAGAGTTGACCTAGTGTGACCTATATGCGGCACGTCAATAGAGCTGGCCTAGCCCACAGTCGCTTTTGTTACAAATTTTAAATTTCTCTCCTTAAGGATTTTTTTTTTTTTTGATATAGCACTACACCTAATCTATATATAAAACAAAGTTGTGTTAGGTAGACCTCATAAAGTTCGAAATAGCTTTTTGGATTTGTATTCGTCCGGAATAGGATAAGTATTAAAAAATGGTATTTATCAAAACAAAAAACACTCTTCTACGAGCAAATCTTTATGGCAACACAAAGTATTACTTTTTTATAAATAATGGGCTTGCTCTTGACTACATTCTTAACTATATGGTTAAGAAGAAGCCTAAGATGGAGCGAGCTTACCCGGAGGTACTGGTTCTCCCACACACCAGCGGAACACAGAGGTACTGTTTGTCGCTGGACTCCGGCGAAGGGTGGTAGCATCCAGGCGGCCTCTTACGAAGCCTACCACCGCAGAGGGATCTGTTAGCCGTCATCATTGGTTAGAAAACCAAAGATGCCGTTGCCCAGGGTGGACCACTAGGAGGTAGATGCCACCACCCCAAAGTTTGCTAGTATACAAATAAAATAAGATTTAATATTTTAAAAAACTTTAACCCGAATACGAAAATGGAATCAATTTAAAGTCACCCTGTATATTTGCTGTATTGTTTAAGCATGTTTGTTCAGACAACGGCAGGTCAACCTACCCAAAAAGTTAAAGGTCATTGAATTGATTTTCAACTTTAAGTCTCAACAGGTAGAGAACAATATCAATTGCGAAAATTTGAGGTTTCGTGGTATGTTGACGTGCTTTTGTCTGTACTTAGAATTTTGCCTTTTTTCATTTGATACCCAACTCGTTAGTACGGCACACTATTTGTTTAAAGTACCCCCAATCGAAGCACTAAAATTAATGCAACTAAGTATAAAAACACCTAAGTGTTCAGTAGGTGCTAAATTGGTTGGAATGTGTTTCTGTCACTGATTTTGTATCAATTTTTAGGGTTCCGTACCCAAAGGATAAAAACGGGACCCTATTACTAAGACTTCGCTGTCTGTCCGTCTGTCCGTCTGTCCGTCTGTCCGTCTGCCTGTCACCAGGCTGTATCTCAAGAGCCGCTATAGCTAGACAGTTGAAATTTTTACAAATTATGTATTTCTGTTGCCGCAATAACAACAAATACTAAAAACAAAATAAAATAAATATTTAAGGGGGGCTCCCATACAACAAACCTGTTTTTTTAGTCTTTTTGGTACGGAACCCTTCGTGTGCGAGTCAGACTCGCACTTGGCCAGTTATTTTATATACATTACAACAAATGAAGAAACTTTTGATCCCCATGCACACTTACTTTTCATCCCTTTTAAGGATCACCTCTCCTAACACAAAAACTATCTCAAAAAGTTTTTTAAGATCTTAAATATGTAAAGAAATTATTGATTCCTCAATCCTCTACTATAACTATAATCTTCATACTAAGTTACATCTAATTTATTCTGTCAGTTAAGTTTGGACCGTAAATTCTGTTATTCATTTCAAACAAACATGAATGCAAATCTTTCCTTTTAAAGACATGAGAAAGATTAGATACCTATATTAATTTAAACAAAGTTGGCAAACAATTCGTCGAGAGTAAGTAGAAGAAACTATTAACTTCTATCGCCTTAGTGAAAAAAGGTCGTTACCGGGTTACTCAACTCCATAAGTTGCGATACATGTCCGTTCATGTAACTAACTTTCTATCGTATTATTACTGAGTAAGGTGACTGGGGTCGTTAACCTCACCACTCGATGAAATGTTAAGCTTATGGGGGTCGATGGGCACTACATACGATTAGTAATAAATACGTTGTAACGACCTTTTGCATCTTGAATTTCTTCTCTTTGGCCTTCCATTCGTATTCCTTTGATGAAATTGTATACTTCATACGAAAAATGTCGCTATTCTTTTGAAAATTTCAGCACATTCCCGTACCCAGAGCGAGACCTAGACGTTAATTGTCTTAACGTCTATAGGCGTAATGTTTTCCGACAGCCATAAAGAGAGAGCTCTCAAGACATTGCATTGTTTTTGCGAAAGATGACGCATTTTTACAGTATAAAACTTATTGTTGTGGAGATCCTTGGGGGAGGCCTAATGTCCAGCAGTTAGCGTAGTTTGGCTAAGATTGATGATAATGATGGAAACAATTCTATAATTGAATGCATCATCAAATAACTATTATTTATTATTTGAAGTCCGACACAGTCCGTTCAAAGAGACTAGGTCGCTATAAATCGAATGCATTCAAAAGAAAAATTTTATTACCCAAGTTTATTCATGTGTAAAACATGATAGTCTGCCAAATGTGAAAAATATTTTGATGCCGGTAATAATGCTACCGTTTGTATTGAATCATTTATCTAACAAATGCAAAAATAGACACTTCAATCATACTAATGTATGACACGTTCACTATTGAGTATTTAAAATCACTTGTGATTGATTGTTATTTGATACAAGAAATACTGATCCATCCATACTTAATTTTATAAATGGGAAAGTGTGTGTGTCTGGTCTTCTGTTTGTTTTATACTGTTTTAAACTTTCATGGTCACTATCGTAAGAGTTAGTTATTTCGAGATTTCTACCATGTACCTTGTTTTTTATGAGTTTCCGATATTTCGGCACTGTTGCAAGCGCCATGATCGCGGAAGAACTGCAACTGCTGCACTGCTTGCAACAGTGCCGAAATATCGGAAACTCATAAAAAACAAGGTACATGGTAGAAATCTCGAAATAACTAACTCTTCTGTTTGTTTGTCCGTCTTTCACGGCAAAACGGAACGACGAATTGACGTGTTTTTTAAGTGGAGATAGTTGAAGGGGTAGAGAGTGACATAGGTTACTTTTTGTCTTTTCCTAACCCCCCACTTCCCTCAAATAGGGAGTGGAAGTTAGTATGGAGCATAACGTAATTTTTAAGGTAGAAAGCTAAAAATTGGTAAGCGCACTATTTGTGACTAATCAAAAATCGTGTATCATTTTTTTTGGAAATCTGCCCCCAACCCTTTAAAAGAGGGGATGAACGCGAGCGAAGCGGTTTGATTGGCACCACAATATTCTCTCTTTCGTCTTTCGGAGCGGCCTATGTCCAGCAGTGGTTTAAGATTATGATTGACCGCAGTCAAACCTACCTGACTTGATCCAGGACTTATAATATGTAAACTACATCACATACCAACATTGTTATGTAAGTATACTTACTTTGAGATCAGAACAATGTAATATCATTATAAATATAAAAAATATATATAATATTACTCAAAATACTATTGAACAGTCAGATAATTGAACCTGGGACCTTGGAGCTGGTGTCACTTTGAAAACGGAAGATATTCTATGTAATTATATTGAGGATTAATATCTGCTTATTAAATTAACTTATAATTAGTAAAGAACGAGGCTACTGACCTAAATATAAAATTAATATGTTCAATAGTGTCCTTCAATTTAATCCAATTATGATAATGTGTCCAGCTTTGTTTTTCTTTGACCACTATTCAATTCATCGCTCTCACTACTACCTACTTGTGTACTTTATACTTATATTCAGGACTAGCTGTTGCCCGCGACTTCGTACGCGTCAATTTTTATTATTATGATCGCGATTATTTTTGCCACATTTTTCACTGATGCTTCGCTCTTATTAGTTGCAGCGTGATGTTATATAGCCTAAAGCCTTTCTCGATAAATGGACTATCCAACGCAAAAAGAATTTTTCAAATCGAACCAGTACTTCCGGAGATTAGCGCGTTCAAACAAACAAACAAACTCTTCAGCTTTATAATATTAGTATAGATAAGTATAGTTACCGATAGTGCAGGTAGAATAATTGAAAAATAATAAGGATAAAAGTGTTATTGAAACTGTTTTTGGTATAAATTTAAAATACAATAAGGGAGGAATGTAAATTCCAAATTCTGCGCCTACAAAATCGCGGGCAATAGTTAGTACTTCATTAATTTATTTTATCGCTGTAAGCCAGCGTAGGTAGGAATATGCTTGAAAAATTCGCTTAAAAGTATAGCGCCGCGCCGGGTATGCGAGGAGATGCGTGTTCGAGTCCCGCCTGAGACATAATTTTTCAAGTTTAAATACTGATATTATAATTACAATTAAATTGCTAAAATATCAAACAAAGCAGTAAATCTTATTTCTTACAAATTTTTCACAAAGATATATATTAAACGCTGGAAGAGCACATATTATTTTGCCACTTTTTATCCCGGCATATAACAGTACGTCACCCTTAGGCTAGCTTCTCTACGCAAAAGAAGCCGCGGGTAGCAGCTAGCCGTCTATAAACGCTAAAACGTTGCCAGTCCCGTGAACCACTCACGCCATTGGACATCGCAAATGACGTTACTTGTGGAGTGACAGTTAATGTCTGTCTGTAACACATTTATCCTGACATTGACATCTATAACCTATTTTTTACTGTACAGAGACAATTTTGTTTTACTATATTCTAGTCTTGCTGCCCGTGATTTATTAAAAAAAAACAAGCATTTTATCCCACCGCTGGGCACAAGTGGAAACCTGAGCAGTGGGATGCAAAATAGCCGATGTCTTTTCTCAGAGTCAATCTATACTTGTATCAAATTTCATCAATATCGGTTAAGCAGTTTCTGCGTGAAAGCATAACAAACTAACTCACATTAATATTATTAAAATTAAGTAAGTGTAATAAAGCACTCGTTTGTTTCTTTGTGCACATAAATAAGGTAGGGAAATAGAAATTCTATTATATGGAGATGCTACCACAGCGTTGTACAAAATAATTATCCTAATTTGTTCATGTAATTATGCTGAAAGACATGCCACGGGAAACGAAATGTCAGCTGAAAGCCAAGTACATATAATTAGACCACAAAAATTCTGGTGTTTTGTGTTGCCGGGCCAAAACATAATGTCACTATATTTTCTCGTCCTATGGGTGTTCTAAAAGACGAATGAAATAGTTACTGCTAATGGAACCGGCATTTGGGTAAAAGATTTCAATAAACAGTTAAGATTATGACATTAACAAATTATAAGAGGTAGGGACCCGACGATCTGGTGCAGGTCGTTTGAAGCCATAGGATGCGGGTGGCGTGGAAACAATGGTTTTGAAGATCCTTAATTCGTTACTGAAGTTCTAACACCACGTAAGTCATTTTTAAGAATTTCTCAGTAGAGCTAAAAAACCTTTTTGAATAATTCCCAACCGCAGCTGACAGGACCGCTCAATGTATGGAACTGGGCTGAACTTACGTACTGTTTCCACAGGACAGTGATTTCCATGCTGTTCCTTTACCGTGACTTCAAAGGTTTTTATTGGGCGTAGGTATCTTAATTTTGATTAGGCGAAAAGACACGTCTTTCGATTTACTAGCGAAAGGCATCAAAATGTCAAAACCTCCAAAAAATGACTTACGTGGTGTTAGAACTTCAGTGTCGTTATGTCCAACTGTGGGCGTCATTTGGCTGCGATGATTATGATAAAAACAAATTAAAAAAAATGAAAACATAAATAAATAAAGGGTCACATATGAGGACTTTGTTACCCTTGAAGTAGGTCAAGTGATCCTTTGTAAAAATAGCGTCCTGTCGTACAACTAACAAAACAAATGCCGTGAGCACTATACCAAGCTAAAATCATTTGTTATGCTTTCCAACTGCTTGAATTTGTTTGGTCCGTTCGTATTTTATTCTGGTTCAAAGAATAAAATATCCATTCGAGAGCGCATCGTTGGAGCGTGCATCCCTTAATTGAACGCAGCATCTGAACCGGCTTATAAATTGCGCTCACAATGTGTTGGTGGCAAGAATGTATGAGTTTTATCCATCGATATACATATACTGTTTTAAACTTTCATGGTCACTATCGTAAGAGTTAGTTACTTCTAGATTTCTACCATTGTACTTTGTTTTTGAATAGTGAGTTTGCAAACAATAGTACCGGTGTCGAGTGCAATAAAAGACTACGACGGAGGGTAGATCGATGTATCTACTCGTAACAACTACCCACCCGCAGTGACATCAGTTATCCCGCGATCATGGCGCTTGCAACAGTGCCGAAGTATCGGAAACTCATAAAAAACGAGGTACATGGTAGAAATCTCGAAATAACTAACTCTATCGATATATCTATACTAATATTATAAAGCTGAAGAGTTTGTTTGTTTGTTTGAACGCACTAATCTCAGAAAGTACTAGTTAGAATTGAAAAATTCTTTTTGTGTTGGATAGTCCATTTATCGAGGAAGGCTTTGGGCTATATAACATCACGCTGCGACCAATAGGAGCGGAGCATCAGTGAAAAATGTTGCAAAAACGGGAAATTCATATTTAAAGGCTTCCATTGCATGCGCTGCGTAAACGGTTCAAGTTACCAAAAAAAATACCCAAGTACCTAAATGTATAATAGGAATTGACGCGGACGAAGTCGCGGGCAACAGCTAATATACTTATAATAAGAACTAGATAAACAGACCGATACAAAATTGATACCTAAAACTGTCCTAATTGGGATGATTGACGTTGATTTTATGTTAGAGTGCTTTTACAACTTGGTCGATCGAATGAGTCAACTTTATAACCCGGCCAAATTATGTCGACATGTAATGGTATGGATATTTGTGTGATATTGTATCTATTCGATTGATATAGGTTGTACTGTTGGCACATTGTTTTAGGGTTCCGGAGCCGAATGGCAAAATAGTTTCGTCAAGTCTGTCTGTCTGTCTGTCCGTCCGTATGTCACAGCCACTTTATTCTGAAAGTATTGACATTACACAGTTGAAACTTGGTAGGTAGGTAGGTGTATTCTGTTGACCGCTTTACGATTCTCATACAAAATATTAAAAAAATGAGAACATATTAATGTTATATTGTTAGTTTTTTTCCATTGATTATCAGTTATTTCTAAGAGTTGGACATCACATCTATCCGTCCATTGTCTAAACATGCATGACGTGTTTATAGATTTCATGGTAATTTTCTCGACAAAGCTATTTCACCGAATATGATATAGGTTCTAACCTAACAAATATTAAGAATTATTTTTTGTTTCGTTCGTGTTTATTGAACTGCTATAGAGGTTGCATTGAGGAATCCCACAAGGGACAAATGTAATAGATTCATTTATTTGCAATTTATGTGGTTTATAAAATATAATAAACAAGTCAAATTCAAGTCATAATCCCATAGACATCCAATGATATTAGTTTAATTTATTATTTTACTTCTAATTAATAATATAAATGCGAATGTTTGGATAGATGTCTGTTACCCAATCACGCCGAAACGGCTTAACGGATATAGATAAAATTTGGCGTGGAGATGGATTATGACCTGGAATAGAAAATGGGCTTTTGTCTCAAAAAAATATACGGTACCAGAGTTATAGTTTTAATTATTAAAATAAAAAAAATAAAAAAAATTCACGCGTACAAAGTCGCGGGAAACAGTTAATTAAAATATAAAATAAACCCTTTCAAATCGCTTAACGCTTCACACAAAACCTAATGTGGAAAACTCCAAACATCAGTTCGGATCCCGAAATAATTGTCAATTATTTTCGATACCGGATTAAGCTCGTTACAATGTTATAACCTTTTAAAACAATTCGCCGTACGCAAAATAACTTCAATTTCAATTTCGATTTCAAAAATTATTAAGCCTGGTTTTAGGCTGGTTTTAGTGTGCTGTGTGACACTGACTGTGTCGGTACGGATTGCTCCGGTCGTTCAGCTTCTTGAAGTTAAGAAAGCGCTCCTTGAAGTTAATACTCATATTGGTTGGTACGAAGCAATCCGTACCGACGGTCAGTGTCACACTAAAACCAGCCTTATTGTCATAAAATAGGACAATCATACAACATCACGCTTAATTAATAATAATGATGAGTTGTAGTAGTAAACATGACTGTGTGGTATATGGTTAGCAGTTACTGTTCTAGGCTGAAGGCGCCTTTAAAAGCTTGTGAAACCTTTCATAAACATACACTACATACAAATTTAACAAAACAAAGAAAGAAAGAAAGAAATATATATTTGACACAAAAACAAACACAGCACAAACATAATAAAAAAAAGGAAATAAGTGTCAAAAGGTTCCCGCTCAGCATTAGTCGTCGTAAAACAATACATTTTTACTCGATTTTGGTATAATCATAGCTTATTTCTTGAGGGTAACCATCGATATATGTGATAAGAACAAGTGACACTGAAACTATGTCGGCATTCCATGGTATGGATATTTATGTCACGTTGCAACTATTCGATCGATATAGGTATACTAAAAGTGATCCCTTATGTCAAAATGGGTGCACATAGTTGGGACACTTTTTTGATGCCGATTTCGATATGAGATAGGGTTCCGTAGCCGAATGGCAAAAATGGAACCCTTATAGTTTCGTCAAGTCTGTCTGTCTGTCCGTCCGGACATGACACAGCCACTTTATTCTGAAAGTATTAGCATTTCATAGTTGAAACTTGGTAGGTAGGTGTATCCTGTTAACCGCTTTAGAATTCTTATACAAAAAATTAAAAATAATGATATTTAAGGGGGGCTTCCAATACATACAACTAAAACAAATACTTCTACCTATGCGTAAGGGGTATCTATGGATAGGTCTTTTAAAATGACATAGAGGTTACTAGAACAATTTTTTCCAAAAGTCTAACATTTACAAAATAGACGCTTTCAAAATGGTAAAATGAGTGTCTAACTTTTAAACTAAGCAAGTAAAAATTTTGAAAAAAATATAATGTAGATCTTAACAAATACTTTCAACAAAAATTGGTTTGAAAGAGATCAAACCGGTAGTTTTGGAGATTTAGCACATTTTCAACGACCGCAAATACATATAACTTTGTCCTTCATACAAACACTATAAAAACAAAGTTATTTTTGCAGTCAACAAAATATTGTGGTATTTTAGTTAAAGTTGGTACGGAACCCTCAATGCGAGTCCGACTCGCACTTGGCCGGTTTTTATATTACATCAATTTAGGTGGCACAAAAAGTGACTAAAAGTTGCAATACTGATATTGAGTATCCACACGCGCGTATGATGCGAAGAGCAACGATCACGCGCGGCGCTGTCGTGCGCGAAGCTACGCGTCGCTCATAACTTTTGTAATATCTACTCACTGGAATATTAACTTGGAAGTCGAGATGTACTTGGGTTTTGTAAGTTTAGTAAGAGCTAGAGTTTTTCATTTTCAATTGTGTGAAAGTTTTATGATAATTTTTAAGATTTAAGTGAGATATGCATTGCATGGGCAGAGATATAATACTGGTATTAGTGTCGTTAGTATCAACATGCCTTACCGATATTCGGTGTGTAAAATTTATAGTGTTAAATTTGTTAGATTTCATTTAACATTAGCCTATTAATATTACAAAGTCAGTTAAATTATTACATTACATCAAAGCATTACATACACAGCCACAATTTGAAATAGAATATTTAGAAAAAATTATTACTCATCATTACATTATTTATTGTTGCATGTAAAATGTTATTAATTTGAATATAATATTATAGAAATTAACATTGATTATTACATTATTATTATTGCATGTCAAAATTTGTCGTTAAAGAAGTCAGTTATAGTATAGTAGCATTTTTCAATTAACTGATTATCGTTAAGTAATTTATATGTCAGAGGAATTTTATTATAAATTTTAGGAGCCATGCATACTACACTCTTTTTAAGCAGAGCCGTTTTTGCTCATTGCGAGCACAGCTTGCTTTGATCTCGACGGTTGCGTGTAACTATGTCAGATAACCGAGGAAAGAGGTGAGGATTGGCTCTGACAAAAAGAGCCACCTCCATTATGTATAAGGACGGAAGTGTCAGAATTCTGTGCTTTATAAAATATGGCATGCAGCTATCGGTGGTCTGAAGACCAAACATAGCGCGGATACATCGTTTCTGACTTTTAAACGCTAATTGATAGCTAAATTGAATTGATAAAGAAACGAAATGAGACTACAGAACTCAGCGGTTGCCCAACGCTATCGGCCACTCAATAGACAGATATCTAAGTCTTTGACGAGCGACCTTCGCCAATTTTATACCCGACGTATATTTTATTTCTCCAAAACTGTTCACAGCTGCGTTGGAGGATATTTTCATGCCTCTGGACTGGAAAGGACGCGGCATCAACATCAATGGCGAATACCTAACATACCGGCGATTTGCCGATGATGTAGTTCTTATGGCTGAGACCTTGGATGACCTGAACATTATGCTCGAAGATCTCGGTAATGCTTCTCAAAGAGTGGGTCTTAAGATGAACATGGATAAGATGAAAATCATGTTAAATGCCCATGTTGCACCCGATCCAGTTAACGTTGGGAACATTGCAATCGAAGTTGTTGACCACTATGTTTACCTGGGACAGCTAGTCCAGTTAGGTAAGTCCAACTTCGAGAAAGAGATCTCTCGTCGAATCCAGCTCGGATGGGCAGCGTTCGGGAAGCTCCGGCATATATTCGCGTCCGAAATACTTCAGTGTCTCAAGACGAAAGTCTTTGACCAGTGTGTGTTGGCAACACACACTGGTCAAAGACTTTCGTCGTAATGACATATGGGAGTGAGACGTGGTCGTTTACTATGGGTCTCATAAGAAAGCTCAGGATCACCCAGCGAGCAATGGAGAGAGAGATGCTTGGTATTTCCCTGCTCGATCGAATCAGAAATGATGAGATCCGCAGGAGAACTAAAACAACCGACATCACTCAAAGGATTGCATCGTTGAACTGGCAGTGGGCGGGACACATAGTGCGGAGAACCGATGGCCGTTGGGGCGGAAAGGTTCTCGAATGGCGACCGCGTACCGGACGACGTTCCGTGGGCAGGCCCCCTACAAGGTGGACCGACGATCTGGTCAAGGTCGCGGGAAGCCGCTGGATGCGGACAGCACAGGACCGATCGTTGTGGAGTTCCTTGGGGGAGGCCTATGCCCAGCAGTGGGCGTCGTTCGGCTGATATGATGATGATGATGATGATATCCTTGTCTTTCGATGATAGCCTGGTGTCGGAATATTCCAAGCCGCCTTTCTGCCCGCTAAAGTGACTTGGATTTGTGATTTAAATTTCGCGACCAATGACTTAAAGTGCCTTCTGATGCGTGACCCTAACCCGCTTCTAAATTAAACATAATTTTGTATAAAACGCTCTTCGTCGTTGAGGAATTCGATATAGTTTCCTAAATTAAAACGAACAAACAAACGAACGGAATAAGAGATTTAAACTCTGGCATAGTAGATGGACATCAACTAAACCAATGGTCATCAATAAACAAGTCTGATGAGAAACACGCTAGACTTGAAAAACTATAGAAAGTCAATTAGGAATCCATCTTCACAACAGCTCAAGTGAAGTGGCGATATTTGCCGATGATATGCTTATGGGTAGGTAGGTAGGATAGTTCATTATAATCATGAACCTCCATACTGATGCAATATCTAGGACCACCAGTTGGACATAAGACTCCCTACTGAGAGGGTTTTACCGTAATAGCCACGTTTGGTAAAAGGGCTTCAGCGAATGGTGGAGAGGATGACACTGCTGTCCGTCTGCTTCTAGCAGCATCCCTTTAGGCGCTTTGCAGACGATGGGGCGGGCCGGTCTTTTTGACCGCGAAGTAATAAAGATCGCGTCTGCCCATCTATATCTGTGGCGCGGTCTTTTTGCCTTTCATGTGCGTTGGTAGTATAGGATTCCCTTTGCGCTATCGTCCGCGGTGAAATTGACCGGCCCGGCCCGGCCCGCCGTCTGCAAAGCGCCATTAGTCGCCTTTTACGATAATCATACTCGTAATTGTTGAAAATGCGTGGTGCCATTATATTTTCTGTATTTAACTTTTTCTTTTCATATAAATTTAACGGCTTCGGACGAGTCCATACAGCTTAGTCACAACTGAGTAATAATGTCAATTTATAATATATACAATATCATAAACACTTACATAAACATAATAGCCTAACCTAACCTAAACCTAAACTAACCTAAGTCATTGAAATGTATGGGTGGTTTATACATTTCAATGATTACAGGAGTTTTACGCGAGAACATGGATCAGAGTCAAATAGGAGTGCGTTTCCTTGTTTCTCACTTTTATTTATTTATCCTACTCACTGACACATTATTATAACAATGCCACCACTTTATCACAATAAATGCCGCTTAGGATAATTTCACAAAATTACGAAACAAAGTCCATCTTTCTCTTCTCGTTTCCCGCGCAAGACTCGTATTTAACATTTGAGAGAGAAGGGATGTGCCTGTACATTGTATAGCCACAGATAATATAGTATAGCTTACGCGGTGTTGTCGCAGCTATTGTTCCTGAAATGACTAGGGCCAGGCGGTGTTAAAAAGAGGCAATTACTTGCGAAATAATTTTTAATTTATTTGTTTATTACAACTATGACATTACTTATGGGTTTCCTAAAAGTAACTTCTATAGAAATTTATGTATTACTAGTTATCGATTAATCAATCTGATATTTATGGACAACAATACAGTGAAACTATAGTGCTACTATTTTCAGGGTTTGGAATAGTATCAAATATCAAAAGATTGTAAATAGATATACAGTAAAAGTAATCATCTACACGAAAGTCAAGACAATACACTTTTGTATTTACAAAAACCTTTTTTACTAGAAGAAAAAATTACTTACTAGGGCAAATGGAAAAAAGATTTTGTTGCTGTTTTATGACACATAGGGTGTGACTTGACGAAAATGGAAGCCTCTCTAATGTACTTGCTTATATATCTATGAACTGTGCCGCTTCGTGAGAAAGCACAGCAAGTATTTTCAACGCATCGGCGACATGACAAGGCGTTATGGTTCGCATCGCGAAAATGATCTTTACTACCGACGCGGCGCCGCGGCTTGCTCTGTATTGGAATGGTCATATTTTATGGCTGTTAAGAGTTTATAATCATATTCCAAAATATGTAAAGGTCCTCCAAGGTGGAAAGTAAGGTGCAATAAAGAATTTACTAATCCAAAGGCACACTATGACAATAAAGAATATTTTGAAGACAAATTATAATTAATTAAATTCATAAATAATTATAATTTATTTTCTTTTTGTCCTTTTTTTAATACATCAAAGAAATAATCTATATAAACAATTATATAGATTCTTTTTTTGACATGTAAATTTTATTGTAAATGACTTAATTATTGTATTTAGTAATAGGTATTGACATCTATACTTACTAATATTAAAAAAGTTGAAGAGTTTGTTTGTTTGTTTGTTTGTTTGAACGCGCTAATCTTAGGAAGTACTGGTCCGATTTGAAAAATTCTTTTTGTGTTGGATAGTCCATTTACTGAGGAAGGCTATAGGCTATATAACATTACGCTGCAACCAATGGGAGCGAAGCGTGAGTGATAAATGTTACAAAAATAATCGCGATCATAATAACGGATATTGACGCGGACGAAGTCGCGGGGAACAGCTAGTATTTCATAATAGTTGCACGCTTTCATTTACATTGTATATTGTAACCAATTTATTGACCTCAAATATCTTTTGTTACAAATTTAATCCTCCGATCGTGAGTTATTCCAGACACAATTGAAATCAATTGTTATCGTTGCACCCGAGTGCCTCCTGGGGGTTGAGGGATTAATGTGATTGAATGTATATGAATGAAAATGAATGTACACATACGCAGTAATGGAAGCAAGATAAATTATTGGATGTGTGGTTTGCAACTATCCAAATACCAAACGTTGCTTGAGGCACGAATCCAGTGGTTTTTTTTTAAGACAGGTCGATGTAGTGGTCTTTTTAGCCGACTGCGGCAAAGTCAACAAGTAAGGGTAATGATTTTAGCAGTCTAAGTAAGTATACATATTATTTATATAGGTTACACATTTGCGGCTTACCAACAGATTTTGGGGATTAGGTGTACACTCTGAGGTAACAATCTGGGTGTTTGTGGTACCTTTGTTGTTTCTTATCCATAAACAAGTGTTTCAATTGCTACTATCCTAACTTTGGTCCAGAACAATGTATGTGATGTTGTATAATATTTAGTATTACATTATCCTTAAACCAGAACTAATTAAAGTAACAGCCTATAATCATCCCACTGCAGGGAAAAGGCCTCCATCATTGAATTCAAGTTACCACAGCAATGATTGGTGTACTGGCATAATCACCACGCTTGCCAAATGCGGGTTGGTGATCACGAACCCGAGCAACGTTCGAAAATTCGAAACTTTTTTGTTGCCCGACCCGGGATTCGAACTTGGGACCCCGAGATCTTGGCCCGGTATTTAAACCACTAGACCAACGGGGCGTTAAATAACATCAATAAGACATAATATCAATACGTTTAAAAACACACCAAAGGAAAGTTCAACATTCGAAGGCGAAAAGTAGAAAATTTTTGGGAAACGATGTGTTTGCAATAAGTTTAATTTTATTTTTACAAGAACATGAATCTAATAATGTAGCGATTTTCTCGGTCCACTTGTCCAACTCCTTGTGTGAACGAGGCATATATGCATGGCCGAACACGCGACCCAGTATCCAGTAAGTTTGACAAGTTTTTATGTAGAGCACTTAGAACTTCACGAGATGGGCTGAAGATTGTCAGTCTTTCTTTTTGGATGAGCATACGAACACCAATCAAGAGGAGAGTATTATTCTTATATGGGTATTATAAGAAGGTTCAAGGTCGCACAGAGGGCAATAGAAAGAGCGTTGTTTGGTATTTCCTTGCGGGTTAGAATCAGATATAAGGAAATTATATTAGCTTACGAAAAGATTGATCGTTAGATACTGTAATTTTCATAGAAAGCAACAATCTGAAGTTTCTCTGCCAGGTACACTGACTACGAGGTGGTCATCGCGCGAAGTTAGATACGGGTCGCGTGATCTACCCGAATCCAGAGGAGATCCTTAGGTATTTTATGTTCAACAGTGGGCATCGTCTAACTGAGATTCTCAAAATTGGATCTGAATCTTACACCCGTTTTTATAAAGAAGTAATTACTTATTGCTTAAGAAAGTCATAACTTAAAGTGTTCATACCTAGTGCTTGAGTGAAAGAAATTGGTCACTATTAATAGTCATATTATTTGGCTGAAAATGCTAACTTTTGGTAGTTATAACTTCTAGTAATTTCAGTCAGTATATAAACTTGAAAAATTATGTCTCAGGCGGGACTCGAACCCGCATCTTCTAGTAATTTCTTGATTAAGACATACAAATTGTCTCTCAAGTAATTACTTATAGTCAAGTAATTACTTTTACTTGTTTATAAATATTGTCACTTAAGTTATTTCTTTTAGTCAAGTAATTACTCTTACTTGCTTATAAATACGGGTGCTAGTGAACAAGAAAGTGTGCACCTGATCTCTATCTCACAATTGGTCACTTGTATTGAATCATAATAATCATAATACGAATTTTACTTTGTACGTCTGTACACTACAAAAAGGGGATAATGTCATATCAAATAAAATCATGTTGATAATAGGGGTTAAAGTATGAAATTGCCGATTATTTTCCCACTTTTTATTTTGTTTATAGCTCTTAAGTATAGTCATATTATTGCGTAATTATTTTTGTATTGTATCAAAAACTAAATAAAGTAACTTTTGACTAAAAAAAATTCAATACTAGTGCCTATTACTTCAAAGGAAGTCATTGAAAAGACCCCTTACAATGTGTCAGCTGACCTTCTTGCTTCAATTAAGTATATTTGTATTATATACTTTGATTTTCAGAAATTTAAATACTATAATGCGTAGCTTTATAACCATCTAACTTTCACCTTTAATTGCATCGAAAACGGATCAGGCGTTTTTAAAAAAACTAAAAAATTTTTAGTATGGAAAAATGAATTTTCTCGATTTCGTCCATACAAAACGGCAATTTTTTTTTCCTTTATTTGGGTAAAAAAACAATGTTGAATACAATGGTGCTTAGAATATTAGGTACTAAGTAGTGTTAATTTCAACACCAGCATCATTTAATTTCATACTTTAACCCCTAATATAAGAGCAGACATTTTGGTTTTCGTTTCTTGTTGACCAACTTTCCTTCCTTTTTCCACTTTGAAATGTTACAAAGCGTCTTCAGCCGATCAATAATAATGACTGATGTGAGTTTTGATTTTTGTTACCAATTCATACTTGTGTTGGAAAGTGTTTATTAGTTTTAGTACAAATGTTTTAGAACACGAATATTTGTCAGTTCAACAAAGCTATTTGATCATAATATTTGTTCCCTTACATCAAAATATTTTCACTTTCCAATTGTACGATTCCAAACAATAACTAACTTTTATATTACTTCTAGCTTTAGAAGAGAAACATGAAACGGAAAGGGGATTAAAATATTGTTATCGAAAAATAATATTGAGAAGGTCAGTAATTTATAAGATATCCTTCAGAATAATTTTGTTTTGGGAGTAACTTTAGTATATTATATTTTGTGATTAAAGGAAACACCTTTCATTGTTGTCCGAAATATAAAACATAACGTGTCAGGGATATTTCGTATTCTTATTTACGTTATGTATTCAAGGGTGATTTTAAGCTTATTTATTAAAATGAGAAACTATTCTAAAAAGATTGGGTTGATGAATTACAAGCATAGATGCCTAGGGACTCACTCACACACGCATAAAGACATACCTCTAATACCTCAGACATACAGAATCGATTATTTATTGAGGAATTTATAACATAATGCTACGATCAAATAGAAGCGTAGCGATGGGCGTTATTAACCGTAACTAGTTATTTAAGCAGTTACAAGCCCGAACAGTGATCACTCGTTATCCGCAACAACAATAACTAGTTAGATTCATAACGCCATTCAAACGATCGAAATAGGCATCGGTCTTCAATAACTGCTTTTTATCACAACGCTCTGAAGTTAAATTGAATTAACTCAAATGTGAAAGGTCTAGCGTAGTTATTTGGTTGGCTTCACTCCTCACGAAAAATCACTGGTTTTAAATTACTCGTTACGACAAGTTGAAAACGACGTTTTACATTGCACATCCCACACATCGTTTTGATTATATGAAGGAGTAAAACGAGTAATGTATAAAGGGTCCAAAAAAAAGAATCGCAACAAAAGAGTGATAGCTTTGTTGCGTGTATGAATGAAACAACTATAGGACGCGAGCGTAAGTGTGCATAAAACAGGTATATGTTCGGCTTTCGGTCAGCAGCTCTCATCCACTCTACGTGTGCGTGAAGTGATTAAGTTATACCTGCTATTTAACCAAACGTTTGAACCTTATAATAATCACATTTGCTTCAGAGCGTTGTAAAAATAACTATTTAGAAATCACACCACGGTTAGGTTACGTTATCTCAAAAACCGATAACGACCCACCGCTAAGAAGCTGATCATCAATAAAAATGTTGATAAAACGGGAAAAAATATTCCGACTCTAAAAGTATTTTGTTCTTTGAGAGTTTTAAATGCATGGGCTGCTTAAACGGTTATCGTTACAGAAAATATTTATGACAAAATAATTTCCATTTAGCCGCTACCACGAGAAAATCGAAACGTCGGCAAGGTAAATTATTATTCAAAAAGTAAAATAACCGCCTATAGTCATCCCACTGCAGAGTAAAGGCTTCCATCATTGAATTCAAGTTGCTACAGCAATTATGGCTATACCCAAAAACACCACGCTTGCCAAATGCGGGCTGGTGATCACAAACCCGAGCAATGTTCGAACATTTGTAGCTTGTTGCCCGGCCCGGGGATCGTACTCAGGACCCCGAAGTCTTAGTCCGAAATCAAAACCACTAGATTAAAGAGGCGTTTACCTTTAAATAATTAATTCGACTGCAGTTAGGGTTGCCACCTTTTTTTAAAGCAGTTAAAGTACATTGGTTAGTAGAGGTAATAAAATAAAAGTACATGAAATCAAAATAAAGTACAATTTATTTTTGCATTATGCTACTTTTTACAACTGCACAGTATATGTAGTCTGTATTAAATATTAAGTAAAACAAGTACATAATTTTTTTTTTATAATATTTAGAGACGCTGTTTCTTTCGTCTCGCCATTTGCTAGTATCACAGAAAAAACATTGCATTGCACCAATAGATTAATTATGTCATTAAACGAAAAAATACTTAAGCCTAAATTACAAAATCACAAATAATTACAAAAATATCAAATCATGCGAAATAAAGTATTTTCGTGTAAGTACTTTATTGTTCTCGTAAAGTACAGAGTACAATGTCCTGAAATAACGTACAATACTTTATTATAAAGTACGGGTGGCAACCCTACCTGCAGTAGACCTTGTAAAGTGTAAAGTTTTACCTCGTAAAATACAGGTCAAAATCATAACCCTCCTTTTTGATTCGCCGTAGTCAGTTAAAAAGGATATGCATAAAAAAACATCTCAGAATCACTTTTTATTCGTCGCTAGACAGTTCAAATAAAAACTGTTATTTTGGACGGTACTAAATAATTATAGTTATAAGAAACTAGTTTATTTTTTCTATTATTTCAACAAAATTGACAATGTAATTGACATTGTAAGTTGTATAATTATAATAGTAGTTAATCCGATTACTTACAATCTCAAAGTTTGTTTGCTAATTATAATGTACTAGCTGTTGCACGCGACTTCGTCCGCGTCAATTTCTGTTATTATGATCGCGATTAAGAAGTTTTTATAGAAAGCCTAAAGCCTTCCCCAGTAAATAGACTATCAAACACAACAAGAATTTTTCAATTCGAATTAGTAGTTCCTGAGATTAGCGCGTTCATTCAAACAAACTCGTCAGCTTAATAATATTAGTATAGATGTATCTTTCTTATAATTATGTCTATAGATAAATAGGTTCAATCGTATAACAACTTACCATAATTGGTCGCAGTGGTAACCTTCGACGTCATCCCAGGATGTTATTTGAGGACAGTGCACTTTCAACTTGACCTTTAGATACAGATTGTTAACCTCTTCGCACTCTCATGGTTACTCTGACATTTCACCAAAGGAAAAATATTTACCAGTGATTGCGTGAAAAGTTCCGCAACATTTCTATTGTGCAATCAAAACAATATTTTTGGGGTTTCGTGACAAAAATAATTGTTACGACTAATTTGTTTGTGCGAAATTTCAATTATAAATGTTTTTGTGGTGGATACGAGTTCATTTTTATTTAGCTGTACCAGCAAACTTCGTGGGGCTGTATTTTTGTTTGTAATTATTTACAAAATTTCCAATAAACTTGTTTTGATATTAATGTCTGTATCAGCTTCCCACGGTTGGTGTTTAGTCGCTGACTAAGAAAATATGACATTTTAGGCAAATTCAAATCTGTTGCATTCTCAATAAATTATACTGACACGTCTTAGTTTCGAAAATAAATAACGAGTCTGATTATAAGGTACCGTTAATGTTACGTATGTAATAGCAAACAAAAGACAAAAGCTTCGGTTTATCTCGTGTGAGATTTCTCATTCCGTTTCCCTCCGGTGACTTCACCCTTGTTCCATCTCATTAGTCTCGAAGATTGTGAACTCGATTTGAAACAGACGTATCGATATTTTGGCTTCATACACAGGCATCTATTATCATAATATCTATATTCTATATCGTACAACAACGACATTTAAGAGGTCAAAATTAAATACTATTCTGAGGCGATACGCAGCTCGAGGGGTCCGCTAGTATTTTTACTATCCATTTACAATTTTACCATTACGATAAACATCCAAACACACGAAACACCGAAGTGGTAATTCTATTTGATTGACTCTTATACAGTGTCCAGTCTGTAGATCAGAAGTACGAGGTTCCTTGTCACAAAGGACGCATCAGATTGATCGGAAGATTGTCGCCATGTTTGCCGGTCTGCTGGAGCATATCGTCGCCAATGCGCTGTATAATCTGCTCGCTTATGTCGCACAACGGTATGCTTGAATCGCTCGATAAATCCTTTCAATATTATAGAGAAGTTTGTATGTATAATCTTTGTTACTCTTTCACGCAAATCTACGGAACGGATATTGATAATATTTAGCACGACAATTTTAAATTCCAATTCCACGTAGACAAATTCGCGGGCGAGAGCTAGCACTGTTTATACCCCATATCGCCTGACGCCCCGTTGGTTTAACATCTCTTGGTCTAGTGTTTTAAGTACAGAGCCTAGATGTTAGTAGTAATTTCTTACCTCTTATCTCTTATATCATGATTAGAACATTTACCTGAAAAAAATACAATATTAGTTATTGATTAAACTAAAGAATTAATGTAATTATAATGGTTGATTGCATATTATTCAAAATAAAAAATTGCATATTTTAATGCCAAATGGTATTTATGGTAGGCCTTCGTTGTTCGTGATTTCCATAAAAAAAATGATAATTTTTAAACGGTCTCGCTTAGGCGTGCGACTTGTTTCAATGCTATCTAGTGGTTTGATAATCGTCCCCGCATGTCCACCGGTCGCCTTCCTATTTTCCAACACATTGGAAACTCAGTGGAAAGTTCGCTTTCCAGGGGGCGGCACTGTCGCGACCAGCTGTTAGTTCATCACGGAACGGTGGGTCTGCAAAGCGCTTTCCAATATCAAAGTCCCTCATTGATTTTGATAGCGTGGTTTAAACTTCTGTTCTTTTGTATTGACTAACACATATTTTAATAGCGTTTGCCCGCGACGTCGTCCGCGTGAAGTAGTTATTTTTGGTATTTTTTTATAATAAAATAACATCCACCTTTTTTAAAGTCAGTTAAAAATCGTACTTAACGTATATCTTTTCACAAAGTCTGATTGACCATCGTACAAAATTGTATCAAAATCGGTTCAGTGGTTTTTGAGTGTATAAATTACAAACATACACATATACAAAAATACAAATCTTTCCTCTTTATGTTGGGGAATGTTAGCTCACCAATAATACGTAGTGTTGAGGTGTCAGGTTAGACGACCATTTGGATCAGCGGTAGTTAACGCTGCTTCTGAGCCATGGGTCGCGGGTTCGATCCCCGCACAGTACAAATATTTGTGTGCATGAACATGTCTGTTTGTACTGGTCTGGGTGTTTTCTATGTATTATAAGTAAGTATTTACAAAAAAAAAAGTATATAAGTAAGTTTATCGGTTGTCTAGTACCCCATACGACAGGGTACTTAATACTACCTTAATTCGGGACTAGATGGCTCTGTGTGGCCCAGTGAGGCATGTCTTAAAAAATAAAAAAAAATAAAAAATATGACCAATAACTATTGTGATCTGTTAGTAGGTTCCAATAAGTACGTAGTGTTGAGGTGTTCAATTTTAAAAGTTAGTTTGTTATAAGTGTCCCTGACAGTCATTACAAACATACCCAGTCAGCTAGAGGATTTATATAAATAAACAATACTACGTGAGACTACTTGATCTCACTGAAGCCCACGTTATTTATCCATTATGAATAACATCTTGACAGTGTTATATATTTTATAAAAAAAAAACCTCAAACTATTCCTTTTGAACTTCGCTGTGACGGACTGTGAATCCGGGCGCGTCACAGTGTGTTTCTAAATGTATAGCTGAATCAATATTTTATATTTTTCAAAGATTTTTTTTCTGATAAAAAATAAAAGTAACACTGACACGATGTTATACATACCTATAGTTACATAAGTGTGCTTCGTTTGAAGGCGGTTCAAAATGCAACGTGTATTATATAGTTTTGAGACATAATTATAAAACAACATAATGCAAATGAATTCAAAACAAACCTATACAAAATACATTTTCTGCAATTTCTGCACAAAACACAGAACGAGTACGTCGTGAAGCTTAAGTGCTTTTATCTCGTGTTTTCAAATGTATTGGAAGCTCAACGGCGGACGTAACGGATTCCATGGGGCTCAATGGAGCTTTAGTAAAACATTGTTTGTTTGCGACTGCTAAATGTAGCCAAATGTAGCTAACTGATCGATATAAAAATCAACCATTAAACTAAACATAATATATCTTTATTCAATTTACTTAAATTTTCAGAATAGTAATATCTTTACAACTTAAAGGTTTAATTCAAAAGTATAATTACTAAAAGTATGTGTGAAGTGTGACCAATGCGTATTTACAAGAAAAATTGGGGTTCGGCAGATTCTATAACTTCTAACTTTATTTATTTATTTATTTATTTAATATTCGGAAGACCAACAGCTAATGCAACATAAAAAAACAACAAAAGATTAACAATAGACTAGGCGAAAATACATTAAGCGTCGAACACATCGAGTTAAACAATGCTTACATATTATCGAGTGCCAACTTCATTTTAAATACAACATTTACAGAATTATAGCTTAAACAACAAATCATGGTTTGCAAAGTATCCAATTAATACTTACTTATGTGCCAAATCATCACCGAAGAACTGATTGGTTAATTTGCGCTTCACCTGACCACTACTGGAATTGAACAGATCAAAATCAATTGAACTGGAAATTTTATTAAATCTTTTGCCTGCACGAATTAAGAAACTATTTTGTCGGTAATTAGTTCCTGCGGATGGGGTATATATGAGGGAATTGTGTCGAAGCTGTCTGGGTGGTGCTGTAATTGACAAAAGTGAGAGAAGCATAGGGCAATCGACTTGACTAGAGGCAATTTTAAAAAGGAAAGCCAAATCAGCAATATCACGCCTTTTGTCAAGTGGAAGAAGATGAAATTTTTTACATATGTTAAGGTAATTATTAGAATGGTATGGTATATTAACACGATAGCAAATATGTTTAATAAACTTTCTCTGAATGCGCTCAATACGATCTATATAAACTGCATATCTGGGATTCCAAACCTGGGATGCATACTCCAGACAAGTACGAACAAAGGTGCAATAAAGTATCTTAACAGTTTTTATATGTTTGAAATCTTTGGATAAACGCAGAACAAAACCAAGAGCTCTACTTGCATTGGCAACAATGTGATTAACGTGCTCATCAAACAATAATTTAGAATCGTGAATAACACCCAGATCCCGCACACAGTGGTTTCGAGTCAACAATTCACCCTTGAGTGTATAGTTGTAGATCAACGGATTAGCTTTACGACTAAACGTTACAACGCTACATTTAGATGGGTTCAAATTCAGATAGTTTGATGAACAGTAGCCTTCGAGTCTACTCAGATCATCTTGTAGTGCAGATGAGTCGAGGCTAGATGATATTTTGGCAAAAATTTTCATATCATCCGCAAAGCATAACACCTTGGATGATTGAAGACAATCCTCGATGTCATTCACGAATATCAGGAACAACAGCGGGCCCAGCAAAGATCCTTGTGGGACTCCACTAGGGATACTGACCCAACTGGAAATGTAATTATTAATAACAACAGCTTGACACCTGTTTTCGACATAGGAAGAAAACCACCTAAGCAAGTCACCGTTGATACCCATAGTGGAAAGCTTAAAAATTAGTCTGTTATGGTTAATCCTATCAAAACACTTACTATAATCAGTGTAAACAACATCAGCCTGACAGCCGCCATCCATGACCTCTTTCAGGGCATCGTTAAGTAAAATAAGATTTGATGTTGTGGACCTTCCCTTCAGGAAACCATGTTGATACTGACTGAAAGACTGCTTTAGTGACCAATATAATTCATTATAAACCAGCCTTTCAAAGCACTTGGACACTAAACAAAGTTTAGATATGGGGCGGTAATTAGTTACCTCCAATTTAGTTCCCTTTTTATGAACTGGTGTTATAAATGCTCACTTCCATATATCAGGTACAATACCCAACTTGACGGACTGACTAAATAGAATTGTTAAAGGAACAGCTAGGGTATCGGAGCAGTTGATTAGGAAACGAGCAGGCAGCAAGTCTGGCCCAGCCGACTTAGAGGGGTCTAGTTTACGCAGTAATCCGGAAACTTCGTCAACAAATATTTTTATTGACGATAGATCACATGAAGTCATATACGGGATTTGAGAACTGGCGAGATTAGAAGAAGTGTTAATATTGTTGTCAATAAAATTTGAACGAAAATAGGTTGAGAAAGCCTCACAGATATCATGTCCAGTATTGTGTACTATTCCCATGTAATTAATACAGCTTGGCATAGTATTATTGTTAGATTTATTGCCCACAAACGTTTAAAAATATTTAGGATATATATTAACTTAATACTATAAATATTTATCGAAGAAAATAACACTGCCTATAGGTTTATAATATGACATAGATTAACTAGGTTCGATCCCCGGGTCAGCCAAAAAGAAGTTTCGAATTTTCGAACGTTGCTTGGATTTGTGATCACCAACCCGCATTTGGCAAGCATGGTGATTACGCCAGTACCCATCATTGCTGTGGTAACTTGAATTCAATGATGGAGGCCTTTTCCCTGCAGTGGGATGATTATAGGCTGGCTAGGAAGAAGTACTGCTAACAGCAGCATCTTTAGTACTGCCTAGAAAAAATGGACAGCAACCTCTTCTCTCCATCATTGGCCAAACTGCGATCGCCAACCCGCCTGCCAAGCCTGGCGATTAAGGCAAAATCTTGGAGGGGCTTGTGTGCAGCAGTGGACGGATATGGGACTGTATGATCAGACGTACCAATGAAGTATGAAGGTATATAATCTGGAATCATTCCTCCTCACTCGTGCCTGAGGGTACGATCACAAACAATTAAGTGGTAATAACCGAGGTCTTATATTGTCACGCTTTATGACTTTAACTTGTGAGCTTAGGAATTGTGAAATTAGATTCTTATCCTACATTGTTGAAAAATTGTAGCAACATTGTGTACGTAGCGAAGAATTACGTTGCTACTTGCTTTGGTAATATTTATTTTTAACTAGCCGCCCTGACGGACTTCGTTCTTTCAAAAGTTAAGTATTTGTAGCAAGCAATACTAGTAGTAAAGTCAGTATTTAAACTTGAAAAAATATGTCTCAGGCGGGACTCGTACCCGCATCTCCTCGTATACCTGGCGCGGCGCTTTACCAATTAGCCACCAAGACACTACATCGCAGGCGTCAATTTTGCAAGTATTTTCTTATCGCTGTAAGCCAGCGTTGTTTCATCAAATGTTGGGAGTTTGCACCCTTAACACCCAAAAGAAACATATTTGCAGATGTTTGGCAGTCAGTTACTGATATTATAGTTGCAATTAAGTTTCTAAACTATCATATAAAGTATAAATAAATAAATATAGAATGACGACGCGTAATGTGAGAGAAACATGGTCGGAAATTATTATTCAAAGCGAAACCATCACGTTGAACGTTTTTATTGCGTAGTCAAATCCTGTTGATACTTATGTATAGTTATTTCATCATACACATTGTTTACCTTACTTACCATAACCCATCACTTATATAACGTATGCTCACCCTTAAGATTTGTTTACAAAATAAGGTAAACAAAGTGGAAGCTAGCGTAAGCCTGAATAAGATTGTGCACGGTCCTGAAGAAGATAATTCCATTAGGTGCTTTTTGTAAGCGACTTAAAAAGGAGGATGGTTTCAATTTGTCGAATGTTTTAGTATGTTTAAGTAACGGCCTATTAATAATCATTAATTTTAATGAGGCAAATCAGTAAAATCATTGTATTCCTGCCAATATAGGCCCCTGGAGGCGCTTTTACACGTCCCAATATTTAAACCTACCACTGCTTCGAGACAAATGTAGGCTAGTGCCGAGAAGAAGCAGCACAAGAAAAGGCCTCCATCATAGAGTTCAAGTTACCACAGCAATGATGGGTACAGGCATAATCACCACGCTTGCCAAATGCGGGTTGGTGATGACAAACACGAGCAATGTTAGAAAAATCCAAATTTTTTGTTGCCCGACCCGGGGATCGAATCCGGGACTTGAAGATCTTGGCCTGGTATTTACACCTCTACTAGACCAACAACGGTGCGTTTTGTTCATATTGTATGTTCACCGATTACTAAGACTTACAGTTATGTCTTATTTCTCTAATATTCTTGGACAGATTCGAAAAATTAGTTTTGTTTGAAATAGTGTACTTCCTTGGTGGTCTCGTGGTCAGATTTGAATCTGATAATGGGATTCTGGGCAAATCGAGGGACATGGAAGAAGAGTAAGTCTATTTTTATTTAATCATACATTTTATTTTTATTTTATTTTTATTTTATTTTTATTTATTCGGGATAACAACAGCTTACAGAATATTCATATAATGTTACATAAAAACAAAAAACAATAGGGAAAGCCAATTAAAGTTATCCACTTGTAGGTAGGTATACATTAAACGGAGTGACACGCACACAGAGCAAACAAATCAACAAGAAACCATCCTCCATTATCTTCATTACCTATTAATTAAATGGGTTTAACTATGTTTCGTGCAAAGCAATATGCATAATCAAATAAAATAAAAAATAAGTAAAAAATATAATAATAAATAAGAAAAGCAATTTACACATATAGCTAAGCGCATTCATCCAACCTTATGATAAACAACAAGACTGAGAAGCGCCAATGTCATAAAATACATGCTGCAGTTAGCAGCGTACACACACATCCAACATACACTCATTTACACTTACATATGTACACAAATACTCACATAATAAATACTACCTATATGATAATAAAATAATAAAATCACACTCTCTGGTCAACCACGATATTTATACACGCATTTTAGTTAAGTACCGATAATTTGAAGCTTTATTTGGTTTTTAAATGATTTTTTCCCACCAACGAAAGGGTCCGATGTACAAAATTTTTTATTGTATAGTTGTAGTATCCTATTTATTACCGAGTTTTTAGCATAAGCAGTAGAGAAGTGAGAAGTACTAAAGAGACCGGTGTGCCTTGTCCGCCGAATTGGAGTACAGAATTTAACCAGTTCCAATAGTGGTGGACTGTCTAGGCGTCCTCGGATCACATCGAATAATAAACCCATATCTAAGATCTGTCGACGTTCTTCTAGAGTAAGCATACCATAAGCCCGACATAGATCTTCATAAGACGCGACTTTATGATTTCCTTTTTTACATTTGTAATTGAGGTGCTTTATGAATTTCTTCTGTGTGCGTTCAATAGTGTTAATATGGATTCTATAGTACGGGGACCATATAGGGCTAGCATACTCCAAAATACTGCGAACAAAAGCAGAGTAAACAACTTTTAAGGGGAGCGCACTTTTAAACTGTTGACAAGTACGAATTACAAAACCAAGGCTGCGATAAGCTTTGTTTGTAATGGTGTTAATATGATGATTCATAGACATCTTAGTATCGAAAAACACCCCTAAGTCTCTTACAACATCACTTCGATTAATCGCTACCCCATTAAAATGATATTGAAATAATATCGGTTTAGTTTTGCGTGTAAAGCTTATATTGACGCACTTTCCTATACTAACAGTAATATCATTAAGTGAGTAATAATCATAAAGATTATTTAGGTCCTCTTGAAGTCTTCGACAGTCATCGATGGTTCTAATTCGCGTAAAAATTTTCTTGTCGTCAGCGTAAAGAATATAGTTAGCATTCTTTATCGATGTATGTATATCATAGATATAAGCGTTAAACAAGAGAGGGCCTAAATGTGAACCCTGGGGCACGCCAGAGGGTATTGTGATGTAATCGGACCTGTAACCACCTAGAACGACCGCTTGCGAACGGTTATTAAGGTAGGATTCAACCCAGCGAAGTAGATCCCCGTGGATGCCAATAGATTCCAACTTTAGGAGAAGAATGCGATGGTCAACCCGATCAAAACATTTCTCGAAATCCGTATAAACGACGTCCACCTGCCCTCCACCGTCCATTTCTGTTAGAATATAATTTGAGAATGTAGCCAGATTGGACGTAGTGGAACGACCCTTAATAAACCCGTGCTGATTTTGAGGAATGGCATTGCTTATAATGGGATAGATGTTATTGTAGACCACTTTCTCAAATACTTTACTTATCGTGTTCAAGATGGATATTGGACGATAGTTTTCAATAGCTATCTTAGGACCCTTTTTGTGTACTGGTATAATGTATGCCTGTTTCCATAATGTTGGGAAGACACATTCATTGAGAGATTTTTGAAAGAGAATAGAAACAGGAAGTGACATACTTTCAGCACAGGAAGCGTAAAATATTGGCGGGATTCCGTCACAGCCAGCTCCCTTACTTCTATCCAAAGAATGAAGAAGAGTTTTGACATAGGTCGGGTTGACAGTAATGCGCGCAATGTTATCATTAGCCGCATGAGCAGCGACAAACTGACCGGAATAGTTTGAGTTGCCCTTCTTAAACACACTTTCAAAGTAGCTATTAAAAGCGGAACAAATCGCATTACCCTCTTTATATGTGTTATTATTAGATGTAAAAAAGTTGGGATAGGCAGACGTTCCTCTTTTTGATTTGACATACGTCCAAAAATACTTAGGTGATTTCTTTATATGTTCTTCAGCAGTACTAACATAATATGTAAAGCATCTGGACTGGATACGCTTTTGCCTTCCTCTAAGGAGACAAAATTCATCGTAGTCTCTCGGGTTTCCAGTTTTTTTCCATCTTTTATGGATTTTGTGTTTTTCCCTTATAATTTTAATAAGTGCCATACTGTACCAATTGGGAAAATGTGCCCTGCTCCTTGAACGCTTAGACAAGGGAACGAATAAGCTAAGACATTCATTTAACTTTTCATAAAAAATATCAACAGCGCTTTCAATTGTCTCGTCAGATAAAATGTTTTACCAGTGAATAGACTGCAAGAAAAGATTAATTTTATCAAAATCGCACTTCCCAAAGTTAAAACGGGGCACCCATTCTTCAGTTAATGGTTCTATATGTAGGTCAATTAAGGTAATATCCAAACTAGGATGATAGCTATCCTCTTTTAACAAAGGATACTGACAATGAACTAACGATGAGATCAGATTATTACTAAAGCACAAATCTAGAATATTTCCTTTACTATTACGAATGAAATTATGTTGGTTTAGGTCCAAGTAACTCAATTCATCTAAAAAGCCAGGCGCCGCGTCGGCTACATAACTCGGACAAGACCCGAGCACTTTATAACTATCAAAGTACGCATTCCATTCAATGCCAGTCAAGTTAAAATCACCTAACAAAACAAAATAATCAGAAGGAAACTTATCAACCAAGTGATGCACTTTAGACTGTATTTGCATTAAATATGAGCTCATTTCACTTTGATCCGGGGGAATATATGCTACGGCGACATGCAAGTTAATAGAAGATTTAGTAGTATGGGTAGGTATTGTTATACAAATGGATTCAATTATATCCGAGCCCTGCCACTCGTGGTTAAGTTCGGCGCGAAGCGTGTGTTTAACACAAATCATTACACCGCCTCCAGTCTTTTTATTGGTTGCACTAAGGTTACGATCGCAGCGAAAAATGTCGTACCGGCTATCGCATAGTTCGGAGCTATTTATGTCACTTAGTAGCCAAGTCTCAGTCAACGCTATGATATCGTAATTATTAGACAAAACATTATTATACAAAACTGAGCATTTAGTGCACAACCCGCGTACATTCTGGTACAACAGATTTAATTTTCTCTTTTGTAAATTGTTAGAAGCCATTTTTATTATTTATAAGTACTAGACATTTTTTAAGTGTATTATGTAAACACGTACAGCGTATGAAATAACTAAAGTTTGTAGGCGTTTTATAGATGTATGGAGCCTTCCATAATGTGAAATTGAGTTTAGATCACCGTAGAACTGATACAACTGATACCAGAAACAGACTATCCAGCCGTTTGAGGGCTGGCCATTTATACTATAAAATAAAGTTTCATCAGATACTATCGTTGGATTGTTAGCTTTGTAGGTATGAGTAATAAAATAACATAAGGTGGAAGAGGTTATGTTTTTAAAGTAAATATATATTGCATAAACAAATATTATATTTAAATAAGAGCATACTATACGGTTTCTATAAGAAATATAGCTACGAACATAATAGTTAAAAAATCGAAATGGGGATGATTTCCTTACACATTTTATCATTTTAATTTCGCTAAGTCTCCGCAATTTTTGATGAAAAACGACGGTGATGTATCATTCTTGCGGACAAAGATTTTGCAGTTTCGAATCCAGACAAATTGGAATGAGGATGCTGATGCCAGTTCACGGGTCTTCCTGTACAATGCCTTAAAGTGAGGGGTTAAGTGCTCATTCACATAAATACGTCGATTTTCTCCTTTAACCCCGATCTCTGTAGTAGTTAGTCCTCTTTTTTTGCGTATAGCCGATATGATGGAGTCTTTTAATAATTGTGATTTGAGTTTTACTATAATTGATTTGGGGTTATTTGAGATACGAGTGGGAACGCGATGTATGTGTATTATATCATCATCGCACAATGCAACATTGAGAATCTGGCATATACGGTGCAGGTGCTGAGAGGTGTTTTCGTTTTGTGATTCGGGTATGCCTGAAATTTCAAGGTTATTCAAACGATCTCGTTGTTGTTGAATGTGGTACTCCTCCGTTATTTCTTTTAACTGGGTTTTACATTCTGCCAATTCTTGTTCAGTATTATCCAATCGTGTTAAATCCTTCTTGATTCTCAACACACTGGATTTAAGATCATTCTGTTCCTTCGCATGATATTCAATAGATTCCACTACACTGTTCAGTTCTAGTTTCAAATGGGAATGTTCTTCTTTCAGTGTATCCATGTTTATTTTCAACGAGCCGATCTGTTTTTTGATGTCACTAAAATCCAAACGCATACCTTTCATATCCTGGTCATGAGACGCCCTGAAGTCCTTAAGAAAAGACATGATTTCATTTTTAGATTCATTCATTTCATTTCTCAAATCATCCTCCGAAGTTGGTTGTTTACGTTTACGTTGAGTTATTTGTTGTTCTGGTAATGATAGGTTAAAACTCGACTGGTTAGGTAGGGACTCCGTCGATCCCTTTTCGGTAGGTGAATGCATCAAACTCATCCTTATGTTAAGCGTCCGACAGGTGTACGTACGACGCAAGTATGTAAGCGATAAGCGATAAGTTAAAGAGCGAGAGGAGCCAATGGTACTGCTCACACTAACCCGCGATAAGAGCGTAATGAAGTTAGCATATATTTACAAGTGAACAAACTTTTTGTGATGCTTCTTACGGCCGGTCCCAATAATCTATCTTCAGTTTTGGCATATCGGAGATAGAAAACAACTTTTGTCTTTGTTACTCTGGACGGCAAAATCAGAGACAGAAGATGTTTTCTATCTCGGATATGCCAAAACTGAAGATAGATAGATAGATTATTTGGACTGGCCGTTAGTGGATGATGGAAGCTACAGCAATCATTGAATGTTAGGAGTTAGGAGATACAGTTGTTTTTGCGTTGGTATGTAATTTTAAAACAGATTGGTTTACGAAACAATTGTTCTATTGTACGACTAGCTGTTCCCCGCGACTTCATCCGCGTCAATTTCTGTTATTATGAACGCGATTATTTTTGCAACATTTTTCACTGATGCTTCGCTCCTATTGGTCGCAGCGTGATGTTTTATAGCCTAAAACCTTTCTCGATAAATGGACTATCCAACACAAAAATATTTTTTCAAATCGAACCAGTACTTCCGGAGATTAGCGCGTTCAAACAAACAAACAAACAAACAAACTCTTCAGCTTTATAATATTAGTATAGATATAGATTGAAAACCGGGAAGATGAAATACTACTTTTAAACTTTCGCGTTGTAAACGCGATCATATTTACGAGTAGTTTGCTTGACGTTTCGATCGGGTTGCACTGACCATGGTTTGGTCACAGTCAGCCTGTGGTCACAATAAGGTATCATCATCAGCCTATCACATTCCACTGCTGGACATAGGCCTCTCCAATTGCACGCCACTTAGGTCGATCCTCGGCTTCTCGCATCCAACTCCTGCCAGCCACCTTGCGCAAATAATCACTCCACCTAGCCTGAGGGCGTCCTACACTACGTTTGCCGAGACGCGGTCTCCACTCAAGAACTCGTTTACCCCAGCGGTTGTCGGTTCTGCGGCTAATATGGCCAGCCCACTGCCACTTCAGCTTGCTAATCCGGTGGGCTATGTCGGTAACTTTAGTTCTCTGCCGGATCACCTCATTTCTGATTTTATCCCTAAGAGAAACTCCGAGCATAGCTCTTTCCATAGCCCGCTGAGCGACTTTGAACTTGTGGACTAGCCGTACCGTCAGTGTCCACGTTTCGGCTCCGTATGTCATGACGGGTAGGACGCACTGATTGAAGACTTTCGTCTTTAGGCATTGTGGGATCGACGATGAGAAGACTCGACGTAGTTTCCCAAATGCTGCCCAACCCAACTGAATTCTTCTGTTCACCTCATCCTCAAAGTTGTTTCTACCTAACTGCAATGTCTGCCCGAGGTACACGTATTTCTGAACAACTTCGAGGACGGCGCCGTGCATCGCAATCGGTAGCGGTAGTACATGTTCATTGAACATAACCTTGGTTTTATCCAGGTTCATTCGCAAGCCGATACGCACAGAAGAGTCAGCCAGGTCATTCAGCATCTGTTGTAGGTCCTGCAGCGTTTCTGCCATAATGACGATGTCGTCTGCAAATCGCAAGTGAGAGATGTATTCGCCATTGATGTTGATGCCTCGTCCTTTCCAGTGCAGCGTCTTGAACATATCCTCCATTGCATTTGTGTACAATTTCGGGGAAATGACGTCCCCTTGTCTCACTCCTCGATGCAATGGTATAGGTTTTGTTTGCTGATTCTGTACTTGGACGGACATGGTGGCGGCTTCGTAGAGACATCTCATAACAAATGACATGGACAATAAGGTATGATCGCGTTTAATTTCCCGTTAATATTAAATAAAATTAAATACTATTTACTAGAGATGGGCCGACTATCACTTTGGCCGACTAGCCGACTATTAGTAGGCCAAGCCGGTTTTGGCTTTTTCGGTTATAATAATTAGAGCAACATGCTCTAATCACACTGTATTGCCATTTTTGATGATAAGTGCCTTCTTATATTTGATTATTATTTTAATTCTTCGTTTGCTGTAGTGCAGTAGAATTTATTTATTTCTTCTTCCTGTTGTCACAATAAGAAGTTTTTTTTTATTTTTATTTCTGGGTCTAGTTCTAATTAATTATTATTTAGTGAAAAGAAGTGTTCCAATTTGTAAGTTGTAAGATTAAGTATAGCCAATTGTTTGATTTTCTTTTTTTTTTTGTTAGAAGTATTAAATTAATTATGAATTCATTTGTTTAATAGTATCTGGATCTAAGTCCAATTAGTTAATGTATCGATTTCAATTTTCTACCCTGTTTTAGATTGCACTGAAAGTACACTGTAAAATTGATTCTGTAAACAGTAAATATTTCAATTTCATTTCAATAACTACTCTATTTTAAATTTTTAAGTATATTATTACGAGTACAAAACGGGTCGACTAGTCGGCCGTTTCAGCCGACTAGTCGCCGACTACAAATATGGCCGACTAGTTGGCTTTCCAGACTAGTCGGCGACTAGTCGGTACAAGCCTTAGGTACAAGCCTACTAGGTATTTACCTTTTGAATAATTAATTCGATTACAGTAAACGTAGTTGTGTTAAGTTTATTTGACTTAGTAATACAAAACAAATGTAGACATAGTTCAACTTAGGTAATGATGGCGTAATGTTTGCAAAACTTGATTAGAAAACACCGTGTGTATGTTTGGTTTGCCTATAATATGCGGAGTTAGTACTTACTTAAGCAATTTGCGTGACGTTTTTAAGCTCGTTTCTTCTACGAGTAATACGCGTCTTACAAAGGACACGTTTTTTGGAGCTAAGCGAATTGGGATCGCTGAATTTAACGGTGTTTGAGATTTAGAATCACTTTTAAAATACGCTTACAAAAAGCGTAGCTCTTTAGATGAAGTGTTAATTATCTATATTTGCAGTACTAGTGAGTGAGTCTTGAAGTATGTTCAGATGAACTTTGAACATTAAATAGTCTTTATGATTTTGAGTAGGAGAGAGTTGGATATAGTATTCGTGCAGTTCCATCCGCCATTTGTTTTTACTCTATAGGTACGTCCAGATCGAATAACTTACGATAGATCTGGTTTGTCAAAATTAGGCTTTAAGTTTAGTAAACATTAAAAAAATATTATTAAATAAATACTGATTATATGTTAATCTAGGCCAGCTAAAAGAGCTCATCCAATAAGAATCCACTAAATGTTTGGGTGGTCTTACAACCAAGTAGCATTCACTTACGTAAAGTTGAATTTGCATTAATGTTTAAGTATAGCAGTTGCCTATTTGTATGGGATTACTTTTATTTTATCTATAGTTTCACTGAACAAAACCGTAACTGAGGCGTAGCTATAGGATAGCATAACGTATTATCCTAATTTTGGGTTCATTATTATACATTTACTGTCGGTTAAACCTCGTGCACTGTGTAATGCACCGTTACAAAACATTTCTATAACACGTGATCTGATATCAAAGTAATTAATACGGTAAATTAAAAAAATTATAGTAACAACCCATTTCGCTCACTGTTGAGCACGGATCTCTCTCTCCTTTTTATGGAGAGGGGTTAAGGCCTTAGTACCACCACGCTGGCCTAGCGCGGATTGGTGGATAGAAAGGGCGACGCCTGTGGTGTGGCAACATCATCCCGCCGTGACGCGCCGGTGGACGTTTCTCAAGCGACCCGAAGGCCTCGTTGACAACAGCTGGGACCGACGGCTTAACGTGCCCTCTGAAGAACGAAAGCGCTCATAATATGATGCCAAAAACGGTCACCCATCCAACTAGTGACCGCTCCCAGCGTTGCTTAACATTAGTGTCAGAGACTGATCACTAAGAAGCTTTGAGCTATGAGCGCAACATACAGTAAATGGTTACAAGTAATTAATAATTGTATCTAACATTAAAGTCCATACATCCGTGATTAAACAAGTTCCATTACAGGTTGTATCAGGAGGTCAAGGATATATACATATATAGAGCAATTAAGTACAATTATAATATAATAGATAGATAGATAGATAGATAGATACACTTTATTGCACACCATAAAATTGAAAAATAACACATGAGTAAGATTTAGATTAGTACAATTTAGGCGGTCTTATCGCTTGCAGCGTATCTCTACCAGACAAGCTTCAGGTAGAGGAAAGATGAAACAGATTTGAAAGGGGAAGGCGGCAGGCGGCGGTTCTTGTTTATAACCATAAACAAGAGTATCGTCTTTGTATGACATTTAAGCAATTTAATTGCAAATATATCCCTTTTTATAAATCAGTATTTATACTTGAAACTACGCTAGCTTCAGCGATAAAACATGCTCGAAAAATTGACCCAGTGCCGGTAGCTAAAAAGGAAACAGCGCGCCCGGGAAGTTTGCATGAGGCTGCGGGTTGGATTCCCGTCTGAGAAAAACTCAAGTTTAAATACTGAAGAGTATCATCATCAATAGCGTAGGCCTCCTCTAGGGATCCCTACAACGATTGTTCCCGCACCACCTGCATCCAGCAGTTCCTATCGTTACATTTTTCTAAGACAATTTTAATTGAAAAAAAAAAACACTGCCAAGATGCTAAACAAAATGGGTACATAACGTGGGCTTCATTCGTAAGGCGGTTCAAAATGCACCGTGTATAAGCTAGTGTTAATAATTTATCGATATCTTTAATTATAACAACTAGCCTTAAAACTAATATCAGTATACATATAAACTTGAATAAATTAATTATGTCTCAGGCGGGACTCGAACCCGCATCTCCTCGCGTGCCCGGCGGGCGCTATACCATTAAGCAACCGAGACACTGCGACTCAGCGTGAATTTTTCAAGCATATTCTTAACGCTGTAAGCCAGCGTTGCTTCATCAAATGTTAGGAGTTTGCACCCTTAACACCCGAAAGAAACATCTTTGCAGATGTTTGACAGTCAGTTAAGATGAAACAGCTATTTATATACTTTATCTGATGATTTGGCAATTTAATTGCAATTATAATATCAGTATATAAACTTGAAAAATTAACCCGCCCGGCATGCGAGGAGATGCGGGTTCGAGTCCCGCCTGAGATACAATTTTCTAAGTTTATATACTGATATTATAATTGCAATTTAATTGCTAAAATATCAAATAAAGTATAGCCTTGAGACTGTTTAGTTAAGGACAAAGCGAGAACACAATAACAGTGGCCCTAATGAGTTAATACTGAAACGACTTGAACTACAATAGGAAATGCTTCACGCTTCTAAGAAAATTATTGGTTCGTACAAATGTAACCTTGTTTTAATTTGAGTGTGGAAAGTCAGTAGCAAGTGTGTCTTTGTACTCAATAAATTATGTCTATGGTATCTTGTAAATCAAACTTTTGTCTAATATTATGAATAAGAACCTTCGAATAAAGGTTTGTTACTTGCACAACACAGTAGTTAGATAGATAGATAGATAAAATCTTTATTTGCATGGCAATAAGGCACACATCAAGAAAATAAAAGCACACATGCAGTAAATTACAAATAACAACAATACTCATCAATATAAAAATTAAAAAAAATAACAAAAATAACAATTACTTATTCTAAGTTAGTTAGTTCTCTATACGGCATTGTGTGGTCCCTTTAAGTTTGGCCAAAACCTCATGTGCCTGGCTGTTTCTCCCCCCCCTCCCTCCCCCCCCCTCGGAGGGCGACCCAAGCCCAGGTCAGAGCCTACAGAGGCGCCCTTGAGGTCGCTGTCCGTTTCCCCCTCCCAGATCGGGCCCACCAGAGTGGAGCCCGACCGTGATCCGGCATGCCATGGCATCTCCGGATCCGGCGGGGAGCTAGATTTAATTATGGGATTAAATATGTGGTATTTTAAATCCCATATTTTCAAATTTAAAAACAAACGTATACGGTAACTCTATTTATTTTGTTATGCCTATATCAGTACATTGCTGGTTTGCTGGACAAGGTGAGTTGACTAATGGTTGAAAAAAAAAGCTGCTGCCCGTCTTCTGCGAGCCAAGGCAGTCATTTATAGGAGAAGGGCTAGTCTGGAGGGTCTGGAGTGGGGCTACTCTAGCTATAGCCGAATACAACTTTAAATCAGTATTTAAAACATGTTCTTAAATATATTTAGATCTGGCATAAACCTTTGTTTTCCCAAATCTAACACACATTCAAATCACGTCCTGCCTTGCGTCATTAAAGTCTGCGATGCGCAGGAGTGAGTTTGGACGAAAATGTAATATGACCGTTCTTGCATGTGTAAGAAGGTTAAAAATTGCTTAGCAAACGGTTGTGAATTTTAATATGCATCATCCTTCTGGGATTTTTGGTACGTGTACCTACAATGCAAGTGATTGCATTACCTACTTATACATGTGTAATCTAGAATTATTGTAGCAACTTCTCTTTATCATTGCTCAAACTGGGATCACCGGAACCAAAGAATATTAAGACAACTCAGACCGATATAGGCTGGTTATAATTAAACTTAGAAAATACTAAAATATCGCAATGTGGATTTTAATTAGTTTTAACAACGCCATCTGTTATCCAATATAAACTTTACTATTATTTGAGAAATTTCAAAATTGTCTTATGATTATTTCTTCAAATCATGTATTTTGTATAAAAAAGGGTCACTTAAATTGTTTTTTTTTTTTATAAATAATGGGCTTGCTCTTGACTAAATACTTAACTGTACGGTTAAGAGAAGGCCTAAGATGGAGCGAACTTACCCAGAGGTACTGGTACTCCCACACACCAGCGGAACACAGAAAAACTGTTTGGTGCTGGACTCCGGCAGGAGGGTGGTAGCATCCAGGCGGCCTCTTACGAAGCCTATCACCGCAATGTTCTTATTAAAAATTATTTGCCCGAGTACATTTTTTTTACTTATACAAACTATCATAAATAATAGGGGTTAAAGTATGAAATTGCCGATTATTTTCCCACTTTTTATTTTGTTTATAGCTCTTAAGTATAGTCATATTATTGCGTAATTCTTTTTGTATTGTATCAAAAACTAAATAAAGTAACTTTTGACTAAAAAAAAAAAGCAATACTAGTGCCTATTACTTCAAAGGAAGTCGTTGAAAAGACCATGACCTTCTTGCTTCAATTAAGTATATTCGTATTATATACTTTGATTTTAAAAAAATTAAATTCTATAATGCGTAGCTTTATAACCGTCTAACTTTCAACTTTAATTGCATCAAAAACGGTTCAGGCGTTTTTAAAAAAACTAAAAAATTGTTAGTTTGGAAAAATGACTTTTCTCGATTTCGTCCATACAAAACGGCAATTTCATAGTTTAACCCCTAATATTAACTTTTGTATGTAATCTAAATAATTAACTGACGTTTTGCTTTAACCATCAGACGCCACACTTAAACAAATCGTTTAGGAAACCGATTAAATAATAATTAACCGCTAACGATTATTGAGCAATTTCCACCGCATTTTCCGGCCAAACGTTTCTTACATAACTTAAGTGATGCTATTATATTAAACCCTTGGATGGCTATATTCTGATATTTACATAGTTTCTCGCACGTGCGAGTGAATAAGTAAGGTCAAGTAAGTCTGGGTCCTATCAGAGGATCGTACTAACTTAGACCAAATCGGGTTATTCACCAACTGGACATAGTTAAGAGGCTGGACACGTCGTATGTCCAGTTGGTGAAACTTAAAATTATTATCACTTATTATTTCGTCATCCGGGACACATCAGGATCTTTACGCGTGAAAACAAAAAAGCGATTTAATTTAAGTTTTATCATGTGGAAAGATCTTGATGTGTTCCGGAGACGAAATAAGAAGTGATAATATTGTACACTAGTGGACCCGACAGACGTTGTCCTGTCGTAACTATCAATATTGACTACGAAATGGTTTACCCCCGATTTGACGATATTTGTAGAACGCATTCTGTCACTGTTATGTCTAACGCCATACGTTAAAAAAGTTTAAAATTGTCAAAAGCGATAAGGTTACTTAAAAAATAATTTAATGTGGTGATTAAGTTTTCTTGTATTTACTAATTTTCCGCGCGACTTTCTTATTTTTTTTTTCACAAGTACATTCTCCTGACAATAACGAACACAACAAAAAAAGAATTAGCGAAATCGGTCCAGCCGTTCACTCGTGATGCGATGACCAAGGGAAATAGGGATTCATTTTTATACAGATGTACATTTCACCAACTGGACACACGTGAGTCTCTTTTGTCCAGTTGGTGATAACCTCACAAATCTATCTTACGGTTTGAGAGGAAATACAAGGGCCGTTTTTCCATACAAACGTAGTCCCCTGTTTCCTCCCTGGATAAATAAATCTATGGCACTATTAGCATGTTTCTATATTTTCTGTTTTTTCATAAATTAATTAATAAAAAAGATATGAGCCCTCAAAAATAAAAAAAATCGCCAGTTTTTCCGCTGTGTTCAAACATCCAGAAAACAAATTTGGCAAAATTTTAGAAAAAAAGGAAGAAATACGAACACGGCCAAAGCCTTTTTTAAATTTTTAATGAAAAAAGTATTTAAATCGGTCTAATTTTGGAAAAGTAATCTGGGGACTACGAAACGTTGATTTTGTGTGTTTTTAGTAGGTATTTTCGGTCCAAGAAGCAGTTGTCCCTATCACACTCTGCGGTAAATGCGTTTGGCACTGTGCGACAGCAATAGATTTTACAAATACCTATTTTTCAATTCTCTCGCCTGTAGTGTTTCCTCTTAAATATGAAAGTATCTTTGTACTTATTACTAATCACCTTATTAGATCACACGTTATAATTGATTTTAATGAAACACATAGAGTTAAACTGAGACCCTGGGACAAAACAAAGTTTTGATTCCAGAAATGTTTTGCAATATGGAGTGGTTTTTAAGTTCCATAGATTAACCGAGTTTCCTTCACTTTTATGATGTTAGTAAATAATAGGGGTTAAAGTATGAAATTGCCGATTATTTTCCCACTTTTTATTTTGTTTATAGCTCTTAAGTATAGTCATATTATTGCGTAATTCTTTTTGTATTGTATCAAAAACTAAATAAAGTAACTAATAACTAAAAAAAATGCAATACCAGTGTCTATTACTTCAAAGGAAGTCGTAGACCCCTTACAATGTGTCAGCTGACCTTCTTGTATCAATTAAGTATATTTGTATTATATACTTGACGACCATTTGGATCAGCGGTAGTTAACGCTGCTTCTGAGCCATGGGTCGCGGGTTCGATCCCCGCACAGTACAAATATTTGTGTGCATGAACATGTCTGTTTGTACTGGTCTGGGTGTTTTCTATGTATTATAAGTATGTATTTACCAAAATAAAAGTATATAAGTAAGTTTATCGGTTGTCTAGTACCCCATACGACAGGGTACTTAATAGTACCTTAATTTGGGACTAGATGGCTCAGTGTGGCCCATTAAGGCATTTGTCTTAAATATTTATACTTTGATTTTCAAAAATTTTAATACTATAATGCGTAGCTTTATAACCGTCTAACTTTCACCTTTCATTGCATCGAAAACGGTTCTGGCGTTATTAAAAAAACTAAAAAAATTGTTAGTATGGAAAAATGACTTTTCTCGATTTCGTCCATACAAAACGGCAATTTCATATTTTAACACGTCTAATATTAGTAGTAATGGCCTCCTACTGCAGGGTAAGGCCTCCATCACTGAATTCAAGCTACCACAGCAATTATGGGTACAGGTATAATCTACAGGTAAAATATAATAGGTATAAACAGCACTTGACAAATGCGGGTTGGTGATGACTGATGACTAATCACAAACCCGAGCAATGTTTGAAAATTCGAAACTCTCGTTTCACGACCCGGGGATCGAACTCCGAAAACTTGCCGGGTACTAAAACCACCAGACCAACGGGGCGTTGTTAGTCAACCAAAATACAACCTACCTATACATAAATGACACTTAAAAATGACATCGATTGAATGATGTCCGAGTCAACTTTACAACCCGGCCAAATTATGTCGACATGCAATAATATGGATATTTATGTCATGTTCTAGAAACTATACGATTTATATAGGTTGCATTTAAAGTGCACTTTTATGTCAAACTAGCGGTTGTCCGAGACTTCGTACGCATCAATTTCTGTTATTATAATCACGACGATTATTTTTGCTACATTTTTTACTGCTGCTTCGCTCCTATTGGTCGCAGCGTGGTGTTATTATAGCCTAAAGCCTTCCTAAATAAATGGACTATCCAACACAAAAATATTTTTTCAATTGGGACCAGTACTTCCTAAGATTAGCGCGTTCAAACAAACAAACTCTTCAGCTTTATAATATTACTAGCTGTTCCCCGCGCGCGACTTCGTCCGCGTCAATTTCCGTTATGTCCGCGATTATTTTTGCAACATTTTTCACTCATGCTTCGCTCCTATTAGTCGCAGCGTAATGTTATATTAAGCTTAAAAGCCTACCTAGCTTACCTTCTTCCTTCTTTCTTCTAAAGCCTTCCTCAATTAATGGACTATCCAACACAAAAATAATTTTTCAAATTGGACCAGTACTCCCTGAGATTAGCGCGTTCAAACAAACAAATAAACTAACAAACAAACTCTTCAGCTTTATAATATTAGTATAGATAGTATAGATGGGTTCACTTTAAGTTGGGACATTTTGTGACGCGATTGTGTATTTAGATTTTTATGTTACATCGACGAGCGGGACCGACTATACTGTTTGTTTGCTACGCTGTTTATTATGTCACTAAAGTCGACTCGTCCTCACGCGAAAGGTGTACGGCATTGTCTTCCAGCCATTCGTATCATGGAAAATCACAAGCAAACTTGAACCTTACCATCGAGGCAATAAATATCTTCCGTTAAACCCATTTATTCTATTTACATGACTCGTGATGAATATTTAAACGCCTGCGCCGGGCGATTGGTTAAACAATGAATGTGTAGCTAAAGAAATACCGCCAAGCTTGTTCAAAATTTGCTACGTGAGTATACTCTGTAAACCTTATACAGCTACATACGTGCGCGTCACAGCGTGTTACAAAATTAAAAGTCTGAATCAATATTTGAAATTTTACCAATTTCCAAATTTTAATATAGCAATCTACGAGCCAAATATTTTCGGGTGACAACTTGATTTACATTTTTAACTTTATAAATAGACTCTAAATACGATACTGAATACATATAAAATTTTTGGAAAGTGGTTAAAATTTCAACCTGTATAATATATTACAAAAAAATTGTAATTGACAAATTAAATTACCCTGCCATGATGTTATATATAATGGTCCCATAATGTGAGCTACGTTTTCCAGGTGGTTGAACATGCACCGTGTATATTTGTGAAGCCGTTAATAGCGTGATTGAGGAACAAATATTCATCCAAACTTATTATAATACAATGGTTAAGCTATATTTTTACAGATGTTACAACTTTGAACAATAATACTCGTAGCTGCAAGCTTTCTGTTTCTGTCCGTTTGTTTGTCTGTCTTTCACGGCAAAACGGAGCGACGATTTGACGTAATTTTTTAGGTTACGCTAGTTGAAGGGATGGAAAGTGACATAGGCTACTTTTTGTTTCTTTATAACTCCCCGCTTTTCTAAAATGGGGGGTGGAAGTTTGTATGGAGCTGAAACTTGAGCGGAGGTGGAACTTGTTATGCGGGCTATTTGTGACTAATAAAAAATCGTGCATCATTTTTTTTTGGAAATATGAACCCAACCCCTTAAAAGAGTGGGGTGAAAATTTATTCTTGCCCCGAATTTAACGCGAGCGAGGCCGCGGGATAAAGCTGGTACAATTATAAAAATAAAAATACAGTCAATTGCACTAATTACGAAAGCCACAGCCGGAGGTTGCAAAGAATACAAAAATTTAATTAAACTAATTTATTTTAAATAAAAAATTACAATACTAACTACTAGCTAGGGGGTGACGATTGATCGAAGAATGATCATAAAGTGAGGACATTTGGGATGGCATCGATCTCATTAGAATATGCTGCGTGGGCGCTTCGTGCTTAGCCGTTTCCGTGCGGAGGTAACCGGGTCACGATTGCGTCAATGCTGATTGTCAGTATCCATGGTCTACCAATATGTAACACCTCCATCCGCAGTTCAGCAACTATTTGAAAACTCTGTTTGAGATAGTTGCTGAGATGTTTCTATGATCTACTCTTATCTCATCAGGATTGGTAGATTTTGTATCTGGAATTGCAAAGGTGCCGTTAGCAACATCCGTGCTACTTTCAATGACGTCGGTCTTCTTTCAAAGACCACTCTTTCGTAGTCGTCGGCTTGCTACGACGATGATGAAGGCTATAGCGCTAAGTAGTAATACTACGTATAGGGGGATCGTAGTATGGTACAGCGACTGTTCAACTCTCAGTTTCACTGACGACTGTAGAGATACTTTGGTACTAACTGTATGAAGGTTTTCTAATTTCATAGTGTCCAAGGTAAATGATGGATGATCCAGGTGCCTCGACTCATCATACTGAGGCATTTCCATTATCTTCATGGCGTGTCCCCTGATGTGCTCGTTCAAGTTGGCTATGGTGAACTCCGCTATCTTGAGGAAGCAGTTCATCGGGATGCTGGATAAATTTAGGCTCATCTCGGTTGCTGTAGTTTGATGAAGCTTGGCAGAAAAATTATTAGTTGATCTTCGGACATTCTGTCTCTATATACCTATAATCTTTGCTAGAAATTGCTACATAAGGTGAGGTAGGACTATAAGGATATTATGATTTTTGTTCGGGATGATTGATAATCTATATCGGATATAAGGTAAAGGATAGACAATCGGCACCTTCATTGTGATTCTATTGCCTATATATAAATATCCTAGCTTAATTTCGTCATAAAAGTCCCTATAATTTATGTCAAGAATTTCATGATTAGAATATAAAATCCTTATTTTAATAATCATACATATCCTTAAAATTATTTAAGCCTATAATAGATAAGGGGTGCTCGATGCACGTATAAAGGCTAAAGTATTTTCTAGCTTTGATAACTCACGAGATAAATCTTCGATGTTATCCTGCGCCGTAAGAAGTTTTAGGTACCTACATTAAATGAATGTGAGGACTGAAATTTTCTATCAGAAGTATGTTCATTACGTTGCTGTAAATACAGTGTATTAATTTCATCATGCACAAATTCTAAAGCCTCTTCAATACTATCGGGTCGCATGCACCGAATACGAGTGCCTAGTGGGTCGCGCAGACCGCGTAGATATAATTGAAGTGTTAACTTTTTATAGAGCGCGCGTTTCGCTTCGATTGTACTCGGTATATTTTCATGCAGACTAATGTAATATGTCATTAACGTACTAAACAGATTTTGACACTGTTCATAAAACTCTTGAGGGGTTCCCGTACCTTGTGAAAGTAAAGACAAATCGTGATAGAGTGAAGTCTCATCGCGGTGGTCGGCAAATATATTAATTAATATCCTACGAATCTCACTCCAGTTCTCCGGGATACCGTTAGAATTTATTATAGAGGATGCGGGGCCGGTTATCTTGTTTAAGATACCATTTATTAAAGAAAGATTGCTTAACCTATATTCATCACCTTCTCTAACAAATTGAATGACTAATTGATCACACAAATTTACAAACCGCGTTAAAATATTTGAGTGGCCGTCGAACTCGGGAACGAGCTGGAGGGCTTTATAGACTTGGTCTACAGGTGAATCAGCCATACTGCTAGATTTTAAAATATTCTCCTCGTCTATAGTTCCTAAATCCCTATTAGAATCTAACACTAATAATCTATTAACGCTAACTAACCTACGGGACCGCGATTGCCTTGGATGGAAAATCTTGGTGAATTATAGGAAACACAGTAAGGAAAGCAACTCTAGTAGATCTAGGTACTCACATACGCATTTTTGATTTCTGCCGTATCTATGTCTGGATACTCCTCTGGACTGCAGCTCTTGTAGGTTCTGGATAGCCGCTCGCCGTGATCGATTCACTGACTCTAATTTACGACTATCCTACCGACTGCGCCAATTACGAAAGCCACAGCCGGAGGTTGCAAAGAATACAAAAATTTAATTAAACTAATTTATTTTAAATAAAAAATTACAATACTAACTACTAGCTAGGGGGTGACGATTGATCGAAGAATGATCATAAAGTGAGGACATTTGGGATGGCATCGATCTCATTAGAATATGCTGCGTGGGCGCTTCGTGCTTAGCCGTTTCCGTGCGGAGGTAACCGGGTCACGATTGCGTCAATGCTGATTGTCAGTATCCATGGTCTACCAATATGTAACACACTCAAGGTAATATTTGTATTTTGAAAAGAGAACTCGTTTAAAAGTTTACAGAAAATCAAAAAGAAAATTGATTACAAAACAACATTTACACATTGTTTTGAGCTACTAAAATGGGCTGGCTGTTAATTTTAGTCTTGCCTCGTTTTAGGTATGTGATTGGCATGTATTATTATTGAATCAATACCATACTTCAAGATGGCGTTTTAAGTACCAACGAATATGCAAACTGTCTCTGGAACGTTCTAATAATTGCGATTTAATTGTATGCATAATTATTACGGTTCTGATTCGTTCAACGAGTAATTAATGCTGATGGCCGATAGCTGATGTATAAGTATGTAATTTTAAACGTTTTATTGGAATCTAAATATGCTTTTCTGTTCTTATATTTACATCGAGATAAAAATAATCTGCTTTTTTGAATCAATTAAATTTACCAATAAATTCTGAATGCGATGGAAAAGAAAAAAAACAAGAGTTTATAATAAAAACTAAATTGGGTTTCCAGATACAAAAGAATGCACCAGTAAGTACATATTAACGGTCCTGTAAGTGTATTTATACAGAGTGAAATTTTAACCACTTTCCAAAATTTTTATAGGCGTTCGGTATCGTATTTGGAACCCATTTATGAAATAAAAAACGTAAATCAAGCTTTCACCCGAAAATATTTTTCGCAATATAGTGTCGCGGACATGCTAGATGCTTCGAGATATCGCTAGAGGAATGTACATAACTACCTAAGTTGAACCACAAAGTAATAACAAGATGTTAGTGCAAGCGACATTGGACTTTAAGATTACAGATTAAGGCGCAAAATGGTTTAACTCACTAGAGTTGTTTACGTTTCAACGTCCTTGTGATTTTTCTGGAAAATGAACATTCTAGTATGTACGACCGGCATCGATGTTGAGATATATAAATAACAGGACTTAAGACGCCGCAGTCAGTTCATTCTGAGCTTTCGGTGCGATACCTGCAAAAAGTGATCTAGTGCGAAGTAACGACGACTTTAGCGATACCAACGGATATAAGGACTACTCTACGGATTGGCTAAATAGTGTATTGGAACCAACGACCTCAGCGACCCACCGGACTACGATTCTTGTGATTTGGCTTTTGTGATAGTGTTTGCGACCTGTTCATCGCCTAATAAAATCTTCTTATAAGTCAACGGTGTTTTATCCAAATCCCGAACTCCACGTTCGTAACATTTGGTGTCAGAAGTGGGATATTTAAGTGTGGTAATGAAGAGCTTTTCATCCTGGGTGGGCCCGAAGGAAAAGTAACATGCCTAAAGAAGATCAACATTCCCGGAAGAACACAAGCTGAACTGCTAGTGAAGCTACCATGTGCTAAGAAGAATGAGAAGAATAGGTGTGTGTTGATCGAAGATACACTTAGCAAGTCGAAGACACAAAAGCTTCTGGCAGCCAGGACACTAGTCAAGGGGTCCACAACTGCAATAGTTAGAGTTGCTAATTTAGAAGACCACGAGATCCAATTAAAAGAAGGCGACGTTATTGGAAGATGCGAAGAAGCTGTTTGGGTGAGAAAGTGCCAAACAACTTTGACTAAGACGAAAACCAAGGATAAATCTACCATTGCAGAACTTCTTGAAGGATGCAAAAGTAACTTAAGTTATTCTCAAAGCATGAAAGCCAAAGACCTGCTTCAGCGCTTTTCAGACGTGTTTTCTTCAGAAGAAGGAGATTTGGGGAGGACATCCTTGGTACAGCACAAGATAGACACCGGAAATGAAGGACCTATCCGGCAACGAGCAAGGCGAATACCGATTGCCAAGGAACAAGAAGTTGAGGATATGCTGGAGAGCATGAGGAAGAATAAGATCATCGAACCTTCTGCAAGTCCGTGGTGTTCTCCTGTCGTCTTAGTTAAGAAGAAAGATGGAAGTACAAGGTTTTGTGTGGACTATCGACGTCTTAATGACATCACGAAGAAGGACAGCTATCCTCTACCGCGCATTGACGATACCTTGGATACCCTGAGTGGCAAGACGTGGTTCTCGACACTTGACTTGAAGTCTGGATACTGGCAAGTTGAAATTCATCCAAAGGATAAGGAGAAGACAGCATTTTCTACAGGGAAGGGGCTATGGCAATTTAACGTCATGCCATTTGGATTGTGCAACGCGCCAGCCACTTTTGAGCGACTTATGGAATGTATCCTGGCAGGATTGGTGGGAGAAGCCTGCCTGGTATATTTGGATGACGTGATCATCATGGGTCGGGACTTCGAAGACCATTTATTTAACCTGGAAAAAGTCTTAAGGAAGATACGTGGAGCCAACCTAAAGCTGAACCCGAAGAAATGCGATCTGTTCAGAAACAAGGTAAACTACCTCGGGCACGTTATCACCAGTGACGGAATACAGACTGATCCAGCTAAAATAGAAGCCGTGCAGAAGTGGCCAACTCCCAAAGATAAAACGGAAGTAAGAGCATTTTTGGGTTTATGCTCATACTATAGACGCTTTGTTAAGGGATTCTCCGAAATTGCCAAGCCATTGCATCGCCTGACGGAAGACAAGAGAGGATTCTGCTGGGATGAAGCCTGCGAGGATTCCTTCCAAAGGTTAAGGCAATGTCTATGTGAGACTCCAATCTTAGGATACCCACAAGCTAATAGGCAATTTGTCGTCGATACGGATGCAAGCAACACAGCTATTGGTGGAGTGCTATCTCAAAAACAAGGAGATCGAGAAGTTGTGATTGCCTACTTCAGCAAATCGTTATCGAAGCCTGAAAGGAATTACTGTGTGACAAGAAGAGAACTTTCAGCAGTGGTCAAAACGCTACAACATTTCAGCAAGTACATTATCGGCAGAAAGTTCGTGCTTCGTACCGACCATGCTGCTTTAAAGTGGCTGCTTCATTTTAAGAGTCCCGAAGGTCAAGTTGCTAGGTGGATTGAACAGCTTCAAGAATACGACTTCACTACCGAACATCGTAGTGGAAAAACACATGGGAATGCAGACGCCCTCTCAAGAAGACCATGCTCAGAAGAGTGCAAGCATTGCATCAAGCTGGAGTCTAAAGAGGACTGTGTACAAATAACAAGGACAAGTCCTCCGAGATCCTGGGAAGATGAGTCCATGAGAGAAGCTCAGGAAAAAGACGAAGACATACGACTGATCATTGCATGGAAGAAACGCGGTAACGATAAGCCGAGATGGCATGAAGTTGCGTCTACGAGTGCTACGACTAAAGCGTACTGGGCTCAATGGGACAGTTTCATTTTGCAGAACGGGATACTTTACCGGAAATGGGAAAAACCTAACGGCAGAGAGTTCCATCCACAGCTGGTCGTCCCAAGGGAAAGGATCAAGGACGTTCTCCGAGAGGTACACGATGGCATATCAGGAGGACATCTGGGTGTAAAAAGGACCTTAACAAAGCTACGGGATAGATTCTACTGGCTTAACTGCAGAGCTGATGTACAAGATTGGTGCCGGAAATGTACCACTTGTGCTGCAGTGAAAGGTCCATCCACCAGGAGTCGAGGACACCTTCAACTTTATAACGTTGGTGCACCATGGGAGCGGATAGCAGTGGATGTTGCCGGACCATTCCCTGTGACAGAGTCGGGGAACAAGTACTTTATGGTCGTTATGGATTACTTCACCAAGTGGCCAGAAGTCTTCGCTATACCTAATCAAGAAGCTACGACCGTAGCCTCTAAATTGGTTGAAGAAGTCATATGCCGATATGGTGTACCCCTGGAAATTCATTCCGATCAGGGCAGAAACTTTGAGTCGAACGTGTTTCAAGGAGTCTGCAAAATATTGGGCATGCACAAGACGAGAACCACTGCTTATCATCCTCAGTCCGACGGCATGGTAGAAAGGTTTAACCAAACACTAGAGAGGCATTTAGCAAAATTGGTGGACAACCATCAAAGGGACTGGGACAAGTACATTGCACCGTTCCTTCTCGCCTACAGGACTTCAGAACATGAGAGCACGAAAACGACGCCGGCATATATTAACTTCGGACGAGAGCTAAGGTTACCGGTAGACCTTGTAACCGGAGGAGCGCCAGACGATCACGTCACCGTACAGGATTATGTCTCCGATTTGCAAGACAAGATGCGGGACCTTTATGCCATGGTGCGAGAAAACGGCTTGCAGTCGAGTGAAAACATGAAGACTAGATATGACCGGAAAGCAAATACCAGTGGTTTTGATGAAGGAGCACTAGTCTGGCTACATAACCCGATACGGAAAAAAGGGAAGTCACCTAAATTACAGACAAGATGGGAAGGGCCGTACAAAGTTGTCACGCGAATAAACGATGTTACATACCGGATCCAAAGGCCACCGAGAGGAGCACTTAAGGTAGTTCACATCGACCGCTTGGCACGTTATAACGGGAATAACGATGACGCTCGGGACGAGCATCTCTAAGAGGAGGGCAGTGTCGCGGACATGCTAGATGCTTCGAGATATCGCTAGAGGAATGTACATAACTACCTAAGTTGAACCACAAAGTAATAACAAGATGTTAGTGCAAGCGACATTGGACTTTAAGATTACAGATTAAGGCGCAAAATGGTTTAACTCACTAGAGTTGTTTACGTTTCAACGTCCTTGTGATTTTTCTGGAAAATGAACATTCTAGTATGTACGACCGGCATCGATGTTGAGATATATAAATAACAGGACTTAAGACGCCGCAGTCAGTTCATTCTGAGCTTTCGGTGCGATACCTGCAAAAAGTGATCTAGTGCGAAGTAACGACGACTTTAGCGATACCAACGGATATAAGGACTACTCTACGGATTGGCTAAATAGTGTATTGGAACCAACGACCTCAGCGACCCACCGGACTACGATTCTTGTGATTTGGCTTTTGTGATAGTGTTTGCGACCTGTTCATCGCCTAATAAAATCTTCTTATAAGTCAACGGTGTTTTATCCAAATCCCGAACTCCACGTTCGTAACAATAGTTTTAAATTTTCACAGTTTTAGGCCTCTTTAGGTATAAAGGGAATATCAAAAACTTACGAATAATATCGTAATAAATAAATGAGATGCGAATGGCGTAAAAAAGGTGTTGCTAGGCGTCCGTATCAAAAATTTTAGTTTTTTGGCGGACATTTCTAAGTGCTTTATCTTGACATTTTTGTACTGGGCTATACCAAAAGAAAAAATACGTCTATTGTTTTTTGTCTAGTGGATTTCATTCTGTATCTTGTCGCGCCAGCACACAACAAGAATAGCACCACTTATATCATCATGAGCACAGAACATGGAAAAAGGTTAGAAAGGCTGTCATGCGCCATTTGTATGACAACGGATGTCGCCATTTGTGCCCCACTACACATAAACGAGTTCAAAGAACGCCAATCACAGCGCTCACTTACAAGCATTTGCTCATAACCTCTGTGGCGCGCTTGCCCCGCCTTCATCGCCTTTCTAACCTTTTTCCATGTTCTGTGTCCATGACGGTTGCGAGAGGCGACTATATAATAGTCTTAAGGTACAAGTTCGTAGCGGACGACACGCAGCAACAGCAGACGAAATGTCGTCGCGTCATGTCGCCACGACACGTAGTTGAGCCGTGTCGCTGCGGTCATGATTTCAAACCAGACTGCAGAAGGCACCTTTTCAACCTTTCCCATTTCCTTCCAAATATTATCTTTTATGGCCGTGTTTACATAGTTTTTGTGAGATGCATCGTACCGTGCGGGATATTGGTTGATTAAAAGTACTCACACGACGTGTCGTCACTCCGCTGTCAGTGGCACTACTGTAGCGCTACCATGAGTTGATATCGAAAACTTACATTACGTAGCTACTGTCGCTAACGATGTAACGGGCATCGAATATTTTTCGATTGAACACGTACCATGAGTTCTTATGAGTCGCAAGCGATAGCTCGATAAGTTACGTAGCGTGCCTAACTTCACACCTAATGTAGCTGTTTCTTTCTAACCGTATCAAAAAGACAGAGTACAATAGATTTACGCAGTACGGCTTAGATAAAGAATATACAACCCTCGGACCGCGAAAGCGCTTGGACGTGTGAACTGTGCCTTTGGAGTTTAGAAAATTAAATATTTAAATTAAAATTATAAACAGTTATCTGTAATAGTTTGGTAGTTTTGTGGATTCGAACCTGCGTCTGCTGGGAGTTGGGCTGTCGTCACTGACCGCCGAGCCAAATACGTCAGCTACGGTGTAACGAATTTGCGTAGCACTTGCTGCATAGTTTTGCTACGAGCTACTACGGCAAAGCTACGGACAACTGCTGTAAGTGTCTAATTAAATAAGTGACGAGTGATTTGAGACCCTGTTTCTATGTAAATTGTGTTGCATTGCTTTCGCGACGCTGCGCTGACGCCTTTTCTGCTTACCCGTACGCTGTTTTAAATAGAAACACTGTGAGAAACACTCGATAATATTATTATAGTATGCCGCTTAACCGTTCACCACCTACCTCACCGCGCTCGCGCGCGGATCTTTATCACTGCGCTTCTGAATCAAACATTAATGCTGCGGCGCGAAAAAGAAAGTATAGCTATGAGCTGTCAGCGGATATTTCTGCTCTGGATAATAAATTTTCCGACTTGTTATCAAGTTTGGAAAAAGCTCAGGAGACAAAATTTTCAACTATTGTAGAATTTATGAATGAAATTAAAACTCAAAACGAAGGTATTAGACAGTCTATACAGTTTATGTCCGATAACTATGATGCCATTTTATCACAAATGCAGTCGTTGCAGCAGGAAAACAAGGATTTGCGAAAGTATGCCCAGACTCTTGAAAACAAAATTGAGGGCCTAGAACGAGCAGCTCACTCGACGCGCGTCGAGTTGCGTGGAATCCCTAAAACTGGACCAGAATCCAAAGCAGACCTGACCAAAGTAGTCGTTAGGGCGGCTGAGGTTTTTGGTATAGCTGTCAAAAGCTCCGACATTAAGGACGTATTCCGCGTGAATGGTGGGAAAGACAGCTATAAACCGATTATAGCTGATTTTTGCAGTACTATTACCAAGGAGGATTTCATTGACAGTTCTCGGAAATATAATAAAGCAAATTCTCTAAATAAGTTCAACACATCCTGCATGAAGATCGAGGGTCCACCTAAGCCAGTCTATGTTTCGGAGAATCTAACTCAAAAAACTAGGAGACTGTTCGCCAGAGCACGAGATTTTGCAAAGGTCAATGATTTTGCCTATTGCTGGACATCTGGGGGACGTGTATATGTACGCAAAGCAGAAAAACAGACAGCAATCTCCATCACATCTGAGGAAGATTTAGAAAAGCTGCTAAAATGACTAGTTAATATATATTTTTATATCTCAGTGAAGACACCAGTAAGTTCTAGTTTTGCAGTTTTAACTTTGATTGAATTCCTCTTTGTAACTCCTTGTTTTAAAGATTTTATTTTTGCTTTTCATACATGTTGTGACATGTATGAATTATTTCTTAACATAACAATATTACTAAAATGTTTTCATATAAATATGTTTTTATCAATTCTATACTGTAATCATATACTGTGTTTACTAGCAAGTCCGCAACCAATTCTACGCATTTATTTTAATTACTGTACCATATTATTATGTTCATTAATATCTAATTTCAAAATTCAACCCTGTACTTGATACTATGAATAACTTAGATGTCTTTAATAATTCCAATGCTGTAAATTGTGCGCCTGAAGAGTGCTCAAGGTTTATCTCGTCCACTTCAAATAACATAACATTCTTATCCCAAAATATTCGTAGTATAAATAAGAATTTTGATGACCTCACAGTATTATTATCAATTATAAAGATCAAAATAGACGTAATCGTACTCACGGAATGCTGGCTGTCCTGTGTAAGTAATGTCCCTTCGCTCGAACATTATAAGTCGTATCATACAATTCAAACAAATAATCAAAACGACGGTGTAGTAGTTTATATAAATAATACTTTTACTAATTGCATTATTGAAGAACCGACTCTCCGCGATGCTTCATGCCTTTTGGTAAAATTTGGTAATCACACAGTTATCATAGCAATTTATCGGCCTTCAGGTTTTATTTCAGCCAATCATTTTTTAATATCCTTGAATGACCTTCTCTTGAACTTATCGTCATTCAGAAATGTTATTATTGTTGGCGACATTAATATCGATATCAAGCCCGGTAACATCGACCCGCGTTCGGACGATTATTTGGATCTGATTTCATTCCACGGCCTTATGGCTGCACACACACTCCCCACAAGAGGCAAAAATTGCCTGGACCATATAATACTCAAAACAAAATGTACATCCACATCGTTAGTGCTGGACTCATCTGTTACCGATCATCAAACTTCTATTTTTTCGCTGAATTATAAAATAAATCATAACACCGAATATTCAATTAAAACAAAATTTGACTCCACTGAATTTGAAAATGTCCTAAAAAGTACAGATTTTAGTGATATCATTGAATGTAATATTGCAAATGAGGCTGCCACACGTTTGGTGAATACTCTGACTAATCTTATAGCATCTTGCTCATCTAAAGTAAAAATTCCATGTCGCAAACGCATTCTTAAGCCGTGGATGACCCGCGGCTTATTACGGTGTATTAAAAATCGAGATCTTTTACATAAAAAATCTAAGTCCGACCCTGAAAATTATGTCATCAAAACCACCTATTTGCGGTACAGAAATTTCTGTAACAAGCTGTTAAAAAAGATCAAACGTGAATATGAATGCGCCCATTTGCAAAATGTCAGCTCAAATAGTAAACGCATGTGGGAATTTATCAAACAACAAACCCACATCTCTAGACCTAAAAATAATGCTACTGAGTTGTTGACCCCTAATATACCTACTATAACTTCTGTTAATAATATAAACCATTTTTTTGCTAACATAGGTAGCTCACTAGCAGAGAATATACAACGTAAGGCCCCCCTAAATTATAACATGATTTTTCCAAAGCACACTTACCCTCATAGCAATTCTTTTGTTTTGATCGGCACAGATGAGGATGAGATTGCGCGTATAATTATGTCTCTAAAGAGTGATTGTGCTGCGGGTTGGGATGGTATTCCGGCGAGAATACTTAAAGACTATAAAAACTACCTAATTCCGTCAATCACTCATGTTTGTCAGTTAAGCCTATATCAAGGTGTATTTCCAACAGCCTTTAAAAAATCACTGATCCATCCAATTCATAAGAGCGGGGGTAGAGACTGTGTCAATAACTACCGGCCAATATCCATCCTAACATCACTTTCGAAAATCCTGGAACGCCTTATTAATAACCGGTTGGTTAAGTATTTGGAACGCTTCAAAATTTTATCGTCTCAACAATATGGTTTTCGTCGTGGCCAATCTACTGCTGATGCCATCCATAACCTAACAAACTTCGTTGTTAGGGAATTAGACAAGCGTAAAAAATGTATGTCTATATTTTTGGATCTTTCTAAAGCGTTTGACACAGTCTCTATTCCACTCCTTGTGAACAAGCTTGAGCGCCTTGGTATTCGAGATCGTCAGCTGAAACTTTTTTCCGAGTATCTAACCGGGCGAACCCAATGTGTTATGATTGATGGCTGTGTTAGCGACGATCTTGAGGTTAATTATGGCGTTCCACAGGGCTCCATCCTTGGACCGACCCTCTTCCTCATTTATATCGACGGTTTGTGCCGTATAGAGTTGGATCACGGTGGAGTTATTGCATATGCAGATGACACTGCACTAGTTTTTTCAGCAAGTACTTGGAACGATGTTTTTTGTTTAGCTCAGAAAGGTCTGAATCAGGTTGCTCAGTGGCTAAATTCCAACCTACTCACACTAAATGCTGAGAAATCAAAATGTATGCTGTTCTCTATCAGAAATTCATCTCTTCCAACCATTAATAACTTGGTGTTGAAATTCCACTCATGCCTTAGCCCAATGGATTTAGATTGCTCTTGCCCTACTCTCGAAGCTGTTCCAAAAATTAAATATCTTGGAGTGATCTTGGACAAGAACCTTAGTTTTACCCTCCATATTGATTTGCTGGTGTCTAGAGTTCGTAAGCTTTCTTACATTTTTAAATACATTCGACACATTGCAAAATTCAAAATTATAAAAGTTGTTTACTATGCACTATGTCAGTCCTTGTTCGAATACTGCATTACAATTTGGGGCGGAGCATGTAAAACACACTTGATAAAGCTGGAGCGGGCTCAGCGTCTAATACTTAAAGTCGCCACCTTTCGGCCCTACCGTTTTCCTACCCAGGATCTTTACCAGGCTTGTGAAGTTTTAACTGTTCGCCAGCTCTTTATTCTCAAACTGCTAGTAAAACAACACTCTGAACCACCCACGAGTCATAGAATAACTAGACGAAAACCAGTTGTGTACGATACTGGGTTATTCAACACCACATTCACTCATAGATTTATATGCTTTTTAGGGCCTTATATTTATAACAAGGTGAACCGTGAACTGGGTATAAGCTGTGTTAATCGGTTTAAACTTAAACAAATTGTGTCGAGTTGGTTGCGTGGACTGGATTACGAATCAACGGAAAACTTGCTTCTTGTTTTGAAGTGACTTTCAAATATTTTATTTATTTTTTGGTTGCGCACATGTCTTAAATTTTAGTAGTACCTAGTACCTTTTTTCATGGATTGTATTAGTTATAGTATTGAAAACGGTAAATCTGTTACAATTTAAACTATATAAATTTTAAAAAATATATAATAGAATTAGTATAAGTAAAAATCAGGAAGGAACTTCTACTTAATTTCAAATAAGCTCTGATTTATATAGCGTTTAGGAAAGATTTAATTTTGTGTCAATGGCGGGAAGTATCTGAACTCCGTCATACAGGTTTAATCCTAGCATGGAGGTCAGAGATTTCATTCTATTCTGTATTAGTCTTACTGCGTTATATGTAACGTATTCCACTATTTCTGTTCTTTGTTATGAATAAATATGTATGTATTTATTTATTATACAAAATATTGCTCGCTCTACGGATTGGCACCAAAATATAAAGAGATAAGTCCAGAATACAATCCTCGATACGAAAATAATCCGACTTATTTTAAACGTCGCAAGGCAGTGAATATAACTTAACATTTTGATAACTTTTGAATTATATTTGGTTATTATTTTGTTGTTTGGATGATCCAATAATGTTTGTTTTGTCAGTTTCCGAACTAGTTTTATTAATTGTTTTCATATTAAATGAGAACCAGTGTGTTACAAACTTGCAATCCTAGTTTATGGTGGATTTATGTTATTATAGTTGATCAAAATGTTTCAGACTTTGATGTTTTGACTGCCGGTAAGCTAGTTTTATGAATAAATATTTCATTTTATGTGGTTAGTTGAACTGCTGGACTAGAAGAATGTGATGTTGTGAAATAGGTATGTCAAATAGTTTTTTTTTTTGGAGATTTTGTTTGACCAAGCTTACTCATTAAATGAGAACTAATATGCAACGTCAATCTTGATATGCAGCAACCGTAAACATATTTAATGCCAATAACTTCTTGTCGAAATTTTTTTTTACAAAACTAATACTCTAAATAGAGTATTTTATTAAATAAATGACCTTTTCACGCCATATTTAGCTAGTGAGTTACTTCGCTACAGTGGTTAATGTATTTGTCGATGGCATTTGTCAAATTTGTAACTCATGGTACCGATTTCATAGAGCAACTGCTGCAAAACGTTACTCGCCTACGATTAGATTTCGATAGGTTTTAATTTGTTGACTCATGGTAGCGATTTTAGTTTCTCAAGTGACCGCTAGAGGCACTGTACATTTTTTCATACATATTTTTTACGCCGACGATAGCGACTCTGATCATTGTTAACTCATGGTAGGTATACTGATCTGCGGTCAGACGACAGTGTCGTCTGCCGCTCGACGACGTGTCGCTAGCTTCGTGACGCCACTAAAGGAGGGAATTTCATAGAAATACATAGAAACAAGTAATGTCGCGACGACACGTCGTCTGCTGCTGCTGCGTGTCGTCCACTACGAACTTGCACCTTTATGTGCAGGCGTATCTTCTTAGACTAAGTAGAAGTATAGCGGCGCACGCGCATGTCGCGCACTATCCAGCGGTTTTCCTGTATAATTCGATTTACGGTAATTAACGATTACGTGCGAATGGTTTGTCAGATTGCATCTAAGCTGTGGTTTGCAAATAATAACTATTTGTTATCAACCAATGAAAGAAAAGAAAGGAAGCTGTATACTAACTCATTTTTAAATATTTCTTTAAATATCTCCTTCGTAAATAACCAAAAGTTGATGAAACTCCGCTGAATTAAAGGTCCTGAGTAGTCGTCTTGACAGAAAACCATTAAGGGTTAGATCAATTCCGGTAAGCGGAAGATTATGGGGTCGGTTTTCATTTAAGGACGTCGATTTTTTTATTTTATTTGTGGTATTTTCGAAACGGAAGAAAGGTTGCCAAGGCCTCCATTATTGAAATCAAGTTACCATAGCGATGTTGGGTATACGCATAATCACCACTCTCGTCGAATGCGGGTTGGTGATCACAAACAGGAGCAATGTTCGAAAATTCAAAACTTTTGATGCCCGACTCGGGGATCGAACCCGGCACCCCGAGATCTTGGTCCGTTATTCAAACAGCTAGACTGACGGGACTCTCGTCAGTATTTTAGTTATGTTCCTTGAGCATTGCTCATCGGTAAAAATAGCTTACTGACGTTTCCTTACGTAATATCGTATCTCTGTAGACGCTACAAACAATACGCACGGCTTAGTTAGTGAACACATGTTTCGGTTCTGCCAATCTAGGAATAACCTGATAAGCCCAAAACAGCAATGGTTAGGGAATGTGTCTAAAGTTGTAAATGTTTCCAAAAATGTATAATAATATTGTAATACTTTTCATGAATGACACCTGTCAAACTAATGAGACTAGGCTGGGACTGACTCGACTGATCAAGCGAAAAAAAAAACAGGTATGGCGAATGAAATAAAGCGAACTCGTCGTGATCATCATCAGAATCACTGAATCAACCATGAAAATTAACTAGAAATTGTTTACCGCATATAGAAACTAATAAATATGAACGTTTTTCGTAAACTTATAATAATTGAAATTTTATGTTTTAAGCATTAACCAATGCTTATTAAATCATTTGTAACATTTATGTTACATTACTTCGATTTTGAACTATCAATAAAGTCCGTCGATTTCGATTTGTCTATTTTACGTCATCACTAGCGATTATGAATAATGACGTAACTTTGCAAAGTCGTCTTTTCTATATTTAAACTTGACAAAATATGTCTCAGGCGGGACTTAAACTTTTTCAAGTTATAATTGCAATTAAATTGCTTAAATATCATAATAATCAGTCTTATTTTTGTGACTGAATTATTATGATGTTTTTGACTTTTAATGTCTATTTTATATAATTATTTTTAGAAACGTGTGCAGCAATATATAAAATAAATTCTTAACTTGCTACACACAAATATTTTTTCGTGGGCGATGTGCTTCACTTGTGTGACGCTGCAGCTGGTACAAAGTTACGTCGTCTCTTTCATTGAGAACTGTCATTCTAATCAAGCTATATTTAGGAAATTTTTCTTTTGTTAAATAATAGCTTCACCCGTTCTCTTCCTATGTATGTCGTAATGCGACAAGGTACTGTCAGGAGACGGTTTGTATCTCTGAAACTTTCAACTGCCCAATACTTACGGTTCATGAGATAAGTACGGCCTGGTGACAGATGGACGGACAGCGAAGTCTTAGTAATAGGGTCCCCGTACGGAACCCTAAAAATCCTTTCTCATACAATTACCTACTCTAAAAATAATAAGATACGTGTAGCATCAAATAATACAGCATTTCAGTGAGTTATCTGAAATTATATTTAATAGGAAGAAGTGGCACAAAAGGAGTACTAAAAATATCTTACGATTGAAATCCTATACTCCTTTTGGGAAAGTCACGAAACTTGATCTGTCTGCTTTTCCACAGAGTTTTTTTAGGATATTGCGATCGAAAATATATTGTAGCAGTGTTACTACATAAAAATTCAACAAGGTTGAAATGAATAAGAATAACTTATTGAACTAAGTATATTTAAATTAATATATTTTAGCAGGTTTTTTATAATTTTTATTTATGTTTTGACGTGTTAAATTGTAACAAGTACCTGATCGGAAGTGCTCATAGCCCAGTTTCTTAGTGATTAGTCTCTGTCACTAATGTTAAGCAACGCTGGGGCGGTCACTGATTGGATGGGTGACCGTTTGTCGCATCATACCCTGATCGCTTCCGTGCTTCAGTCGGAGGGCACGTTAAGCCGTCGGTCCTGGCTGTAAACAACAGTCCTTATACGCCCTGTTGGAGGCCATCGGGCAGCTTAAATAACGTCCAACGGCGAGGTGATGTTGCCACAGCGTCGCTTTCGCCGTCAACCAACCCGCACTAGGCCAGCGTGGTGGAACTAAGGCCTTAACCCCTTCCCCCCTTAATAAATAAGGAGAGAGCCGTGCTCAACTAGATAGGTATACTCGATCGCTTCTAGTATGATTCAATACTTTATTACGTGTTGGAGCAATTAGCGCTTATTAGTAAGGCATATTTGTGATGGTTCCAGGATACACTAGATTTATAACACCAGTTATATTTCTATGGACACTACTGATTAACAATTTTGTAATTGTTTGTGATGTCACACAATATTGCATCATCACATTTCATTGTTTTACCATCTATAATAGCCCACACTCCTCAGTTACTTTTCCTTCTAATCCTCATAATAATAATTATCGTCCTAGATCAGTCGAAAAAAAATAATCGTAGTGTTTTTTTTTTAAGTCACACCAGTAATTTATGTGTTTATAAAACAGTATCAAAAAATTATTCAAGAGAATTGGAAATAGCACTTAACCCAATAACAGAAGACGCCGCTGCTCGTCTTCTGGTGATATCACATGTTTATAGTTTCTGAGATATTTTTATTTATTTAAGTCGTCTCTTACGTTACCCATATGACGAAAGGGGTTAATGGTATTATATTTTAGAAGTGCACTAAAAGGCGCAACATGGTTGCTTTACATGTTTTTAGGGTTCTGTACATAAAAACATGAATCGAAATGGAAAAATGTCCGCCTCTTTGTTAAGGGTCTCAACAAAAAGACTTATTTGTATTGATCAAATTTAAATGAAACAAAATGTCTAAAACACAATTAATCTAAGTTATTTCTTTTAATATTAACTATCTGCAAATGAAAGTTCTGTCGAAATAGGTTGAGACGTTTCAGAGATTAGCCAGAATAAAATAGACCAACAAAAATTTTAAAAATACAAGTAAGTACCACATATACTTTCACAGGCATTTAGAGAAAAGGTGTAAATAAGGAATTACAAACAGACACTGTACTTACTTGTATAGATTCTATGGTTATTATACGTGTCACAACCCATTGTACTGAGCGGTATTGTGAAGCTGTCGAGTGTCGCGTTATGGTGTATTATGGAAATGGGAGCAGGGTGTTTTGATTTCATAATAATAGAGGAGATATGTCGCTGAAGACTTGCGAGGAGGGTTTGGCAGAGAGGGATTTTTGTTTTCTATTAAATAAATAATAACATAAAATAAATGTGTTGTTCTGTAATATAAAAAAAACCGTATTATATAGATTAAATAATTTAATATTGTTAATTAAGTGAATTGAATGTTATTTTACAATTAATTTTATTACTGATACAAAAATATTTCATAAAATTATTAACAGTTAGGACTAACCATACAATGTACTTAAATATAAATTAGTATACAATTGGCTCTAAATATTTGACAAACTCTTAATTTTAAAATAGTATTTACATGTGTCTGTGTAACAAGTAATAGGGGTTAAAGTATGAAATTTCCGATTATTTACCCACTTTTTATTTTGTTTATAGCTCTTAAGTGTAGTCATATTATTGCGTAATTATTTTTGTATTGTATCAAAAACTAAATAAAGTAACATTTGACTAAAAAAAAAATGCAATACTAGTGCCTATTACTTCAAAGGAAGTCGTTGAAAAAACCCCTTACAATGTGTCAGCTGACCTTGCTTCAATTAAGTATATTTGTATTATATATTTTGATTTTAAAAAATTTAAATACTATAATGCGTAGCTTTATAACCATCTAACTTTCACCTTTAATTGCATCGAAAACGGTTCAGGCGTTAATAAAAAAACTAAAAAAATGTTACTATGGAAAAATTACTTTTCTCGATTTCGTCCATACAAAACGGCAATTTCATACTTTAACCCCTAATATTATGGCGTCATCCTTTCTGAACATTTATATTGCTGTGCCCGAACAGT